>JAVIAB010000049.1:17447668-17862668 GCA_032433765.1 Megaustenia siamemsis
GGGGGGGGAGGACTCAACAGACAGAGAAATAGATTTGATAAGTTGGGGGGGGGGGGAGGACTCAACAGGCAGAGAAATAGATTTGATAAGTGGGGGGGGGGGAGGACTCAACAGACAGAGAAATAGATTTGATAAGTGGGGGGGGGAGGACTCAACAGACAGAGAAATAGATTTGATAAATGAGGGGGGGAACAACAGACGGAGAAATAAATTTGATAAGTGAGGGGGGGGGGACTCAACAGACGGAGAAATAGATTTGATAAGTGAGGGGGGGGGGAGGACTCAACAGACAGAGAAATAGATTTGATAAGTGAGGGGGGGGGAGGACTCAACAGACATAGAAATAGATTTGATAAGTGAGGGGGGGGGGGAGGACTCAACAGACAGAGAAATAGATTTGATAAAGTGAGGGGGGGGGGGAGGACTCAACAGACATAGAAAAGAAATAGATTTGATAAGTGAGGGGGGGGAGAGAGGACTCAACAGACATAGAAATAGATTTGATAAAGTGAGGGGGGGGGGGAGGACTCAACAGACATAGAAATAGATTTGATAAGTGAAGGGGGGGGGGGGGAGGAACTCAACAGACAGAGAAATAGATTTGATAAGTGAGTGGAGGGGGGGGACTCAACAGACAGAGCGACTTGGAAAATGTTTGTTGAAGACCTATGCTCCACTGGGAGCTAAAAAGGTAGAAGAACACCGTATCCCTATACGCCACTTGGCGTGACAGGGGCTCTTTACTACTTTATTTTACTACGCATGAGAACACATAATAAGGAACAGATTAAACAAGTAAAACCTGAGTGTTGTTTAGAGGAAAAATATACACAAGATAATAGAGGGAAAATATACACAAGATATAGAGGGAAAATATACACAAGATATGGAGGGAAAATATACACAAGATATAGAGGGAAAATATACACAAGATATGGAGGGAAAATATACACAAGATATGGAGGGAAAAATATACACAAGATATAGAGGAAAAATATACACAAGATAATAGAGGGAAAATATACACAAGATATGGAGGGAAAATATACACAAGATATAGAGAAAAAAATATACACAAGATATGGAGGGAAAATATACACAAGATATAGAGGGAAAATATACACAAGATATAGAGGGAAAATATACACAAGATATAGAGAGAAAAAAATACACAAGATAATAGAGGGAAAATATACACAAGATATATAGAGAAAAAATATACACAAGATAATAGAGGAAAATATACACAAGATATAGAGGGAAAATATACACAAGATATAGAGAAAAAATATACACAGATAATAGAGGGAAAATATACACAAGATATGGAGGGAAAATATATACAAGATATAGAGAAAAAATATACACAAGATATGGAGGGAAAATATATACAAGATCATCATCATCATCATTCAAGTACCGGGCCTGCTGGCGTAGGTGATCATGTCTCTCCACAACTTTCGATCTCGGCAGCTATTTATCATTTCTGTTATTGACCTTCTGCCAAGCCATTCTCTTAAGCTGTCTGTTATTTTTCTCTTTGCTTCCAATCTATCTCTTCGTCCCTCAATTTTCTCAGTTGTTACAATATACTCCAGTTGTTCTCTTCTCATTACATGGCCAAAAAATGATGATTGTTTCTTCCTATTATTGAAAATTAGCTCTCTTTTTGCTTTGACCTATCTCAGAACATCTTCATTACTCTTCATAGCTGTCCAGTTGTTCCACTTGTCTTTATTTTGCACTGAGGTGATGTCTTTTTCTTTGTGTTACCACTACTTCTGTCTTTTTGCTATTAAGGCTGAGTCCTTTATTTTAGCTTTCTTTCACTATAATGTCCAACATTTCTTGTAACTCATTTTCACTCTTAGCAATTAAGACTGTATCATCAGCATACCTTAGATTATGTATATTATGACCTCCAATTGTTATTCCAGGCATGCCCCTTATGGATCTAAAATAATCTCACTATAAATATTAAACAAATCTGGTGAAAGCACACACAACCTTTGTCTAACACCCTGTTTTATTTCTTGAAGCATACCCTATTGGTTTCCAGTTCTTATGGCCGCTGTTTGTTGCCAGTACATGTTCTTTATTATTCTTAGATCTTTGTTGTCTACGTTTATCTTCTTCTTCTTCTTCTATCTTTCCTCTGCTGCAGTTGGCGTCGAGGGAGAGAAACAATCTGCGATTCTTTGTTCTTCTGTTGGCCTCTTCTGATGTTATTCCTCCTAGTGACTCTAGTATTCCCTTTATCCATCTCTTTCTCAGTCTTCCTCTTAATCTGGAGTTTTCGTAGCACTCGTTATGGGCTCTTTGAGTCATTGTTAGTTCTTTTTGTCTGTTATGTGGTCGAACCAATTTATGTTTTGTTTCTTTATGTATTCGATGGCTGGTTCAATTTCGAGAATCTTCTTCCTCAGGTCAGTGTTTCTTACTCTGTCCTTAAGCTGTTTCCTGTCATTTTTCTGACACATTTCATTCTGTGGTCGTTATCTTCTTATTGTTCTAGAGTCCAGCGTCCAATTCTGGCACTGATAGCACAGAGTTGGTAGAAAAATTGATTTGTATATTGCCCTTTTTGCTCCATAGTTATACAAGATAGAGAGGGAAAATATACACAAGATATAGAGGTAAAATATACACAAGATATAGAGGTAAAATACACACAAGATATAGAGGAAAAATATACACGACACAATGGAAAAAAGATATAAGGTAAAAGATATACAAGATATTACAGGAAAAGGTCCCGAAACACACGATATATAAGAAAAAATATTGAATATTAAACAAAAAGGAAAATAAATACACTATTCAAATACATTTAGAGATATCGATAAATACATTCCATTGGCAGATTAAACAGAGGAAAAAACAAGACAACTAAGCTATTAACACAAAAACAGTACTAACTTCTACTACGAAGGAGCCAGTAGTGGGGTGTGGTAAACACTCCAAGGTATGGTGACACCTTAACAAAAACAGGAACACAACAAAATACTAACGTCTCAGCCTATGGCCTTCTTCAGAAGACGGGAACAACGACAGCATCGTCAAAACGTCAGTATTTCGTTGTGTTCCGTTTCGTAAAGCTGTCACCATACATTGGGTATACATTACACCCCACTACTGGCTCCTTGCTACCAGCTTTACCGCAGCACTACAATTAGTTGTCTGTTCCCTGACTAATAAATTTGGATGTACCATATAAGAGTCATATACAGTATTATTTGTTAAATGAGTAACAGGACAAGGCACATAAAAGAGTCATATACAATTATTTATTTGTTAAATGAGTAACTGGACTAGACACATAAAAGAGTCATATACAATTATTATTTGTTAAATGAGTAACAGGACAAGACACATAAAAGAGTCATATACAATTATTATTTGTTAAATGAGTAACTGGACAAGACACATAAAAGAGTCATATACAATTATTATTTGTTAAATGAGTAACTGGACAAGACACATAAAAGAGTCATATACAATTATTATTTGTTAAATGAGTAACAGGACATGACATATAAAAGAGTCATATACAATTATTATTTGTTAACAGAATAAAACACATAAAAGAATCATATACAATTATTATTTGTGAAATGAGCAACACAACCAAACAACTAAAATATTAATACAAAACAGCACTAACTTCTAAACATGAATGCACCCTAAAACGTATTCCTGAAATAAATATCAAAACGCGAAAACTAAAGTTTTATCGTGAAACAGCTGTGTGGTGAAGTGGCGCGTGGCTGAGAGAAATGGCTGATTTTGATATAGCTACTTCATTTGGACATCTCGATTTCCCATGGGTAATGTTCTGATGGGATGAATAAATGATTACATACTCTAGTCGCACGTGATAGTGGCCCGCCATTTTAAGCCCACGAGTGTCTCGCTATAATTACACGAGTATGTGTGCCCGGGACACGAGCCTACCGTCAATGGCTGAAATGTATGGGTATTTGTTGTGAGTGCATGTGTGTGAGCAGAGAGAGAGAGAGAGAGCGAGAGGGGGGGGGGGAGTAGCGGTTGGGTTTGTTGAGGCAGGGAGCAAATGACGCCTGAATGAAAGGATGGAGAGAAGGTTAAATGAGAAGTGAGGAGTGACAGAGAGGAGGGAGAGGGAATAGACAGGAAGCGGGAAGAAAAGCAGGGAGGAATGAGAGAGTAAAGGAATAGGGAGAGGTGATAGAAGCAGCGGAGAAATGAGAAAATAAGAAAGTGAGATGTCAGGAAAAGGAAGGAAGGAAGAATCAGAAATTATGGGATTAAGAGAGAAGGGATAACAAAAGTGATAGTAATAGAGTGTGGGACAAAGAATGGTTAAACATGTGGGGGCCGATGTTCTTGTATATAGAACTATTATCACTGTACTCTGACACCGCCTACAGTTGATGATAATTGATAGAATTATTATCATTGTATTCGAACATCCCTATAGTTTCTTGTATATAGAACTATTATCACTGTACTCTGACAGCGCCTACAGTTGATGATAATTGATAGAATTATTATCATTGTACTCGAAACATCCCTTATAGTTCTTGAATATAGAACTAGTATCACTGTACTCTGACAGCGCCTACAGTTGATGATAATTGATAGAATTATTATCATTGTACTCGAACATCCCTTATAGTTTTTGTATATAGAACTATTATCACTGTACTCTGACAGCGCCTACAGTTGATGATAACTGATAGAATTATTATCATTGTACTCGGACATCCCTTATAGTTCTTGTATATAGAACTATTATCACTGTACTCTGACAGCGCCTACAGTTGATGATAATTGATAGAATTATTATCATTGTACTCGGATATCCCTTATAGTTCTTGTATATAGAACTCAATGCAACAAACATCAAAAGAGTTCATACCACCAGTGAGGACAAATTCAAAAGAAAGCAATGGATGACAGATGACATTTTGCAGCTAATGGATACAAGAAGAAGAAATAAAGAAAATAAAGATGAGTATACGAGATTAAATAAAGGAAATTGTAATAAAATGCAATGAAGCAAAAGAAGCATGACTAAAAGAGAGATGCAAAGAGATTGAAATGCAAAAAAAAGGAGATGCTAAAGCTATATACAAACAAATTGAAGAATTAACGGGAAGGAAAACGCAATAAAAAAACTGGATGTTTAGGATCTAAGGAAGGAGGACTGTTGATTGAACAAGAAAACATAAGGGAACGATGGACAGAATACATTAAAGATCTTTATAATGATGAATGAATGGAAGTAAATATTAAGGATAATGGAGAAGGACCAGAAATACTCAGAGAAGAAGTGGAAGACGCCTTGCGCAATATGAAAGCACGCAAAGCTCCTGGACCAGATAATATAACTAAAGAAGAGATTGAAGCCATATGTGATTTGGAATAGAAATAATAACAAAAATATTGAATATCTACAACAGCGGATATATACCAGACGACAAGCTCAGATCAATATTCAAAGTTCTACCAAAGAAATCGGGTGCGATTGAATGCGATGATCATCGCACAATAAACCTTATGAGTCACATGACTAAGATATTACTAAGAATCATCATGCGAAGAGTGCGAAACAAAATCAGTCCAGAAATTAGCGATGAACAGTGTGGTTTTGTTGGAGGTAAAGGAACGAGCAATGCCATATATATCATAAGATCTTTAGTAGAAAGAGCCATAGAGGTGAAAACAGATCTATACCTATGTTTCATAGATTATACCAAAGCATTTGACAAAGTAAAGCACCAAGAAATAATCAAAATTTTAGAAAGCATAAACGTAGACAGCAAAGATCTAAGAATAATAAAGAACATGTGCTGGCAACAAACAACGGCCATACGAACTAGAAACCAACTGGGAATGTTTCAAGAAATAAACGAGGGTGGTAGACAAGGTTATATGCTGTCACCAGATTTGTTTAATATTTATAGTGAGCTTATTTTAAGATCCATAAGGGGCATGCCTGGAATAACAATTGGAGGTCATAATATAAATAATCTAAGGTATGCTGATGATAAAGTATTAATCGTTAAGAGTGAAAATGAGTTACAAGAAATGTTGGACATTATAGTGAAAGAAAGCAAAAATAAAGGACTCAGCCTTAATAGCAAAAAAAAAAAAACAGAAGTAATGGTAACAACAAAGAAAAGACATCACTTCAGTACAGAATAAAGACAAGTGGAACAATATTAAAACAGGTAATGAATTTAAATATTTGGGAACTTTGTTAACATCAGACGCAAGATGTACAAAAGAGGTGAGATGCAGAATGGCTCAGGCAAAAGCAGCTTTCTAAAAAATGAGGAAGATACTATGCAATCCATTTTTGACAATAGAAACAAGGAAAACGAGTTCATAAATGTTATGTAGAGCCAGTCTTAACATATGGATGTGAATCATGGACAATAGGATAACAGACGAGAAAATCACTGGAGCCTGTAGAAATGTGGTTTTACAGAAGAATGTTGAGAATACCATGGACAGCTAAGAAGAGTAATGAAAATGTTCTGAGCGAGGTCAAAGCAAAAAGAGAGCTAATTTCCAATATTAGGAAGAAACAATCATCATTTTTTGACCATGTAATGAGAAGAGAACAACTGGAATATATTGTAACAACTGGAAAAATTTAGGGACGAAGAGATAGAGGGAAGCAAAGATAGAAAATACCAGACAGCTTAAGAGAATGGCTTGGCAGAAGGTCAACAACAGAAATGATAAATAACTGTCGAGATCGAAAGTTGTGGAGAGACATGATCACCTACGCCAGTGGGCCCGGTACTTTATGATGACGATATAGAACTATCATCATTGTACTCTGACAGTCCTTATAGTTCTTGTATATAAAACTATCAACATTGTACTCTGACAGTGCCTATAGTTCTTGTATATAGAACTATCATCACTGTACTCTTACAGTCCCTATAGTTCTTATATACAGAACTATCATCATTGTACTCTGACAGCACATATAGTTCATGTATACGGAACTATCATCATTGTACTCTGATAGCGCCTATAGTTCTTATATATAGATCTATCATCATTGTACTCTGATAGTCCCTATAGTTCTTATATATAGATCTATCATCATTGTACTCTGATAGTCCCTATAGTTCTTATATATAGATCTATCATCATTGTACTCGGACAGCGCCTGTAGTTCTTGTAAACAAAACTATCATCATTGTACTCTGATAGTCCCTATAGTTCTTATATATAGATCTATCATCATTGTACTCGTACAGCGCCTATAGTTCTTGTAAACAAAACTATCATCATTGTACTCGGACAGCGCCTGTAGTTCTTGTAAACAAAACTATCATCATTGTACTCGGACAGCGCCTATAGTTCTTGTAAACAAAACTATCATCATTGTACTCGGACAGCGCCTGTAGTTCTTGTAAACAAAACTATCATCATTGTACTCGGACAGCGCCTGTAGTTCTTGTAAACAAAACTATCATCATTGTACTCGTACAGCGCCTATAGTTCTTGTAAACAAAACTATCATCATTGTACTCGGACAGCGCCTGTAGTTCTTGTAAACAAAACTATCATGATTGTACTCGGACAGCGCCTATAGTTCTTGTAAACAAAACTATCATCATTGTACTCGGACAGCGCCTGTAGTTCTTGTAAACAAAACTATCATCATTGTACTCAGACAGCGCCTACTAAGACTCCAATCTCTTTCATTGTTACACGGGAACATCTAAAGCATAATGCACGAACTCCGTGGGACTGGTCATTTTCTTATAATAAGAACATTTCATTTTGCGTCCTTTGACTGGGCAATCTGATAAGAAGAATGTATGACGGAAGGGAAATGTAGTGTGGTGCATGAAGGGAAGCTTACAGAAGCATTTGAAATAAGAGCAGGAGTAAGGCAGGGATGCCTTCTATCTCCATTTCTCTTTTATTGACCATAGATTAGATTACTAAAATAACTTGAAATCCAGTGGTCATTGACCAAGCAACATAATAACTTAGACTTTGCCGATGATATAGTTCTCACTACCACATAATCATCAGATGCAAGAAGAAATGAGCATACTTGACGAGAGGTCACAACAGCTAGGACTGAAGAATAATAGAGATAAGAGCAACATTATGAGAATTAATGCAGTTGGAAATAACCAAATAATAATAGGAGAAATACCTCTACTAGACGTACAATCTTACATATATCCGGGCAGTAATATAGACAAAGAAGGAGGAACAGAGACTGATATTAAAATAAGGATATCAAAAGCAGAAGTAGCATTCGTTGCACTGGGAAACATATGGAAATCCAAAGAAATTAAGTTAAATACTAAAATAACAATTTTCAACTCCAATGTTAAGTCAGTCCTATAATATGGCTGTGAAACATGGAGAACAACAAAAATGACAATAAATATACATTACTTAATTAATGGATGCTTGTGCAGAATAAAAGGATCGAAATGGCAGGAGAAAATCACTGACATAGAATTTTGGAAAAGTATCAATCAAATATCATTGGACAAAGAGATACAGCGAAGACGATGACGCTGGATAGGACACACACTGTGGAAGCCAACTGAGAATATTATACAATATACCCTTTTTAGAATACCCAAGGAAAAAGACAAAGATCAAATATTCTTGGAGAAGACAGATGGAAGCAGAGATGCAGATAATGAGGAAGGCATGAAGTGATCTTAAGAGAATGGCAAGAATCAGAACGGTTTGGAAAACCTAAGCTCCACAGGGAGCTGAAAGGTGGAAGAAGAAGATAAACGAACGTTAGGTTAGATTTGTCACTCTTTCTGACAAACTCTAACAACACACATCGCAATTGAAAAGACTGTGTGAGGACGTTAGGTTAGATTTGTCACTCTTTCTGACAAACTCTTGCAACACACATCGCAATTGAAAAGATTATGTGCATACGCGAAGTTTAATTTGTCACTCTTTCTGACAAACTCTTACAACACACATCACAACTGAAAAAAATTATGTGCGTACGCGAAGTTTAATTTGTCACTCTTTCTGACAAACTCACGGCGAACAGACACGTTTTTTGAGCTAAGTGATTGTTTATATACGAGTTACGATACATTATTCACTTTTTACTATTGACATTTCTAGCTCTTCCTCATTTTTCTATTCTTTCCATTTTATACATCTTGACACTCATCCTACCTCCCCTCATGTAGCCTCCTTTCTTATTTCAACATCCTACTTTCTTCTTTTCTGTCCACCTCTCCATTCACCTGATCATCTTACATGTAGTTATAGATAATTGTGCCTCACCGTTTGTTGTCGTTGTCCTTGTATTCTGAAGAAGGCATCTGGCCGAAACGTCAGTATTGTGTTGTGTTCCTTCCCTGTAAAGCTGTCGCCATACCTTAGAGTGTTTAACACTCCCAACCACTGGCTCCTTTCTGACAAACCTCACAACAGACATCACAACTGAAAAGACTAAGCGCAGACGCTAGGTTTGGATTGTCACTCCTCCTGAACTATACGGTAATTGAAAAAGACTCGAGTCCGGTACAAAAAAAAAGAATTTAAAAAATTATCGATCTCCCCGCAGTTATTGGCCCGGCCAGTCACCATGCAGTTGTTGCATGTCTCCACACAGTTGTTGCATGTCTCCACAGTGACAGGGGGGAGATCATCACAACAAGTGAGAGTATATAACCCCGTGACGCACAGTTAAAAGAATGCAGTATCGACCTGGCGACTCGAGACCAAAATATAGGACACGAATCACAAAACCTGGGGTATTATGCAAATTATCGGTTCACCTTCAGTAAATGTATCTGTTTATTTATGTAAGTAGAGCAGTTTTGTGCAGATATTTTAGTTGTGCTTTGACAGACATTTTAGGAACAACGTTTATTGTATTTTAACGTTTAGCGATGTTTTCTGTGAGATATTTTAGTTGTGCCTTGTTTTGTTACTCATTTCAGAAATAATGACTATTTATAATTCTGTTATGGTACAACAGGTTGAGGGAGCTCAGTCGTTAGTGAACTGAACTATAAAGGACAAGAGTCGACGGCTTCCGGGTTCACCCAGCCTTAAATGGGTACCGGATTTTTTTTTTTTTTTTTTTTTTTTTGGGGGGGGGGGAGTGAGTTAAAGCGGCACGGGCGTAATTATGACCATGTTGCACCAAAAATTATGTGCAAAAGGTCTGTAAAAATTATGGTCACTAACACCATATTCCATGTACGTCACTTGGCGTGACGGGGCACTTTAATTTTTTTTTTTTTATATCCGGTTGAGTAGAAGAAGTTAGTGCTGTTGTGTGTTGTTTTAATTACTTTGTTTTGTTACTTATTCCTGAAATGTTTACTATTTATAATTCTCTTATGGTACATTCATGTTGAGTAGAAGGAAGTGAGTGCTGTTGTGTGTTGATTTTGTGGTTACTTTGTTTTGTTACTTATTTCAGAAATAATGATTGCATATGATTCCATATACAGAGGAAATTAGGGGAAGCAGAAACGCATGCGACCTGCGGTCACAATAGCAGGGTCGGCGTACCATCAGCTGACCAAGACCTAGCACTTCTACCCCCTCGTAGTCTCTCCTGGTAACAGTCTGCATCAAAACAGGCTGGCTAACAGAAGCTAGGATCGACGTGTTCCCTGTAGTGGTGGCTGTTACTGATATAGAAGACCCAGTATTGCAGTACCTCTGGGCTGGACTAGTAGGTACCCTTCATAGATAGGGATAGACGAACTCCAACCTCTCCGGTAAGAGCCGGGAATGTGAGGAAGGCTATACGAGTCGCCATATGAAATGAGTCAAAGGGCAACCTGCCCGCATCAACTAGTGACATTACGTCAACAACGATACAGAGGAAATTAAATGTACAGCCACTTCAAAAGACACAGCAAGCTGGAAAGAACAATAATGGAAGGCATGGTTCCTGGGTGATGAATCTGCTGCAGATAAAAAAAGAGGGCGATTCTAGAACATCAAAGAGGTCTTGAACATGATAAGAGAAGAAATGGAAGATCTGGTGAGATTCTTTCAGACGGGATGTGGTGAATGCAACGTTCAGTGAGAGATCTGGCGAGATTCTTTCAGACGGGATGTGGTGAATGCAACGTTCAGTGAGAGATCTGGCGAGATTCTTTCAGACGGGATGTGGTGAATGCAACGTTCAGTGAGAGATCTGGCGAGATTCTTTCAGACGGGATGTGGTGAATGCAACGTTCAGTGAGAGATCTGGACCTGTTTGTTCGCTACATTGAGCTGCCTGACCAAAGTAACAAGGCTGTAATAATGAGGATACGGGGGTCTCTTTCAGAATTGTGTGAGGATGTGGTGCTGGATGAAGATCTCACAATCACAGCCGATCCATTCGCAGAACACTTAAAAGGTCACACAACACTGTTCCTGGTCCAGATGGTGTTCGGTTGCTGTTGTTGTTGTTGTTGACGGATTGCCACGAGTTGATTCGAGCATGTTGCCTTTGACTCATACGATGTGGTGGGTCGTAATGGCTTTCTTGACATTCCCGGCTCTTACTGGAGAGGTTGGATTTCGTCTGTCCCAGGCTATGCTGGGAAACTACTAGTCCAGCCCAAAATTACTGCAATACTGGGTCGTCTATATCAGTAACAGCCACCACTACAGGGAACACGGCGATCCTAGCTTCTGTTAGCCAGTCTGGTTTGACGCAGACTGTTACCAGGGGAGACCACGAGGAGGTAGAACTGCTAGGTCTTGGTCGGCTGATGGTGCGCCGACCCTGCTATGGCGACACCAGGTCACAGGCGCTTCTGCTCCCCCAAGATGGTGTCCGGTACGATGATATATATGATTTAGCCGACGAGGAATTGTAAAAACTGGCCAAAGAGTTTAATGCTACCATTCAGAGTGGCCAGATTAAGGAGGAGTGGCTACACAGCTACTTACTATCGCTACCGAAGCCAAACAAGGACCATTTTCAGATCAGTGCCTACAGAATCATCACAATGCAGAACACTGCGGGCAAGCTGCTGGAGAAAATAGTTGCCCGTGTCCTCACCTGTCACCTTGAACAGAAACGTGCATTCCCACTCGGAGGTTATAGATATAACAGAGAGACATGGCTTAATGCGACAGTCTTCGCCTATGACGTCTTCGAAGGCTTCCACAGACGACAGGAGACATGTGATGCTGCTATTGATCTGGAGGATGCATACAACAGGGTACCATTTGAATATCTCATGCATATGCTCCTCAAACTGGCGGCGCACCCTTTCCTCATTAGATGGATCGCTGCGGCACTGTTTCAGAGGAAGGTGATACTCAGATGTGGAAGTTGGTCTTCCGAGCCAATATCCATTTGTCCAGGGCTGCCACAAGGCTCACCATTGTCATCAGTTCTATTTAACGTGTACACAATAACGATCACGGAACAACAGCTGGATGGGAGGGGAAGAACTATGACTTTTGCTGATGATATTCTGGTATATCGACAGGGAAGATACAGGCGGGGAATAGCCTCCACAATGCAAGACGAACTCGATCGCATTTCTTCCTGGTGTGGAGTATCTAGTACATCGGTTAATCTTAATAAAACATCAGTTGCATGGTTCTCACTTAACAATCATATCGTTAACACAGAAACACTGATGGTACGAATGGGAGCTGATGAGGTGACCAGGAACAGGGTGATGACATACCTCGGAGTTAAGTTTGATCGCAGCCTGTGTTTTCTGAACCACATCGACCATGTGATAACAAAATCCAGCAAAGGATTGGCCGCCTTCAAGGTCATGGCAGCTGCCAACATCGAGCAGAGGCTACTTACTCTTCTGTTCCAGGGATTAGTCCTCGCACCAATCGAGTATGCCCTGGCCATTCTTACTGTCAGTACGACTCAAATTGATAGGCTGGAGAAAATACAAAATGAAGCCATGCGCATTATCTTGGGATGTACAAGGGACACTCCCTGTGTAGCAATGAGGTATCTTCTTGACTTTCCAACCATGGATGACAGAATTAAGATCTGGAGGCGCGAGCATACGTGAAGATAAGTGTAGATAAAGGGTATACATTGTATCATGAGCTCAACACAGAGAAAGGTGCCAGACTTTAAAAAAAGGCAAATCATGGGTGGGCCGAGCAGTAGATGTCATCAAACAGGTCTGTGGGCTTACCAATATCAGCGTTGGTGAGGAGTGGGTACCGGTGCCTACGTCATTCAAGGGGACATTCTCGTGTATTGTCACACTCGACAGGAAAAGTAGGGAACAGAACTCGGTCGTGGTTAATGCGGAGGTCAACGGTCTCATCTGCGATAACACCGATGAGAAAGATGCAGTCATCTATACAGACGGATCTGTAATACGACACCAAAGGAGTGCATGGGCATTTACAGCACGCTCGGCAGGCAGAATAGTCAAAGAAGACAGTGGTGCATACGTCATGACCACGAGTAGCATACCAATGGAAGTGATGGCAGTGACCAAGGCATTCAAATGGTTAGAGTCACAAGACTACACCCACGCATGTATACTGAGTGATTCGATGAGCATGAAAAGAAAAGTAGAGGCGGCATGTGTACGTTTGTAATGGGTAGAGTCGTTGCAGAAGTCCAAAATACATAGGGTCACATTTGTTTACGCCCGAGGACATGCGGGAGTACGAGGAAACGAAAGAACGAACAAGTTGGCTTGCTGTGCTATTGTTGAGGTCGGTCAAATAATGGATCGGGCAGACATCATCTATGTCCTCCGGAACGTGAGAATGACACAGGACTTCGACACGTATGAGCCCACGTCACTGCTTCGGATGAAAGAGATTGGAGTTAAGATGGGCATAGCCAGAAACGAGAAACTTAGTGGGCGTGTAAGAAGACTTACTAACCAACACAGAATTGGAGTCGTCAGTCGCTGGACACTGCGAGACTTGCTGAGGAGGGGATTTAAGCACCTATGGACATGTTCGGAGTGCAATGATGATGACCTGCAAATAACTCAATAACTATATTCCCTATATGCCAAATGGTGCGACAGGGCTCTCTACTTTTTTTTTTTTATAATTTAAAACACCAAGTCACAACTCACAGCTTCACGTGCGTTGTCTCGTGCTTTACAGCAAGCTAGCATATCTGCGCACTTCGGCCCGACACATCCGACTTTAGCCAAACAAACATCAAGGAGTGGGCGTGTCTCGATTCCTCCAAATCACAGACAGCTGCGAGGAACGGAAGAGGAAAAAAAACTATAAGAGAAGAGTCGCGTCCCTTGATCGCGCCTCAACAATCCATCAATTCGTGGAATGCACACAAGATGTGAAATCAGGACCTTCCGCGCGCTTTCAGAACCGACAGTACAACAGGAGGAAGGTCGTGACCCTTGTGTAAACGCACGCACATAAACACCTAACCACACCCAATAATTTTGAGAAGCAAAAATAATAATAATAATAATAATAATAATAATAACAATAATACTGAAGACGCTGCATGCACAGCCAATGATAGGAAACTTAAAGCAAGAACTCTCACAAAAAGTGAAATCATTTTCTCTACCTGGAGAAAAGAACTGTGAAGGGATGGAGAACCAACAGGAATCATGACCGGATCGTCACCGGCTTCAAGATTCTGTGACGAGATCTGAAGTATTTGCTGATGGAAGAATAAAATACGCGACTTGGTCTGTTGAAATCTTGCAATGAAAGAATAAAAACATCAAGAGGGTACAAACAACTGGGTCTGTTGAAATCTTGCAATAAAAGAATAAAAACATCAAGAGGGTACAAACAACTTGGTCTGTTGAAATCTTGCAATAAAAGAATAAAAACATCAAGAGGGTACAAACAACTGAGTCTGTTGAAATCTTATAATAAAAGAATAAAAACATTATGCAGGCACTCCAAACTGGGTCGGTTCAAATCTTGCAATGCTCTAGCGATAACATCTGGAGTGAAATTGGAAGAGAGAAAGAAAGAGTTGGAAATACAGGGAGAATAAGAAACGTGGAGTGCTCAACAATATTTAAGCTTGAGATAGTAAGTTTGAGAGTGGTCCTTGGATAAGATAAGGAGGTCATTGTTTCATAGTTTAAAATCATCACAAGAGAAGAGACAGACCCCGCTGTACTCCTAGTTTGAGATCATCACAAGAGGAGAGACAGGCCCCGCTGTACTCCTAGTTTGAGATCATCACAAGAGGAGAGACAGGCCCCGCTGTACTCCTAGTTTGAGATCATCACAAGAGGAGAGACAGGCCCCGCTGTACTCCTAGTTTGAGATCATCACAAGAGGAGAGACAGGCCCCGCTGTACTCTAGTTTGAGATCATCACAAGAGGAGAGACAGGCCCCGCTGTACTCCTAGTTTGAGATCATCACAAGAGGAGAGACAGGCCCGCTGTAGTCCTAGTTTGAGATCATCACAAGAGGAGAGACAGGCCCCGCTGTACTCCTAGTTTGAGATCATCACAAGAGGAGAGACAGACCCCGCTGTACCCCTAGTTTGAGACCATCACAAGAGAAGAGACAGGCCCCGCTGTACCCCTAGTTTGAGATCATCACAAGAGGAGAGACAGGCCCCGCTGTACCCCTAGTTTGAGATCATCACAAGAGGAGAGACAGGCCCCGCTGTACTCCTAGTTTGAGATCATCACAAGAGAAGAGACAGACCCCGCTGTACCCTTAGTTTGAGATCATCACAAGAGAAGAGACAGGCCCGCTGTACCCCTAGTTTGAGATCATCACAAGAGGAGAGACAGGCCCCGCTGTACCCCTAGTTTGAGATCATCACAAGAGGAGAGACAGGCCCCGCTGTACCCCTAGTTTGAGATCATCACAAGAGAAGAGACAGACCCCGCTGTACCACTAGTTTGAGATCATCACAAGAGAAGAGACAGACCCCGCTGTACCACTAGTTTGAGATCATCACAAGAGAAGAGACAGACCCCGCTGTACCACTAGTTTGAGATCATCACAAGAGAAGAGACAGACCCCGCTGTACCACTAGTTTGAGATCATCACAAGAGAAGAGACAGACCCCGCTGTACCACTAGTTTGAGATCATCACAAGAGAAGAGACAGACCCCGCTGTACCCCTAGTTTGAGATCATCACAAGAGGAGAGACAGGCCCCGCTGTACCCCTAGTTTGAGATCAACACAAGAGGAGAGACAGACCCCGCTGTACCCCTAGTTTGAGATCATCACAAGAGGAGAGACAGACCCCGCTGTACCCTAGTTTGAGATCATCACAAGAGAAGAGACAGACCCCGCTGTACTCCTAGTTTGAGATCATCACAAGAGAAGAGACAGACCCCACTGTACCCCTAGTTTGAGATCATCACAAGAGAAGAGACAGGCCCCGCTGTACCCCTAGTTTGAGATCATCACAAGAGAAGAGACAGACCCCGCTGTACCTCTAGTTTGAGATCATCACAAGAGAAGAGACAGACCCCGCTGTACCCCTAGTTTGAGATCATCACAAGAGAAGAGACAGGCCCCGCTGTACCCCTAGTTTGAGATCATCACAAGAGAAGAGACAGACCCCGCTGTACCCCTAGTTTGAGATCATCACTAGAGAAGAGACAGACCCCGCTGTACCCCTAGTTTGAGATCATCACAAGAGAAGAGACAGACCCCGCTGTACTCCTAGTTTGAGATCATCACAAGAGAAGAGACAGACCCCGCTGTACCTCTAGTTTGAGATCATCACAAGAGAAGAGACAGACCCCGCTGTACCCCTAGTTTGAGATCATCACAAGAGGAGAGACAGACCCCGCTGTACTCCTAGTTTGAGATCATCACAAGAGAAGAGACAGACCCCGCTGTACCACTAGTTTGAGATCATCACAAGAGAAGAGACAGACCCCGCTGTATCCCTAGTTTGAGATCATCACAAGAGAAGAGACAGACCCCGCTGTACCTCTAGTTTGAGATCATCACAAGAGAAGAGACAGATACCGCTGTACCTCTAGTTTGAGATCATCACAAGAGAAGAGACAGACCCCGCTGTACCTCTAGTTTGAGATCATCACAAGAGAAGAGACAGACCCCGCTGTACTCCTAGTTTGAGATCATCACAAGAGAAGAGACAGACCCCACTGTACTCCTAGTTTGAGATCATCACAAGAGGAGAGACAGACCCCGCTGTACCCCTAGTTTGAGATCATCACAAGAGAAGAGACAGACCCCGCTGTACTCCTAGTTTGAGATCATCACAAGAGAAGAGACAGACCCCGCTGTACCCCTAGTTTGAGATCATCACAAGAGGAGAGACAGACCCCGTTGTACTCCTAGTTTGAGATCATCACAAGAGAAGAGACAGACCCCGCTGTACTCCTAGTTTGAGATCATCACAAGAGAAGAGACAGACCCCGCTGTACTCCTAGTTTGAGATCATCACAAGAGAAGAGACAGACCCCACTGTACCCCAAGTTTGAGATCATCACAAGAGAAGAGACAGACCCCGCTGTACCCCTAGTTTGAGATCATCACAAGAGAAGAGACAGACCCCGCTGTACCCCTAGTTTGAGATCATCACAAGAGGAGAGACAGACCCCGCTGTAACGAGATCATCACAAGAGAAGAGACAGACCCCGCTGTACCCCTAGTTTGAGATCATCACAAGAGAAGAGACAGACCCCGCTGTACCCCTAGTTGAGATCATCACAAGAGAAGAGACAGACCCCGCTGTACCCCTAGTTTGAGATCATCACAAGAGAAGAGACAGACCCCGCTGTACCCCTAGTTTGAGATCATCACAAGAGAAGAGACAGACCCCGCTGTACCCTAGTTTGAGATCATCACAAGAGAAGAGACAGACCCCGCTGTACCCTAGTTTGAGATCATCACAAGAGAAGAGACAGACCCCGCTGTACTCCTAGTTTGAGATCATCACAAGAGAAGAGACAGACCCCGCTGTACCACTAGTTTGAGATCATCACAAGAGAAGAGACAGACCCCGCTGTATCCCTAGTTTGAGATCATCACAAGAGAAGAGACAGACCCCGCTGTACCTCTAGTTTGAGATCATCACAAGAGAAGAGACAGACCCCGCTGTACCTCTAGTTTGAGATCATCACAAGAGAAGAGACAGATACCGCTGTACCTCTAGTTTGAGATCATCACAAGAGAAGAGACAGACCCCGCTGTACCTCTAGTTTGAGATCATCACAAGAGAAGAGACAGACCCCGCTGTACTCCTAGTTTGAGATCATCACAAGAGAAGAGACAGACCCCACTGTACTCCTAGTTTGAGATCATCACAAGAGGAGAGACAGACCCCGCTGTACCCCTAGTTTGAGATCATCACAAGAGAAGAGACAGACCCCGCTGTACTCCTAGTTTGAGATCATCACAAGAGAAGAGACAGACCCCGCTGTACCCCTAGTTTGAGATCATCACAAGAGGAGAGACAGACCCCGTTGTACTCCTAGTTTGAGATCATCACAAGAGAAGAGACAGACCCCGCTGTACTCCTAGTTTGAGATCATCACAAGAGAAGAGACAGACCCCGCTGTACTCCTAGTTTGAGATCATCACAAGAGAAGAGACAGACCCCACTGTACCCCAAGTTTGAGATCATCACAAGAGAAGAGACAGACCCGCTGTACCCTAGTTTGAGATCATCACAAGAGAAGAGACAGACCCCGCTGTACCCCTAGTTTGAGATCATCACAAGAGGAGAGACAGACCCCGCTGTAACGAGATCATCACAAGAGAAGAGACAGACCCCGCTGTACCCCTAGTTTGAGATCATCACAAGAGAAGAGACAGACCCCGCTGTACCCCTAGTTTGAGATCATCACAAGAGAAGAGACAGACCCCGCTGTACCCCTAGTTTGAGATCATCACAAGAGAAGAGACAGACCCCGCTGTACCCCTAGTTTGAGATCATCACAAGAGAAGAGACAGACCCCGCTGTACCCCTAGTTTGAGATCATCACAAGAGAAGAGACAGACCCCGCTGTACCCCTAGTTTGAGATCATCACAAGAGAAGAGACAGACCCCGCTGTACCCCTAGTTTGAGATCATCACAAGAGAAGAGACAGACCCCGCTGTACCCCTAGTTTGAGATCATCACAAGAGGAGAGACAGACCCCGCTGCACCCCTAGTTTGAGATCATCACAAGAGAAGAGACAGACCCCGCTGTACCCCTAGTTTGAGATCATCACAAGAGGAGAGACAGACCCCGCTGCACCCCTAGTTGAGATCATCACAAGAGAAGAGACAGACCCCGCTGTACCCCTAGTTTGAGATCATCACAAGAGGAGAGACAGACCCCGCTGCACCCCTAGTTTGAGATCATCACAAGAGAAGAGACAGACCCCGCTGTACCCCTAGTTTGAGATCATCACAAGAGAAGAGACAGACCACACTGTACCCCTAGTTTGAGATCATCACAAGAGGAGAGACAGACCCCGCTGTACCCATAGTTTGAGATCATCACAAGAGAAGAGACAGACCCCGCTGTACCCCTAGTTTGAGATCATCACAAGAGAAGAGACAGACCCCGCTGTACCCCTAGTTTGAGATCATCACAAGAGAAGAGACAGACCCCGCTGTACCCCTAGTTTGAGATCATCACAAGAGAAGAGACAGACCCGCTGTACCCCTAGTTTGAGATCATCACAAGAGAAGAGACAGACCCCGCTGTACCCCTAGTTTGAGATCATCACAAGAGAAGAGACAGACCCCGCTGTACCCCTGGTTTGAGATCATCACAAGAGATGAGACAGACCCCGCTGTACCCCTAGTTTGAGATCATCACAAGAGAAGAGACAGACCCCGCTGTACCCCTGGTTTGAGATCATCACAAGAGAAGAGACAGACCCCGCTGTACCCCTAGTTTGAGATCATCACAAGAGAAGAGACAGACCCCGCTGTACCCCTAGTTTGAGATCATCACAAGAGAAGAGACAGACCCCGCTGTACCCCTGGTTTGATAATGATCGCAAGCTTCCAATACCGATATCGATCTGACAGAATCATAGCGTGCCCGGGACAGTCATGCAACTTTAATGCTGATATCTCGAGCCTGTCTGGCTATACTTTCCCTCCAACATTCTCTCGCGTTTTAATCAAAGTGGCATGTCTGAATTCGTCGCTGCGATTCTCATTTACAGCAGCGACTTTTGTAACAATTTACCCGGGTCGACAACATCCTGCTTCATCTAGTCATGAACGTACTCCAGAAAGACGGCACAGGCGTAGCACTGACCAAGATCCCCTAAAAGTGCCGACAATTCAAACAATTATGGTATCAACTAGATTGATCCGAGTTGTTCCCAAACGGGACGCTACGATTTCCGTTTTCAATATATTTAAGTGTCAAATGAGGAAGATACTGTGCAATCCATTTTTGACATTAGAAACAAGAAAAAGAGTTCTTAATTGTTTTGTAGAGATGTGAATCATGAACAATAAGACAACAGAGAAGAAAATTACTGGAGGCTGTAGAAATGTGGTTTTACAGAAGAATGTTGAGAATACCATGGACAGCTAAGAAGAGTAATGATGTTCTGAAAGAGGCCAAAGCAAAAAGAGAGCTAATTTCCAAAATTAGGAAGAAACTATAATTATAATTTTTTGGCCATGTAATGAGAAGAGAACAGCTGGAATATATTGTGACAACTGGGAAAATTGAGGGACAAAGAGATAGAGGGAAGCAAAGAGAAAAGATAGCAGACTGCTTAAGAGAATGGCTTGGCAGAAAGTCAACAACTGAAAGGATAAATAACTGACGAGATCGAAAGTTGTGGAGAGACATGATCACCCACGCCAGCAGGCACGGTACCTGATGATGAGTGTGCTTAAAGCGTTTTGGCTGCTTTGTTTTCAATGTGTGTATTTGTGGAAACTAGAATGAGGAAATGTTTGCTCACTCTCTTTTCGATGGAGGTAATTCCAAATCACCACCTGTTGCCATTGACTACGATGATGTACTTTGATAGGTGTTCTATGCCTGAAAGTCATGACTCATGCCGGTCCACCTCCCTTACAGTGTCAAGAAAGCAAGGGCTGAAACACTTGCTCTAAGGGGGACCACTTCTGATGATCAGTTTGCTTCCTGCGGCAAAGATCTTTATAGTTTCCTATTACTAATTCTGTCACAAAGATCTTTATAGTTTCCTATTACTAATTCTGTCACAAAGATCTTTATAGTTTCCTATTACTAATTCTGTCACAAAGATCTTTATAGTTTCCTATTACTAATGCTGTCACAAAATCTTTATAGTTTCCTATTACTAATTCTGTCAAAGATCTTATAGTTTCCTATTACTAATTCTGTCACAAGATCTTTATAGTTTCCTATTACTAATTCTGTCACAAAGATCTTATAGTTTCCTATTACTAATTCTGTCACAAAGATCTTATAGTTTCCTATTACTAATGCTGTCACAAGATCTTTATAGTTTCCTATTACTAATTATGTCAATCTATAGACTATTTGTGATTTGTGTATGTCTATATATATAATGGGGAACCGCGATAGCTCAGTGGTTAGTGAACTAGAATACAAAGGACAAGAGGCAGGGTTCGATCCCAACCGACGGCTTCCAGGTTCACCCAACCTTAAATGGGTACCGGATTTTTTTCTGGGAAAGTAAAGCATCACGGGCGTAATACCGACCACATTACCCCAAAAATAATGTGCTGAAGGTCTGTAAAATGTATGGTTACTAACACCATATTTCCCTATACGCCACTTGGCATGACGGGGGTACTTTACTTTTTTTTTTTTACTACCTGTGTCATTGACTATGGCTGCACAGAAGTCAACAATGTCAACAGAGCTCGCTAGTCCACTCTGGCAACATGCTGGCGACACGTGATGGAACGAATATGAGGAATTCACATTTACAGAGAGACTGGTTTTTTTTCTGTGATTTCTTTGAGCATAAAACATGTATCCCTTAGTCTGTTAGCAAAACGGGCACTTTACAATACAATCTTCATCCCAACGTTATGCTACCAACGCAAGACCTGGACCCTAGATGCAAGAAAAAAAGAAGAAAGATAACCTCTACAGAGATGAAATGTGTTAGACGAATGACAGGAAACAGTCTGAGAGATAAGATCAGAAATGAAAAACTGAGAAAAAAGCTAGGAATAGCCCCCGCCATAGAATATTTAAAGAAACAACAAGATAAAATGGTTTGGCCGCGTGACAAGGCAGAAAGATCGAAACACAACCAGCAAGCCTACAATAAATAAATGTTACAAGAACACCAGACCCAAGGACTGACCACGAAAAAGTTGGATAGATGAAATATTAGAAGCACTAGGAAACATAACAACAACAGAGGCAAACAGAAGAGCAAAAGACCGTAAATTATATATTCCCTCCACGCTGAAAGGTAAATGAAGAAGGAATGAAGTGAAACTGACTCCATGAACAATGAACAGATCATAACAGAAATATCACAGCTTACTCTAACCACAGCATAGGTGTATCTATATCCACTAAGTGGTAACTAACAAGAGAATCAATGTATCTATATCCACTAAGTGGTAACTAACAAGAGAATCAATGTATCTACATCCACTAAGTGGCAACTAACAAGAGAATCAATGTATCTATATCCACTAAGTGGTAACTAACAAGAGAATCAAAGTATCTATATCCACTAATTCGGAAATCCTTGAAACGAAGTCGAGAGGGGGATAGTGCGACTGGGTAAAGCACTATCTCCATATTCTGTGCCCAGGCAGAGTAGGCAAAGTGAAATGAGGAAGAAAGCACCAATGTTTAAACTTGGCACATGGAACGTAAGGACCATGTGCCCTGGACTTACTAAAACAAGCACACTGAAAGAAGGACAAATTAGAACAACAGCACTCATAGATAAAGAACTAAATAGGCTACATGTTGATATTGCTGCCCTACAAGAAACAAGACTCTCAGACTGTGGTTCTGTAAAGGAAGAAAACTATACCTTTTTCTGGCAAGGCCTAAGCCCCGAAAAAAACTTGTGTGCTTAGCACACTACTATATGGATCCGAAACCTGGACAACATACTCAAACCAGGAAAAAAGACTAAATGTCTTCCACATGCGATGTCTCCGCAAAATAATGCACATCAAATGGCAGGACAAAATAACCAACTTAACTGTCCTGCAACGTGCTAAGACCCTAACAATCATGTCGATGCTCAGAAGTCGAAGGCTAAGATGGCTGGGGCATGTCCAACGGATGGAAGAAAAACGCATTCCTAGGCAAATACTATATGGCGAGCTAAAACACGGAAAACGACAAATCGGCAGACCTAAACTACGATATAGAGATATCTGCAAATCATCTCTGAAAGACTCCATCTGTGAAAACGACTGGCAACATTTGGCAAGTGATCGCACATCATGGAGAGCACGTATAAGGAACGGTATAACAACATTTGAGACTGTTCTAAGACAGGACTTAGAAGAGAAGAGACTCATGAAAAAGGATGGTAAACCCTGTGGACAGCGAGCCTGACCTGTTCATTATGTGACCGCATGTGTTTGTCAAACATTGGTAGAATTAGCCACGAGAGAAGCTGTTCGGCAAAAACAATACCTCAAAAAAATACGCAATAGCCTCCACTAGACCGTCTGACAAGACGAAAAGGGCCATATATATATATATATATCCACTAAGTGGTAACTAACAAGAGAATCAATGTATCTACATCCACTAAGTGGTAACTAACAAGAGAATCAATGTATCTACATCCACTAAGTGGTAACTAACAAGAGAATCAATGTATCTACATCCACTAAGTGGTAACTAACAAGAGAATCAATGTATCTACATCCACTAAGTGGCAACTAACAAGAGAATCAATGTATCTACATCCACTAAGTGGTAACTAACAAGAGAATCAATGTATCTACATCCACTAAGTGGCAACTAACAACAGAATCAATGTATCTACATCCACTAAGTGGTAACTAGCAACAGGATCAATGTATCTACATCCACTAGTTGGTAACTAACCACACAATCAATGCATCTACATCCACTAGTTGGTAACTAAGCACACAATCAATGCATCTACATCCACTAAGTGGCAACTAACCACACAATCAATGCATCTACATCCACTAAGTGGCAACTAACCACACAATCAATGCATCTACATCCACTAAGTGGCAACTAACCACACAATCAATGCATCTACATCAACTAAGTGGAAATTAACAACAGAATCAATGCATCTACATCCACTAAGTGGTAACTAACCACACAATCGATGTATCTACATCCACTAAGTGGTAACTAACCACACAATCAATGCATCTACATCCACTAAGTGGCAACTAACAACAGAATCAATGTATCTACATCCACTAAGTGGTAACTAACAACAGAATCAATGCATCTACATCCACTAAGTGGTAACTAACAACAGAATCAATGTATCTACATCCACTAAGTGTTAACTAACAACAGGATCAATGCATCTACATCCACTAAGTGTTAACTAACAACAGAATCAATGCATCTACATCCACTAAGTGGCAACTAACCACACAATCAATGCATCTACATCCACTAAGTGGCAACTAACAACAGAATCAATGTATCTACATCCACTAAGTGGTAACTAACCACACAATCAATGCATCTACAGCCACTAGTTGATAACTAACCACACAATCAATGCATCTACATCCACTAAGTGGCAACTAACCACACAATCAATGCATCTACATCCACTAAGTGGTAACTAACAACAGGATCAATGCATCTACATCCACTAAGTGGTAACTAACCACACGATCAATGCATCTACATCCACTAAGTGGTAACTAACCACACAATCAATGCATCTACATCCACTAAGTGGTAACTAACCACACAATCAATGCATCTACATCCACTAAGTGGTAACTAACAACAGAATCAATGCATCTACATCCACTAAGTGGTAACTAACCACATAATCAATGCATCTACATCCACTAAGTGGTAACTAACCACAGAATCAATGTATCTACATCCACTAAGTGGTAACTAACAACAGGATCAATGCATCTACATCCACTAAGTGGCAACTAACAACAGGATCAATGTATCTACATCCACTAAGTGGCAACTAACAACAGAATCAATGTATCTACATCCACTAAGTGGTAACTAACAACAGAATCAATGCATCTACATCCACTAAGTGGTAACTAACAACAGAATCAATGTATCTACATCCACTAAGTGGTAACTAACAACAGAATCAATGCATCTACATCCACTAAGTGGCAACTAACCACACAATCAATGCATCTACATCCACTAAGTGGTAACTAACCACACAATCAATGCATCTACATCCACTAAGTGGTAACTAACAACAGAATCAATGCATCTACATCCACTAGTTGGTAACTAACCACACAATCAATGCATCTACATCCACTAAGTGGTAACTAACCACACAATCAATGCATCTACATCCACTAGTTGATAACTAACCACACAATCAATGCATCTACACCCACTAAGTGGTAACTAACCACACAATCAATGCATCTACATCCACTAAGTGGCAACTAACCACACAATCAATGCATCTACATCCACTAAGTGGTAACTAACCACACAATCAATGCATCTACATCCACTAGTTGATAACTAACCACACAATCAATGCATCTACATCCACTAAGTGGTAACTAACCACACAATCAATGCATCTACATCCACTAAGTGGTAACTAACAACAGGATCAATGCATCTACATCCACTAAGTGGTAACTAACAACAGAATCAATGCATCTACATCCACTAAGTGGTAACTAACAACAGAATCAATGCATCCACTAAGTTTCCAATTTAATTTAATTTCCAATATTAGGAAGAAACTATCATCATTTTTTGGCCATTCAACAAGGAGGGAACAGCAGGAATATATTGTGACAACTGGAAAAATTGAGGGACGAAGAGAAAGAGGGAAGCAAAGAGAAAAGATACCAGACAGCTTAAAAAAATGACTTGGTAGATGGTCAACAACAGAAATTATAAATAACTGTCGAGATGGGGGACTGGATGAAGCAAGACACTGGCCTCGAGACAGAGAAGTTGTGGGTTCAAATCCCAGCTGCAGCAGTTGGGATTTTTATTGAATGATTTCTCTCTGCGGCAACCACCCTGGTCCCAGCAGCGTGGCCCGGCTTAAAACATCAATTACTCATGGATGAAAAAAAATTTGAGTACCTCCAAAGACAGAGTTATCTGCCTGTGCGACGAGGGATTCCTGTGCATACAGTTGCCAGGAAAAACAAATTAACACGCAAAATTCAGTTCCTGGTCTCTTGGGACTTTGTCATAGGTAAAAAATGGTGAATGCTTATATAAATATATATATATATATATATATGATAATTATTATATTTATATGAATATATGGTAATAAAGGCATCGAATGGATACAAGGAGACCATTTGGAGGACCTCGACTTTGCTGATGACATAGTTCTCATCAGCAGTCAGATAAAAACGATGCAGGAAAACACAAATGAACTATCATCAATAGCCAGCAAAATTGGGCTTGAGGTCAATCATGAAAAGACTAAAGTCATGAAAAGTTTAATTCCAACAGGTGACAAAATATACATGGAAAACAAACCAGTGGAAGAGATCGATCACTTTATCTATCTTGGAAGTCACATTGATCGAGAAGGGGATACGAGCAAAGAAATTAGAATTAGAATAGCTAAAGCAGCAATGTCTTTCAGAAGCCTTGAAAAGTTGTGGAAATCAAACTCATCAGCACAAACACAAAACTTAGACTATTCAAATCAAATGTACTATCAACCCTTACGTATGCGTGTGAAAGCTGGAAAACAACAAGAGATATAGAAACAAAGTTGAACGCATTCGAAAATAAATGTCAAAGGAAAATACTTGGTATAGCGTGGAACGAATTCAAAACAAACGAGGAAATTAGAGAAATCGCCAATCAACCACTAATATCTTCAGTAATAAAGAAAAGACGATGGTCATACGTTGGACATGTGATGAGAAGAGATAATAACCGAATAGCAAAGCAAGCCCTCATATGGGAAACAACAGGTAAGAGAAAAAGAGGAAGACCCAAGGAGACACTGAGGAGAACATTGATGAGACAGGCAAGAGCAGCAGGAATCGACTCCCTCAATGAGATAGAACTGCTTGCACAGAACAGAGACAGATGGTGAGATTTGATAAAATATCTTTAAAAGAAAACTGCTATATAAAAAAAAAAAAAAAAAAAAAAATTCATATAGGAGAAGGTGTATCTTGGTCTACGCCCTATGGGCCGGTTACGGCTCGAAAGGTCAATAGATAGATAGATAGATAGATGATTATATAAATATAATCATTATCATCATAACGTACCATGCCTGCTGGTGTAGGTGATCATGTCTCTCCACAACTTTCAATCTTGATAGTTTTATATATATATGATATATATATCACCTACACCACAGGCATGGTACGTTATGATGATAATGATTAACTAAACAACTCATCTGAGCACCTTCCTAAGCTCCCACACTTAATCTACTTCCATCAGAAAATCACTAAAAACTCAATTTAATGCAGTCTTAATACAAATCATCATCATTTTTTTTTTTTTAATTACGACATTGTCTTAGCACATTCAGTTCTGCGAGCACAAAAGTTGGCCCCTACCACCAACTTGTTGAACCCTGGAGCCAGTTTTTGAGGCTTGAATCAATTGACATCCGGCAGCTATTTCTAATCTATTGACATTGGCAGCTATTTCTAATATATTGACATTCTGCAGCTATTTCTAATCTATTGACATTCGGCAGCTATTTCTAATCAATTGACATTCGGCAGCTATTTCTAATCTATTGACATTCGGCAGCTATTTCTAATCTATTGACATTCTGCAGCTATTTCTAATCTATTGACATTCGGCAGCTATTTCTAATCTATTGACATTCTGTAGCTATTTCTAATCTATTGACATTCTGCAGCTATTTCTAATCTATTGACATTCGGCAACTATTTCTAATATATTGACATTCGGCAGCTATTTTCCACTAAAACCACGTAATACTCTTATTTAACATCTTCTCTGAATACCTGAGCAAGTTGTCTGAACAAAACGCATGTTTTAGATCAGGTTCCATTTATTTTCTCACTGCAGTAAAGAACAAGAGGTCAGGTTTGATCCTGATCGACGGCTTCTGGGCTCACCAAGCCTTAAATGGGTACCGGATTTTTTTTTCTGGGAAAGTAAGTGACATGATACGCCACTTGGCGTGATGGGGCTCTTTGCTTTTTTTTGTTTTTAATTTTACTTCCAATTTTTTTTTTATTTAGAAAATTCGCCACGCCACATAGTGTGTTACACTCGTTGGTAAGGAATCTTGAACTGTATTGTAGCTGTATCATAAGTACGAGACTTGAATTGGTGTTTTAGAAAGCGATTTTCCACCCGCATGTGCTTGGCCGCCTCTGTGTCGCTTCAAGCATCGAAACTCACGATCCAAGGTGGCAATTCTCACCGTCCCAGATTAATACCCTGGTACCCATTTCTGCCAGTGGCTGAGTTGAGCGCTGGAGTATTTTTTTTTACAACCATGAGTACAACTCACACTGCTTCCAGCTTGAATCAAACACAGGTTGTTTGAACATTTGTAGCCCAGTCAAGTGGCTTTCCCAACTAGGCTACTGAGGCCCGTGCTGTATTGTAACTTGCAGTTATTCTCACACACTTCTCCTGAATACAGAAATGGTGCCAGTATCATAAAGGGGTTAAAGGACCCAGTTTAAAAAAAAAAAGTAAGTAAAGTACCCCCGTCACGCAAAGTGACGTATAGGGAATATGGTGTTGGTGACCATATTTTACAGAGCTTCAGCTCACAATTATTGGGGTAATGTGGTCGGTATTACACCCATGCTGCTTTTACTTTCCCAGAAAAAAAATCCGGTACCCATTAAATGCTGGGTGAACCGGAAGCCGTTGGCTGGGATCGAACCCTACCTCTTGTCCTTTGTAGTCCAGTTCACTAACCACTGAGCTATCGCGGCTCCCGACCCAGTAAAACAGACATAAAATCTTACCGAGCAAAGCTTGAAACAATCGGCTTTTGAAAATCCGAATGACACGTTCAATGGCCGTCTTTAAGGGTCTGTCCTGAGGCTTGGTCAGTCTGGTGTGGTAATCCTCCAGGAGCTCAAGAGCTCTGTGTGCATCTGGGAATCAGAAGCGGCAGAAGGATGAAATGTTGATAATATCAAGACAACAGGGTGAAATATTGATAATATCAAGACAACAGGGTGAAATATTGATGATATCAAGACAGGAGGATGAAATATTGATGATATCAAGACAAGAGGATGAAATGTTGATAATATCAAGACAAGAGGATGAAATGTTGATAATATCAAGACAGGAGGATGAAATGTTGATAATATCAAGACAAGAGGATGAAATGTTGATAATATCAAGACAAGAGGATGAAATATTGATGATATCAAGACAAGAGGATGAAATGTTGATAATATCAAGACAGGAGGATGAAATATTAATGATATCAAGAAAAGAGGATGTCATGTTGATGACTATATCACACATAAAAAGAATAAGGACATTAAAACAATGTTTCTCATGCAGGCCACACCGTGTGTACCCATAACATTTCTGTAAAACGGTATGATCAACACTAGAAACAAGTACTTGGAACAACAAGAAACAGCAAGTACTTGGAACAACAAGAAACAGCAAGTACTCAGAGCAACAAGAAATGGCAAGTACTTGGAACAACAAGAAACAGCAAGTACTTGAAACAACAAGAAACTGCAAGTACTTGGAACAACAAGAAACAGCAAGTACTCGGAACAACAAGAAACAGCAAGTACTTGGAACAACAAGAAACAGCAAGTACTTGGAATACCAAGAAACAGCAAGTACTTGGAACACCAAGAAACAGCAAGCACTTGGAACAACAAGAAACAGCAAGTACTTGGACCAACAAGAAACAGCAAGTACTTGGACCAACAAGAAACAGCAAGTACTTGGAACAACAAGAAACAGCAAGTACTTGGAACAACAAGAAACAGTATTAAAAACACACACATATAACAAACTTTGACCATGGATATCAAGGCAGTAACTAAAGCAATGGCCTGGCTAGAAACAACAAAGAGGGTTGGCCTCAGAGGCAGTTATTGGTGTCACTAAAGAAGAACCCAGGACTGACTGGGGCCTGTTTCATCTATAGACATTCAGGAGAGAAAGGAAATGAATAAGCTGATAGCTTCACTTGAAAGGCTGCCGTGGATAGTGGACATGTAATGGACCAGGCTGACACTCTGAATGCCCTCAGGGCTATAGGGTGAGCTAATGATCCAATCAAATGTTAATTTAATACTATAACCAGTGATGGAAAATGTAGAATTGAAATAAGCAAAAGAATAGGAATGGAAAAAAAGTAATTTTAATGTCACAAAGAACATACTAACATGAAAACAAATAACACTAGGGCTAAAACTGAGAATAGCAAAATGTTATGTCTTCTCAACATTCCTATATGGTGCAGAAGCATGGACATTAGACAAGAAAACAGAACAGAGAATTGAAGCCTTTGAAATGTGGATATATATAGAAGAATAAGTAGAATTGGATGGAAGGAAAAGAAAACAAATGATGAAGTCTTAAAACAACTAAAAATGAAAAGAGAACTACTAAATACAATTCAAACAAGACAAATGAAATTTTTGGGGCATGTTAAAAGACACAGCAGCCTACTAAAAGTAATCCTGGAGGGGAAAATACAAGGTAAAAGTGGCAGAGGCAGACCAAGACTAACATGGACGAGTAATATCAAAAGATGGACAAACCAGCCTATGACAACCTGCACCATCAAAGCAAGAGACAGAGCAGAATGGCGCTCAACGGTAGCCAACCTTCGTTGCGGAGACGGCACTCAATGATGATGAATCTACAAACGTGTCCAGACAGCACAAACGTCTGATCAAAACTGGAGATGTCAGAAATGAGCGCAATGCGGGAAGACTGGTTGGTCTTGAGATAAGACGCCGGCCTCGAGACAGAAAGGTTGTGGGTTCAAATCCCGGCTGCATCGGTTGGGATTTTTATTCATTTAATTCTCTCTGCGGCAACTACCCCTGGTCTCAGCAGCGAGGCCCAGCTTGAAACGTCAATTACTCATGGATGAAAAAAATATGAGTACCTCCGAAGACGGAGTTATCTGTCTGTGCGGCAAGGGATCCCTGGGTCCACGGCTGCCAGGGAAAAATGGATTAACGCGTAAAATTCAGTTCCTAGTTTCTAGGGACTTCATCAGAGTTTTGATTTCAAGATGACTTTGTCATTTGGTTTTTATGAATGTAGGTTTTCTGGCTAACGCAAAAAAAAAAAAAAAAAAAAAAAAATCAACACAGATCTGGGTTCATCAGTCTCCACACGCTGAGGGACATACTGGGGAGGAGATCTGAGCTCCTAAGGATGTGTCCAATGTGCATTGAGAATGATCCATTAACTAAACTAACTACATGACAAACTGTAGGGCTAAACAAATACAACTAAACATTGATAAACTTCAAATAGGAAAGTAACTGTGGCCTGGACATACTTTACCTGCTTGTGTTCACCCAATAACTATAGGAATACACTTCTTCATCATCAGCCCTTAAAATGACATTAAGCGCATGTATTTGAAGTATGGTTTGCAGTCATCATCATCATTAAGTGCCGTCTCCGCATTGAAGGTTGGCTACCAAGGAGCGCCATTTTGTCTCTTGCTTTAATAGTGTAGGTTGTGCTAGGCTGACTTGTCCCTCTTTTGACGCTACTCGTCCATGTTAGTCTTGGTCTGCCACTCCCTTTTTACCGTGTATTTTCCCTTCCAATATTACTTTTAGTAAGCTGCTGTGTTTTTTAACATGCCCCAACAATCTCATTTGTCTTATCTGATTTCTTTTCTTTCAAACCAATTCTACATATTTTTCTATAAACCTACATTTAAAAGGCTTCAATTTTCTATTACGTTTTCTTGTCTAATGTCCATGTTTCATCACCATACAGGAATCTTTGAGAAGACATAACATTTTGCTGTTCTTAGTTTTAGCCCTGGTGTTATTCATTTTGATGTTAGTATACTTTTCATGGCATTAAAATTACTTGTTGCCATTCCTATTCTTTTGTTTATTTCAGTTTTACATTTTCCATCATTGGTTATAGTATGTTCACCATAGCTGTTGCTCTGAACTGTCTCCAAGTCTATTTCTTCAACATTGATATCCACTTGTAGATTTTGAGTATTATCTTTGTTTATAATCATAGTTTTAGTCTTTTTGATGGTCATAATTAATCTATCCATATTTTTTGCTTGTAATGTTTATTTAGTTAAATAATTGTTGTAGATCTTTAGGATTTTCTGCTAGTAATACAGTATCATCAGCATATCTTAGGTTATTGATTATCTTTCCATTAATGTTTAGGCCTGGTATCTCTGTGATGTTTTTAAAGATTTGCTCAGTGTATAGAATAAACACTTTGGGGTAGTCTATGAATACAATACAGATACAAGTAAAGAAATTGGGAATCAGAATAGCTAAAGCAGCAATGTTCTTCAAAAGCCTTGAGAAGATGTGGAAACCAAAACTCATCAGCACAAAAACAAAAATTAGACTATTCAAATCAAACATACTATCAATCCATACATAAGCATGTGAAAGCTGGAAAACTAGAGACACAGTAACAAAGTTGAACACATTTGAAAATAAATGTCTAAAGAAAATATTTGGTATAGTGTGGAATGAATTCAAAACAAACGAGGAAATTATAGAAATCGCCAATCAACCACTAATATCATTAGTAATCAAGAAAAGACATTGGACATATGTTTGACATGTAATGAGAAGAGATAATAACTGAATAGCAAAGCAAGCCCTCATGTGGGAAACAAACAGGTAGGAGGAAAAGAGGTCGACACAGAGAGACACTGAGAAGAACATTGATCAGAGAGGCAAAGGCAGCAGGAATCGGCTTCCTCAATGAGATTGAGATTCTGGCACAGAACAGAGACAAATGGCGAGATTTGATAAATGTTTTTTGCAAGGATTGAGACTGCTTGAAAGAAAATTTAGAAAAAGAGAAAGAGTATCTGGGTCTATGTCCTATATGACCAGCCACGGATCAAAAAGTCAATAGATAGATAGTCTATGAAGCAGTTATGAAGGTATTCAGTAAGTCAATAGATAGATAGTCTATGAAGCAGTTATGAAGGTATTCAGTAAGTCAATAGATAGATAGTCTATGAAGCAGTTATGAAGGTTTTCAGTAAGTCAAGATAGATAGTCTATGAAGCAGTTAAGAAGGTATTCAGTAAGTCAATAGATAGATAGTCTATGAAGCAGTTATGAATGTATTCAGTAAGTCAATAGATATATAGTCTATGAAGCAGTTATGAATGTATTCAGTAAGTCAATAGATAGTCTATGAAACAGTTATGAATGTATTCAGTAAGTCAATAGATAGATAGATAGTCTATGAAGCAGTTATGAATGTATTCAGTAAGTCAATAGATAGATAGTCTATGAAGCAGTTATGAATGTATTCAGTAAGTCAATAGATAGATAGATAGTCTATGAAGCAGTTATGAATGTATTCAGTAAGTCAATAGATAGATAGTCTATGAAGTAGTTATGAATGTATTCAGTAAGTCAATAGATAGATAGTCTATGAAGTAGTTATGAAGGTATTCAGTAAGTCAATAGATAGTCTATGAAGCAGTTATGAAGGTATTCAGTAAGTCAATAGACAGATAGATAGTCTATGAAGTAGTTATGAATGTATTCAGTAAGTCAATAGATAGATAGTCTATGAAGTAGTTATGAATGTATTCAGTAAGTCAATAGATAGATAGTCTATGAAGTAGTTATGAAGGTATTCAGTAAGTCAATAGACAGATAGATAGTCTATGAAGCAGTTATGAATGTATTCAGTAAGTCAATAGACAGATAGATAGTCTATGAAGCAGTTATGAAGGTATTCAGTAAGTCAATAGATAGATAGTCTATGAAGTAGTTATGAAGGTATTCAGTAGAACTAAGTCATTTGTGCCAAACTATCCAACCTCAGCATGGTTTTTTTATTTTTTGAGTAGCAGGTTAGCATCCCACTCAATACCTAGTCACTTGACCAGACACTAGACAGGCTAGTCTGTTCCAGAAGCACCACGAAGAAGTGATATAGGACATGGATGGTTCTGGTTCACTGATCTGGCGCAAGTCACCAGCTATGATTCACTGACAACTTCTATGCAGCTATCAGGCACCTAGCCCCAAGAGCCCAAACATGAAAACCCTCAACATGGACAAAACATACAACCACAGTCTACTACCAAAATAAAAATAAAAATAAACACTTACATTAATCCATTATTATCATCATCAAGTACCGGGCCTTCTGGTGTAGGCAATCATGTCTTTACAGAACTTTTGATAACAACAGTTATTTATCATTTCTGTTGTTGACCTACTGCCAAGCCATTCCCTTAAGCTGTCTGGTATTTTTTCTCTTTGCTTCCCTCTATCTCTTCGTCCCTCAATTTTCCCAGTTGTTACTATATATTCCAGCTGTTCCCCTCTCATTACATGGCCAAAAAATGATGATTGTTTCTTCCTAACATTGGAAATTAGCTTTCTTTTTGCTTTGGCCTCTTTCAGAATGTTTTCATTACTCTTTACTTACGTTTACATATAATCCATTATAAACCAAACAAAACTTACTCTATATTGTTTTACTTCCCTATTTTGTCAATTAAAACATGTGCTTTATTTAATTAAATTGTTTTTCAAAAATAAAATAGAAAGATCTTAGAAACAAAATATCATCCTAAAACATTTTCTAACATTACAACTCGCAGCAAATCCTAAAGATCTACAACAATTTCTTAATGAAATAAAATTGATAAGCAAAAAATATGGATAAGATATGAATATCAAAAAGGCTAAAACCATGATCATAAGCTAAGATAATACTCAAAACCAACGAGTGGATATCAAAGTTGAAGGAATAGACCTGGAGACAGTTCAGAACTACAACTACCTTGGACATACTATAACCAGTGATGGAAAATGTAAAACTTCTTCCTCTTCTTTCCTTCCTCATTTGCCTCAGCGTCGAGGGGAGATATAATTTGCGGTCTTTTGCTCTACTGTTCGCCTCTGCTGCTGTTATGTTTCCTAGTGCTTCTAATATTCCATCGACCCATCTTTTTCGTGGTTGACCCTTGAGTCTGGTGTTCTCACAACATTTATTGAAGACTCGTTCTGTTGTGTTTTGTTCTTTCTGCCTTGTCACGTGGCCAAACCATTTTATCTGTTGTTTCCTTATATATTCTATGGGAAGGGCTATTCCTAGCTTTTTTCTCAGTTCTTCATTTCTGATCTTATCTCTCAGGCTGTTTCCTGTCATTAATGTAAAACTGAAATAAACAAAAGAATAGGAATGGCAAAAAGTAATTTTAATGTCATGAAGAACATACTAACATCAAAACAAATAACACCAGGGCTAAAACTAAGAATAGCAAAATGTTACATCTTCTCAATATTCCTGTATGGTGCAGAAACATGGACATTAGACAAGAAAACAGAATAGAAAATTGAAGCCTTTGAAATGTGGATCTTTAGAAGAATAGGTAGAATTGGATGGAAGGAAAAGAGAAGAAATGATGAAGTTTTAAAACAGCTAAAAACTAAAAGAGAACTACTAAACACAATTAGAACAAGACAAATGAAATTTTTGTGGCATGTTAAAAGACAAAACAGCCTACTAAAAGTAATATTGGAAGGGAAAATACAAGGTAAAAGAGGCAGACCAAGACTAACATGGACGAGTAACATCAAAAGATAAACAAGACAACCTACGACAACCTGCACCATCAAAGCAAGAAACAGAATGGAATGGCGCTCCATGGTAGCCAACTTTCGATGCGGAGATGGCACTCGCTGATGATGATGATGAATACTACAACAACAGAACACCATAATGCCAGAAATTAAAAATTATTGTACATTAATACAGAATATCATCCTAAAAGATGGTACCAGATTTTTTCTGGGAAAGTAAAGCAGCACGGGCGTAATACCGACCACATTACCCCAAAAAGCATGTGCTGAAGGTCTGTAAAATTTACGGTCACTAACACCATATTCCCTGTACGCGACTTGGCGTGACGGGGGCTCTTTACTTTATTCTTTTTAACTAAAATGGAAAGAGATCAACTGCAAAGAAGGAGATACCCAGAGCAAACAAGGTCAACCACTGACTCACTACTCTTCTAAGCCATTTTGCAAAGAAAACCGCAGAAAGGACGGTAAACATCAGACTCGTAAACAAGCTCGCACATGAGAAACCGAGTGTCAGTCTGACTTCAAGAAAGCCCAGACTATCATGGATCAAATGATATAAATTTTCAAAGAAATAAAGAAAGAAAGAACTACCGTGCTGGTCTGGGCATCATGAAAAGGTGTCAACATGCTGTTTAAACTTTATCTTTCTTGGATGGCGGATTTACTTTTATTCTCTTCTTAGACTTGTTTGTGAAGGTTTTTCGTCTTATTTTTATTTATTTATTTTTTACAGTGCAGGATAGCCAGTCCCATGCCCAACCCTCCTTAGTCACTTCTTACGAACATGCCTAGTAGGGAACAGAGCCACAATTCTTTATTCCCCTTTCGGGCCGTGGCAAACCACAGCAAAATAAAAGGATGAAAATGGCAGGACAAAATCAGTAACATAGAATTATGGAAATGTAACAGTCAAATACCAGTGGATAAAGAGATACAGTGAAGATGACGGCGATGGATAGGACACACACTGTGGAAGCCAACTGAAAGTATTACACAACAGGCCCTTTTTCTGGATCCCCAAGAAAAAAGACAAAGAGGAAGACCAAAATATTCTTGGAGAAGACGGAAGCAGAGTTGAAGATGATGGGGAAGACATGGAATGATCATAAAAGAATGGCAAGAAGCCGAACAGCTTGGAAAGTGTTTGTTGAAGACCTATGCTCCACAGGGAGCTGAAAGGTAGAAGAAAAATATGCTGTTTAAACAGGAGAAACTTTGTAGCTGACAATTCAGTATATACCAGAAAAAAAGGAAAGAGCTCAGTTGTTTATTTTCATGTGAAAGTATGATTTTAGTTCTAGTCTTGGACATTTTTTGCATCGTGTATGGGTGAAGATGTCCTAACACACTCCATTCATTCTTCAAACTGCTATCTTATTCTGTCTGTCTATCTACTGTCCTTTCTAACCGAAGACGACATGCAAAGCAGAATTTCTAGACTCTTGTGTCTGATGATCTTTCAACTGTCAGACTTTCCATAAGTGTCTCTTGTGCATCTTTCCATAAGTGCTATTGTGTCTCACCACACTGCTCTGTTTTGGCCGAGTTGCTTAATCTTTGTGAGGGAGCTAATGCCTGATGTAGTTGCCTCTTGCTTTAATGTTCCTTTTAGTGTTTCTCTGGGTCGGCCTCTTTCTATTTTATCCTCTGGTAATTTATTGAAGAGGTTCCAATTTGTGACACCAAACACAGAAAGAATGGTTTTCAGGTAAAGTAAATGTTTATGTGTAGATGGTACTTTAGTAATTAATTCTATTGTCCTTTCGAGCCGAAGACGGCACATAGGGCAGAACTACAATCTCAAAAACAGAAACCTTGCGTGCCAAAGTGGCACATATTGCAGAGATCACTGCTTCTAAAATCTATGGCTCTGTTTCCATAACAATACTTTTTACAATGACAGCTTGTCAAGCCATCGATCAACCTCCTTAGTCGCCTCTTACGACATGCCTGGAAGGTCACAGTGTCACTATTCTTTACCTCCCTCATAATGAGGCCCCGGTAACACACGGGATAGTAATTAATACTCATAACAAAAAGATCAAAGACTGGCAAATCTGAGATTTATGGGGAATGTAATATTCAATTTGTAACCACAACTGTTTTTTTTTATTTTACAATATAGCTTATACTAATTAGCTTTATTTTTTTTGCACTGGCCTCTTTCAGAACGTTTTCAATACTCTTCTTAGCTGTCCATGGTATTCTCAACATTCTTCTGTAAAACCACATTTCTACAGCATCCAGTGATTTTCTTGTCTGTTGTTCTATAGTCCATGATTCATATCTATATGTTAAGACTGGCACTACATAACATTTATAACTCTTTTCTTGTTTCTATTATCAAAAATGGATTGCACAGTATCTTCCTCATTTTTGGAAATCTGCTTTTTCCTGAGCCATTCCGCATCTCATCCCTGTTGTACACCTACCATCTGAGGTTAACAAAGTTCCATATATTGAGATTCATTTACCTATTTTAATATTGTTCCACTTGTCTTTTTTGTGCATTGCGGTGATGTCTTTTTCTTTGTTGTTACCAATACTTCTGTCTTTTTACTATTAAGGCTGAGTCCTTTACTTTTGCTTTCCTTCACTATAATGTCTAACATTTCTTGTAACTCATTTTCACTCTTAGCGATTAAGACTGTATCATCAGTATCTATCTATCTATCTATTGACTTTTTGAGCCGTAGCCGGCCCATAGGGCATAGACCAAGATACTCCTCTTATCTAAATTTTTGTTCTAGCAGTTTTCAATTCTTTTAAAGATATTTTATTAAATCTCGCCATTTGTCTCTGTTCTGTGCAAACAGCTCTATCTCATTGAGGAAGCTGATTCCTGCTGCTCTTGCCTCTCTCATCAATGTTCTTCTCAGTATCTATCTGGGTCTTCCTCTTACCTGTTGTTTCCCACATGAGGGCTTGCTTTGCTATTCGGTTATTATCTCTTCTCATCACATGTCCAACGTATGACCATTGTCTTTTCTTTATTACTGAAGATATTAGTGGTTGTTTGGCGATCTCTCTAATTTCCTCGTTTGTTTTGAATTCGTTCCATGCTATACCAAGTATTTTCCTTGGACATTTATTTTTGAATGTGTCAACTTTGTTTCTATGTCTCTTGTTGTTTTATCATCAGTATACCTTAGATTATTTATTTTATGACCTCCAATTGTTATTCCAGACATCCCCCTTATGGATCTTAGAAATAATATCACTTACATATGAAATAATTCTGGTGACAGCACACAACCTTGCTAACACCCAATTTTATTTGTTGAAACATTCCCAATTGATTTCCAGTTCTTATGGCCGCTGTTTGCTGCCAGTACATGTTCTTTATTACTCTTAGATCTTTGCTGTCTACGTTTATGCTTCATCCCTGTACTTCATGACAAACCAAATATTGGGACATCAATCCCCTATACTTCAACACAAAGCAAATATGGAGACAGCTATCCCCTATACTTCATCACAAAACAATACCTATTACCACCAAGAAACATCTTATACAGAGTATATTCATTCCAATATTCTGCTACAAATGTCAAACATGGTCACTTACATCTAAGTATAAAAGAAAGCTTGGAGTGAGTGACCAGAAAAGACAGAATCAGAAATGATATTATAATAGAAAGAGTAGGCATTGACCTAATCCTAAACCACATACCATCATCATCAAGTACCAGGCCTGCTGGCGTAGGTGATCATGTCTCTCCACAACTTTTGATCACGACAGTTATTTATCATTTCTGTTGTTGACTTTCTGCCAAACCATTCTCTTAAGCTGTCTGGTATCTTTTCTCTTTGCTTCCTTCTATCTCTTTGCCCCTCAATTTTCCCAGTTGTTACAATATATTAATTGTCAGGTCAGGTAATTTTACCTGCTACAGTTTGCAGTAACAGTACAACCTGCGGCTGCCCTGCAGGTATGCTCGGGAGAGTAAAAGGCTAAGGGAGGGTACCCTGAAGTAAAACAACCCCACTGCCTTGTGGGTGAGGCTTTTACCCCTTTCATCATCATCATCATTAAGTGCCGGGCCTGCTGGCGTAGGTGATCATGTCTCTCCACAACTTTCCATCTCGACAGTTATTTATCATTTCTGTTGTTGACCTTCTGCCAAGCCATTCTCTTAAGCTGTTCTACTCTTTTCAATTTTTATCTACTCTGTGGGTTCTTTAACATGCATGAGTGTACACAAGACCTCCTGTTTATAGGCATTATCCAAGAGGGCTATCCATCAGATCTCATCACCCAAGAGATCAGAGGATGGTAATATAATAAAGAAATTACGGATTAATTTGTTCTACTTTTTAAAATGACCATCACTTCTGGTGGGCTTTGAACCCGAGTCCTTCCTGTCCTGAGGCAGATGCTGCAGCTCTAGACTACCCAGTTCCGAAAAAAAAATTTAATTCAAAAAAGCAACAGAAAGGCTCCTTAGACCAATCTCTACACTATCTAAGGGACCGTAGACCAATCACTACACTATCTAAGGCTCCTTAGATCAATCTCTACACTATCTAAGGCTCCTTAGATCAATCTCTACACTATCTAAGGCTCCTTAGATCAATCTCTACACTATCTAAGGCTCCTTAGACCAATCTCTACACTATCTAAGGGACCGTAGACCAATCTCTACACTATCTAAGGCTCCTTAGATCAATCTCTACACTATCTAAGGGTCCTTAGACCAATCTCTACACTATCTAAGGCTCCTTAGATCAATCTCTACACTATCTAAGGCTCCTTAGATCAATCTCTACACTAAGGCTCCTTAGATCAATCTCTACACTAAGGCTCCTTAGATCAATCTCTACACTATCTAAGGCTCCTTAGATCAATCTCTACACTAAGGCTTCTTAGATCAATCTCTACACTATCTAAGGCTCCTTAGATCAATCTCTACACTATCTAAGGCTCCTTAGATCAATCTCTACACTAAGGCTCCTTAGATCAATCTCTACACTATCTAAGGCTCCTTAGACCAATCTCTACACTATCTAAGGCTCCTTAGATCAATCTCTACACTATCTAAGGGTCCTTAGATCAATCTCTACACTATCTAAGGCTCCTTAGATCAATCTCTACACTATCTAAGGCTCCTTAGATCAATCTCTACAATATCCATGGCTCCTTAGACCAATCTCTACACTATCTAAGGCTCCTTAGATCAATCTCTACACTATCTAAGGCTCCTTAGATCAATCTCTACACTATCTAAGGCTCCTTAGATCAATCTCTACACTATCCATGGCTCCTTAGACCAATCTCTACACTATCTAAGGCTCCTTAGATCAATCTCTACACTATCTAAGGCTCCTTAGATCAATTTCTACACTATCTAAGGCTCCTTAGATCAATCTCTACACTATCTAAGGCTCCTTAGATCAATCTCTACACTATCTAAGGCTCCTTAGATCAATCTCTACACTATCTAAGGCTCCTTAGATCAATCTCTACACTATCTAAGGCTCCTTAGACCAATCTCTACACTATCTAAGGGTCCTTAGATCAATCTCTACACTATCTAAGGCTCCTTAGATCAATCTCTACACTATCTAAGGCTTCTAAGATCAATCTCTACACTATCTAAGGCTCCTTAGATCAATCTCTACACTATCTAAGGCTCCTTAGATCAATCTCTACACTATCCATGGCTCCTTAGACCAATCTCTACACTAAGGGTCCTTAGATCAATCTCTACACTATCTAAGGCTCCTTAGATCAATCTCTACACTATCCATGGCTCCTTAGACCAATCTCTACACTATCCATGGCTCCTTAGACCAATCTCTACACTATCTAAGGCTCCTTAGATCAATCTCTACACTATCTAAGGCTCCTTAGATCAATCTCTACACTATCTAAGGCTCCTTAGATCAATCTCTACACTATCTAAGGGTCCTTAGATCAATCTCTACACTATCCATAGGTCCTTAGATCAATCTCTACACTATCCATAGGTCCTTAGATCAATATCTACACTATCTAAGGCTCCTTAGATCAATCTCTACACTATCCATAGGTCCTTAGATCAATCTCTACACTATCCATAGGTCCTTAGATCAATCTCTACACTATCTAAGGCTCCTTAGATCAATCTCTACACTATCCATAGGTCCTTAGATCAATCTCTACACTATCTAAGGCTCCTTAGATCAATCTCTACACTATCTAAGGCTCCTTAGATCAATCTCTACACTATCTAAGGCTCCTTAAATCAATCTCTAAACTATCTAAGGCTCCTTAGATCAATCTCTACACTATCTAAGGCTCCTTAGATCAATCTCTACACTATCCATGGCTCCTTAGACCAATCTCTACACTAAGGCTCCTTAGATCAATCTCTACACTATCTAAGGGTCCTTAGATCAATCTCTACACTATCTAAGGGTCCTTAGATCAATATCTACACTATCCATAGGTCCTTAGATCAATCTCTACACTATCCATAGGTCCTTAGATCAATCTCTACACTATCCATAGGTCCTTAGATCAATCTCTACACTATCTAAGGGTCCTTAGATCAATCTCTACACTATCCATAGTTCCTTAGATCAATCTCTACACTATCTAAGGCTCCTTAGATCAATCTCTACACTATCTAAGGGTCCTTAGATCAATCTCTACACTATCTAAGGGTCCTTAGATCAATCTCTACACTATCCATAGGTCCTTAGATCAATCTCTACACTATCCATAGGTCCTTAGATCAATCTCTACACTATCCATAGGTCCTTAGATCAATCTCTACACTATCTAAGGGTCCTTAGACCAATCTCTACACTATCCATAGGTCCTTAGACCAATCTCTACACTATCTAAGGGTCCTTAGATCAATCTCTACACTATCTAACGCTCCTTAGACCAATCTCTACACTATCTAAGGCTCCTTAGATCAATCTCTACACTATCTAAGGCTCCTTAGATCAATCTCTACACTATCTAAGGCTCCTTAGACCAATCTCTACACTATCTAAGGCTCCTTAGATCAATCTCTACACTATCTAAGGCTCCTTAGATCAATCTCTACACTATCTAAGGGTCCTTAGATCAATCTCTACACTATCCATAGGTCCTTAGATCAATCTCTACACTATCCATAGGTCCTTAGATCAATCTCTACACTATCTAAGGGTCCTTAGACCAATCTCTACACTATCCATAGGTCCTTAGACCAATCTCTACACTATCTAAGGCTCCTTAGATCAATCTCTACACTATCTAAGGTTACTTAGATCAATCTCTACACTATCTAAAGCTCCTTAGATCAATCTCTACACTATCTAAGGCTCCTTAGATCAATCTCTACACTATCTAAGGCTCCTTAGACAAATCTCTACACTATCTAAGGGTCTTTACCACCAATCTCTACACTATCTATGGGTCCTTAGCACCAATCTCTACACTATCTATGGGTCCTTAGCACCAATCTCTACACTATCTATGGGTCCTTAGCACCAATCTCTACACTATCTATGGGTCCTTAGCACCAATCTCTACACTATCAATGGGTCCTTAGCACCAATCTCTACACTATCTATGGGTCCTTAGCACCAATCTCTACACTATCTATGGGTCCTTACCACCAATCTCTACACTATCTATGGGTCATTACCACCAATCTCTACACTATCTATGGGTCCTTACCACCAATCTCTACACTATCTATGGGTCCTTACCACCAATCTCTACACTATCTATGGGTCCTTAGCACCAATCTCTACACTATCTATGCGTCCTTAGCACCAATCTCTACACTATCTATGGGTCCTTACCACCAATCTCTACACTATCTAAGGCTCCTTACCACCAATCTCTACACTATCTATGGGTCCTTACCACCAATCTCTACACTATACAAAACAGATACAACTTTCTTCATCTCTTTGTTGAAAATAACCCATTATTTCCCCTTGATTATCACTTCTACATATGTCAACTGCCCACCCCTCCACAAAACATAACAGTTGAAAGACAGCTCTCCCAATCTATCAAGACCTACAGTCTCGTTAGACAACACCCCAATACCCTGCCACACAGAGCTGTAAACTTTAATTAAAAACAAAAAACTGAAATGAATGTTCAACATTAACACAATCACCTTGAAGCAGTTCAGCACGCTACGTACGGCCAGGCTGTTTTCCACGATTTTCTTTTTTAATTTGAAATAACAGCGAGAGAATTAATTTAAATTGATCTAAAACACATGGTTTGTTCTGATAGTTTGCTCATGAAATTGAAAAGGAGGCTAAATAAAAGAATTATAAGAAGGAAATGTCAAAAGAATTAAAAGCTGCAAAAAACTAGGTTATGTTTTTTTCGTGTCAGCAATTAGAGCCGCATTTAGCGGCTCGTGGTATAAAATCTGTTAAAGTGACAAGAGTGATGCCACACAGAAAATATAGCTGATTTTAAAATATAAGATCCAGGATTTAACTCTTTCCGTACGGAAGCTTTTTATCGCCGCAACGGAAGAGATTTTAGAAACAAAATTGTCCATGGTTTTAAGAATGAATCTATATATTTATCTAACATATAACATATTATATATGAATGTTTAGATAATTGAACAAGGTATTAGGTTTCACCAATATCCAGATGATACAAGACATGTAAAACGAATATGGTTTGATGGCATTCACACTAATAATATTTAGCGTGGCGCACCATGCGGCGGAACGTACGCAACCGAAATGGAAATGGCGCACCACGCGGCGGATCGTATGGAATGAGTTTTTAAAAAAAAGTACACACACCACAAACAAGTCTACATAGGATATGGGCACCAAACATTAATAGTTGGGTCTACACAACATCAGTGACAAAACACTTACAAAGACTGAATGATCATCAAGGCAGCTGGTAGTCCTTTGCAGATCATAGCATTTACCATCATCATTACTATAAAGTTCCATGCCTGCTGGCATAGGTGATCATGTCTTTCCACAACTCTAAATCCCCCGTGTGTTACCGGAGCCTCATTATGTGGGAAGTAAAGAATAATGACACTGTGACCTTCCAGGCATGTTGTAAGAGGTGACTAAGGAGGTTGATCAATGGCTTGACAAGCTGTCATTGTAAAAAGAATTGTTATGGAAACAGAGCCATAGATTTTAGAAGCAGTGATCTTTGCAATATGTGCCATTTTGGCACGCAAGGTTTCTGTTTTTGAGATTGTGGTTCTGCCCTATGTGCCATCTTCGGCTCAAAAGGAAGATAGATAGATAGAAATCTCGATGGTTATTTATCATTTCTGTTGTTGACCTTCTGCCAAGCCATTCTCTTAAGCTGTCTGGTATCTTTTCTCTTTGCATCACTCTATCTCTTTGTCCCTCAATTTTCCCAGTTGTCACAATATATTCCAGCTGTTCCCTTCTCAGTACATAGCCAAAAATGTTATGTAGAGCCAGTCTAAACAAATGGATGTCAATCATGGACAATAGGACAGCAGACAAGATAATCACTGGATGTTGTAGAAATATTTTACAGAAGAATGTTGAGATTACCATTGACAGCTAAGAGTAATAAAAATGTTCTTAAAAAGGCTAAAGCAAAAGAGAGCTAATATCCAATTTAAGGAAATAAACAATTATCATTTTTTGGCCATGTAATGAGAAGAGAAAAGTTGGAATATATTGTAACAACTGGAAAAATTAAGGGATGAAGAGATAGAGGGAAGCAAAGAGAAAAAATACCAGACAGCTTAAGAGAATGGCTTGGCAGAAGGTCAACAACAGCAATGATAAATAACTGTTGAGATCAAAAGTTGTGGAGAGACATGATCACCTACGCCAGCAGGCATGGTACTTCACGACGATGATTGTCAAAAATGGATTGCACAGTACCTTTCCATTTTTTTTTAAAGCTGCTTTTCCCTTACTTATTCTGCATCTCATGTCTGTTGTACACCTACCATCTGAGGTTAACATTGTTACCCCGATATTGAAATCCACTTATCTTTGTAACATTGTTCCACTTGTCTTTATTGTGCATTGCAGTGTTGTCTTTTTCTTTGCATTTACCAAAGCCCATCTGGAAGAATCTCTGTCTCTAGCCAGATCTAATACTCTATTGTCAAGTTCATCATCATCATCATGTGCCATACAGGTTGGTGTAGGCGATCATGTCCTTCCACAATCTTCTATCCACAGTGCATCGTATCAGTTCTGTTGTTGACTGTTTTCCATGCCATGACACCAAGCTATCCAGTATTTTCTCTCTTTGTCGTCCATGATCTCTCTTTTCTTCTATTTTGCCAGTTGTAACCAATTATTCCAACTTTCCTCTTCTCATGATGTGCCCGAAAAATGTTGATTGTTTCTTTCTGATGTTTTTTAGGAGCTGCTTTTTTGTGTTGGCCTCTTTGAGAACTTCCTCATTGGTCTTTTTAGCTGTCCAGGGAACTTTCAACATTCTTCTGAGAAATTCCATCTCTGTGGCCTCTAATCGTCTTTTCATTTGTTTATCTACTGTCCATGATTCACTTCCATAGGTCAGAATTGTTCTATATAGCACCGATGAACTTTCTTTCTCATTTCTATTGACATAGATTTGTTGTATAAGATATTTTTCATTTTCTGAAATGCTATTTTGGCATGAGCTATTCTGCTTTTTGTTTCCATGGTGCATCTTCCATCCGATGTTATTATTGTGCCCAGGTATTTGACGCGTTGCACTTGTTTCAAATTTGTCCTGTTTATTTTTGTCAAGTTCAAGGTCTCTTTAATGTCTTGAAATCACCTTCTTCTTGGTCTGCCCGTCTCATCACCCTAGAACAATGCCTTCAATTACTCTTCTTTCCAGCCCACTGTGTCTTTTGATGTGACTATAATACTTTACAAAAGAGGTGAGACGCAGAATGGCTCAGGCAAAAGCAGCTTTCCAAAAAATGAGGAAGATACTGTACAATCCATTTTTGACAATAGAAATAAGAAAAAGAGTTCTTAAATGTTATGTAGAGCCAGTCTTAACATATGGATGCGAATCATGGACAATAGGACAACAGACAAGAAAATCACTGGAGTCTGTAGAAATGTGGTTTTACAGAAGAATGTTGAGAGTACCATGGACAGCTAAGAAGAGTAATGAGGATGTTCTGAGAAAGGTCAAGGCAAAAAGAGAGCTAATTTCCAATATTAGGAAGAGACAATCATCATTTTTTGGCCATGTAATGCGAAGAGAACAACTGGAATATATTGTAACAACTGGAAAAATTGAGGGACGAAGAGATAGAAGGAAGCAAAGAGAAAAAATAACAGACAGCTTAAGAGAATGGCTTGGCAGAAGGTCAACAACAGAAAAGATAAATAGCTGCCGAGATAGAAAATTGTGGAGAGACATGATCACCTACGCCAGTAGGCACGGTACTTGATGATGATGATGATAATAATACTTTATTTTCCTCTGTATTTGTGATCTTGCAAACGCTTGATGACGATCGGGTGTCACCTGTAGCACATGACGTTCCTACCGGACAAGGTGGCTGTTTATAGAATGCTCAAAGCTCCCTGGACAGCTAAAAAGACCAATGAGGACATTCTCAAAGAGACCAAACAAAAAGTGAGCTCCTAAACAACATCAGTAAGAAGAAATCAACATTTTTCAAACACATCATGGGAAGAGGAAAGTTGGAATACTTGGTTACAATTGATAAAATACAGGGGAAGAGAGATCGTGGACGACAAAGAGAGAAGTAGACAGCTTGGTGTCCTAGCATGGAAAACAGTCAACAATAAAATTGATACAATGCATTGTGGATAGAAATAGTATCTGGGTCTATGCCCTATGGACCGGCTATAGTTCAAAAGGTCAATAGATAGATAGATTGTGGACAGAACATTTTAGAAGGATATGATCGTCTGCATTAACCAGTATTGCACATGATGATGATGAGTGGTGTTTAAAAGTCAATTCTTTTCAATGTTTATTTCTTTTCATATTTCTTCATCCTCATCATCTCTTTCATTATTCAAGGTATCTTAAGGATTTTTCTATCGCATTCTCTTTCAAACGAATTGGTTTTCTTCTTTAATGTTTGTGAGATTATCCATCATTCACAGCCATATACTGCTATTTGGAAGATACATGCCTTAAGTAATTTTAATTTGACTGTGTTGTTAGTATTGTGCTACACATTCTTCAAGGCATTACATTTTTTGTTCTTTTGGTTGTCATGATTCCTCGGCAGTCTTGCAACCAGGAGTTGATGCTTTCTGATTGGTTCAGGCCACTTAACACCATACATCCCTATTGTGCCCTGAGCCCATTACCAGGCTGTCATCATCATCAAGTACCGGGTCTGCTGGCATAGGTGATGATGTCTCTCCACAACATTCGATCTGGACAGTTATTTATCATTTCTATTGTTGACCTTCTCCCATGCCATTCTCTTAAGCTGTCTGGTATCTTTTCTCTTTGCTTCCCTCTATCTTTTCATCCCTCAATTTAATTTTCCCAGTTGTTACAATATATTCCAGCTGTTCCCTTCTCATTACATGGCCAAAAAATGATGATTGTTTCTTCCTAATATTGGAAATTAGCTCTCTTTTTGCTTTGGCCTCTTTCAAAATGTTTTCATTACTCTTCTTAGCTGTCCATGGTATTCTCAACATTCTTTTGTAAAACCACAATTCTACAGCCTCCAGTAATTTTCTTGTCTGTTGTCCTATTGTCCATGATTCACACCCATATGTTAAGACTGGCTCTACGTAACATTTAAGAACTCTTTTTCTTGTGGTGGTTCATGATTATACAAAGAAATTACGACTGTGGTTTTCTGTAGCCTTCCATTGGTTTGTTTACGGTTGGCTCCGCTAGCCTTTGACTAAAAAGTTTCACCCACAAGGCAGTGGGGTTATTTTACTTTAGGGTACCCTCCCTTAGCCTTTTACTCTCCCTAGCATAACTGCAAGGCAGCAGGGCAGTCAGGCTATACTGAGACTGAATAAAATGGTGAACTCAGAATAAGAACAGTAGGCACAGAAAGCAAACCCATGACAACAATGGAACCAATAGCAGGAAAAGTGGGCCAAAAAGATACAGCTCTGAGGTCAGTTCACTGACCCACAGTCAACAGAAGTTTGAATGACTCAAAAAGACCAAGAACTCACCAAAAACGAGTCTAAGGAATCAAACATTAATTGCCTGATAAAATAGCTGACAGATTAACAGTGAATCCATCTCCAGACCTCATCTTATTTGGAACAGCTTGGTGTTTATCACAGTGCATACTTTGACTATACTGTAGACTGGCATAATCCCAGACATCTCAAGCAACTATCTCCCACCCCTACATCCAGCACCATCCTTCCAGTGTCTTCAAACATCAAACAGGGCTTTGCAATTAGAAAGTCAGTGTCTACTGTTCTTGCCACTCTTACCAGTGTTAAATCAAGAGAAAAGCTCTAGTGCTTCTCAATAATCAATATTGAACATAATAACAGAGATTACATAGAATATTCAGAATTTGAAATCCTAATAAGTATGCAAAATTGTGAAGGAAACAAAAAAGGTCAGACTACAAAAACAGAGGTTCATTGATTACTAGTATTAACCTTGCTGCACTCTAGGGAGACCTAAAGGTGGTCAGTCTTTCCTAACAGATGGCACACAGTATACATGCTAATAGTTACTGTAGTTCATTAAATTAGACTCTTCTAATCCATTCTTTATACGTTGGACATGTGATGAAAAGAGATAATAATCGAATAGCAAAGCAAGCCCTCATATGGGAAACAACAGGTAAAAGAAAAAGAGGAAGACCCAGGGAGACACTGAGAAGAACATTGATGAGAGAGGCAAGAGCAGCAGGAATCGGCTCCCTCAATGAGATAGAGCTGCTTGCACAGAACAGAGACAGATGGCGAAATTTGATAAAATATCTTTAAAAGAAAACTGCTAGAACAAAAAATTCATATAGGAGAAGGTGTATCTTGGTCTTCGCCCTATGGGCCGTTACGGCTCGAAAGGTCAATAGATAGATAGATAGAATCCATTCTTTCAGTCAACCAATCCTAATCGTTCCTAGCTTGATTCTCAATTCCTGGTCTAATGTATAAAATCACCATGTCATTATTGAAAACAGTCACAGAGAGATTTCAACATCTCAAAAAATCCTACTACTGTCAAGTCTATCTGTTTTTTCACAGCCATGGACTTCTGTATGACCTGGATATTAGATGCACTGGAGAACTATCCAGAATCTACGGATCATAAAGTAAAGCAATACTGGAAGTCATAAAAGACAACAAAAGAGCAGAAACAAAGAAGCTATTATTTTCCTCTGAGACTCCACGCCCATCTTCAAGATCATTTAACTGCAAGCCAAGAGATAACATTCTGATTTTTTTCCGGGAAAGTAAAGCGGCACAGGCGTAATACCGATCACATTACGCCAAAAATTATGTGGTGAAGGTCTGTAAAATTTATGGTCACTAACACCATATTCCCTATACGTCACTTGGCGTGACGGAACTCTTTACTTACTTTTACATGAGATAACATTACAAGGAAGACAAATGACATAACAACTGAACCAACAATCACATACAAAAGGATATCACTCCTTGTAGTTGTAGCATATTGAGGAATGAGGAAGTAGTCAAACTAGCGAAAGAAAGAACCCCCCACCCCAAAAACAAAATGGAAACAGAAAAAAGAAATAAACACAAAATATTCTACAACAAAAGAAGTCAAATCGCCCTCATACAGTATTATATAATTATACCGCAACCACCGTCTGTAGTAGTGTAACAAGTGTAATAACAGTACTACTAATAAATGAAACAAGAAACAACAAAATATCTGCAAAAAACACTACAGTAAATTGAACAGAAAACAATAAGCGACAATATAGATTAGGGCACTCACTCACGTCAAGTATCAGTCATCAGTGACTCAATAAACCGTTTAGATGTGAGTACTACATATATATACACACGGTGCTCACTAGTCTGGTCTGACCTGAAACTGATTTAATTTACAGAAGAAAATCATAAAAACAACAAATGCACTTAACCCCAGACAAGATTAAAACATTGTAAGCTTATAAACACTATCTAAGATAATAAAGAGGACGATAAGTTTTACCTTCTTTCCGTACCGGCATCTTGACAACCACGAGAAGACGCCAGAAAGAAGAACTTGGGTTTATTTATTTACCAACCGAACGTCCGTCCCAGATCTCCAATATATAGTAATCACAACTTTTGAGTTAAAATATAAACAAAATATGTATTCACAAATTATCCTTCCTGGCTCGAAAAAGGCTGCGATATTTCATTAAGAATGCAGAATAATGAAAACAACCTAATCTGTAATTAATGAGGAGAGAAACGATAATTCGTGACGAGGCAAACTGAAGCAAGTTGTTGATGGCCACCCAACATGGCGGTGGTTGATAATCACGTGACCACCCATAATGTCCATCATTTTACCAGCTTTTCTTTCCCCGCTTTAGATTCTCCTTTAATTTTTTCAATAATAAATGCTAACAAATAACACAATTTCATTATAATAAACAACACATCATATATCACATATTCTTATATTTTACAAAACCATGTTTTAATTATGTTTATTTTTAATTAAAGATCATATCACGTGACCACACATAATGTCATTTTCTTACCACCTTCTATTTACCAGCTTTTTAAAAATTTTTTTGCTTTCACAGAATAAATCTTATCAAAAAGCAGACTTCTGTGAGAATAATTTTTTTTAGACCGTCTTATTTTGTATTATAAGTTTCGTTAAATTTAAACACTAATTTCTATGTAGCGTATTTTTTTTTTTTTAATTGAAAAAAGTTCCAATCCTTTATTTATTATTGATACATTTCAAGACGTGAACTATAAATAAATTAGACAATTATTTTCAACATAAATTATAATCAACATTACACGTGTTAGGTTACAGTTATTGTTATACAATCATTTTAATATTTCATTTTACAAAAGGGGAGCCTTATAAACTGAGTAGGTCTTGCAATTCTTCTGTCATTTTAACCTTACACATTTGAGTAACAATTTAATAAAAATGTATTTTGCGTGTAGGATCAAGTAGTGGGTTGTAACGTACACACTACTACAACTACAACGTAACACTTCTAAAAAGTGTTGTGACAGCTTTACAAAAGAAGAACACAACAAAATACTGACGTTCAGGCACACAACCAGCCTTCCTCAGTAAACAAGAACAGCAGAAACGAACAACGAAATAAAAATCAACTCTGCTACATCTAGAATGAGCGTGACAGGTAAATCAAGGAGAAATAAACAGAGGGATAATAGATGAAATGAAAATTGTTGAATCGGAAAATATGAACACTCAAAGTTATTGTTTCTGTGCACAGTTTAGCTTTTCGTAAATTATTATTGGTTCAATGTAGACATGTCCTGTTCTCTTATCTATATCCATGCCTTTATGCATTTTGTGTATAGCAACTTCGAGGGAAAATGGAGTGTTCTTGGCACCAGTGATGTAGCGCGCGCGCGCGCGTGTGTGTGTCGTGGAGGGGTGAGAGTTGGGGGAAGGAGGAGGAGTGACTGTTACGTGGCTCACATCATTGTGTCCACTGGGCGCTGACAACTCACATTATTGTGTCCCATGGGCGCTGCCAACTCACATTATTGTGTCCCCTGGGCGCTGACAGCTCACATAATTGTGTCCCATGGGCGCTGCAAACTCACATAATTGTGTCCCCTGGGCGCTGACAACTCACATACTGTGTCCCCTGGGCGCTGACAACTCACATTATTGTGTCCCCTGGGCGTTGACAAATCACATAATTGTGTCCCATGGGCGCTGACAACTCACATTATTGTGTCCCCTGGGCGCTGACAGCTCAAATAATTGTGTCCCATGGGCGCTGCAAACTCACATAATTGTGTCCCCTGGGCGCTGACAACTCACATACTGTGTCCCCTGGGCGCTGACAACTCACATTATTGTGTCCCATGAGCGCTGACAACTTACACAATTGTGTCCCTTGGGCACTGCCAACCTATATACATGCCTTGCCATGAGAGCTGCAAAATCCACATATTTCCCTTCCCCTAAGCACGGCCAAACCCACATATATCCCTTTCCCCGAGCACTATCAATCCACATGTTTTCCCTTTCCCCAAGCACTATCAATCCACATGTTTTCCCTTTCCCCAAGCACTATCAATCCACATGTTTTCCCTTTCCCAAGCACATTCAATCCACATGTTTTCCCTTTCCCCAGGCACTGGCACGCTGCAAACCTATGGCAACACCTTGAATGTTGGTTACCTAATGTTGGTCATCGAATGTTGTAATGAGAAGAGTGAACAAAAGAATCTCAAAGCTAGCTCCCAAATAGGAACCACAGGGTTAAAGAAAAAGAGGTCGACCTTGAAAAATAATAACTAGAACACTGCGGCGAGAGGGAACAACAGCAGGCACCATTTCCTTTGAACAGATTCTTGCCTATAACATCATTATCATCATCATCATAGAGTGCCTTCTCCGCAACGAAGGTTGGCTACCATGGATCGCCATTCTACTCTGTTTCTTGCTTTGATGGTGCAGGCTGACATAGATTGACTTGTCCATCTTTTGATTTTACTCGTCCATGTTAGTCTTGGTCTGCCTCTGCCTCTTTTACCTTGTATTTTCCCTTCCAATATTACTTTTAGTAGGCTGTTGTGTCTTTTAACATGCCCCAAAAATTTCATTTGTCTTGTCTTAATTGCATTTAGTAGTTCTCTTTTTATTTTCAGTGTTTTAAAAACTTCATAGTTTGTTATCTTTTGTTTCCATCCAATTCTACCTATTCTTCTATAAATCCACATTTCAAAGGCTTCAATTTTCTGTTCTGTTTTCTTGTCTAATGCCCATGTTTCTGCACCATACAGGAATACTGAGAAGATGTAACATTTTGCCATTCTTAGTTTCAGCCCTGTTGATATTTGTTTTGTTGTTAGTATATTTCTCATGACATTAAAATTACTTTTTGCCATTCCTATTCTTTTGTTTATTTCAATTTTACATTTTCCATCATTGGTTATAGTATGTCCGAGGTAGTTGTAGTAAAAAGTAAGTAAAGTACTCCCGTCACACCAAGTGGCGTATAGGGAAATATGGTGTTAGTAACCCTATATTTTACAGACCTTCAGCACATTATTTTTGGGGTAATATGGTCGGTATTACGCCCGTGCTGCTTTACTTTCCCAGAAAAAAAATCCGGTACCCATTTAAGGCTGGGTGAACCCGGAAGCCGTCGGTTGGGATCGAACCCTACCCATTGTCCTTTGTAGTCCAGTTCACTAACCACTGAGCTATCGCGGCTCCCTAAGGTAGTTGTAGCTATAATATAAATTACGTCATTTCGATAAGTGCTAAAGTCATACAGATGAATAGAAATGCGAAGCTACTGTAAAGCTGATAATAAGAATGATTTTTTTAAAAAGTAAAACAAGTGGATGAAACATCGTTCTACGTTTGTTTTGTATCTCATCTACATAATGCTGTTTCCGTTCCACTTTTTGCCATTTGGATAAGCTGTTCAATATTTTATCACTTGGTTTTCCTCTGCTCTCCTTTGCCACTCATTCTGCCCGTTGCTATAGTATTGTCAATGTCTTCTTTTCGCATCATGCGCCCAATAAATTTAGAATGTCTTTCCTTTATGATTTTGATATTTCTGGTTTCTCCGGTTCTTTTTAAACAATCTTCGTTAGTAAGGATTGCTATCGATGAAAGGTAACTCGTATAAAGTTGTGATCATTTACCTTTCACGAGTTATTGCTCTTGGGCATCACCATCATCAAGTACCTTGTTTGCTGGTGTAGGTGATCATGTTTCTCCATAACCTTCGATCTTGACAGTTATTTATCATTTCTGTTGTTGACCTTCTGCCAAGCCATTCACTTAAGCTGTCTGGTATCTTTTCTCTTTGCTTCCCTCTATCTCTTCGTCCCTCAATTTTCCCAGTTGTTACAATATATTCCAGCTGTTCCCATCTCATTACATGGCCAAAAAATGATTGTTTCTTCCAAATGTTCGAAATTAGCTCTCTTTTTGCTTTGGTCTCTTTCAGAACGTTTTTATTACTCTTCTTAGCCTTCCATGACATTCTTAACATTCTTCTGTAAAACCACATTTCTACAGCCCCCAGTGATTTTCTTATCTGTTTTCCTATTGTCCATGATTCCCATCCATATGTTAAGACTGGCTCAACATAACATTTAAGAACTCTTTTTCTTGTTTCTATTGTCAAAAGATGGATTGCACAGTATCCATTGACTAACATACTTCTTAAAATTGGGCAGGACATTTTGAACAAAATGCTGTTACAGGTCAGGCAGAGATTTCCCAGTCAAACAGAAAAGGCAGCAGTCCAATTTAGGATTGCAGACCACGCGCCTGTTTAGGCTCTAGCCCCGACGACTGGTTGGTCTCGAGGCAAGACGTCAGCCTCGAGACAGAGAGGTTGTGGGTTCAAATCCCGCATTTTTATTTATGATTTCTCTCTACGGCAACCATCTCTGGTCTCAGCAGCGGGGCCCGGCTTGAAACGTCAATTAATCATCGACGGAAAAAAATATGAGTACCTACGAAGTCAGAGTTATCTGCCTGTGCGGCGAGGGACCCCTGTGCACACGGCTGCCAGGGAAAAATGGATTAACGCGTAAAATTCAGTTCCTAGTCTCTAGGGACTTCGTCAGAGGTAAAGGCTGGCAAACGAAAAACGAAAAAAAAAAAGACTAGCCCTGAACTATCAGGAGTCCATCAGATATTCAGTTAGCATGCAACTGTTAGGATAAATAGTCAGGATACGACCGTTATACAGTTCTTCTTCTACCTTTTCAGCTCCCAGTGGAGCATAGGTCTTCAAGAAACACTTTCCAAGTCGTTCTGTTTTTCGCCATTCTTTTAAGATCATTCCATGTCTTCCCCATCATCTTCATCTCTGCTTCTATCTGTCTTCTCCAAGAATTCCTTGGTCTTCCTCTTTGTCTTTTCCCCTGGGGATTCCAAAAAAGGGCCTGTTGTGTAATACTCTCAGTTGGCTTCCGTAGTATGTGTCCTATCCAGCGCCATCGTCTTCGGTGTATCTCTTTATCCACTGGTGTTTGACTGGTACATTTCCATAATTGTATGTTAGTGATTTAGTCCTGCCATTTCCATCCTTTTATCCTGCGTAAGCATCCATTAATGAAAGTCTGTATCTTCGTGATAGTCGAGTTTGTTGTTTTCCATGTCACAACCATATAATAGGACCGCCTTAACATTTGAGTTGAAAATTTTTATTTTTGTATTTAACCTAATTTCTTTGGATTTCCATGTTTCCCAGTGCAATGAAAGCTCCACTTGCTTTTGATATCCTTATTTTGGTATCATTTTCTGTTCCTCCCTCTTTATCTATATTACTGCCCAGATATATGTAAGATTGTACGTCTAGTAGAGGTATTTCTCCTAGTTTTATTTGGTTATTGCCAACTGTATTAATTCTCATAATGTTGGTCTTATCTCTATTAATCTTCAGTCCTAGCTGTTGTGATCTCTCATCAAGTATGCTCATTTTATCCTGCATCTGTTGATGGCTGTGTGATAGGAGAGCTATGTCATCAGCAAAGTCTAAATCATCAAGTTGTTTGGTCAGTGACCACTTGATTCCATTTCTGTTGTTTTGCGTTATTTTCATAATCCAATCTATGGCCAGTAGAAAGAGAAATGGAGACAGAAGGCATCCCTGCCTTACTCCTGTTCTTATTTCAAATGCTTCTGTAATCTGTCCTTCATGCACCACACTATATTTCGTTCCTTCATACATTGTTTTATCAGGTTAATAAACTTTATGGGGATTCCGTAATGACTCAGCAACTTCCAAAGCATTCTTCTGTCTAAACTATCAAATGCCTTTTCGTAATCTATGAATCCAATATAAAGTGGGGATTTTAGTTCTAAACTTTGTTCAACTATTATACGTAGAGTAGTTGACAGCAGAGTTATACAGTTAGTTACACAAAATGGAACAGTAGAACATTTATAAATTGCTTCAGTTGTTCTAACTGTTCTGTTGTTACATTTATAGGTAAACTTTGCTATAGCAAAGCAACAAATCTACAACAGCATCAGACGCATCCATAGTGTAACAACAAGGACTATTAGTTAAATACTTATCGACAAAGCAACATATTGAGTTATTTGTGGGTCATCATTATTGCACTCATAACATGCCCATAGGTGCTTAGATTCCCCTCCTCAGAAAACCCCACAGTGTCCAGCGACTGACGACTCCAGTTCCGTGTAGGTTGATAAGCCTTCTTATAAGCCCATTAAGTTTCTCGGTTTTGGCTGTGCCCATCTTAACTCCCATCTCGGAACTGCGTTTCCGGTGCGACCCAAGATGGCGATGTGTTTTCGCGGCTTCGTTGGCAAGGAAGTGTAATTTCATTGATGTGTGCTTCTAAATGGAAAAAAAAAAAAAGCTAACGATGTATCCACGTGCCGTAGATCTGATTGACTGTAGTTGACCAGTCAATAACGTGGAATCAATTCAGAGGAAGAGATGTGTTTACAGCACTCGGAAAATATGACAAATAATCAACAACAATAAAAAACAAAGAACAATATATGGTTCGAAGCAGGATAGAATTTCGTCATACGAAATCATCATTCATCGTAAACAATCGGAATGATTGAATCCGGACACGATCCGGATGAAAACACATCTACCGGTGTGCTCAGAGCACTATACTCAGTAGCTCCGGCAGCAATACGGACTTGGAATATGAGGAAACTGCAACATGGAACACTTTTCAAACTGAGTCTTAATAGTTACTTTCGCCTATCCGCCATATTGACCAGAAGTCCCTATTTACACCTTAATATGTCAGCATTGTCAGATGGCGTATATAGGCGAGTGAAGAGCACATTTATGTGACAGATTTCGTGAGCATCTTCGTGATGTTGAGCAGAAGACTGGCAGTCCGGTATCGTTTCATTTCAATTCTCTAGGCCATAGTGGTAAACCCGACAGGCAAGTCACTGGCATTGTCTCATGTCACGCCAGCAACCGTAGCCGGCTCGCACTTGAGAATCATCTCAAAGTCCAGTTGGATTCGCAGTACCAAACAAAGCATGACCATATCGCTCTTATTCACATAGGATACCTGCTACGCATTTCTTACCTTCATGCGCACCCTTATATGTGTGTACATTTGTCTGCATGTGTACTTGCACATTTGGTCACATTCAGCTGTCTTTTTTTTTTAATGTGCTTTGTGTTAATATACACAGACTTATGCGATTATTAATGTATAGTGATCTTTTGGAGCCAAATGTCACGCTCTATTATAGCCGAAAGTGGCGCTCTGTTATAGCCTAGCTTGGTTTTCTGCTACAGCTAAACATGTCAATTTATTATAGCCAAACTTGGCGCTCTATTATACCCAAACTCGGTGTTCTTTTATAGCCAGACATGTCACTTTATTTTAGCCAGACTTGGCGCTCTATTTTAGCCAAAAAATGTCATTTATTTACAGAAAAGAATGTGATGTTCTTCATAGCTAAACATGGCGCTGTATTATAGCCAAACGTGGCGCTTTATTATAGCCAACTTGGTGTTCTATTATAGCTAAACTTGGCGCTTTATTATAACCAAACTCGGTGGTCTGTTATAGCTAAACTTGACGCTTTATTATAGCCAAACTCGGTGGTCTGTTATAGCTAAACTTGGCGCTTTATTATAACCAAACTCGGTGGTCTGTTATAGCTAAACTTGGAGCTTTATTATAACCAAACTCGGTGGTCTGTTATAGCTAAACTTGACGCTTTATTATAACCAAACTCGGTGGTCTGTTATAGCTAAACTTGGAGCTTTATTATAGCCAAACTCGGTGGTCTGTTATAGCTAAACTTGGAGCTTTATTATAGCCAAACTCGGTGGTCTGTTATAGCTAAACTTGGCGCTTTATTATAACCAAACTCGGTGGTCTGTTATAGCTAAACTTGACGCTTTATTATAGCCAAACTCGGTGGTCTGTTATAGCTAAACTTGGCGCTTTATTATAACCAAACTCGGTGGTCTGTTATAGCTAAACTTGGAGCTTTATTATAGCCAAACTCGGTGGTTTGTTATAGCTAAACTTGACGCTTTATTATAACCAAACTCGGTGGTCTGTTATAGCTAAACTTGACGCTTTATTATAGCCAAACTCGGTGGTCTGTTATAGCTAAACTTGACGCTTTATTATAACCAAACTCGGTGGTCTGTTATAGCTAAACTTGACGCTTTATTATAACCAACTCGGTGGTCTGTTATAGCTAAACTTGACACTTTATTATAACCAAACTCGGTGGTCTGTTATAGCTAAACTTGGCGCTTTATTATAGCCAAACTCGGTGGTCTGTTATAGCTAAACTTGACGCTTTATTATAACCAAACTCGGTGGTCTGTTATAGCTAAACTTGGCGCTTTATTATAACCAAACTCGGTGGTCTGTTATAGCTAAACTTGACGCTTTATTATAACCAACTCGGTGGTCTGTTATAGCTAAACTTGACGCTTTATAATAACCAAACTAGGTGGTCTGTTATAGCTAAACTTGACGCTTTATTATAACCAAACTCGGTGGTCTGTTATAGCTAAACTTGACGCTTTATTATAGCCAAACTCGGTGGTCTGTTATAGCTAAACTTGACACTTTATTATAACCAAACTCGGTGGTCTGTTATAGCTAAACTTGACACTTTATTATAACCAAACTCGGTGGTCTGTTATAGCTAAACTTGACACTTTATTATAACCAAACTCGGTGGTCTGTTATAGCTAAACTTGACACTTTATTATAGCCAAACTCGGTGGTCTGTTATAGCTAAACTTGACACTTTATTATAACCAAACTCGGTGGTCTGTTATAGCTAAACTTGGAGCTTTATTATAACCAAACTAGGTGGTCTGTTATAGCTAAACGTGACGCTTTATTATAACCAAACTCGGTGGTCTGTTATAGCTAAACTTGACGCTTTATTATAACCAAACTCGGTGGTCTGTTATAGCTAAACTTGGAGCTTTATTATAACCAAACTAGGTGGTCTGTTATAGCTAAACTTGACACTTTATTATAACCAAACTCGGTGGTCTGTTATATCTAAACTTGACGCTTTATTATAACCAAACTCGGTGGTCTGTTATAGCTAAACTTGACGCTTTATTATAACCAAACTCGGTGGTCTGTTATAGCTAAACTTGACGCTTTATTATAACCAAACTCGGTAGTCTGTTATAGCTAAACTTGACGCTTTATTATAACCAAACTCGGTGGTCTGTTATAGCTAAACTTGACGCTTTATTATAACCAACTCGGTGGTCTGTTATAGCTAAACTTGACACTTTATTATAACCAACTCGGTGGTCTGTCATAGCTAAACTTGACGCTTTATTATAACCAACTAGGTGGTCTGTTATAACTAAACCTTGACACTTTATTATAACCAAACTCGGTGGTCTGTTATAGCTAAACTTGACACTTTATTATAACCAAACTCGGTGGTCTGTTATAGCTAAACTTGACACTTTATTATAACCAAACTCGGTGGTCTGTTATAGCTAAACTTGACGCTTTATTATAACCAAACTCGGTGGTCTGTTATAGCTAAACTTGGCGCTTTATTATAACCAAACTCGGTGGTCTGTTATAGCTAAACTTGACGCTTTATAATAACCAAACTCGGTGGTCTGTTATAGCTAAACTTGACGCTTTATAATAACCAAACTCGGTGGTCTGTTATAGCTAAACTTGACGCTTTATTATAACCAAACTTGGTGGTCTGTTATAGCTAAACTTGACGCTTTATTATAGCCAAACTCGGTGGTCTGTTATAGCTAAACTTGACACTTTATTATAACCAAACTCGGTGGTCTGTTATAGCTAAACTTGACGCTTTATTATAACCAAACTAGGTGGTCTGTTATAGCTAAACTCGGTGGTCTGTTATAGCTAAACTTGACACTTTAATATAGCCAAACTCGGTGGTCTGTTATAGCTAAACTTGACACTTTAATATAGCCAAACTCGGTGGTCTGTTATAGCTAAACTTGACACTTTAATATAGCCAAACTCGGTGGTCTGTTATAGCTAAACTTGACACTTTAATATAGCCAAACTCGGTGGTCTGTTATAGCTAAACTTGGCACTTTATTATAACCAAACTAGGTGGTCTGTTATAGCTAAACTTGACGCTTTATTATAACCAAACTAGGTGGTCTGTTATAGCTAAACTCGGTGGTCTGTTATAGCTAAACTTGACACTTTAATATAGCCAAACTCGGTGGTCTGTTATAGCTAAACTTGACGCTTTATTATAACCAAACTAGGTGGTCTGTTATAGCTAAACTCGGTGGTCTGTTATAGCTAAACTTGACACTTTAATATAGCCAAACTCGGTGGTCTGTTATAGCTAAACTTGACACTTTAATATAGCCAAACTCGGTGGTCTGTTATAGCTAAACTTGACACTTTAATATAGCCAAACTCGGTGGTCTGTTATAGCTAAACTTGACACTTTATTATAGCGAACTCAGTGTTCTGTTAGAGCCAAACGCGGCGCTCTGGTAAACAGCTACGCTGCACGGCACAACATAATAATGCTTATTTTTAAATTATAAATTCTGGCACACATGGGTCCTGACAGGGTTCCATTATAAGCAAGGATCACCAGATATGAACGTCCGATCGATACAAGTCTCACAGCTCGATTAGCTACCGTGACTAAAGGGCAGGCCTCGTCATAACAGTGTTTGGTTTTGGTTATATGGTTGTCAATAATGACTGGCATTCGCAGGCAGTCTTTGACCTTGTCTATAAGCACGGCCAACGTTAGGACTCCATTGACAAGGCTAGGCTTCCGTTGTTGATTCGCTGAAGGTATTTTGATAATATAGACTTGTTGATATTGTTTCTTAGTTGATATTTGGTTCTTGGTTTGATTTGTTGATTGGTTAGTTACTTGTTATTTATTTATTGAGTTGTTTGTTTTTAATTCCCAGAGTTGTATGTTTTCGACTTCATGGATCTGTACGGATATTGTGTTTTATATTTTATATGCATAGCCTACATATGTATGTGCGTATAAAGTGGATCTGTATGGATATATTGTCATATATTTTATATATAGTCTATATACGTATGTATATAGCTTTCCAAAAAATGAGGAAGATACTATGCAATCCATTTTTGACAATAGAAACAAGAAAAAGAATTCTTAAATGTTATGTATCAATCATCATTTTTTGGCCATGTAATGAGAAGAGAACAACTGGAATATATTGTAACAACTGGAAAAATTTAGGAACGAAGAGATAGAGGAAAACAAAGAGAAAAAATAACAGATAGCTTAAGAGAATGGCTTGGCAGAAGGTCAACAACAGAAATGATAAATAACTGTTCAGATCGAAAGTTGTGGAGAGACATGATCACCCACGCCAGCAGTCCGGTACTTGATGATGATATACGTATGTGCTAAAAGTGGATCTGTATGGGTATAGTATCATATTTTTTTTTATATACATAGCCTACATACGTATGTGCTAAAAGTGGATATGTACGGATATAGTGTCATATTTTTTATATACATAGCCTACATACGTATGTGCTAAAAGTGGATCTGTACGGATATAGTGTCATATTTTTTTATATACATATTCTATCTACGTATATGTGTGTGTGTAAACAATAATCGATAGTAGCAATAACAGTAGTGTAGAGAGTAATATAAATAGTAGTGGTAGTACTGGTTAGTAGTATGAATAATTCAGGGATAGTTGCGGTTGTAGTGTCATTTGTAGTAAGCATGAATAATAGTTGTGTAGCATAAGAGGATAGTAATAGGAGTATTACTAATAGCAGTAATAGTAAACATAGTAGCAGTAATAGTAAAAGCAGCAGTAAGAGTAGTACTATCAGTAGCAGTAGAATTATTCACAATAGCAGTAGGAGCAATGATAGTAAAAGTAGAAGTTCTTGTAGCTGTAGTAATAGTTGTAGTAATAGTTATAGTAATCGTTATAGTAATAGTTATAGTAGTAGTTATAGTAATAGTTATAGTAATAGTTATAGTAATAGTTATAGTAATAGTTATAGTAATAGTTATAGTAATAGTAGCAGTTCTTGTATTTGTAGTAATAGTTATAGTAATAGTTATAGTTATAGTAATAGTTATAGTAATAGTTATAGTAAGAGTTATAGTAATAGTTATAGTAATAGTAGCAGTTCTTGTATTTATAGTAATAGTTATAGTAATCGTTATAGTAATAGTTATAGTAGTAGTTATAGTAATAGTTATAGTAATAGTTATAGTAAGAGTTATAGTAATAGTTATAGTAATAGTAGCAGTTCTTGTATTTGTAGTAATAGTTAAAGTAATAGTTATAGTAATAGTTATAGTAATAGTTATAGTAAGAGTTATAGTAATAGTTATAGTAATAGTAGCAGTTCTTGTATTTGTAGTAATAGTTATAGTAATAGTTATAGTTATAGTAATAGTAATAGTAATAGTTATAGTAAGAGTTATAGTAATAGTTATAGTAATAGTAGCAGTTCTTGTATTTGTAGTAATAGTTATAGTAATAGTAATAGTAATAGTAATAGTTATAGTAATAATTATAGTAATAGTAATAGTTACAGTAATAGTTATAGTAATATTTGTAGCAACAGTAATAGTTCTTGTATTTGTAGTAATAGTTATAGTAATAGTTATAGTTACAGTTATAGTAATACATTGTAGTAATAGTAATATTTATAGTAATAGTTATAGTAATAGTTATGGTAATAGTTATAGTAATAGTAGCAGTTCCTGTAGTTGTAGTAATAGTTATAGTAATAGTTATAGTAATAGTTATAGTAATAGTTATAGTAATAGTTATAGTAATAGTTATAGTAATAGCTATAGTAATGGATGTCGTATTATTAATAATGATATTAGCAGTAATAGTAAAGATAGTAACAGTAATAGTTATAGTAATAGCAATAGTAGTATTAAGTATTACCAGTAGTAATAGTGTAAGAAGTAGGGGTAATGATAATAATAGTTGTGTTCATGATAGTGGTATAAGGTTATCAGTATTTTGAGAGGATCGGAGCTCCTAGGGATGTGTCAGAAGTACAGTGATGTTGGTATTTTAAAAAAAACATAAGATAACAGTAGTAGTAATAATAGTAGTAGTAGTAGTAGTAATAATAGTAGTAGTAATAATAGTAGTCTTTATATTGACAGTAAAATTAACAGCAATAGTAGTAGTATTATAGTAGCAGCGACAGTAGCAATAGTAGTAGTATTATAGTAGCAGCGACAGTAGCAATAGTAGTAGTATTATAGTAGCAGCGGCAGTAGCAATAGTAGTAGTATTATAGTAGCAGCGACAGTAGCAATAGTAGTAGTATTATAGTAGCAGCGACAGTAGCAATATTAGTAGTATTATAGTAGCAGCGACAGTAGCAATAGTTGTAGTATTATAGTAGCAGCGGCAGTAGCAATAGTTGTAGTATTATAGTAGCAGCGGCAGTAGCAATAGTTGTAGTATTATAGTAGCAGCGGCAGTAGCAATAGTTGTAGTATTATAGTAGCAGCGGCAGTAGCAATGATGGTAGTCTCTATATTGACAGTAAAAGTAACAGCACTAGTAGTAATAGTAGTAGTATTATAGTAGCAGCGACAGTAGCAATAGTTGTAGTATTATAGTAGCAGCGGCAGTAGCAATGATGGTAGTCTCTATATTGACAGTAAAAGTAACAGCACTAGTAGTAATAGTAGTAGTATTATAGTAGCAGCGACAGTAGTAATAGTAGTAGTATTATAGTAGCAGCGACAGTAGTAATAGTAGTAGTATTATAGTAGCAGCGACAGTAGCAATAGTAGTAGTATTATAGTAGCAGCGACAGTAGCAATATTAGTAGTATTATAGTAGCAGCGACAGTAGCAATATTAGTAGTATTATAGTAGCAGCGACAGTAGCAATATTAGTAGTATTATAGTAGCAACGACAGCAGCAATAGTAGTAGTATTATAGTAACAGCACTAGTAGGAATAGTAGTAGTATTATAGTAGCAGCGACAGTAGCAATAGTAGTAGTATTATAGCAGCAGCGACAGTAGCAATGATGGTAGTCTCTATATTGACAGTAAAAGTAACAGCACTAGTAGTAATAGTAGTCGTATTATAGTAGCAGCGACAGTAGCAATAGTAGTAGTATTATAGTAGCAGCGACAGTAGCAATAGTAGTAGTATTATAGTAGCAGCGACAGTAGCAATATTAGTAGTATTATAGTAGCAGCGACAGTAGCAATATTAGTAGTATTATAGTAGCAACGACAGCAGCAATAGTAGTAGTATTATAGTAACAGCACTAGTAGGAATAGTAGTAGTATTATAGTAGCAGCGACAGTAGCAATGATGGTAGTCTCTATATTGACAGTAAAAGTAACAGCACTAGTAGTTATAGTAGTAGTATTATAGTAGCAGCGACAGTAGCAATATTAGTAGTATTATAGTAGCAACGACAGCAGCAATAGTAGTAGTATTATAGTAACAGCACTAGTAGGAATAGTACTAATATTATAGTAACAACACTAGTAGGAATAGTAGTAGTATTATAGTAGCAACGACAGTAGCAATAGTAGTAGTATTATAGTAACTGCACTAGTAAGAATAGTAGTAGTATTATTGTAGCAATAGTAGTAGTATTATAGTAGCAATAGTAGTAGTATTATAGTAACTGCACTAGTAGGATTAGTAGTAGGAATAGTAGTAGTATTATAGTAGCAACGACAGTAGCAATAGTAGTATTATTATAGTAGCAATAGTAGTAGTATTATAGTAGCAATAGTAGTAGTATTATAGTAGCAATAGTAGTAGTATTATAGTAGCAATAGTAGTGTTATTATAGTAACTGCACTAGTAGGAATAGTAGTAGTATTATAGTAGCAATGACAGTAGTAATAGTAGTAGTATAGTAGTAGCAACGACATTACTTTAGTAGTAGTAGTATAGTAACAGCACTAGTAGGAATAGTAGTAGTATTATAGTAGCAACGACAGTAGTAATAGTAGTAGTATTGTAGTAGCAACGACATTAGCAATAGTAGTAGTATTATAGTAACAGCACTAGTAGGAATAGTATTAGTATTATAGTAGCAGCGACAGTAGTAATAGTAGCTGTGGCATTAGCAGTGGTGGTAGTCTCTATACTGACAGTAAACGTAACAGCACTAGTAGCAATAGTAGTAGTAGTAGTAGTAATTGAAGTAGTAGTAGTAGTAGTAATAGTAGTAATAGTATTAGCAGCACTGGCAGTAGCAATAGTAGTAGTCTCTATACTGACAGTAAAGGTAACAAGCACTAATAGCAATAGTAGTAGTAGTAGTAGTAGTAGTAGCAGTAGTAGTAGTCTCTATACTGACAGTAAAGGTAACAAGCACTAATAGCAATAGTAGTAGTAGTAGTAGTAGTAGTAGTAGTAGTAGTAGTAGTAGGAGCAGTGGCTGCAGAGCAATAGTAGTAGTCTCTATACTGACACTAAAGGTAACAAGCACTAATAGCAATAGTAGTAGTAGTAGTAGTAGTAGTAGTAGTAGTAGTAGTAGTAGCAGTGGCTGCAGAGCAATAGTAGTAGTCTCTATACTGACAGTAAACGTAACAGCACTAGTAGCAATAGTAGTAGTAGTAATTGAAGTAGTAGTAGTAGTATTAGCAGCACTGGCAGTAGCAATAGTAGTAGTAGTAGTAGTATTAGCAGCACTGGCAGTAGCAATAGTAGTGGCCTCTATACAGTTCACTAAACCACATACCCACACGTATTCCTGATGTGAGTGAAACTGCAAACGGGTTGAAAACATTAGCTCAAGAGAATAAAAAATATTAAAAAAAACAGTCCTTCACGCTAGCCCTGGCTAGAGTTACTTGATACGTGCTGGATTACACTTAACAAAACACAAATAAAAAAAGTTTATTGATCGAATTTTAACGAACACCGATCGTATCCGTTCGATTAGACATGGGCGTCTTTGTAATAGACAAGTAAATCTGATCAGGACAGATAGCCTACCAGTTTTCAATTGTTCCGTTTTTGTTTTTTATATTTTTAACAAATCTAAGTTTTAACTTTCAACAGTATCATGTGCTATTGGCGTAGGCGATCATGTCCTTCCACAATCTTCTAACCACAGTGCATCGTATCAGTTCTGTTGTTGACTGTTTTCCATGCCATGACACCAAGCAATCTAGTTTTTTTCTATATTTGTCGCACGCGATCTATCTTCCCCTGTATTTTGCCAGTTGTAACCAAGTATTACAACTTTCTGGTAACAAATAATAATACATAAATATTATTATATGGGGAACTTCCGAGGCGATAATAGCAATTCGATCCCACTTCGGACCATATATTGTTCTTCGTTTTTTTCTGTTGTTGTTTGTCTGTTAATTTTTCCGAGTGCTAACACATACTTATTTGTTCTATTATTCCCTATTACAACTTTCCTCTTCTCATAATATGTCTTTAAAAATGTTGATTGTTTATTTCTGGTGTTTTTTCATGAACTCCCTTTTTGTTTTGGCTTCTTTGGGAATTTCCTGATTGGTCCTTTTAGCTGTCCAGGGAACTTTCAACATACTTCTGAGAAATCCCATCTCTGTGGCCTCTAATCGTGTTTTAATTTGTTTGTTTACTGTCAATGATTCGCTTCCATAGGTCAGAATTGGCTTTATATATCACCGATGCACTATCTTTCTCACTTCTATTAACATAGACTTGTTATATAAGACGTTTTTTTCATTTTCTGAAATGCTATTTTGGCCTGAGCTATTCTGCTTTTTATTTCTGTGGTTCATCTTCTATCTGATGTTATTTAGTTATTTGCGGGTCATCATCATTGCACTCTGAACATGTTCATAGGTGCTCAGATCCCCATCTCAGCATGCCCCGCAGTATCCAGCGACTGACGACTCCAGTTCTGTGTTGTTGATAAGTCTTCTTACGCGCCCACTAAGTTCCTCGTTTCTGGCTGTGCCCATCTTAACTGAATAAATAAAAATCTTAAGGTTTTGGTGAGTCCCAAGATATCGGTTTGTTTTCGCCGGTCAGTTGTTAAGAACGCAGGATTTCATTTGTTTGTAAAACTGCTGAGACTGTATCCACATCCTGGCAAGCTGAATGACTGGAGTTGGTCAGTCTATAACGCGGAAACGGGTTCTAGACCGTGCGACTGAGGGAGTGCACATGTGTCAAAACTATCCACAGATATTATTGTGATCAAAGTGGTATAACTTTACCTACCCGGTTTACTATAATATATATAGATTATAGTCTCCTTCAGTGTGTTTGTGTGTTCTGTCTATGTCATGGAGAAATGACAAATATTAATATCATCATCATCATTAAGTGCCTTCTCCGCAACGAAGGTTGGCTACCATGGATCGCCATTCTATTCTGTTTCTTGCTTTGATGGTGCAGGCTGTCATAGATTGACTTGTCCATCTTTTGATGTTACTCGTCCATGCTAGTCTTAGTCTGCCTCTTTTACCTTGTATTTCCCCTTCCAATATTACTTTTAGTAGGCTGTTGTGTCTTTTAACATGCCCCAAAAATTTCATTTGTCTTGTCTTAATTGTGTTCAGCAGTTCTCTTTTTATTTTCAGTTGTTTTAAAACTTCATCGTTTGTTATCTTTTGTTTCCATCCAATTCTACCTATTCTTCTATAAATCCACATTTCAAAGGCTTCAATTTTCTGTTCTGTTTTCTTGTATAATGTCCATGTTTCTGCACCATACAGGAATATTGAGAAGATGTAACATTTTGCCATTCTTAGTTTCAGCCCTGTTGATATTTGTTTTGTTGTTAGTATATTTTTCATGGCATTAAAATGAAATGTTAATAGGGAACTTTATATCTTTTTCTCTCGAATCTTGTCGCAGTAATAACCAAATAAATCATCATCCTCATCATTTCCCATACCGGTTGCCGTAGGCGATCATGTCCTTCCACAATTCTCTGTCCACCGTACATCATATCAATTTTATTGTTGACTGTTTTCCATGCCATGACACCAAGCTATCTAGTACCTTCCCTCTTTGTCGTCCGCGATCTCTCTTTCCCTGTATTTTTTCCAGTTATAATCAAGTATTGCAACTTTCCTCTTCACATGGTGTGCCCGACAAGTGTTAATTGTTTCTTTCTGATGTTTCTCACGAGGTGCCTTATTTGGAGTCCCCTTTAACGTCGTTAGCTGTTGATATTGAGTTATTGATTGACATGATTAATTAACGGCATTATAAGAAGTTAAGTTAGTAGTTAAGTTAAGTTAGTAGTTAAGTTACGTTAAGTAGTAGTAATTAAGTTAGTTCGTAAATTATTTTAAAGAATAATCTTCAATCATCATCATCAAGCACCATAACTGCTGGCGTAGGTGATCATGTCTCTCCACAATTTTCGATCTCGACATTTATTTATTATTACTATTGTTGACCTTCTCCCAAGCCATTCTCTTAAGCTGTCTGGTATCTTTTCTCTTTGCTTCCATCTATCTCTTCATCCCTCAATTTTCCCAGTTGTTACAATATATTACAGCTGTTGTCTTCTCATTACATGGCCAAAAAATGATGATTGTTTCTTCCTAATATTGGAAATTAGCTCTATTTTTGTTTTGGCCTCTTTCAAAACGTTTTCATTACTCTTCTTAGCTGTCCATGGTATTCTCAACATTCCTTTGTACATCCACATTTCTACAGAGTCCAGAGATTTCCTTGTCTGTTGTCCTATTGTCTATGATTCACATCCAAATGTTAAGACTGGCTCTACGTAACATTTAAGAACTCTTTTTCTTGTGGTGATTCATGATTGTACAAAGAAATTACGGCGGTGGTTTTGTGTAGCCTTTCGTTGGTTTGTTTACGGTTGGCTCCGCTAGCCTTTGACTAAAATGTTTCACCCACAGGGCAGTTGGGTTGTTATTTATCATTTCTGATGTTGACTTTCTGTCATGCCATTCTCTTAAGCTGTCTGGTATCTTTTCTCTTTGCTTCCCTCTATCTCTTCGTCCCTTAAATGTCTCAGTTACTACAATATATCCCTGCTGTTCCCTTCTCATTACATGGCCAAGAAATGATGATTGTTTCTTCCTAATATTGGAAGAGAAGGTACAAAGTAGACGAGGCAGACCAAGACTAAAGTGGGCTGATAATATCAAAGGGTGGACAGGTGAACCTTTGACAACATGCACCATCAAAACAAGAGACAGAGTAAAATATCACTCAATGATAGCCAGCCTTGAATGTGGAGATGGCACCCACTTAATGGCGAGCCATGGTAACCAGCTTTCGATGTGGAGATGGCATCCAATGAATGGCGAGCCATGGTAACCAGCTTTCAATGTGGAGATGGCATCCAATGAATGGCGCGCCATGGTAACCAGCTTTCAATGTGGAGATGGCATCCAATGAATGGCGCGCCATGGTAACCAGCTTTCAATGTGGAGATGGCATCCAATGAATGGCGCGCCATGGTAACCAACTTTCAATGTGGAGATGGCATCCAATGAATGGCGAACCATGGTAACCAGCTTTCTATGTGGAGATGGCATCCAATGAATGGCGCGTCATGGTAACCAGCTTTCGATGTGGAGACGGCACCCAATGAATGGCGCGCCATGGTAACCAGCTTTCGATGTGGAGACGGTACCCAATGAATGGCGCGCCATGGTAACCAGCTTTCGATGTGGAGACGGCACCCAATGAATGGCGCGCCATGGTAACCAGCTTTCGATGTGGAGATGGCACCCAATGAATGGCGCGCCATGGTAACCAGCTTTCGATGTGGAGACGGCACCCAATGAAAGGCGCGCCATGCTAGCCAGCCTTTGATGTGGAGACGGCACCCACTCGAATACTCCCGCCTACCTACTTCCAACCAAGACTCAGAAAGCGCGAGAATGAGTTTGCATGTTACTAGTTCCGTTCCTTCTTTTTTTTTTCAGAAAAAATAAACAGCCAATCAGCGCAGAATGAAATGACAAGAACAAGATCTACTATCAATGAAAGATTCAGTCTGTGGGGGCTAAATGTGTGTGCTCTTGCGGGGTCTATCGTGGATAATATTGGAGAGAAGAAACATGTATAGATATTTGTTTACGACCATTCATGACTGACATGTTTCTATTGGATAGAAAACGTGACCCATCGACCTCCACTTCTCAAAAGGGATTCAGTGAAATCGTGACTGCGGAAACTAAAATTTACCTCATTATTTGAATTTATTTGGAAAGTTGCAACTCTCAGTGACCGAGCACATCCGTTATTTAATCAAACATCTTTCTCATTTTTCTAAGTGGGTGAATTATTTGTTCATTCAAATTAGTAGATTATTAGCGAATTGTGTTGCACTGTGTTAGCACCCTGCTATCCAGTGAACCCATCTTCATCACGCATTTGGTTGTGACTGCCTCACTAGCTTCACTGCTGATCCCGTTAACGTACAAAGTCAGCCGTGATAATATAAATGTCGCTGACGTAAAATATCGTAACTGAACTAAATTTGCTGGACATAGAAGTCAAGTATCTTCCTTGTGGTCATTTCTACCTTCATTTGTACAAGACAGAAACACACATTTAGACTTGCCTTGACTGAGCACGAAGCTTCAATCACTGAATTGCCAAATCATCGAGCTAACGTAACCTTCTTGAACAGTGAGTTTATTATCGTGTGCAAGAGACTACTTACTGGATATATTTGAGAGTTTGTATCAGAATAGGAGGTCCATTTGAAGTAGATCCCGCGCGATAATGGCTTCGGAGTCGCAGATAGTCCAGTCCATCTTAAAACAAAATGACTTCCTGCTGCGGCGCCATCTGGTGTTGTCAAAGACTGTACTTGACCAGTTGAAGGAGAGCGGCGTCATCACGGAAGTGTTGAGGAGAAAAATAATGGTGAGGGGATTGTCGTTCTTTGAGTCACGTGCTGTTTGTGTGTGAGTGTTCGTGCTATGTTTAATTTACACGATGAGTTTATTGGGGGCAATCACTGCAGTCGGGTGGTTTTAGGAAATAACTTTCACAAACAAAATTATAGCGTCAGCACGGTGGAAGGCGGAAGTCACGATAGCTCAATAGTTAGTGAACTGGACTACAAAAGACTAGAAGTCGGGTTTGATCCTGATCGACGGTTTCCGGGTTCAACCAGCCTTAAATGAGTACCGGATTTTTTTCTGAGAAAATGAAGCGGCACGGGCGTAATGCTGACCACATTCTATCTATTGTCCTTTCGAGCCGAAGACGGCACATAGGGCAGAACCACAATCTCAAAAACAGAAACCTAGCGTGCCAAAATGGCACATATTGCAGAGATCACTGCTTCTAAAATCTATGGTCTGTTTCCATAACAATAGTTTTTACAATGACAGCTTGTCAAGCCATCGATCACCCTCCTTAGTCGCCTCTTACAACATGCTTGGAAGGTCACAGTGTCACTATTCTTTACTCATAATGAGACCCCGGTAACACACAGGAACCACATTACCCCATAAATAATGTGCCGGTGGTCTGTAAAAAATATGGTCACTAATACCATATTCACCATACGCCATTTGGCGTGACAGGGCTCTTTACTTTACCCTTTTGACAGTGGAAGGCGCATTTCAATGCCAGAGCTGAAAACAGTCAGAGACTCATAGCTGACTGATTGTGACAGGAATAGTGAACCAGAACTATCCAAATCTAACTCCGTCACTTCCCAGTGCCCCTAGAAACAGACTAACTCGTCCAGTCTGGCCTAGAGAGTCAGTGATCAGTGATCGTGATAGAAAGCAGCCCAGAGCTAAAAAAAAAAAAATGCTGAAGTTGAATGTGTTCGAAAGGTATAGATTTCATAAAGTTGATGTAAACAACGACACAACGCATTTCCGCCCGCTTAACAACCTCTAAAGGGCAGAAGATGAAGAACATTTTTTTGTTCTTTAGTCGTCGTCAGGTGAACGAACACAACAACATCGTCATTTTAAAAAGAAATATATTTTCTTACATAAAATTGTAACATTAACTTTCTAAAAAAAAAAAAATACTAATTTTAGTCATGTAACTAATAAGGCCAACATCATAATCACCAAACGCCTAGCAAGGCGTGAAGGGAACCTTTATTTAACTTTCTAAAAAAAAAAATAATTTTAGTCATGTAACTAATAAGGCCAACATCATAATCACCAAACGCCTAGCAAGTCGTGAAGGGAACCTTTATTTAACTTTCTAAAAAAAAATAATTTTAGTCATGTAACTTATAAAGCCAACATCATAATCACCAAACGCCTAGCAAGTCGTGAAGGGAACCTTTATTTTACTTGAACAATTTTTTTTTTTCGTTCGCCAGCTTTTTTTTTTTTTTTTTAACCTCTGACGAAGTCCCTAGAGACTAGGAACTGAATTTTACCCTGACAGCCGTGTGCCCAGGTGTCCCTCGCCACACAGGCAGATAACTCCGTCTTCGGAGGTGCTCATATTTTTTTCGTCGATGAGTAATTGACGTTTCAACATTTCAATCCAGGTCTCGCTGCTGAGACCAGTGGTGGTTGCCGCAGAGAGAAATCATAAATAGCAATCCCAACCGGTGCAGGCGGGTTTTGAACACACAACCTCTTTGTCTCGAGGTCGGCATTTTGCCTCGAGAAACCACCAGTCCTTTTTTTTCAAATTAAGAGGCCACCCTGGCAGTGCCTCTAGGGTGTATGACCTCACACACTATCTCCGCCGCAAGAGATCCATTAATTTATAGTGACTACGCTAATCAAGGGAGCCGCGATAGCTCAGTGGTTAGTGAACTGGACTACAAAGGACAAGGGGTAGGGTTCGATCCCAACCGACGGCTTCCGGTTCACCCAGCCTTTAATGGGTACCGGATTTTTTTCTGGGAAAGTGAAGCGGCACGGGCGTAATACCGACCACATTACCTCAAAATCATGTGCCGAAGGTCTGTAAAATTTATGGTCACTAACACCATATTCCCTATACGCCACTTGGCGTGACGGGGGTACTTTACTTCTTTTTAACGCTGTTTGGGCATCGTGCTGGCTATCCTGAACTGTAATATATATATATAAGCAGCAAAAGCTTCACAAACATGGACAAGCCAAAGAACAGAAAATAAATAAATCCGCCATCCAGGAAAGATAAGGACTCTCTGTCTAAGAGATGTATGACGCAATCGCGAGAAAAATAAAAATGTTCAACTCCAATGTTAAGTCAGTCCTATTATATGGCTGTGAAACATCGAGAATAACAAAAATGACAATCTTGAAGGTACAAACCTTCATTAATGGATTCTTGCCTACAATAAAATGATGGAAGTGGCAGGACAAAATCACTAACATATAATTATGGAAAAAGTACCAGTCAAATATCAGTGGATAAAGAGATACAGCTAAGACGATGGCGCTGGATTAGAAACACACTGCGGAAGTCAACTTGGAGTATTATGCAACAGGCCCTTTTTGGGAATCTCCAAGGAAAAGGGCAAAGAGAAAGACCGAAATATTCTTGGAGAAGACAGATGGACGCAGAGATGAAGATAGTGGGAGACATGGAATGATCTTAAAAGAATGGCAAAAAACAGAACGATTTGGAAAGTGTTTGTTGAAGACCTATGCTCCACAGGGAGCTAAAAGTGTTTGTTGAAGACATATGCTGCACAGAGAGCTGAAAGTGTTTGTTGAAGACATATGCTGCACAGAGAGCTGAAAGTGTTTGTTGAAGACCTATGCCCCACAGGGAGCTGAAAGTGTTTGTTGAAGACCTATGTTCCACAGGGAGCTGAAAGTGTTTGTTGAAGACCTATGTTCCACAGGGAGTTGAAAGTGTTTGTTGAAGACTTATGCTCCACAGGGAGCTGAAAGTGTTTGTTGAAGACCTATGTTCCACAGGGAGTTGAAAGTTTTTGTTGAAGACCTATGCTCCGCAGGAAGCTGAAAGTGTTTGTTGAAGACCTATGCTCCACAAGGAGCTGAAATTGTTTATTGAAGACATATGCTGCACACGGAGCTGAAAGTGTTTGTTGAAGACCTATGCCCCACAGGGAGCTGAAAGTGCTTGTTGAAGACCTATGCTCCACAGGGAGCTGAAAGTGTTTGTTGAAGACCTATGCTCCACAGGGAGCTGAAAGTGTTTGTTGAAGACCTATGCTCCACAGGGAGCTGAAAGTGTTTGTTGAAGACCTATGCTCCACAGGGAGCTGAAAGTGTTTGTTGAAGACCTATGCTCCACAGGGAGTTAAACGTGTTTGTTAAAAACCTATGCTCCACAGGGAGTTAAAAGTGTTTGTTGAAGACCTATGCTCCACAGGGAGTTAAAAGTGTTTGTTGAAGACCTATGCTCCACAGGGAGAAGAAAGGAAGAAGAGGAAGAAGAAGATGATGATGATGAGAGGCAGCTTGGATGTGCTGTTCTGTGATCACTTAAAAAATGGCGGGGGGAAACGGGAGAGAACTCTATTGTTGTGGCTTTTATCTCATGAAGATTGGGAAAAGTTTTGGGCGCTGGGGTGTTCCGGATGTTTTCTATAACGGCGCTGGAGATTAGAGGCAGCATAACCCAGTAAATTTACTACGAGGTGTTCATCCCCCCCCCCCCCTCACCTCCCAAGGTATACAAATATATTGTTTTACCACACCATGATTCGAACTCTCGCAATCGAATAATAGAAGAAATAAGAAGACAGTTTAGTTTGGGGGCAGACAGACAGACAGACAGACAGACAGAGAAGGAGAGAGAGAGAGAGAGAGAAATTGACAGACATACAGATTGAGATAGATAGATAGACAAACGGACAGACGGACGGACGGATAAATAGACAGACGGACGGACGGACGGACGGACGGACGGACGGACGGACGGACAGACAGACAGACAGGATAGGATAGGATAGGATAGGATAGGATATGATATGATATGATATGATATGACATGATAGGATAGGATAAGATAAGATAAGATAAGATAAGATAAGATAAGATAATATAAGATAATATAAGATAAGATGGTAACATAAGATAAAAAGACAGACAGACAGATTTACAAAGGCCTAAGGACTGACAGGAAATGTTCGGGAAACATGCAGGTATCATGAGATGTTCAGTTTAGCGAGATTGGCCGATCAACGCGGAGATCAAAAGTGGCCATGAGTGACGTCAGCCGTCTAAAGCCCCTACATCTGGTAACGTCACGCGAGCTGGAAGGTTTGCCTATCTTTATTTGCTGCCGGAAGTTTTGGAAATCAATAGATGGCTATGAACAGACAGACAGTTAGATAGATCTTCTTCTTTCCTTCTTCATCTGCCTTTCAGCGGCGAGGGGAGATATAATTTGCGGTCTTTTGCTCTTCTGTTCGCCTCTGCTGTTGTTATGTTTCCTAGTGCTTCTAGTATTCCATCCTTCCATCTTTTCCGTGGTCGACCCTTGAGTCTGGTGCTCTCACAACGTGTGCTGAAGGCTCGTTGTGTTGTGTTTTGATTTTTCTGCCTTGTCACGTGGCCAAACCATTTTATCTGTTGTTTCTTTATATTCTAGGGGGGGGGGGGGGGGCTATTCCTAGCTTTTTTAAAAAAATCAGTTGTATCTTATTTCTCAGACTGTTTCTTGTCATTCGTCTAACACATTTAATCTAAGTAGAGGTTATTTTTCTTATTGTTCTTGCATCTAGGGTCCAGGTCTGGCATTGGTAGCACAACGTTGGCATGAAGATAGATAGATAGATAGACAAACAAATATAAGTTTAGTAATGAAATTCCTGTTTAGGAACTCCATTATGAACTAACTATTGAAAAGTGTGTTTCTTCATCAAATGATACGTGTTATTTACAAATATTAGGCAGAACACACACACGATCAAGTTCCGTTTCTCCTGAAGTCCCTGGAGAACAGAGGTCTCCTGTCGCTAAAGAAATTCCTGGAGGTTCTCAGAAGAACTGGACATAGTTGGATTGTTGACAGTATCATGGATACCGATGTCATGGCAACGGCAGGCCAGGTAATTTTGCATCTACACTTTTCAATATCAATGTGGTAAGCTTGAGTATTTAAGAAATGGAAGAATGTTGTAGAAATAAATAAAACCCTAACATGGTGGGCAAATCTCTGTGAAATGCCGTCCTATTACGGGATATTCGCTGCATTGATGTTTCAACATAGTTCTGACTTTTCCTGTTATAATTCTTTCAATCTTTCATATAGACCTAAATAGTAGTTTAACATATTAAAACAGGTAAATGAATTTAAAAATTTGGGAACTTTGTTAACCTCAGACAGAAGATGTACACAAGAGGTGAGATGCAGAATGGCTCAGGCAAAAGCAGCTTTCCAAAAAATGAGGAAAATACTATGCAATCCATTTTTGACAATAGAAACAAGAAAAATAGTTCTTAAATGTTACGTAGAGCCAGTCTTAAGATATGGATGCGAGTCATTGGCAATAGGACAAGAGACAAGAAAATCACTGGAGTCTGTAGAAATGAGGTTTTACAGAAGAATGTTGAGAATACCATGGACAGCTAAGAAGAGTAATGAAGAGGTTCTGAGAGAGGTCAAGGCAAAAAGAGAGCTAATTTCCAATATTAGGAAGAAACAATCATCATTTTTTGGCCATGTAATGGGAAGAGAACAACTTGAATATATTGTAACAACTGGAAAAATTGAGGGACGAAGAGATAGAGGGAAGCAAAGAGAAAAAATAACAGACAGCTTAAGAGAATGGCTTGGTAGAAGGTCAACAACAGAAATGATAAATCGAAAGTTGTGGAGAGACATGATCACCTACGCCACTAGGCCCGGTACTTAATGATGATGACCATAAATACTGCCACTACTATCATCTTTGTAACAAATGCCAGTTACATTGCCATGCTATTGTAACAATAACCACTTATGCTATTGCGACTGCCCCATTTCTTACAAACACCCCTAACGTAGCGACTGTTACCACCACTACCACTTCAATATCTATCACATTTGGCTTTCAAACTAGCAGTTATGTAAACATATCTTCTAACAGGACCGTATCAAAGATGATATCGGGTACAGTGACCGATTCCAGCCTGCCCACTCTAGACCTCATGCTCACATTTCTGACGTCAACAGAAGGACGCGATTCTCACTCAAGCCAGACTTGAGGAAGAGCGTCACAGCTGGGCCGACCAGCTACGACGGTCAGTTCGATAAAAGCATGGCACTGGGAGCACTATTGAATGCTAGGTAGGTTACTAGGTTACTATGCTACTCACTTTAAGACCAGGTAAGTTAGTCACTGGGGTGCTCACTTTAAGGATAGTTAAATCAGATTTTGGTGCGCTCACTTTAAGGCTACATAAGTCTAGTATTGGGGCACTCACATTAAGGCTACATAAGTCTGGTGTTAGGATGCTCACATTAAGTCTACATAAGTCTAGTATTGGGGCACTCACATTAATGCTACATAAGTCTGGTGTTGGGGCACTCACATTAAGGCTGCATAAGTCTGGTGTTAGGATGCTCACATTAAGGCTGCATAAGTAAGTCTAGTGTTGGAGCACTCACATTAAGGCTACATAAGTCAGGTGGTAGTGCACTCACATTAAGGCTACATAAGTCAGGTGGTAGGGCGCTCACATTAAGGCTACATAAGTGTGGTGTTGGGGCACTCACTTTAAGGCTACATAAGTCAGGTGGTAGGGCGCTCACATTAAGGCTACATAAGTGTGGTGTTGGGGTGCTCACTTAAAGGCTACATAAGTCAGGTGGTAGGGCGCTCACATTAAGGCTACATAAGTGTGGTGTTGGGGCACTCACTTTAAAGCTACATAAGTCAGGTGGTAGGGCGCTCACATTAAGGCTACATAAGTGTGGTGTTGGGGTGCTCACTTAAAGGCTACATAAGTCAGGTGATAGGGCGCTCACATTAAGGCTACATAAGTGTGGTGTTGGGGCACTCACTTTAAGGCTACATAAGTCAGGTGGTAGGGCGCTCACATTAAGGCTACATAAGTCAGGTGGTAGGGCGCTCACTTTAAGGCTACATAAGTCTGGTGTTGGGGCAATCACTTTAAGGCTACATAAGTCTGGTGTTAGGGCACTCACATTAAGGCTACATAAGTCTAGTATTGGGGTACTCACATTAAGGCTAAATATGTAAGTCTGGTGTTGGGGCACTCACTTTAATGCTACATACGTCTAGTATTGGGGTACTCACATTAAGGCTACATAAGTCAGGTGTTAGGACGCTCACATTAAGGCTACATAAGTCTGGTGTTAGAACGCTCACATTAAGGCTACATAAGTCTCGTGTTAGAATGCTCACATTAAGGCTACATAAGTCTGGTGTTGGGACACTCACATTAAGGCTACATAAGTCTGGTGTTGGGACACTCACATTAAGGCTACATAAGTCTGGTGCTGGGGCATTCACATTAAGGCTACATAAGTCTGGAGTTAGGGTACTCATTATAAGACTACAATTGTCAAGTGTTGTGACACTCACTTTAAGGCAACAAAAATCAGGTGTTGTGACATTCACCTCAAGGCTACATAAGTCAGGTGTTGTGACATTCACCTCAAGGCTACATAAGTCAGGTGTTGTGACATTCACCTCAAGGCTACATAAGTCAGGTGTTGTGACATTCACCTCAAGGCTACATAAGTCAGGTGTTGTGACATTCACCTCAAGGCTACATAAGTCTGGTGTTGTGACATTCACCTCAAGGCTACATAAGTCAGGTGTTGTGACATTCACCTCAAGGCTACATGAGTCAGGTGTTGTGACATTCACCTCAAGGCTACATGAGTCAGGTGTTGTGACATTCACCTCAAGGCTACATGAGTCAGGTGTTGTGACATTCACCTCAAGGCTACATGAGTCAGGTGTTGTGACATTCACCTCAAGGCTACATAAGTCTGGTGTTGTGACATTCACCTCAAGGCTACATAAGTCAGGTGTTGTGACATTCACCTCAAGGCTACATGAGTCAGGTGTTGTGACATTCACCTCAAGGCTACATGAGTCAGGTGTTGTGACATTCACCTCAAGGCTACATGAGTCAGGTGTTGTGACATTCACCTCAAGGCTACATAAGTCAGATGTTGTGACATTCACCTCAAGGCTACATGAGTCAGGTGTTGCAGGACTCTTTACAAGGCTAATGTGTCTGATGTTGGATTGTTCTCTTCAGAATTTTCTGGATTGATTGATCTCTTTATGAATTCCTGTTTTTTTTAATACAATCTATGAAGTACTTTATGAATTCCTGGTTTCTTTTTATGTAATCTGTGAAGCACTTTATGAATTCCAGGTTTTTTCAAAATGTAATCTGTGAAGTATTTTATGAATTCCTGGGTTTTTTTAATGTAATATGTGAAGTACTTTATGAATTCCAGGTTTTTAAAAATGTAATCTTTGAAAAACTTTATGAATTCCAGGTTTTTTTTATTGTAATCTATGAAATACTTTATGAATTCCAGGTTTTTTTTATTGCAATCTAATAAGTACTTTATGAATTCCAGGTTTTTTTTTTAATGTAATGTGTGAATTCATAATGAATTCCTAATTTTTTATGTAATTTGTGAAGTACTTTATGAATTCCTGGTTTTTTATGTAATCTGTAAAGTACTTTATGGTTTACTGTTTTTTTTTTGTTTTAAATATAACTTTGCATGCACTGTGTTTATCTTATTACTGCATAGCTTTTAATGCAACTACTGTGGTACTGTGAAAACAAATAAGATGCGAATAAGAGACCAAAAGGCTGACCACAAATAAAAATGGATTAATTAATTATTAGGAATACTAGGAAACTTAACATCAAGAGTGAATAGCAAAGGTGCGTGTCAGTACCAGGACTGAAAGTAGGCAGCAACTCATAGCTGACTGCTTGTGTCAGGATAGGTGAACCAGAACCATTCAGTTTCAAGTTGATTTCTTCGCACTGCTCCTAGAGACAGACTAACCATTTTAGCCTGGCTAAGTGAGCAGGGATCGTGATGGAAGGCAGTCTGATACCCAAAACGCTGTGCTGAAGTTGGATATCTGGGGCCAAAAGGTGAAGATATCACAACTTTACTGGAAGCCACAACACAATGCCTTTACATCCATCCTAACTTTCTTTTTAAAAGAATAGCTCAGAAAAAAGCAGTTTTCCAAAGAAAAAAAGGAGGATGATACTGTGCAATTCAATTTTGACAATAGAAACAAGAAAAAGAGTTCTTAAATATTATGTAGAGCCAGTCTTAACATACGGATGTGAATCATGGACAATGTGACAAACCACAAGAAGATCACTGGAGGCTGTAGAAATGTGGTTTTACAGAAGAATGTCGAGAGTATCATGGACAGCAAAGAAGTGTAATCAGAATGTTCTGAAAGTGGCCAAAGCAAAAAGAGAGCTAATATCCAATATTAGGAAGAAACAATCATCATTTTTTGGCCATGTAATGAGAAGAGAACAGCTGGAATATATTGTAACAACTGGGAAAATTGAGGGACGAAGAGATAGGGGAAATCAAAGAGAAAAGATACCAGAGATGCTTAAGAGAATGGCTTTGCAGAAGGTCAATAACAGAAATAATAAATAACTGTCGAGATCGAAAGTTGTGGAGAGACATGATCACCTACGCCAGCAGGCAAGGTACTTGATGATGATGATGAACACTCTTTTAAGGGTGAATGGCGAAGAGGACTATTTATTCCTGTAGTAATTGTCAAGTGGACACAATATAGAAAGAAAGCAAGAGAGAATAACAGAAGAGTAGAAAACCGTAGTAAAAGAAATAAAAGTAAAGAGCCCCGTCACGCCAAGTGGTGTATAGGGAATAAGGTGTTAGTGACCATAATTTTTACAGACCTTCGGCACAAGATTTTTGGGGTAATGGGGTCAGTATTAAACCCGTGCCGCTTTACTTTCCCAGAAAAAAATCCGGTACCAATTAAAGGCTGGGTGAACCTGGAAGCCGTCAGTTGGGATCGAACCTGACCTCTTGTCCTGTTTAGTCCAGTTCACTAACCACTGAGCCATCGTGGCTCACAGAAGACCACAGACCAGACCTATTTTACTCCTTGATACTGAAAGGAAGATAAATGAAAATCTGAATGCAATCTTCACTCCAACGTTGTGCTACCCATGCCAGTCCTGGACCCTACAATACAATCTTCATCCCAACGTTATGCTACCAATGCCAGTCCTGGACCCTACAATACAATCTTCATCCCAACGTTATGCTACCAATGCCAGTCCTGGACCCTACAATACAATCTTCATCCCAACGTTATGCTACCAATGCCAGTCCTGGACCCTACAATACAATCTTCATCCCAACGTTATGCTACCAATGCCAGACCTGGACCCTACAATACAATCTTCATCCCAACGTTGTACTACCAATGCCAGTCCTGGGCCCTACAATACAATCTTCATCTCAACATTGTGCTACCAATGCCAGTCCTGGACCCTAAAATACAATCTTCATCACAACGTTATGCTACCAATGCCAGTCCTGGACCCTACAATACAATCTTCATCACAACATTGTACTACCAATGCCAGTCCTGGACCCTACAATACAATCTTCATCTCAACGTTATGCTACCAATGCCAGTCCTGGACCCTACAATACAATTTTCATCCCAACGTTGTGTAACCAATGCCAGTCCTGGATTCTAGATGCAAGAACAAGAAGAAAAATAACCTCTGCTGAGATTAAATGTGTCAGACGAATGACATGATACAGTCTGAGAAATAAGATTTTAAAAATGTACAACTGAGAAAAAAAGCTAGGAATAACCCCCGCCATAGAATATATAATGAAACAACATATAAAATGGTTTGGCCATGTCACAAGGTAGAGTGATCAAAACACAACACAACAAGCTTTCAATAAACATTTTGAGAACACCAGACTCAATTGGCCAACCACGAAAAGAATGGACTGGCGGAATATTAGAAACACTTGGAAACAACAGCGGCAGAGTCTAACAGAAAAGCAAAAGACTACAAATTGTATCTCCCCTCAACGCTGAAAGGCAAATGATGAAGGAAAGAAGAAGAAGAAGATAAATGAAACAAGTATACTAATTGTGTTATTTACATAGTTGTATAACTCCTGTTAGAATGAGGCAATAACGTAACTTGTAAACATTTCCTAAAACGAAGGGTAGACCCAGCTATATTTAGAAATGCACTACTTTGGGAGCGTGAGTGACCACAAATGCTACAATGAAAATAATATCATCATCACCATCAAGTACCAGACCTGCTGGCGTAGATGATCATGTCTCTCCACAACTTTTGATCACGAGAGTTATTTATCATCGCTGTTGTTGACCTTCTGCCAAGCCATTCTCTTAAGCTGTCTGGTATCGTTTCTCTTTGCTTCCCTCTATCTATATACATACACCATACATGATACATACCAAATGAACTATAGTTCATTTCAAATCATGTGCCCAACTTTTAAAATCGATATCTTTTTAACCACTTTTTGGAACTTGTTCAAAATTGGCATGTAAAGTTATAATGATTAGAACCCAACAGGGAATTAATTTCATTAAAAAAAACATTTGGTTATTATTGTTGCTTATTTGATTTATATAAATTTATAACGACCCATTGATGTAGTCAAAACTTAATGTTTACAGTATTTTAAGTTAAAAATAGCGAGTACAAATCCATACACGGTCAAATTGACGTATTTGCACGCTTTCGCCGTGGGTTTTCTGACACAATTAGACACTTATAAAAAACACGAGACATTGTGTGTCCCATTTCCGTTCATTCAGCGGCGTAGACGTGGAACGACAACATTTATCATGAGTCTTAAAATGAAATTCTGCAGTTTACAAAACATCGCAATAAAAATGTATGACTATTTTTGCAAAGAGGCTAAACGAGGAAGATTTTTTCATTCTTTAGAAAACCCTGAGAATAGGACAAGACACATTTTGGATTTATCTAAACGGTCATTTAATCGCTGGATTCAAGCACGTGACTGTCAATGTTCAAAATATACAAAATCACAAGGAAGAGCAAAATTGTTGGATAATTTCGACAGTGAACTTATTAGAAGTGAAATTCACAAAATGTTGGGTATGAATGAAACTGTTACAATAAGAAAATTAAAAGTATCGCTGAAAAAGAACAACAGTATTGAAATATCAAAGTCTACATTATGGAGGAATGTGAGAGCTGCAGGCTTTACATTCAGAAAGTATTCCAATGGACGAAACATCATCTGTGAGAAGCCACATATAGTAGTCATGAGAAGCAAGAACTTACGTGAAGTAAAAGAGGTGCGCAAGCAAGGTTATGATATTGTGTGCTTGGATGAAACATGGATCAATGCTCACCACACTAACCAAAGGGAATGGCAGTCATCAGATGGAAAGGTTAAGAGATTAATACCTAGCAGCAAAGGACAGCGCTTGATAATTGCTCATGCAGGTAGTCGACAACATGGACTAATACAGAATGCAGAGCTCATTTTTCTTTCAAAATCCATAGACAATCGGGATTATCACTCTGAAATGAATGGTCACATATTTAGACATTGGATTGAAAATTCTGTTCTCCCATCACTAGATCAACCATCTTGCCTAATAATGGACAATGCAGCGTACCACAACATTGTTGCACTTGAAGATAAAGTCCCAACGTCATCCAGTACAAAAGATGCTATTAAGATATGGCTCACAAAGGAGCACATACAATTTAATAACATGTACTTAAAACCTGAATTACTATCTCTAGTAAAGCAAAAACAAAGGACAAAGATTTTTCAAATAGATAAGATTATCCAAGAGCACGGTCATATAAGTTTGAGGCTGCCACCTTACCATGCTCATTTAAATCCAATAGAACTAATCTGGGCAAAATTAAAAGGACAAGTGGCAGATGAAAATACAACATTCAAAATATGCGATGTAAATTCTCTTGCTAATCTCGCTTTATTAAATATAGACAAAGATTATTGGGCTAAATGTGAAGACCACGTCTTAAAACAGGAATAGGAATATTGGAAAAATGATGGTTTGTGGAATGTTCAACCCCAAACAGTTATTAATCTTTTAGACTTGTCTGATTCAGAATGAAAGTATATAGCCCCCACAATGTTGGCCCCTATATTACCTTAAATTAGTTCAACAAACGGTCCTTTTCAGGACCACACAACTATGAAAATTGGACATACAGGTATACCTTGATATTATCGTCCGTCCTCGAACTGAGAAGACAATAATTCTCCTGGTGTTTTGTCTTATCCAGTTATTTCCCCATTACGGCTACGCCTTTACCTAGTGAAAATTAATCACAGACCAGCAACTACGGTAATTTCTATTCTTTAGGGGTTCACAATTTACAATTTTGACAAACATCAAAGAAATTCGCCGCTTTAAGAAAACTGCAGCTGCAAGATATTTGTAAAATGTACATTTAAAGGGTCTTTTGCATTCTAATAACATTTGGAAAATTTCAACAGTTTTTAACAAATGGTTAAAGAGTAATAGCGTTTTGAATTTGGGCACATGATTTGAAAAGAACTATAAAAACATCAACTTTCATTGCATTGCCTAAACAGAATGGTGCAGCTGAATGCAGTGATTTTAGAACAATAAACCTAATGAGCTAGGTAACAACAATTTTACTAAAAGTTATACAGGGAAGGATTCAGAATAAATTCAATACTGAATGAGATGAGCAACAATTTGGATTCAGGAAAAACAGTGGCACAAAAGAAGCCATATTTAGTATGAGAACATTGATTGAAAAGTACATAGAAGTAAACAAACCAATATATGCCTGCTTCATCTATCTATCTCTATCTATTGACCTTTCGAGCCGTAACCGGCCCATAGGGCGTAGACCAAGATACACCTTCTCCTATATGAATTTTTGTTCTAGCAGTTTTCTTTTAAAGATATTTTATTAAATCTCGCCATCTGTCTCTGTTCTGTGCAAGCAGTTCTATCTCATTGAGGGAGCCGATTCCTGCTGCTCTTGCCTCTCTCATCAATGTTCTTCTCAGTGTCTCCCTGGGTCTTCCTCTTTTTCTTTTACCTGTTGTTTCCCATATGAGGGCTTGCTTTGCTATTCGATTATTATCTCTTCTCATCACATGTCCAACGTATGACCATCGTCTTTTCTTTATTACTGAAGATATTAGTGGTTGATTGGCGATTTCTCTAATTTCCTCGTTTGTTTTGAATTCGTTCCATTCTATACCAAGTATTTTCCTTAGACATTTATTTTCGAATGCGTTCAACTTTGTTTCTATATCTCTTGTTGTTTTCCAGCTTTCACACGCATACGTAAGGGTTGATAGTACATTTGATTTGAATAGCCTAAGTTTTGTGTTTGTGCTAATGAGTTTTGATTTCCACAACTTTTCAAGGCTTCTGAAAGACATTGCTGCTTTAGCCAGTCTGATTCTAATTTCTTTGCTCGTATCCCCTTCTCGATCAATGTGACTTCCAAGATAGATAAAGTGATCGATCTCTTCTACTGGTTTGTTTTCCATGTATATTTTGTCACTTGTTGGAATTAAACTTTTCATGACTTTAGTCTTTTCATGATTGACCTCAAGCCCAATTTTGCTGGCTATTGATGATAGTTCATTTGTGTTTTCCTGCATCGTTTTTATCTGACTGCTGATGAGAACTATGTCATCAGCAAAGTCGAGGTCCTCCAAATGGTCTCCTGTCTACTGCTAATTTACACATTCTGTATCAGGTCTACGTTTCATTAACAACATCGTTTTTACGATAGCGGCTTGTTAAACCTCTGATCAACGGTTCAATACCAAGCCGGAGAAAAATAATTCCTCCATTTTGGAAACAACCGGAAACGGGAACTCCAAAAGACTACACAAAAGCTTTCGATAGAATACACCATAATCAACTTATAGAATGCCTAAAGGATATAAATCTAGACGACACAGACATGCGACTAATATGTAATTTGTACTGGGAGCAAACAGCAATAATAAAATATAACAAGGAGAACTCTACACCCATGGATATAAAACAAGGAGTAAGACAAGGATGCATCCTATCACCAAACTTGTCCAATCTATACACTGAGCAAATCTTTAAAAACATCTCAGAGATGCCAGTCCTGAACATTAATGGAAAGATAATCAATAACCTAAGATATGCTGATGATACTGTTCTACTAGCAGAAAATCCTAAAGACCTACAACAATTATTTAACTAAATAAACATTACAAGCAAAAAATATGGATAGATTAATTATGACCATCAAAAAGACTAAAACTATGATCATAAACAAAGAAAATACTCAAAACCTACAAGTGGATATCAAAACTGAAGGAATAGACCTGGAAACAGTTCAGAGCTACAACTACCTTTGACATAGCATAGCCAGTAAGGGAAAATGTACAACTGAAATAAACAAAAGAATAGGAATGGCAAAAAGTAATTTTAATGTCATGAAGAACATACTAACATCAAAACAAATAACACCAGGGCTAAAACTAAGAATGGCAAAATGTTACATCTTCTCAATATACCTGTATGGTGCTGAAACATTAGACAAGAAAATAGAACAGAAAATTGAAGCCTTTGAAATGTGAATTTATAGAAGAATAGGTAGAAATGGATGGAAAGAAAAAAAACAAACAATGACGTTTTAAAACAACTAAAAATAAAAAGAGAACTACTAAACACAATTAAGACAAGACAAATGCAATTTTTGGGGCACGTTAAAAGACACAACAGCCTACTAAAAGAAATATTGGAAGGGAAAATACAAGAGGCAGAGGCAGACCAAGACTAACATGGACGAGTAACATCAAAAGATGGACAAGTCAATCTATGACAACCTGCACCATAAAAGCAAGAAATAGAGTGGAATGGTGAGCCATGGTAGACAACCTTTGTTGTGGAGATGGCACTCGATGATGATGATGATGATTACCTCTATCTCTTCGACCCTCAATTTTCCCAGTTGTTACAATATATTCCAGCTGTTCTCTTCTCATTCTATCTATTGACCTTTCGAGCCGTAACCGGCCCATAGGGCGTAGACCAAGATACACCTTCTCCTATATGAATTTTTGTTCTAGCAGTTTTCTTTTAAAGATATTTTATCAAATCTCGCCATCTGTCTCCGTTCCGTGCAAGCAGTTCTATCTCATTGAGGGAGCCGATTCCTGCTGCTCTTGCCTCTCTCACCAATGTTTCTCTCAGTGTCTCCCTGGGTCTTCCTCTTTTTCTTTTACCTGTTGTTTCCCACATGAGGGCTTGCCCCGCCATTCGACCACTATCTCTTCTCATTACATGGCCAAAAAATTATGATTGTTTCTTCCTAATATTGGAAATTAGCTCTTTTTGTTTTGGCCTCTTTCAGAACGTTTTCATTACTCTTCTTAGCTGTCCATGGTATTCTCAACATTCTTTTGTAAAACCACACTTCTACAGCCTCCAGTGATTTTTTTGTCTGTTGTCCTATTGTTCATGATTCACATCCATATGTTAAGACTGGCTTTACTTAACATTTAAGAACTCTTTTTCTTGTTTCTATTGCCAAAACAGATTGCATAGTATCTTCCTCATTTTTTTGGAAAGTTGCTTTTGCCTGAGCCATTCCTCATCTCACCTCCTTTGTACATCTTCCGTCTGAAGTTAACAAAGTTAACAAAGTTCCCAAATATTTAAATTCATTTACCTATGTAAAATAATATACTCTCTTCATAAACGACTCAGAGAACCGAACGACCCTGAAACAGCCCCAAGAGGAATCTTCAATGCCAGAAGTCTGTTGACAGACTCTATAGCTGGTGGTGCCCCTACCAGGATCAGTTTGAAGCACGACAACATTACAACCACCAGCTCGTTACATACCCCAGGTCCAAGGATGAAATACCGATGGCTCTCTATGGTTTGAATCAGGTAAGGTTAAGGCACTCCCATTCATCATCATCATCATGTGCCATACCAGCCTCATAGGCGATCATGTCCTTCCACAATCTAATATCTACAGTGCATCGTATCAGTTCTGTTGTTGACTGTTTTCCTTGCCATGACACCAAGCTATCCAGTATTTTCTCTCTTTGTCGTCCGCAATCTCTCTTTCCTTTTATTTTGCCAGTTGTAACCAAGTATTCCAACTTTCCTCTTCTCATGATGTGCCAATGTGATTGTTTCTTTCTGATGTTTTTTAGGAGCTCCCTTTTGTGTTGGCCTCTTTGAGAACTTCCTCATTAGTCTTTTCAGCTGTCCAGAGAACTTTCAACATTCTTCTGAGAAATCCCATCTCTGTGGCCTCTAATCATCTTTCATTTTTGTCCACTGTCCATGATTCGCTTAGATAGGTCAGAACTGGTTCTATATAGCACTAATGAACTCCCTATCTCACTTCTATTGGACATATATTTGATACATTTCCATGATAACACATAATACCGTACCACGCGTACACTTATAGTCTTTACAAATATTTATTTATACTCTATGCTACAGGTTTGGTTATAGCTTACACTTCATCATCATCATCATGTGCCATACCGGTTGGCGTAGGCGATCATGTCCCTCCACAATCTTCTATCTACAGTGCATCATATCAGTTTTGTTGTTGACTGTTTTCCATGCCATGACACCAAGCTATCCAGTATTTTCTCTCTTTGTCGTCCGCGATCTCTCTTTCCTTTTATTTTGCCAGTTGTAACCAAGTATTCCAACTTTCCTCTTCTCATGATGTGCCCGAAAAATGTTGATTGCTTCTTTCTGATGTTTTTAGGAGCTGCCTTTATAGTTTACATAAGTCTATTTAAAATCTATTCCAAAGCTTCTTTATAGTCAATAATACAGATACATTTATAACATAAATCATATTCTATCGACCATTCAAGGTGTAGGCGGCCCATAGGGCATAGACTAAGATACTCTTTTCCTTTTTCTAAACTCTATTTCTTGCAGTCTCAGTCCTTGTAAAGATCTTTTATCAAATCTCGCCATTTGTCTCTGTTCTGAGCAAGAATCTCGATATCATTGAGGGAGTCGATTCCTGCTGCTTTTGTCTCCCTGATCAATGCTCTCCTCAGTGCCTCTCTGGATTGGCCTCTTCTCCTCCTACCTGTTGTTTTCAACATTAGGGCTTGCTTTGCTATTCGGTTATTATCTCTTCTCATCACATGTCCAAAGTATGTCCATCATCTTTTCTTGATTACTGAAGTTTTTAGTGGTTGATTGGCGATTTCTCTAATTTCCTTGTTTGTTTTGAATTCGTTCCACTCTATACCAAGTATTTTCCTTAGACATTTATTTTCGAATGCGTTCAACTTTGTTTCTATGTCTTTTGTTGTTTTCCAACAGTACAGTTGATTTGAATAGACCAAGTTTTATTTATAACGTAATTTATAGTAGACTTTATAATTGATTCTGTAGACATCTTTATAGTCTATGCCATAGATCTATTATATAACATAATACAGACATACATTATATCCTTCCCTTTACAACACGTATCAATATCCTTCTTTTTACAACATATATTTAGAGAACAGCTGGAATATATTGTAACAACTGAGAAAATTGAGGGACGAAGAGATAGAGGGAAGCAAAGGGAAAAGATACCAGACAGCTTAAGAGAATGGCTTGGCAGAAGGTCAACAACAGAAATGATAAATAGCTGCCGAGATAGAAAGTTGTGGAGAGACATGATCACCTACGCCAGTAGGCCCGGTACTTGATGATGATGATGATGATATTGATCAGAAGTTCATCTTTAAAACATATATTAATATCCTTTCCTTTAAAACATATACTAAATATCCTTCCCTTTAAAACATATATTAATACCCTTCCCTTTAGAACATATATTAATATCCTTCCCTTTAAAACATATATTAATACCCTTCCCTTTAAAACATATATTAATATCCTTCCCTTTAGAACATATACTAAATATCCTTCCCTTTTGAATAGATATGAACAAGTTATCATTATACGCCTCAGAACAGGATACAATCGACTCCATAGTCACATGTATACATAATTCAAGATCGGCACCTCAACTACTTGTACATGTGGACAGGCGCCCCAGACAGCTGAACACATACTTCAAGACTGCACTGAATATAGTAGACTGAAGAAAATCAATTGGTCCATAGATACAACACTACCGACAAAACTACATAGGCCACTGCAAGAATTACAAAAGACAGTTAAATTTATACAGGAAATGTCATTGCAGATATGGACAATACTTCAGACGAACGAAAGATAGGTAGATCCTTCCCTTTAAAACATATATTAATATCCTTCTTTATAAAACATAAATTACATGCCACTGCATAATTTGTACTACAGACACCTTACTAACCCTATACCCAAAACTCCAAATAACTGTATAATGTTATTGAGTGATTCTTATTCAGGCATTTTCCGACCAAGATCAAAAACATCAACAAGCTCTCTCAGTTTTGCAGCAAGAAGCGATTGCCATCAAACAGCTAATGGACCAGAACGTGCGAGATCAGAGCAATCTTAGACGCAAGCAGGCAGCAGTACAAGACATTGCCATCCGCCTGCGAGACATTCACAACAGAGCTACAGAAGTGTATGGGCCCACACCGCATCCTGATATTGGTCGCTACCGGCTAACACAGCTCAACAAGATACCATGGTCGTTAAATGAATAGTGTAGAGGCTACATCAGGTTGGGGATTGTTCTTGATCGAAAGGTCATCTACCAATCATACAATCATTACACTCACATGTTTTATTTGTCTATATAACAAGGAATGTTATCACTAAAATTTTTTTTTAACTAGAAATTTATTGTCTGTGATCTTCTTTTTCAACTATAAAGTTGCTGTTTGTGAACATTTTCAACTATAAAGTTGATGTTTGTGAACATTTTCAACAGGAAAGTTGATGTTTGTGAACCTTTTCAACTATAAAGTTGCTGTTTGTGAACCTTTTCAACTAGAAAGTTGATGTCTGTGAACATTTTCAACAGGAAAGTTGCTGTTTGTGAACCTTTTCATCTATAAAGTTGATGTTTGTGAACCTTTTCAACAGGAAAGTTGATGTTTGTGAACCTTTTCAACTATAAAGTTGCTGTTTGTGAACCTTTTCAACTAGAAAGTTGATGTCTGTGAACCTTCTCAACTGGAATATTGCTGTTTGTGAACCTTTTCAACTGCAATGTTGCTGGTTGTGAACCCTTTCAACAGGAATGTTGCTGTTTGTGAACCTTTTCAACTGGAATGTTGCTGTTTGTGAACCTTTTCAACATCAAAGTTACTGTTTGTGAACCTTTTCAACTGGACAGTTGCTGTTTGTGATTGCTGTTTATGAACATTTTCAACTGGAATGTTAATGTTTGTGAATCTTTTCAAGTGAAGATTATTGCCTGTGATTCTTTTAAATTAGGCGGTTATTGTTTGTGATTCTTTTAAATTAGACGGTTATTGTTTGTGATTCTTTTAAATTAGATGGTTATTGTCTATGATTCTTTTCAATTAGATGATTATTGTTTGTGATTCTTTTCAATTAAATGGTTATTGTTTGTGATTCTTTTAAATTAGACGGTTATTGCCTGTTATTCTTTTAAATTAGATGGTTATTGTCTATGATTCTTTTCAATTAGATGATTATTGTTTGTGATTCTTTTCAATTAAATGGTTATTGTTTGTGATTCTTTTAAATTAGACGGTTATTGCCTGTTATTCTTTTAAATTAGATGGTTATTGTCTATGATTCTTTTCAATTAGATGATTATTGTTTGTGATTCTTTTAAATTAGACGGTTATTGCCTGTTATTCTTTTAAATTAGATGGTTATTGTTTGTGATTCTTTTCAATTAGATGGTTATTGTTTGTATTCTTTTCAATTAGATGGTTATTGTTTGTGATTCTTTTAAATTAGATGGTTATTGTTTGTGATTCTTTTCAATTAGATGGTTATTGTTTGTATTCTTTTCAATTAGACGGTTATTTATCTGTGATTCTTTTAAATTAGACGGTTATTGTTTGTGATTCTTTTCAGTTAGACGGCTATTGTCTGTGATTCTTTTAAATTAGATGTTTATTGTTTGTGATTCTTTTCAATTAGACGGTTATTGTCTGTGATTCTTTTCAATTAGATGGTTATTGTTTGTGATTCTTTTCAATTAGATGGTTATTGTTTGTGATTCTTTTCAATTAGAGGGTTATTGTTTGTGATTCTTTTCAATTAGATGGTTATTGTTTGTGATTCTTTTCAATTAGATGGTTATTGTTTGTGATTCTTTTCAATTAGATGGTTATTGTTTGTGATTCTTTTCAATTAGATGGCTATTGTTTGTGATTCTTTTCAATTAGATGGTTATTGTTTGTTATTCTTTTCAATTAGATGGTTATTGTTTGTGATTCTTTTCAATTAGATGGTTATTGTTTGTGATTCTTTTCAATTAGATGGTTATTGTTTGTGATTCTTTTCAATTAGATGGTTATTGTTTGTGATTCTTTTCAGTTAGATGGTTATTGTCTGTGATTCTTTTCAATTAGATGGTTATTGTTTGTGATTCTTTTCATTTAGTCGGCTATTGTCTGTGATTCTTTTCAATTAGATGGTTATAGTTTGTGATTCTTTTCAATTAGATGACTATTGTCTGTGATTCTTTTAAATTAGATGGTTATTGTTTGTGATTCTTTTCAATTAGACGTTTATTGTCTGTGATTCTTTTCAATTAGACGGTTATTGTTTATGATTTTTTTTAAAGAGGAAAAATATTAAAAGCAGTTTTTTTTTAGCTAGACCATTATTGTCTATGAGACTTGTCAACAGTAATTTTAATGTCTGTGAGACTTATCAACAGTAATTTTTGTCAACAGTAATTTTATTGTCTGTGAGACTTGTCAACAGTAATTTTAATGTCTGTCAGACTTGTCAACAGTAATTTTAATGTCTGTCAGACTTGTCAACAGTAATTTTAATGTCTGTCAGACTTGTCAACAGTAATTTTATTGTCTGTGAGACTTGTCAACAGTAATTTTATTGTCTGTCAGACTTGTCAACAGTAATTTTATTGTCTGTCAGACTTGTCAACAGTAATTTTTTAAGCCTGTGAAACTTGTCAACAGTAATTTTTTAAGCCTGTGAAACTTGTCAACAGTAATTTTAATGTCTGGACTAGAATTTTATTGACCTTTGTTCCCACCAAAAGTAAATCTATTGTTTGAAAATTCTTTGCAGTAGAAAAATTACTGCACACTGCAATCATGAATCAAAGATTAGCTAAAGTTGATCTCTAGGCATTTTGGTATATTTTGGTGGTTGATATCTTGACAATACCCTCCCATCAGTAACTATATTTGTAACATTTATGGTGGAACACTCTAACAGACTAGGAGAAGCAATAGCTCAGTGGTTAGTGAACTGGACTACAAATGACAACGGGTTAGTTTGATCCTAATCGACGACTTGCAGACTCACTCAGCCTTAAATGGGTACCAGATTTTTTCAGGGAAAGTAAAGCAGTACGGGCATAATACCGACCACATTACCCCAAAAATCATGTGCTGAAGATCTATAAAAATTATGGTCACAAACACCATATTCCCTATAGGCCACTTGGTGTGATGGGGCTCTTCCTTTTTTTTTTTTTTTTTACTATAACAGATTAATAACATCGGATGGAAGACGCACCACAGAAATAAAAAGCTGAATAGCTCAGGCCGAAACATTTCAGAAAATGAAAAACGTCTTACGCAACAAATCTATGTCAATAGAATTGAGAAAGAGAGTTCATTGGTGCTATATAGAACCAATTCTGCCCTATGGAAGTGAATCATGGACAGTAGACAAACAAATAAAAAGAGACAATTAATTGCCACAGAGATGGGATTTTTCAGAAGAATGTTGAAAGTTTTCTGAACCAAATAGGACATTCTCAAAGAGGCCAACACAAAAAAGGAGCTCCTAAAAACATCAGAAAGAAACAATCAATATTCTTCGGGCACATCATGAGAAAAGGAAAGATGGATTACTTGTTTACAACTGGCAAAATACATGGGAAAAGAGATCAGGGATGACAAAGAGAAGAGATACTATATATCTTGGTGTCATGGCATGGAAAACAGTCAACAATAAAATTGATACGATGCATAGTAGATAGAAGATTATGGAAGGACATGATCACATACGCCATATGGTATGACACATTATGATGATGATGTTCAATAACTGTAGCCATTTTCTGTTTGGTATTTTCAAAGAAGAAGAGCGATACCCAATATTTGTAGCCATGTTCTCTCGTCTCACTTTGCCTTCAACATTTTCTGTTTGGTATTTTTAAAGAAGAAGAGCGATGCCCAATATTTGTAGCCACGTTCTCTCGTCTCACTTTGCCTTCAACATTTTCTGTTTGGTATTTTCAAAGAAGAAGAGCGATGCCCAATATTTGTAGCCACGTTTTCTCGTCTCACTTTGACCGTAACCTTGCCTGTTTGTATGGACATCTTCAATGTCATTTTTTTCATCAAAACCTGAATTTTTTTCATTCTCCATTTATTATTATCATTTTCTGCGTTTCAATTTTCACTTTGATCATCATCATTATATGCCTTTTACCTTATTGTGGTATTCCATTCATTTTCATTTTACTTATCTCAAACTAATGTTTCCAGCTCTAATGTTTTTTTCACTCACCAAAGAAAAAAAATTAAAAAGATATAACAAACAAACAAAAGTGTTATGTTTATGGTAACAATAAAAAAATTAAAATAATTTTAATCTCTTGCGAATGTATATCCATTATTTGACAATTTTTTTTTATACAGACAGTTAGCTACTTAAAAATCAATTTTTTATATAGACAACTTGTTATTTAACAATAAAGATTTTGTTATATAGACAACTAGTTTAACAATGGAGAAAGAATAGTGGTATGAATTAAATAGGTCACTTACCATTCAGTCAAATGTTGGCTTCCTGTCTAGTTGGGTACAAGTTTTACTATTCATAAATTCTACCAGGGAAAATACTCAGACCAGTATATTATGTGACAATTCTGCTTGATATGTGATCTTTATTATCAGTCCTTTTGGTAAGCCGCCAAACCAGACCCCAGAATTGAGTCTGGACACAAAAAAAGAGGTTTTTTTCCCCAATTAATTATTGTTATTTAATAATTTATTATTAAATTATTATTGATTATTAATAACAATCATCATTTTTTTGGCCATGCAATGAGAAGGGAACAGCTGGAATATATAGTGACAGCTGGGAAAATTGAGGCGCAAAGAGATAGAGGGAAGCAAAGATAAAAGATACTAGACAGTTTAAGTGAATGGCTTGACAGAAGGTCAGCAACAGAAATGATAAATAACTGTCGAGATCGAAAGTTGTGGAGAGACATGATCACCTACGCCAGCAGCAATGGTAGTTGATGATGATTGTTATTTGAAGGGAGAGTAGCATCATGTCATAGTGTACTAACAAGACAAGAGAACAACAAAACTATAGATGGGAGAGTAACATCATGTCAAAGTGTACTAACAAGATAAGAGAACAACAAAACTATAGATGGGAGAGTAACATCATGTCATAGTGTACTAACAAGATAAGAGAACAACAAAACTATAGATGGGAGAGTAACATCATGTCAAAGTGTACTAACAAGACAAGAGAACAACAAAACTATAGATGGGAGAGTAACATCATGTCATAGAGTATTAACAAGACAAGAGAACAACAAAACTATAGATGGGAGAGTAACATCATGTCATAGTGTACTAACAAGACAAGAGAACAACAAAACTATAGATGGGAGAGTAACATCATGTCATAGTGTACTAACAAGACAAGAGAACAACAAAACTATAGATGGGAGAGTAACATCATGTCATAGTGTACTAACAAGACAAGAGAACAACAAAACTATAGATGGGAGAGTAACATCATGTCATAGTGTATTAACAAGAAATGATGTTCTACTTAGCAAATCTGTGCTGCCGAGTACACACAGCAATGTTCCTTTTTGACAAGTCAATTATTGTTTGTAAAAGCGACCTTCACCATCTAGTGTTGACATGCGGTTTACGTCACAGTGAGTGCTGTTCAATGGCCAATGTTGGTATTATTTGACGCAAGTTATTTACAAGCTGAAACGCATGTAATGTGGACTGCTCCGTCAAGTTGACCAATGATTTTCCTCTTTGGGTAATTTGCACCGTGTTTCGTTTGTTGTACGCTAACCGTACGGTCTGTTGTTTGATGTGTGATGGGGATAATTCAACGACTAACTGTGTGTTTATATGTTCGGTTGCAGTCAAGAACGATATCTTAACATCATCATGCGCTATACATTTTTTGGTTCTCAATATGATGATCATCATTTTCGGGAGGACATGAAATTCCGGTATATGGTGGATAGGTGGCAGGAACCATTGAAGGCTATGTCTGAAAAGTGTTCCTTGTTGCAGATTCCTCATATTCCAAGTCCAGCTTGTTGCAGGAGCTACTGAGTTAAGTGCTCTGTGCACACCGTGAGCTGTGTGTCTCATCCGTTTTGATCATTTTTCGATATTCCAATTGTTTGCGATGAATGATGATATCGTATGACAGGGAACAGTTGGCTGTGTTCACTTTCTGCGCAGTTTCGCCTTATGTCTTTTGGCATGTGCTGAGACTGCTACGATGGGGACTACAGTTGCCTTTCTTTGTTTGGGAGATGAGTTAGTAATTCGGATGATTCCACTGGCACGGGCGGTTGACCGATTATGGATTTTAATTCGTTTGCAGTGATACCGAGGCCTTCCATAACCAATAACCAATACAGGCTATGTGACAATAACAGGCTATGTGATGGTTACATGCTAGATGACAATTATAGATTATATGATAGTTATGCAGTCAAGCTGCCTCATAGCATCAGAGCTAGAAGCTGTCAGCAACCCATAGCTGATAGCTTGTATTAGGATCAGTGAACCAGAACCATCAGGATCCTACTCCTCCTCTTCGCAGTGCCTCCAGAAACAGACTAATCTGTCTATTCTGGTCAAGCGAATAGGGTTGAAGAGGGAAGACAACCTGGTACTCAAAAATAACGTGCTGGAGTCAGATATTTTGGGGCGAGAGGTGCAAATATCACAGTTCTACTGCAAACTACAACACAGCATATCTATGTTTACTTAACATCCTCCTATGGACGAATGGCGAAAAAGACAACAGATTCTTTTAGTAGTCATGAAGTGAATGACAGAAAGAAAGAAAGGTATAACAGTTATGGGCTAGTTTACAACTTACAGACTACATGATAACTCCCAGCACAAATGACAGTCACAGGCTACATGAATTGTAAAGGCTAGATGACAATTATTCGCTATGGAAGCGAATCATGGACAATAGACAAACAAATGAAAAGATGATTAGATGCCACAGAGATGGGATTTATCAGAAGAATGTTGAAAGTTCCCTGGACAGCTAAAAAGACCAATGAGGGAGTTCTCAAAGAGGCCAACAAAAAAAAGGAGCTCTTAAAAAACATCAGAAAGAAGCAATCAACATTTTTTGGGCACATCATGAGAAGAGGAAAGTTGGAATACTTGGTTACAACTGGCAAAATAAAAGGAAAGAGAGATCGCGGATGGCACATGATGATGATGAGATGACAATTACAGGCTACATGACAACTTACAGAAAACATGACAATTTACCTGAACATTTACAGAATAGATGACAGAATACATAAAATTACAGCAACAAATTGTGGAGATCATCAAGATATAATTCATTTGGCAAGGTTGATATAAAAATAAGGAGAGAAGAACAAGAGCAACATTTGATGCACTGCAAGAACAAAAGCATGAGACTCATACAGGAAGAGCAACTAACAAGAATCGCCTTAATTAACGGACACAGCAGATGAATCCAATGGTGGTAGTTTGATCTGTTTGGCTTGATGAGGTTTCCTTCCTGTTTGTGACATCGCCACAGTCTGCTTATTCTTCTCAACCTTCTGCCTTTGTGATGTCACAGACAGAGGAGGGAGGATGTAATCGACTTTTGGTGACTTCGGAAACTTGAGAAAGTTTGTGATTTTGTTGAAAATTGTTCTGAAACAAATAAAGTAAGAAACAAATCAATTCAGAGGAAGAGGTATGTTTACAGCACTCGGAAAAAATGACAAATAATCAACAACAGATAAAAAACAAAGAACAATATATGGACCGAAGCAGGATCAAACTCTTCCTCTGAACTGATTTGCTGATTATCGCCTCGGAAGTTTCCCTCTATAATAATATTCATTTATTATTCTTTGTCTCCAAAGTAAGAAATGGTTTGCTGTGTGCATAGTTCACTTTTGTTATGAGTTAGTAATGAGAGTGAAGTAAAAATGAAAACAAGAAATGGTTTGCTGTGTGCATAGTACACTTTTGTTATAGTTAATTATGAGAGTGAAGTAAAAATGAAAACAAGAAATGGTTTGCTGTGTGCATAGTACACTTTTATTATGAGTTAGTAATGAGAGTGAAGTAAAAATGAAAACAAGAAATGGTTTGCTATGTGCATAGTACACTTTTGTTATGAGTTAGTAATGAGAGTGAAGTAAAAATGAAAACAAGAAATGGTTTGCTGTGTGCACAGTAAAGTTTTTTGATGAGTTAGCAATGAGAGTGGAGTAAAAATGAAAAAAAGAAACAGTCGTAACATATGGATGTGAATCATGGACAATAGGACAACAGACAAGAGAAAATCACTGGAGGCTGTAGAAATGTGGTTTTACAGAAGAATATTGAGAATACCATGGACAGCTAAGAAGAGTAATGAAAATGTTTTGAAAGAGGCCAAAGCAAAAAGAGAGCTCATTTCCAATATTAGGAAGAAACAATCATACATTTTTGACCATGCAATGACAAGGGAACAGCTGGAATATATTGTGACAACTGGAAAAATTGAGGGACGAAGAGATAGAGGGAAACAAAAAGAGAAAAGATACCAGACAGCTTATGAGAATGATTTCACAGAAGGTCAACAACAGAAATAAATAAATAACTTTCAAGATCGAAAGTTGTGGAGAGACATGATCACCTATGCCAGCAGGCATGGTACTTGATGATGATGAACTAGTAATCTCCCCTGGCTTTCAAAATGATAATAAACAAGTGTTCTCTGACACAAAATGACATAGCAAAGAATCTGAAATACTTACTGAACTTTGACTTTGTGTTCACTAATGACCAGTTGATTATCTTCAATAGTTTTGGGAGCGATGCTTTCTGGTGGAACAACCTGAGACAATGTTAGAGTGGAAGTGTGGATTAAAAACTAAATTTAGATTTCAAATCTTAATTTTTGTTTGATTGATGACTGATACTCTAACTCTCTTAACTCTTTCCATACATTCCACCGCACTGTGCGCCATGTAGATTTCGACCGTGTATGTTTCGCCGCATAGTGCATCCTTCTCAATTTGATTAGTGTGAACTATCATCAAACCATATTCTTTTTTACATCATGTCTTGTATCATCTTGGTTGGGAACTTTGTTAACCTCAGACGGAAGATGTACAAAAGAGATGAGATGCAGAATGGCTCAGGCAAAAGCAGCTTTACAAAAAATGAGGAAAATACTATACAATCCAATTTTGACAGTAGAAACAAGAAAAAGAGTTCTTAAATGTTACGTAGAGCCAGTCTTAACATACGGATGCGAGTCATGGACAATAGGACAACAGACAAGAAAATCACTGGAGGCTGTAGAAATGTGGTTTTACAGAATCATGTTGAGAATACCATGGACAGCTATGAAGAGTAATGAAGAGGTTCTGAGAGTGGTCAAAGCAAAAAAGAGAGCTAATTTCCAATATTAGGAAGAGACAATCATCATTTTTTGGCCATGTAATGAGAAGAGAACAACTGGAATATATTGTAACAACTGGAAAAATTGAGGGACGAAGAGATAGAGGGAAGCAAAGAGAAAAAATAACAGACAGCTTAAGAGAATGGCTTGGTAGAAGGTCAACAACAGAAATGATAAATAGCTGCCGAGATCGAAAGTTGTGGAGAGACATGATCACCTACACCACTAGGCCCGTTTCTTGATGATGATGATCATCTTGGTATTGGTGAAGTCTAATTCCTTGTTTAATTATCTATAAAATAATATATAGTATGTTATATGTTAGTTAAATATACACGTGTAGATTTATTTTTAAAACAATGAACAATTTTGTCTCAGAAATCTTTTGCTGACATTGATAAAAAGCTTCCGTACGGAAAGAGTTAATTATAAGCCAGAAACTATCACATGCTGTATCTTGAAATCAGATAAACAAAACAGGGACTGGTTGGTCTCAAGGCAAGACTCCCGTCTTGAGACAGAGAGGTTGTGAGTTCAAATCTTGGCTTCACTGGTTGGGATTTTTATTTGTGATTTTTCTCTGAGGCAGCCACCCCTGGTCTCAGCAGTGAGGACCGGCTTGAAACGTCAACTACTCATCGAGGGAAAAAATATGAGTATCTCTGACGATGAAGTTATCTGCCTGTGTGGCAGGGGATCAATGTGTACATGGTTGCTAGGAAAAGAACGAATCAATTCACAAAATTTAATTCCTAGACTAGGTGAAAGCTGGCGAATGCCAAAAAAAAAAAAAAAAAACCATACACAAATAGTGCAAAATAAAATTTTAATTCTGACCACAATTTACAACAAGACACAGAAATAGACTTTGGCCACAATTTACAACAAGACACACAAATAGATTTTCACCACAATTTACAACATGACAGAAACAGACTTTAGACACAATTTACAACATGACACACAAACAGACTTAGCTTCAATTTACAATAAGACACACAAAAAGACTTTAGCCACAATTTTCAACAAGACACACAAATAGATTTTTGCCACAATTTACAACATGTTAGAAACAGACTTTAGACACAATTTACAACTTGACACACAAACAGACTTTAGCTACAATTTACAACATGACACACAGACTTTAGCCACAATTTACAACATGACAAAGAAACAGACTTTAGCCACAATTTACAACAAGACACAGAAATAGACTTTGGCCACAATTTACAACATGACACACAGACTTTAGCCACAAATTACAACATGACATACAGACTTTAGCCACAATTTACAACATGACATAGAAACAGACTTTAGCCACAACTTATAACATGACACACAGACTTTAGCCACAATTTACAACAAGACACAATTTACAACATGACACACAAAAAAACTTTAGCCACAATTTACAACATGACACACAAACAGACTTTAGCCACAATTTACAACATCACACACAAACAGACTTTAGTAATAATTTACAACAAGACATATAAAAAGACAACACGAAATAAAATGTAAAATCCTGGACACAGCTTGACCACAATCAATGAGATGTATAAACAGATAAAAGAACATTTTAAATTTTGGCCACAATCAATGAGACACATAAAAAGACAAAGGAACATTTTAAATTTTTGCCACAATCAATGAGACATAAACAGACCAAAGAATATTTTAAATTGTAGCCACAGTTGGCAATGAGACATATAAACAGACAACACAAAGGGAAACAAATCCTAACTTTTATTCTTGTCCCAACATTGAATCTGCAACTTCTTGTTTTCCCTGTTAATGTCAAGGCTATATTCTCTTGAGCCATAAACCTCATACCGAGGTAACTGTTCAGTCCAAACACAATTGGCTGGAAAGGTGGCACATGGACATGTGCATCTTGATCCTTCCAGTTCCAGATTTTCTTACGTCCACCAGTGTAATCTAGTTCTATGCCACCGATTTGGTCGAAGGTCAGTCTGTAAAAATCAAACAAATTCTGATTGAATAACTGGTGCTGGTCGTGAGCTAATTCATACATTAAAGGTGGATGAAATTGTTAGTTGGGTTCTATTCTATTGGTTCTATTGGTTATGGAAGGCCTCGGTATCACTGCAAACGAATTAAAATCCATAATCGCTCAACTGCCCGTGCCAGTGGAATCATCCGAATTACTAACTCATCTCCCAAACAATGAAAGGTAACTGTAGTCCCCATCGTAGCAGTCTCAGCACATGCCAAAAGACATAAGGCGAAACCACGCAGAAAGTGTACACAGCCAACTGTTCCCTGTCATACGATATCATTCATCGTAAACAATTGGAATATCGAAACATGATCAAAACGGATGAGACACACAGCTCACAGTGTGCACAGAGCACTGAACTCCGTAGCTCCTGCAACAAGCTGGACCTGGAATATGAGGAAACTGCAACAAGGAACACTTTTCATGCATAGCCTTCAATGGTTCCTGCTGCCTATCAATGTTAGTTGGGATAATGATAAACTTAAATGATAAGTTGATAAAATAAAGATAATTGTTAGTTAGGATAATGATAAACTTAAATGATAAGTTAAATAAAATAAAGATAATTGTTAGTTAAATTAACAATAAACTTAAATGAAAAGTTAAATAAAATAAAGATAATTGTTAGTTAGGATAATGATAAACTTAAATGATAAGTTAAATAAAATAAAGATAATAGTTAAATTAACAATAAACTTAAATGATAAAATGTTAAGTTAAATAAAATAATGATAATTGTTAGATTAATGATAAACGTAAATGATAAAATGATAAGTTAAATAAAATAAAGATACATGCAAGCAAAATTAACAATAAACTTAAATGATAAGATAAATAAAATAAAGATAATTGTTGGTTGGATTATTGATTAGTTGAAAGCTAATAAAGATAACTTATTTGAATTATCATCATAAATAATAATAATAAACAAGAAAACACAACTGGGAAATGTGAAGATCCTTGAACTAGTCACTGTTCTTCTGTAGTTAAATTTAATCGTTGTATAAGAACTCTTCACACAAAAGAGGTGAGATGCAGAATAAAAAAAGTAGTAAAGTACCCCCGTCACGCCAAGTGGCGGCGTATAGGGAATATGGTGTTAGTGACCATAAATTTTACAGACATTCGGCACATGCTTTTTGGGGTAATGTGGTCGGTATTATGCCCGTGCCGCTTTACTTTCCCAGAAAAAAAATCTGGTACCCATTTAAGGCTGGGTGAACCCGGAAGCCGTCGGTTGGGATCGAACCCTACCCCTTGTCCTTTGAAGTCCAGTTCACTAACTACTGAGCTATCGTGGCTCCCTGAGATGCAGAATGGCTCAGGCAGAAGCAGCTTTCCAAAAAATGAGGAAGATACTATGCAATCCATTTTTGACAATAGAAACAAGAAAAAGAGTTCTTAAATGTTATGTAAAGCCAGTCTTAACATATGGATGCGAATCATGGACAATAGGACAACAGACAAAGAAAATCACTGGAGTCTGTAGAAATTGTGGTTTTAAAGAAGAATGTTGAGAATACCATGGACAGTTAAGAATAGTAATGAAGATGTTCTGAGAGGGATCATAGCAAAAAGAGAGCTAATTTCCAATATTAGGAAGAAACAATCATCATTTTTTGGCCATGTAATGAGAAGAGAACAACTGGAATATATTGTAACAACTGGAAAAATTAAGTGACGAAGAGATAGAGGGAAGCAAAGAGAAAAAATAACAGACAGCTTAAGAGAATGGCTTGGCAGAAGGTCAACAACAGAAATGATAAATAGCTGCCGAGATCGAAAGTTGTGGAGAGACATGATCACCTATGCCAGTAGGCCCGGTACTTGATGATGATGATGATAATGATGATCTAAGCAAGGAAAAATGAAAAAAAAATATTATAGAAAAAGTAATGGTATGATTAAAACTTTACGTAATAAGCGGGCAACACAAATTAGAACAATGTTTTGGCTCAATAGGCCTTCAGCAGGAACAAGCATACAACACAAAAACACAGATATGTATTTAAAATAAAAAATAATAAATATTTTAAAAATAATAACTTCGATCTAGAATCCGAAAAAAAAGGGAATAAAATTACTTCCCCGTAAACATTGTTATGGACAGAATGAAAATGAACGCTGGTGCGCACGGGATACATGTGCGATTGCAATATTTATTTATTATTATTTTTTTCTATATATTTTTTTTATTTCTCATTATATTTAGCTTTACTGCAGCTTCACATTTTTATGCATTTATATGTATTTTTATGTTTTGATCCGTCTAAGAGGTGCCACAGAGTTTGTCAACTTTGCCAAGATATTCCTACGTAATCAGGAAAGAGATTAAAATGTTAGAATGTAGGTACAGACTTTCATTAATGGATGCTTACGCAGAATAAAGGGATGGAAATGGCAGGACTAAATCACTAACATAGAATTATGGAAATGTACCGGTCAAATACCAGTGGATATGGAGATACAGCGAAGACGATGGCGATGGATAGGACACACACTACGGAAGCCAACTGAGAGTATTACACAACAGGCCCTTTTTTGGAATCCCCAGGGGAAAAGACAAAGAGGAAGACCAAGGAATTCTTGGAGAAGACAGATTGAAGCAGAGATGAAGATGATGGGGAAGACATGGAATGATCTTAAAAGAATTGCAAAAAACAGAACGACTTGGAAAGTGTTTGTTGAAGACCTATGCTCCACTGGGAGCTAAAAGGTAGAAGAAGAAGAGGTGCCACAGATAGAGTTTGTCAACTTTGCCAAGACATTCCTATGTAATCAGGAAAGAGATTGAAATGTTAAAGGATATTGTCTGCATACAAAGAGGACGAAGGAGACGAGAACAAGTAAGTTGCCATTACCTGACTTTGCCATTAGCAAAATTGCAGCATCCACATCCACTTGACTCAAAGACTGAAAGTATCGCTGGTTGATCGCTGTCATCCTGAACAATGTACGTGTTCTGTCCTAGACTGATACTTGTGATGAGGATGGACAGTCGCCCTGATGGATAACTGATCTCTTGTTAAAGATGATACAATCTATCATCCTTTCGAGCCGAAGACGGCACATAGGGCAGAACTACAATCTCAAAAACAGAAACCTTGCGTGCCAAAATGGCACATATTGCAGTGTTTCCATAACAATACTTTTTACAATGACAGCTTGTCAAGCCATCGATCAACCTCCTTAGTCGCCTCTTATGACATGCCTGGAAGGTCACAGTGTCACTATTCTTTACTTCCCGCATAATGAGGCCCCGGTAACACACGGGAGGTGTGTCATGATACTAGCAGGTACTATTTTACCAATTAGCGATGTAAGTTGCTTATTATCTACAGCACACCAGACTAGAATTGGCTTCCTAAACTGCAAGCTAGAAAAGGATTATTTGATGTTATTACTGCTTATCTCTACACATGTAAGGTTTGCTTGAAGAGAATCAATTAACTATGAAAGTTGATTGTTAAGATTATATAGCAACCTCTCTTTCTGATCAGATTAAGTGGTGATCTCTCTGTTATAGGGCGTTACAATAGCTCAGTCTCTCTGTTATAGGGAGTCAGGATAGTTCAGTCTCTCTGTTATAGGGAGTCACGATAGCTCAGTCTCTCTGTTATAGGGAGTCACGATAGCTCAGTCTCTCTGTCATAGGGAGTCACTATAGCTCAGTCTCTCTGTTATAGAGAGTCACGATAGCTAAGTCTCTCTGTTATAGGTAGTCATGATAGCTCAGTCTCTCTGTTATAGGGAGTCACGATAGCTCAGTCTCTCTGTTATAGGTAGTCACGATAGCTCAGTCTCTCTGTTATAGGGAGTCACGATAGCTAAGTCTCTCTGTTATAGGTAGTCACGATAGCTCAGTCTCTCTGTTATAGGGAGTCACGATAGCTCAGTGGTTAGTAAACTCAACTACAAAGGACAAGAGGTTCGGTTCGATCCTGATTGATGGCTTCCAGGTTCACCCAGCTTTAAATGGGTACCAGATTTTTTTCTTGTAAAGTAAAGCAGCACGGGTGTAATACCGACCACATTACCCTAAAAATCATGCTCCGAAGGTCTGTAAAAAATTATGGTCATTAAACACTATATTCCCAATACACTAATTGGTGTGACAGGGCTCTTTACTTTACTTTTCTCTATTATAGGATTTCACATGTTTAATTTTATACTCCAGAACAGAAGAGGATTAACTAAGAAAGACAACTGATTGATTCATTACTGTAAGCCCCACCAGATGATGTTTCAACTTGTTTGTTTTGCACACCCCAAGAAGGTTCAGGCAACAGTAACAAAGTTATATTTGTAAAATTCCTTGGAAGATCAGGCCATAGGTTGTCTATTGATTCTTTCATTCATTTATTGGGTAACATCTCCACAATGAAGGTTGTCTATTGATTCTTTCATTCATTTATTGGGTAACACTTCCACAATGAAGGTTGTCTATTGATTCTTTCATTCATTTATTGGGTAACATCTCCACAATGAAGGTTGTCTATTGATTCTTTCATTCATTTATTGGGTAACATCTCCACAATGAAGGTTGTCTATTGATTCTTTCATTCATTTATTGGGTAACATTTCCACAATGAAGGTTGTCTATTGATTCTTTCATTCATTTATTGGGTAACATCTCCACAATGCAGGTTGTCTATTGATTCTTTCATTCATTTATTGGGTAACATCTCCACAATGAAGGTTGTCTATTGATTCTTTCATTCATTTATTGGGTAACATTTCCACAATGAAGGTTGTCTATTGATTCTTTCATTCATTTATTGGGTAACATTTCCACAATGAAGGTTGTCTACCATGGAGCGCCATTTTACACTCTCTCTTGTCTTGATGGTAAACGTTATATGTTCACTTGTCCACCTTTTATAAGTCCACTTCAGCCTTGGTGTGCCTCATCTATCTTGTACCTTCCCTTCCAAGATGACTTTTAGTAAGGTATTATGTCTCTTCAAGTGTCCAAAAGGGGGACTGGTTGGTCTCATGCCAGCCTCGAGACAAAGAGGTTGTGGGTTCAAATCCTGGCTACACCAGTTGGGTTTTTTATTTATGATTTCTCTCTGCGACAACCACCCCTTGTCTCAGCAGCGAGACCTGGCTTGAAATGTCAATTACTCATCGACGGAAAAAATATGAGTACCTCCAAAGTTGGAGTTATATGCCTGTGCATTGAAGGACCCCTGTGCACATAGCTGCCAGGGAAAAATGGATTAACATGCAATATTCAGTTCCTAGTCTCTAGGGACTTTGTCAGAAAAGCAGGTGAAAAAAAAATAAATAAATAAATAAAGTGTCCAAAAAACTTCAGTTATCTTTTTTGAATTGTGCTAAATAGTTCCTTTTTCATTTTCAGCTGAATCAGAACTTCATTGTTTGTCTTCTTTTTCTTCCAACCAATTTTCCCTTTTTCCCTATAGATCCACATTTCAAAGCCATCCATGTCAAATGACAGAGGTCACAATCAAAATAGTAAAAGATTCATAACAAAATATCAAAGTACAATTTTTATATGTACAAGTCAGCGGTCATGGCACATTAAAAGTAAAAAAGTAAAGTACCCCCGTCATGCCTAGTGGCGTATAGGGAAATATGGTGTTAGTGACCATAAATTTTACAGACCTTCAGCACATGATTTTTGAGGTAATGTGGTCGGTAATATACCCGTGCTGCTTTACTTTACCATAAAAAAATCCGGTACCCATTTTAAGGCTGGGTGAACCCGGAAGCCATCGGTTGGGATCGAACCCTACCCCTTGTCCGTTGTAGTCCAGTTCACTAACCACTGAGCTGCCGCGGCTCCGATCACAGCACATTAATAAATACTATACAAAGATGCGCATCATAAACAGACAGAATAGGATAATACTAAGGATTGCAGAAAGATTTTGACTTGGTCTAAGTAAATAAGTCTAGTAAACTGTATTCTTAGGGGTGACAATACAGGATGACTTTGTATATGTACATACGCTAATTCATTAGTCTAGTAAGCTGCACTCTCAAGGACTGACAATACAGGATGACTTTGTATATATACATACATTAACTCATTGGTCTAGTAAGCTGCACTCTTAGGGGGTGACGATACAGATCAACTTAGTATATGTACATATGTACATTAACTCTTTAGACTAGTAAAACTGTATTCTTAGGGAATGACAATACAGAATGACTTAATATATGTACATTAACTCATTAGTGTTGTAAAATTATTCTTAGAGTGTGTAGTAGTAGCCTCCGTTAGTCACAGATGATAATAATAGCCTCTGTCAGTCATAGTTGACTATAGTAGCCTCAGTCAGTCGTAGTTGACTGTAGTAGCATCCATCAGTCATAGTTGACTACAGATTTTTCAGCGCCCCTAAAATTTTTATTTTGTTCTTTTCTTTCGCTGTCATTTCTCTTTTTCTATAAATCTGTCTGCTTCTTGTTTGAGTTGGAGCTTTAGAATATGTTTCCAAAGATTGTGGTCTGAAGCTATTTCTTCCTAGGCTGCAGGGTTTATATTCAGTCTTCAGGTCGTGTTTACACACATCTATAAATCAAAGTTTTGGGTGCCCACTAGTCCTTTTGCCATCGGCTAGTTGTCCAGAGAGTATATCTTTTGGTATGCGGCCATCTTTCATGCAGTGTACGTGGCCAAACCAGCGTAACCTACATAGCTTGAACAGCATGTAGATGTTCAGGAGGCCTGTGCGAGTCATGACCTCCACATTTGTCACTTTATCCTTCCAGGTGATACCAAGAATACAGCGCAGACATCGCATATGGAATACATTTAATTTTCTCTCCTGCTTTGCATAAGTCGTCCAAGATTCACTGCCATACAGGAGGAGACTAATGATGCAGGCATTGTAAACTGCGGCCTTTGTTTTATTTATCATTAGACTAGTAAAACTGTATTCTTAAGGAGTGACAATACAGAATGACTTAGTATATGTACATTAACTAATTAGTATTGTAAAATTATTCTTAGAGAGTTATAATTCTGACAACAAATAACTACCATCTTGCAAGAATAAGGAAAATCAAATGCTACAGAAGGTAAGTAATCTCCCCCCCCCTCCCCCCCCCCCCCCACCACCACTTCAAACCAACTCTGTCTCAAGGTCATCATGTGAACAATAAATAACTGTCAGACACAAACAACTGTATCTATAAAATATCCCCATTCAGAATCTGAAGATAGCAGTTTGTCTCACTACAGCCAACTATATAAGTGGGCACAGAATTAAATCGGGAATAAAAACCTCAACCAGCATTTTGACGTTTTCAGCTACAGGAAGCTATAGATGGCTGACGTTAGCCTTCTCACTACTGCTCCTGCATGCAAAATTGAAAATGTCAAGCTAATTGGGGTTTTTCCCGATTTTATTTTCTGCCCATCTAAATAGTTGACTAGGGAGCTGCGATAGCTCAGTGGTTAATGAACTGGACTACAAAGGACAAGAGGTAGGGTTCGATCCCAACTGATGGCTTCCAGGTTCACCCAGCCTTAAATGGGTACCGGATTTTTTTCTGGGAAAGTAAAGCGGCACGGGCGTAATACCGACCACATTACCCCAAAAATCATGTGCTGAAGGTCTGTAAAATTTATGGTCACTAACACCATATTCCCTTTATGCCACTTGGCGTGACGGGGTTCTTTACTTCTTTAAATGGTTGACTGTGGTCTCACCATATCCTAAATGTTGATTTGATCTTTGCTTGCATTGTGATCACTATTATTCTTTTGTTATTATATTTTCATTTTGTAACCAAAATGAAGATACTCAAAACCCACAAGTGGATATCAAAATAGAAGGAATAGACGTGGAGACAGTCCAGAACTACAACTACCTTGGACATACTATAACCAGTGATGGAAAATGTACAACTGAAATAAACAAAAGAATAGGAATGGCAAAAAGTAATTTTAATGTCATGAAGAACATACTAACATCAAAACAAATAACACAAGGGCTAAAACTAAGAATAGCAAAATGTTACATCTTCTCAATACTACTATATGGTGCAGAAACAAGGACATTAGACAAGAAAACAGAACAGAGAATTGAAGCCTTTGAAATGTGGATATATAGAATAATAGGTAGAATTGGATGGAAGGAAAAGAAAACAAACAATGAAGTCTTAAAACAATTAAAAATGAAAAGAGAACTACTAAGCACATTTTAAACAAGACAAATGCGATTTTTGGGCCATGTTAAAAGACACAACAGCCTACTAAAAGTAATATTGGAAGGAAAAATACAAGGTAAAAGAGGCAGAGGCAGACCAAGACTAACATGGACGAGTAACATCAAAAGATTGACAAATCAGCCTACGACAACCTGCACCATCAAAGCAAGAGACAGATCAGAATGGCGCTCCATGGTAGCCAACCTTCGTTGCGGAGAAGGCACTCGATGATGATGATGAACCAAAATGATGAGATTTCAGTACTGCTCTACAAGACACAAAGAAAGTTGATCACAGACTGTATTGTCTATCCACAGTCAGAGACAATCATAAGAGAGGTGCAGAAAATGTGATACCTAAACAAGGACACAAAATATGGTTCCTAAATATGGATACAAAACATTTCTGGTTCCATCAGGAAAAATAGTCAAGAACTTGCTTCCATCATCATGTTTTCTAATTAAGGATACAAAATATGGTTTCTAAATAAGTACACAAAATATGGTTCCTAAATAAGTACACAAAATATGGTTCTATAAATAAGTACACAAAATATGGTTCCTAAATAAGTACACAAAATATGGTTCCTAAATAAGTACACAAAATATGGTTCCTAAATAGGTACACAAAATATGGTTCCTAAATAAGTACACAAAATATGGTTCCTAAATAAGTACACAAAATATGGTTCCTAAATAAGTACACAAAATATGGTTCTATAAATAAGTACACAAAATATGGTTCCTAAATAAGTACACAAAATATGGTTCCTAAATAAGGATACAAAACATTTCCGGTCCCATCAGGAAAAATAGTCAAGAACTTGCTTCCATCAGAGTAAAACTTCTCAATCAGGGGTCTGTCTTGTAGCTGTGGAGGATCATTATTTTAAATAGAACTGACCAAGAGAGAAACACATTTATACAACTTTACAATAACTTATAATGTAATACATGAAATTGTAATGAAATTCTTAAGACCATTAAAATGATCTTCATCAACTTCTCAGTCCCTTTTTGGTAGATACAAGTTTGAAAACTCTCAGAAGTTGGTGGAATAACAGTTTGAAAACTCTCAGAAGTTGGTGGAATAACAGTTTGAAAACTCTCAGAAGTTGGTGGAATAACAGTTTGAAAACTCTCAGAAGTTGGTGGAATAACAGTTTGAAAACTCTCAGAAGTTGGTGGAATAACAGTTTGAAAACTCTCAGAAGTTGGTGGAATAACAGTTTGAAAACTCTCAGAAGTTGGTGGAATAATGGTTTTAAAACTTTCAGAAGTTGGTGGAATAATAGTTTGAAAACAGGAGATATAAGTAGGCTACTGTCTTTGTACAATGATCATTCTGTAGACAGCGATTGGTCAAGAAATATAAGTAGGGTATTGGTGGACACTGTCTTTATTCTGTAGACAACGATTGGTCAAGAAATATAAGTAGGCTACTGGTGGACACTGTCTTTGTACAATGGTGATCATTCTGTAGACAGCGAATGGCCAAGAAATATAAGTAGGCTACAGATGGACACTGTCTTTGTTCTGTAGACAGTGATTGGTCAAGAAATATAAGTAGGCTACTGGTGGACACTGTCTTTGTTCTGTAGACAGTGATTAGTCAAGAAATATAAGTAGGCTACTGATGGACACTGTCTTTGTTCTGTAGACAGCGATTAGTCAAGAAATATAAGTAGGCTACTGATGGACACTGTCTTTGTTCTGTAGACAGCGATTAGTCAAGAAATATAAGTAGGCTACTGATGGACACTGTCTTTGTTCTGTAGACAGCGATTAGTCAAGAAATATAAGTAGGCTACTGATGGACACTGTCTTTGTTCTGTAGACAGCGATTAGTCAAGAAATATAAGTAGGCCTACTGATGGACACTGTCTTTGTTCTGTAGACAACGATTGGTCAAGAAATATAAGTAGGCCTACTGATGGACACTGTCTTTGTTCTGTAGACAGCGATTAGTCAAGAAATATAAGTAGGCCTACTGATGGACACTGTCTTTGTTCTGTAGACAGCGATTAGTCAAGAAATATAAGTGGGCCTACTGATGGACACTGTCTCTGTTCTGTAGACAGCGAGTAGTCAAGAAATATAAGTAGGCAACTGATGGACACTGTCTTTGTTCTATAGACAGTGATTGATCAAGAAATATAAGTAGGCCTATTGATGGACACTGTCTTTGTACAATGGTGATCATTCTGTAATCAGTGAATGGTCAAGAAATATAAGTAGGCTACAGATGGACACTGTCTTTGTTCTGTAGACAGTGATTGGTCAAGAAATATAAGTAGGCTACTGGTGGACACTGTCTTTGTTCTGTAGACAGCGATTGGTTAAGAAATATAAGAAGGCCTACTGATGGACACTGTCTTTGTTCTGTAGACAGTGAATGATCAAGAAATATAAGTAGGCCTATTGATGGACACTGTCTATGTACAATGATGATCATTCTGTAGACAGTGATTGGTCAAGAAATATAAGTGGGCCTACAATGATGGACACTGACTGTCTTTGTTATGTAGACAGCGATTGGTCAAGAATTATAAGTAGGCCTACTAATGGACACTGTATATATACGATGCGGATGGTTATATAAAATGGAATGGAAAAACTAAAAGAGAAGCAGAGTTACAAACCTTTCCTGCAGTAATCATTGCTGGTTCTGGTATAAAGATCTCAACGGCGTCAGACTCTAATGGACTTGGGGGACGAAGAGTCCAGCCTTCTTCTAGACACCTCTGGGATGATAGCTGATAGTTAATTGTTCTCATTTGTCTAGTAGCTGCAGGGATAAGATTTGAAAAGTTGATCTGATAGCATTTTTCATAAACTTTTGTAGCCATCACAAGATAAATGTTCAATTACCGTACTCGTTTACAAAGAATGTTCTGTTATTAAATACATTTTTTAAAATGTATCTTTCCATTATTTCATACATTTAGAAAATTTCCTTTTTTGTAATTTCATACATTAAAAAAACCTCTTTTTCTGTTATTTCATACATTTAGAAAATTTCCTTTTTCTGTTATTTCATACATTGAAAGAGAAAAGTTCTATTGTTTTATACATTTAAAAAGACATTCTCCAAAATTTTATACACTTAAAGAGAATGTTCTAAAATGTTATATATTTAATGAGAATGTTCTATTTTATACATTTAAAGAGAATGTTCTACTAATTTATACATCTAAAGAGAATATTCTCATATTTTATACATTTAAAGAGAATGTTCTCATATTTTATACATCTAAAGAGAATATTCTCATATTTTATACATTTAAAGAGAATGTTCTCATATTTTATTCATCTAAAGAGAATATTCTCATATTTTATACATTTAAAGAGAATATTCTCATATTTTATACATTTAAAGAGAATGTTCTCATATTTTACATTTAAAAATAAATTTTTCAGTATATTATATATGTAAGCCAAAATTCTCCAATATTTTATACATTTAATGACAATGTTATATTTTATTTTCTGTAATAGAAAATTCCAATAATCTCTACATTGAAATATAATTTTGCTAGTTCTAAACATTTAAATTTAGTTATAGGTGGGACATTATTTCCACATAAAAATATCCACAAAACAACATGGATATCTCCTGATGATAGAACATCAAATCAAATTGACCACCTATGTATTAAACAACAATTCAGATCATCATTAATAGATGTAAGAGCATACAGAGGTGCTGATGTTAATAGTGACCACAACCTGTGCATTGGGAAAATAAGATTAAAATTTAGAAACCAACAGAAGAGGTCAATTACACATAAAATTGATAGTCATAAACTGAAAGATGAAGCAATAAAGGAAAAGTTTAACATAGAGCTAAGTAATTGTTATTCAGCACTTGGTAAAATAGACTTAGATATCAATGAAATGTGGGACTCACAGAGCAAAATACTAATGACAGCAGCAGAAGCAAGTGCTGGACTGAAGAAAATGGAAAAACGAGCTTGGATCTCAGACACCACATGGAAATACATCAAAGAAAGAAGAGAAGCGAAGAGAGCCATGACTAATGTAAAGACAGATCTTGGAAAGGTTCTGGCAAAAGCAACATACAAAGAATTAGACAACAAAGTGAAAAGTTCGGCAAGAAGAGATACAAGAGCTTATATAGACAACTTGGCAGAGAAAGCAGAGACAGCTGCAATTACAGGAGACAGCAGAACTCTTTATACTGTACAAAAGATGCTGACAAACACCTATACATCCAGTGGAACACCAATTCTAGACAAATCTGGATTAATGCTAACAACAAGCGCAGACATAAAAGCCCGTTGGGCGGAACACTTCAAAGAAATTCTTAACCGTCCACTACCTCACAGTTTAATAGATTTTGAAGCTGAAACACCAGCAGCAGAATTAGATGTAAATTTAGATGACTTCACCTTGAGTGAAATAGAAACCACCTTAAAGCTAATGACCAATAACAAGGCTGCTGGAGAGGATAAGTTAACAGCTGAGATCCTCAAGGCAATTGATAGCCATAATTTAACACATCTCCAAAAAATGTTCAACATCATTTGGAAAACAGAGAAGACGCCTCATAAATGGAAAAAAGGAATCATTGTTAAGATCCCAAAAAAGGGCAATCTTAGAGATTGTAACAATTGGAGAGGCGTGACACTTTTGTCAGTTGCCTCAAAATTATTCTGTAAAATCATCCTAAATAGAATAAAGGATTCAATAGATACAGTAATGCGTGAAGAACAGGCTGGGTTTAGAAAAGGGAGAAGCTGTCTTGACCACATTTTCACTCTACGACTTATATTGGAGGAACACATTGAAAAGCAAAAACCTTTTGTACTTAACTTCATCGACTTCAAAAAAGCATTTGATAGTATTCATAGAGATTCTTTGTGGAAAATTCTGAAGCAATATGGCTTACCATCAAAAATCATAAATATTATCAAAGACATGTATGATGGTTACACATGTGCAGTTCGAACAGAGGAAGGACTGAGCGAATGTTTCCCAATAGAAACTGGGGTTAAACAAGGATGTATTTTATCGCCCTTGTTATTTGGAATTGTTATGGACTTCATAATGAAGAAATGCTGCACTGGTAATAAAGGCATCGAATGGATACAAGGAGACCATTTGGAGGACCTGGACTTTGCTGATGACATAGTTCTCATCAGCAATCAGATAAAAACGATGCAGGAAAACACAAATGAACTATCATCAATAGCCAGCAAAATTGGGCTTGAGGTCAATCATGAAAAGACTAAAGTCATGAAAAGTTTAATTCCAACAAGTGACAAAATATACATGGAAAACAAACCAGTAGAAGAGATCGATCACTTCATCTATCTTGGAAGTCACATTGATCGAGAAGGGGATACGAGCAAAGAAATTAGAATCAGACTGGCTAAAGCAGCAATGTCTTTCAGAAGCCTTGAAAAGTTGTGGAAATCAAAACTCATTAGCACAAACACAAAACTTAGGCTATTCAAATCAAATGTACTATCAACCCTTACGTATGCGTGTGAAAGCTGGAAAACAACAAGAGATATAGAAACAAAGTTGAACGCATTCGAAAATAAATGTCTAAGGAAAATACTTGGTATAGAATGGAACGAATTCAAAACAAACGAGGAAATTAGAGAAATCGCCAATCAACCACTAATATCTTCAGTAATAAAGAAAAGACGATGGTCATACGTTGGACATGTGATGAGAAGAGATAATAATCGAATAGCAAAGCAAGCCCTCATATGGGAAACAACAGGTAAAAGAAAAAGAGGAAGACCCAGGGAGACACTGAGAAGAACATTGATGAGAGAGGCAAGAGCAGCAGGAATCGGCTCCCTCAATGAGATAGAACTGCTTGCACAGAACAGAGACAGATGGTGAGATTTGATAAAATATCTTTAAAAGAAAACTGCTAGAACAAAAATTCATATAGGAGAAGGTGTATCTTGGTCTACGCCCTATGGGCCGGTTACGGCTCGAAAGGTCAATAGATAGATAGAAACATTTAAAGAGAATGTTCCAATATTTTGTGCAACAAAAATGTTTTAATATTTTATATTTTAAAGACTCTTGATGAATGTGCTGTATGTTGTAATTCAATCATTGTCAAAATGCTGCATATTTCATTGAATATAGATCCAAATGTTACATATTCATAGACACCATCCCTCCATATAATATTTATGCTAATCAGATAGTTTATACGTAGACTTGGTCAGAATAAAATATATGATCTTTTGAGTTGTGACATATACCTTCAATACTCATAGCATATATGTAGCATTGATAACATTTGGCCAAATAACAGCCAAGCTGGTGACAAACAAAATAAGGTTAAAGGTCAATATATATATATTTACAAATGTAATGTTGTGTTAGCTTTAAGTCATCAACTGTTAAGAGATAAGTTCTTGAGTAGATAAGATTTAGAAGGGGAGAATAAAAACTGGTTAAATAGTTTAATAAAATCAAATAAAGCAAAATTCAATTTTTAAAAAAATTATTAGTGAACATAAATGTAAAAGATTGCAAACTATATATCCCCTCAAAGCTGAAAGACAAATGGTGAAAGAAAGAAGATTAAAGTGTATACAAAAATGAAGTAAAAAGTAAATATTTGTGTTATCAATATGTGGTTATATTGTGATTATACAATAGGACAACAGACAAGAAAATCACTGGAGTTTGTAGAAATGTGGTTTTACAGAAGAATGTTGAGAAGAATGAAGAGTAATGAAAACGTTCTGAAAGAGGTCAAAGCAAAAAGAGAGCTAATTTTCAATATTAGGAAGAAACATTCATCATTTTTTGGTCATGTAATGAGACGAGAACAGCTGGAATATATTGTAACAACTGGGAAAATTGAGGGACGAAGAGATAGAGGGAAGCAAAGAGAAAAAATACAGACAGCTTAAGAGAATGGCTTGGCAGAAGGTCAACAACAGAAATGATAAATAACTGTCGTGATCGAAAGTTGTGGAGAGATATGATCACCTATGCCAGCAGGCCCGGTACTTGATGATGATGATGTGGTTATAGGAAAGCTGGTAGTGTTGCCTTCTGATCGTATCCCTCCACTGATCCTGTCTTTGACAGCTCTTTAGAGTTGAGATGTCAGCAGGGCAATGGTGGAGAGGTTGGCACGCTGGTTTCATGTTGAAAATAAATGTATTCCAACAACGCGGTTACACCCTCCAGTTGACTTGGTTAACAAAATAATAATTGGTACTTGACTCAGTGAAGTAGGGAAAATAAATATTAACAGTGAGGATGAAAACTGGCCTCATCTTTTGCAAATACTGTGGCCGAGTTTAATGAAGTTGAATTCTTCACTTTTTTATAACATTATACGTTATGGGTCATTCTTTAAAACGCACAGGCGAAAGGAAATGAGGTCAGGCACCACAAATACATCTTGTTTGTTCTGCGGTTGAATCTGTCTATCCAATATTAGTAGATTCAGTCACAAGAGAAGCTGTTCAGCAAAACAACATCCAGCATAAGACACTAATATTTTACCAAACTACTGAATTATCATGATTGCTTGCTACCAACCGTCTGCCAAGTGGCTATATATGAGTCATTCTCTACAACTCTTTCATAAATGAGTTAAAAGTTTCCTTATTCTTGGTGCAAACTGTGACAATGAAATCAAAAATCTCATTCATAATCAGAAAAAGAAGGTGGGCATATAATAGCCATGTAACAAGAATAATGTAAGATTGTGAATCTGGGGGAACAGGAAGAATAATGTAAGATTGTGAATCTGGGGGAACAGGAAGAATAATGTAAGATTGTGAATCTGGTGGAATAGGAAGAATATAATGTAAGATTGTGAATCTGGGGGAACAGGAAGAATATAATCTAAGATTGTGAATCTGGGGGAACAGGAAGAATAATGTAAGATTGTGAATCTGGTGGAATAGGAAGAATATAATGTAAGATTGTGAATCTGGTGGAATAGGAAGAATAATGTAAGATTGTGAATCTGGTGGAATAGGAAGAATATAATGTAAGATTGTGAATCTGGTGGAATAGGAAGAATATAATGTAAGATTGTGAATCTGGGGGAACAGGAAGAATATAATCTAAGATTGTGAATCTGGGGGAACAGGAAGAATATAATCTAAGATTGTGAATCTGGGGGAACAGGAAGAATATAATCTAAGATTGTGAATCTGGGGGAACAGGAAGAATATAATCTAAGATTGTGAATCTGGGGGAACAGGAAGAATATAATCTAAGATTGTGAATCTGGGGGAACAGGAAGAATATAATGTAAGATTGTGAATCTGGGGGAACAGGAAGAATATAATCTAAGATTGTGAATCTGGGGGAACAGGAAGAATATAATCTAAGATTGTGAATCTGGGGGAACAGGAAGAATATAATCTAAGATTGTGAATCTGGGGGAACAGGAAGAATATAATCTAAGATTGTGAATCTGGGGGAACAGGAAGAATAATGTAAGATTGTGAATCTGGTGGAACAGGATGTCATATTGTGGATCTGAAGGAACATGATGTCATACTTTGGATCTGATGGAACAGGATGTCATATTGTGGATCTGAAGGAACATGATGTCATATTGTGGATCTGAAGGAACATGATGTCATACTTTGGATCTGATGGAACAGGATGTCATATTTTGGATCTGATGGAACAGGATGTCATATTGTGGATCTGAAGGAACATGATGTCATATTGTGGATCTGAAGGAACGTGATGTCATAGTTTGGATCTGATGGAACAGGATGTCATACTTTGGATCTGATGGAACAGGATGTCATATTTTGGATCTGATGGAACAGGATGTCATATTGTGGATCTGATGGAACAGGATGTCATATTGTGGATCTGATGGAACAGGATGTCATACTTTGGATCTGATGGAACAGGATGTCATACTTTGGATCTGATGGAACAGGATGTCATACTTTGGATCTGATGGAACAGGATGTCATACTTTGGATCTGATGGAACAGGATGTCATACTTTGGATCTGATGGAACATGATGTCATACTTTGGATCTGATGGAACAGGATGTCATATTGTGGATCTGATGGAACAGGATGTCATATTGTGGATCTGAAGGAACAGGATGTCATATTGTGGATCTGAAGGAACAGGATGTCATATTGTGGATCTGAAGGAACAGGATGTCATATTGTGGATCTGAAGGAACAGGATGTCATATTTTGGATCTGAAGGAACAGGATGTCATACTTTGGATCTGATGGAACAGGATGTCATATTGTGGATCTGAAGGAACAGGATGTCATATTGTGGATCTGATGGAACAGGATGTCATATTTTGGATCTGATGGAACAGGATGTCATATTGTGGATCTGATGGAACAGGATGTCATATTTTGGATCTGAAGGAACAGGATGTCATACTTTGGATCTGATGGAACAGGATGTCATATTGTGGATCTGATGGAACAGGATGTCATATTTTGAATCTGATGGAACAGGATGTCATATTGTGGATCTGATGGAACAGGATGTCATACTTTGGATCTGATGGAACAGGATGTCATATTGTGGATCTGATGGAACAGGATGTCATATTGTGGATCTGATGGAACAGGATGTCATATTTTGGATCTGATGGAACAGGATGTCATATTGTGGATCTGATGGAACAGGATGTCATATTTTGGATCTGAAGGAACAGGATGTCATACTTTGGATCTGATGGAACAGGATGTCATATTGTGGATCTGATGGAACAGGATGTCATATTTTGGATCTGATGGAACAGGATGTCATATTGTGGATCTGATGGAACAGGATGTCATACTTTGGATCTGATGGAACAGGATGTCATATTGTGGATCTGATGGAACAGGATGTCATATTGTGGATCTGATGGAACAGGATGTCATATTTTGGATCTGAAGGAACAGGATGTCATACTTTGGATCTGATGGAACAGGATGTCATATTGTGGATCTGATGGAACAGGATGTCATATTTTGGATCTGATGGAACAGGATGTCATATTGTGGATATGAAGGAACAGGATGTCATATTTTGGATCTGAAGGAACAGGATGTCATATTTTGGATCTGATGGAACAGGATGTCATATTGTGGATCTGAAGGAACAGGATGTCATATTGTAGATCTGAAGGAACAGGATGTCATATTTTGGATCTGAAGGAACATGATGTCATATTGTGGATCTGATGGAACAGGATGTCATATTGTGGATCTGAAGGAACATGATGTCATTTAGTGGATCTGAAGGAACATGATGTCATATTGTGGATCTGAAGGAACATGATGTCATATTGTGGATCTGAAGGAACAGGATGTCATACTTTGGATCTGATGGAACAGGATGTCATATTTTGGATCTGAAGGAACAGGATGTCATACTTTGGATCTGATGGAACATGATGTCATATTGTGGATCTGAAGGAACAGGATGTCATACTTTGGATCTGATGGAACAGGATGTCATATTGTGGATCTGAAGGAACAGGATGTCATACTTTGGATCTGATGGAACAGGATGTCATATTGTGGATCTGATGGAACAGGATGTCATATTGTGGATCTGATGGAACAGGATGTCATATTGTGGATCTGATGGAACAGGATGTCATATTGTGGATCTGATGGAACAGGATGTCATATTGTGGATCTGATGGAACAGGATGTCATATTTTGGATCTGATGGAACAGGATGTCATATTGTGGATCTGATGGAACAGGATGTCATATTGTGGATCTGATGGAACAGGATGTCATATTTTGGATCTGATGGAACAGGATGTCATATTGTGGATCTGATGGAACAGGATGTCATATTGTGGATCTGATGGAACAGGATGTCATATTTTGGATCTGATGGAACAGGATGTCATATTGTGGATCTGGTGGAACAGAAACATCAATGCCATAAATGAAGTGGATAATACCTTTTTCATTTCTCTGAATATTATAAATTTATAACCTTGTAAAAGCAAAAACAGCAAAGATGGATAAACAAAATTCTAGACCTAAATCTTAACACAAAATTCTGTTTGAAATTTTATATCTGAAACTTATTTTAAAGTAAATACTATCAGTGTCCAAACAGGCATATAATTATATTTTAGATTAAAAAGAAAATATTTATGCAAACTATAATAATGAACAAAATCTCAAAAATAATTAGTTAATAAAATGTGCACAAATAATTTAGCAAATAACACTGACCTTCAAACATCAATATTTGTCCTTGAAAATTCCTACTGGAGATTTTTCTTTTGAATAATGTATGAACACTTGCAAATATCACTAAATAACACTGTGTCAATGGGTATCTATCTACTGTTGGACCAGCAACATCATAACCTCATATATAAATGACACATCAAAGTATCACTACAAATTGTTCTTTTTTATATGTCAAATTGTCAGTTATAAAATGCAAAAGGGGATAAATAGCTAACAATTTTGACAGGATCAGTTAAGCTCATGATGGCAAGCAATAAGAATATTTAATAATAATCAAAGATATACAAGGATCAAAATATGGAATTTAAAAATGAAGGAAACAGACAGATTTTTTTAAACAGTAAAAGATAAATGTGGACCATACAAATTTGTTAATAAGCAAAAGTTAATTTTGAATGTTATTAATGTGTTAAAAAAAATTGAAGATTAATTTGAATTATATTTATGAAAATAAGTTACGGAAAAATATTGAAAGTGCGTTTATTTTAAAATAAAATGAAATAAAAGGCATACCACAGGTTTGGAAAAAAAGAGTGAAATTTGAAAAATTAAAATTTTAACTTGGAGATAAAGGAATGAAATAAAAACTTAATTACTCAACCTTCAAAGTCAAAATGTCTAAATGAAGAAAATGAAGCAGCAGATCCTGGCACTACCTCAAAGGAGAAACTCTGAAAAAGCTGACCTGCATTTTTTAATCTTATCTGGCCACTTATTCGTCCAAACAGACTTTCTCTTTCTCTGTAATTTCCTCCTGCCACACTGAGATTCATGTCTTTTCTAAATCCTTTCTTCTGAGCATTTCTTTTCTGATTCTTTCTAGATATCCACTTCTTTTCATCTACTGCGCCCTTCATCATAACAACCTCCTTTATTTCATTTCTCTCTTCTTTTATTTCAGCTTCATACTTTTTTCCCACATTCTCTCTCTCCTCTACTTCATTTCGGACGTTGATTGTTTTGCTTTCATTTTTAGAACTCTCCACCTCAGCCTCTCTCTCCTCTGATTCTTTTAGGACGTTAATTGAGTTGCTTTCATTTTTAGAACTCTCCATGTCAGCCTCTGTATCTGAATAAAGATTTGATTAATATTTGTGTTCTATTTTTTATATCAGTATGTTTATGCTATATTTGATTAAATAGAAACATTACATTTGTCAGACATTCAAAAGTGAAAGAAATATTTGCAGTAACAATTTGTTTTGCATGAAATCACTATAGAGTCAAGTGTTTCTGAACAGATAATACAAAATTATGAAAATGTATAAGAGTGGGGCTTCAGCTATATTGAAGACTCTCAAAGTGTCTTTATAGTGGAGACTTTTAAACTTGGACTATATATTCCTCTTCTTCTTCTACCTTTCAGCTCCCTGTGGAGCATAGGTCTTCAACAAACACTTTCCAAGCCATTCCGTTTCTTGCAATTCTTTTAGATCATTCCATGTCTTCCCCACAATCTTCATCTCTACTTCCATCTGTCTTCTCCAAGAAAATGTTGGTCTTTCTCTTTGTCTTTCTCCTTGAGGATTAAAAAAAAGAGCCTGTCATGTAATACTCTTGGCTTCTAGAGTTTGTGTCCTATCTAGTGCCATCATCTTCATTGTATCTTTTTATCTACTGGTATGTGACTGGTACTTTTCCATAATTCTATGTTGTTGATTTTGTCCTGCCATTTCCATCCTTTTATTCTGTGCAAGCTTTTATTAATGAAGGTGTGTATCTTCATGATTGTCATTTTTGTTGTTCTCCATGTTTCACAGCCATATAACAGGACTGACTTAACATTGGAGTTGAACATTTTTATCTTTGTAAAAAAAAAAAAAAAAGTAAAGTACCCCCGTCACGCCAAGTGGCGTATAGGGAAATAAGGGTGTTAGTGACTCTATATTTTACAGACACACATGATTTTTGGGTTAATGTGGTCGGTATTGCACCTGTGCTGCTTTACTTTCCCAGAAAAAAAAATCTGGTACCCATTTAAGGCTGGGTGAACCCAGAAGCCGTCGGTTAGGATCGAACCCTACCCCTTGTCCGTTGTAGTCCAGTTCACTAACCACTGAGCTATCACGGCTCATTTTTATCTTTGTATTTAACTTAATTTCTTTGGATTTCCATGTTTCCTAGTGCAACGAATGCTCCTCTTGCTTTCTGTATCCTTATTTTGGTCTCATTCTCTGTTCCTCCTTCCTTATCTATATTACTGCCAGGGATATTATTTTGGTACTTGATAAATACTTACACTAATGCCATATTCCCTATATGTCTTGGAGGATACTCCTACCTTAGCTACACTGATTAATTGAACCATACGGAATTTGAATACCAGGTTCTATTTAACTCTTTCTGTGCATTTCAATGAACCATTCACCATGTCAAATTTGGTCGCGTATGTTAAGCCGCATGGTGCAACTCTTATTATGATTAATGTAAATCGTCATTGAACCATATTATTTTTACATGCTTTGTATCATCTTGATATTGGTCAAATCTAAATCCTTGTTCAATTATCTAAAAATTCATATATAACATGTTACGTGTCAGATAAATATAAATATGTAGATTGATTTTAAAAACCGTGAACAGTTTTGTCTCTAAAATATCTTCCGTTGATTCGATAAAAAGCTTTAATATGGAAAGATTTAAAGAGAGATATTGAAACAAAAATATAAAAGTAAATCCAGAACAGCTTTTATTAATCTAGACACCAGATAAAACACAAAAGTCAAACTAACAGTACAAGAGAAAATGTCAGTTATTTCATTCATAACTGTGAAAGTTGGAAAACAGAATAGAAAATGGCAAGACTGTCATAATTTCATAGAATCTCACTGCACCCCTTAGAGATATTTTCCAAAAATTTTGGCAAAAAAAAAAATCAGCACACAAGAATTGGTCAAGAGGGGCAACTGAAAGGAGATGCACACGGTGATAATAGAGAGAAGATGGAACTGGATAGGTGCTCTGAAGAGATCAATGAACAATCTAAATAGCTATCATGAATTTAACTCCAGTGGTAAGATGAACGCGAGGCAGACCAAGGACAACCTGGCAGAGTACAGTGCAAACAAAGATGAGTTGTGTGGGCCAGACTTGAGTTATCTTACAAAGGATGGTCATGAACCAACCAAAATGAAGGCGCTTTGTTGTTTCCACATAAAAGGTCACTGATGTCATTGTTGGTTTATGATTAGAAAAAACAAAGTAGGAGGGGGAAAACCAGAAGAATAAGAAGAAGCAGATGAAGAAAGAGAAAAAGAAGATGCAGATGAAGAAAGAGAAAAAGTAGAAGAATATGCAGATGAAGAGGGAGAAGATGCACACAAAGAAAGAGAAGAAGGAGATGGAGATGAAGAAAGAGTAGAAGGAGATGCAGACAAAGAAAGAGAAGAAAGTGCAGATGAAGAAAGAAGGTGTAGATGAAGAAAGAAGAAGAAAGTGCAGATGAAGAAAGAGAAGAAAATGCAGATGAAGAAAGAGAAGAAGGTGCAGATGAAGAAAGAGAAGATGAAGAAAGAAGAAGAAGGTGCAGATGAAGAAAGAGAAGATGAAGAAAGAGAAGATGAATAAAGAAGAAGAAGGTGCAGATAAAGAAAGAAAGAAAAAGAAGGTGCAGATGAAGAAAGAGAAGATGAAGAAAGAAGAAGAAGGTGCAGATGAAGAAAGAGAAGATGAAGAAAGAAGAAGAAGGTGCAGATGAAGAAAGAGAAGATGAATAAAGAAGAAGAAGGTGCAGATAAAGAAAGAAAGAAAAAGAAGGTGCAGATGAAGAAAGAGAAGAAGGTGCAGATGAAGAAAGAGAAGATGAAGAAAGAAGAAGAAGGTGCAGATAAAGAAAGAGAAGATGAAGAAAGAAGAAGAAGGTGCAGATAAAGAAAGAAAGAAAAAGAAGATGCAGATGAAGAAAGAGAAGATGAAGAAAGAAGAAGAAGGTGCAGATGAAGAAAGAGAAGATGAAGAAAGAAGAAGAAGGTGCAGATAAAGAAAGAGAAGATGAAGAAAGAAGAAGATGAAGAAAGAGAAGATGAAGAAAGAAGAAGAAGGTGCAGATGAAGAAAGAGAAGATGAAGAAAGAAGAAGAAGGTGCAGATAAAGAAAGAAAGAAAAAGAAGGTGCGGATGAGAAAGAGAAGAAGGTGCAGATGAAGAAAGTGCAGATGAGAAAGAGAAGAAGGTGCGGATGAGAAAGAGAAGAAGGTGCAGATGAAGAAAGGGAAGATGGTGTGGATGAAAAAAGAGAAGATGATGCAGAAGAAGATAGATAAGCAAAAGAAGTAGAAAAACATGCAAATGGAGAAAGAGAAGAAGAAGATAGATAAGCAAAAGAAAAGAAAATGCAGATGAAGAGAGAGGAGAAGAAGAAGAAGAAGATGCAGGAGAAGAAGAAGATGCAGGAGAAGAAGAAAGTGAAGACAAAGAAAAGAAGATGAAACAGAAGAAGCAGACAAAGAAAGATAAGAAGATGTAGACAAGGAAAGAGAAGAAAATGCAGATGAGGAAGGAAATACGAATGAAGAAAGAGAGGAAGAAGCAGATGAAAAGAAGATGCAAGCAAAGAAAGAGGAGAAAAACCAAATTAAGAAAAGAAAGCAGTAAAATATATCAAGAAGAAAGAGAAGACCAAGCAAGCTAGAGGCAAGTACCTTATTACCAGTCATAGTGACCTCTTCAAATAATGCATACATAGAACTAAATTTAGATAGAATTTACTTGACAAAAATCCCTATAAATTATGGACAAGAAATTAGGAAAAGAGTTTATTTAGAGACATTATGAAGAAATATAGGATAGAGAACAGAACAAGACATTATAAAGAAATATAGGATAGAGAACAGAACAAGACATTATTAAGAAATATAGGATAGAGAACAGAACAAGACATTATGAAGAAATATAGAATAGAGAGCAGAACAAGACATTATGAAGAAATATAGGATAGAGAACAGAACAAGACATTATGAAGAAATATAGGATAGAGAACAGAACAAGACATTATGAAGAAATATAGGATAGAGAGCAGAACAAGACATTATGAAGAAATATAGGATAGAGAACAGAACAAGACATTATGTAGAAATATAGGATAGAGAACAGAACAAGACATTATGAAGAAATATAGAATAGAGAGCAGAACACGACATTATAAAGAAATATAGGATAGAGAACAGAACAAGACATTATGAAGAAATATAGGATAGAGAACAGAACAAGACATTATGTAGAAATATAGGATAGAGAACAGAACAAGACATTATGAAGAAATATAGGATAGAGAAAAGAACAAGACATTATGAAGAAATATAGGATAGAGAACAGAACAAGACATTATGAAGAAATATAGGATAGAGAACAGAACAAGACATTATGTAGAAATATAGGATAGAAAACAGAAGACATTATGAAGAAATATAGAATAGAGAACAGAACAAGACATTATGAAGAAATATAGGATAGAGAACAGAACAAGACATTATGAAGAAATATAGGATAGAGAAAAGAACAAGACATTATGAAGAAATATAGGATAGAGAACAGAACAAGACATTATGAAGAAATATAGGATAGAGAACAGAACAAGACATTATGAAGAAATATAGAATAGAGAACAAAACAAGACTAGAACAAGACATTATGAAGAAATATAGGATAGAGAACAGAACAAGACTAGAACAAGACATTATGAAGAAATATAGACTAGAGAACAGAACAAGACTAGAACAAGACATTATGTAGAAAAGTAGGATGGAGGTAAATAGGATATAGAACAAAACAAGACTAGAACAAGACATTATGTAGCAAAATACCAGCATCAAGCTTACTTAACGTTTTGACACATTACCTGGCTGGTGATCACAATATTAAATTGACCTTTGACATAAAATAGAAAATGTTGAACATAATGAAAGTACACTCTGTACAGCACAACAAGCAATGTGAATACTACCACACTTCAAAATACACGGAGCATGCACAAAAGTGAAGCAAGAGCATGCCAGATATAGCACATAGAAGCCCCAAAAAAAGCCACACATAAGAAGAAAAGAGCCTACCAGGCAACACATTATTAAAGCATTGGGAATAATCAAGGAATGGCTTCCACGCACTCTGTAAAAACAAACAGGGGGTGGCACTCGAGGGAATATACCCTACCCACATCCTTAAATTGGAGGGTCTCTTCTGTCGGATGTTCACTAGGGCCCACGGAAGACGTACTAAATGTGGCAACTGTACCAGTGGCAGATGTGCCATCATTGGTTGTACTTGTGACAGCTGTGCCAACATTGCCTGTACTATTGATGACTGTACCAGCTACATTGAAAATATGCCAATTTATTAACATATTTACCAATGAAATACCACACATCATTATCTGAAGATGTATAATAAAATAACAAGAAATTCTATTAAACGTACACAATGCCATATGTCTATAAAAAATTCAAGTGTTGTTTTAATCTTACATTACAATAGTAAAAATTAAAAGGTTCCCTTCACGCCTTGCTAGGCATATGTGGAATATGGTGTTAGTGACCATATTTTTCTATAACCACTGCACATTTTTGGGTGATGTGGTCGGTATCACGCTAGGCTGCATTTACTTCCCAGAAAAATTGCTGGTACCCATTTTTAGAGATTGGGTGAACACCTTGTCAGTCCAAAAAAAAAATCCGCCACCACTGGGGATCGAAACCAGACCCTTCTGGTCAGGAGGCCAGTGTACAATCCATTCAGCTACTGAGGCTCATAGATTGCAATACTGTAGTAAAAATTAGAGCATCAAAATACAAACTCTTACAAATTTGATAGTTTTCCAAATTCAAACTTTTTGCCCCTTTCTAGTTACTACTTCCGGTGACCTCTGAGTGTTGGATTTACTTCTATTGGTGTAGGATTACAATTTATTTCATGAGATACGATCATATAATGAGGAAACGAAATTCACCAAATTTCAACAAGTTAATCATTTTTTTATCTTTTTTTTTTTTTTTTTTTTTTTTTTTTTTTTTTTTTTTTTTTTTTTGCTCTGACCAAGGAAATTTCTGACATCAAACAACCCTTTGTGACTCGGAATCATCATCACTGAGTGCCATATCCGCATCAAAGCATCAAAGGTGGCTACCATGGAGCGCCATTCCACTCTGTCTCTTGCTTTGATGATGCAGATAGATAGATAGATAGATAGATAGATAGATAGATAGATAGATAGATAGATAGATAGATAGATTAGATAGATTAGATAGATTAGATAGATAGATAGATAGATAGATAGATAGATAGATAGATAGATAGATAGATAGATAGATAGATAGATAGATAGATAGATAGATAGATAGATAGATAGATAGATAGATAGACGGGTGGGTGGATGGATGGATGGATGGATGGATAGGATAGGATAGGATAGGATAGGATAGGATAGGATAGGATAGACAGACAGACAGACAGATAGACATTTGCCTAAAAAGAGGCAAATCATGGGTGGGCCGAGCAGAAGATGTCATCAAACAGGTCTGTGGGCTTACCAATCTCAGCGTTGGTGAGGAGTGGATACCGGTGCCTACGTCATTCAAGGGGACTTTCTCATGTATTGTCACACTCGACAGGAAAAGTAGGGAACAGAACCCAGTCGTGGTTAATGCTGAGGTCAACGGTCTCATCTGCGATAACACCGATGAGAAAGATGCAGTCATCTATACAGACGGATCTGTAAGACGACACGAAAAAAGTGCATGGGCATTTACAGCACGTTCGGCAGGCAGAATAGCCAAGGAAGACAGTGGTGCATACGCCATGACCACGAGTAGCATGACAATGGAGGTGATGGCAGTGACCAAGGCATTCAAATGGTTAGAGTCACAAGACTACATCCACGCATGTATACTGAGTGATTCGATGAGCATGATAAAAAAAGTGGAGGCGGGCTTTGTACGCATGCAATGGGTAGAGTCGTTGCAGAAATCCAAAATACGTAAGGTCACCTTTGTCTATGTCCCTGGACATGCGGGGAGTACGGGGAAATGAGAGAGCGGACAGGTTGGCTAGCTGTGCTGTCGTTGAGGACGGGCAACCGATGGATCGGGCGGACGTCATCAATGCACTCCGAGATGTGGGAAGAGCACAGGACTTCGACAAACACAGATCAACGTCGCTTCTTCGGATGATGGAAATGGGAGTTAAGATGGGCACAGCCAGAAATGAGAAACTTGGTGGCCGTGTAAGAAGACTTATCAACCAACATAGAACTGGAGTCGTCGGTCGCTGGACACTGAGGGAATTGCTGAGGAGGGGTTCTGAGCACCTATGGACATGTTCGGAGTGCAATGATGATGACCCGCAAATAACTCAATAACTCAATAACAATAGACAGACAGACAGACGGACGGATGGATGGACGGGCGGGCGGACGGATGGTGGATGGATGGATGGATAGATAGATACAGTGTTTATGTCTTTGTTGCTACCCTTTTCAAAATAGTTTTTTTTTCCAGTCTCCTTACTCCTTTTGTCACAGCAATGCCCAGTAACTTCCACATTCACTCAAAGTCGGATTACTTCGCATTCAACTCAGCTCGACTGAGGCCAAAAAATAAGAATAGCTGTTATCCTAATCTGCGATCTTCTCTTTGATGATCATTATTTTAATGAATAATATAACACTTCTCTTATATTTATTAATTATAAAACACTTCTCTCATGGTAATGAATTATATAACACTATTCTCATGTTGATGAATAATATAACACGTTTGACAATATAAAAATGTAGCAAAAAAATTTATAAAGAAATCTTAAATATAATTTGTCTCTTGTTGTAAATTTATATATATATATAAAGAGATTCTTGTCAATAATAAATGATACAACATTATAACTAATATGATTAAGAAATATTATGTTGCTGTAAATATAGCATAGTAATTAATATGGTTTATAATATACAATCAACAGGTAAGAGAAAAAGAGGAAGACCCAGAGAAACACTGAAAAGAACATTTATGAGAGAGGCAAGAGCAGCAGGAATCGGCTCCCTCAATGAGATAGAGCTGCTTGCACAGAACAGAGAAAAATGGCGAGGTTTGACAAAATATCTTTAAAAGAATTGAAAACTGCTAGAACAAAAATTTAGATAAGAGAAGGAGTATCTTGGTCCACACCCTATGGGCCGGATACGGCTCGAAAGGTCAATAGATAGAAAATATACAATATATAATATCTATCTATCTATCTATTGGCCTTTCGAGCCGTAACCGGCCCATAGGGCGTAGACCAAGATACACCTTCTCCTATATGAATTTTTGTTCTAGCAGTTTTCTTTTAAAGATATTTTATCAAATCTCGCCATCTGTCTCTGTTCTGTGCAAGCAGTTCTATCTCATTGAGGGAGCCGATTCCTGCTGCTCTTGCCTCTCTCATCAATGTTCTTCTCAGTGTCTCCCTGGGTCTTCCTCTTTTTCTTTTACCTGTTGTTTCCCATATGAGGGCTTGCTTTGCTATTCGATTATTATCTCTTCTCATCACATGTCCAACGTATGACCATCGTCTTTTCTTTATTACTGAAGATATTAGTGGTTGATTGGCGATTTCTCTAATTTCCTCGTTTGTTTTGAATTCGTTCCATTCTATACCAAGTATTTTCCTTAGACATTTATTTTCGAATGCGTTCAACTTTGTTTCTATATCTCTTGTTGTTTTCCAGCTTTCACACGCATACGTAAGGGTTGATAGTACATTTGATTTGAATAGCCTAAGTTTTGTGTTTGTGCTAATGAGTTTTGATTTCCACAACTTTTCAAGGCTTCTGAAAGACATTGCTGCTTTAGCCAGTCTGATTCTAATTTCTTTGCTCGTATCCCCTTCTCGATCAATGTGACTTCCAAGATAGATGAAGTGATCGATCTCTTCTACTGGTTTGTTTTCCATGTATATTTTGTCACTTGTTGGAATTAAACTTTTCATGACTTATGACAATATATAATATAATAAATCATATAGCACTAGAATTAATATAACATGATAAATATTATAGCATGATAAATAATATTGTATGTTAAATAATGTAACAGGAAAATAATATAATGTAATAAAAGTTATTAAAAGTTATATTATGTGATTAAAATACACAAGATGGTGTAATGGATTTATTTTAAAATATCAAATTAAAGTATTCCAAGATATATGGCTGGTTCATAATGACATTAAAGTATTCCAAGATATATGGCTGGTTCATAATGACATTAAAGTATTCCAAGATATATGGCTGGTTCATAATGACATTAAAGTATTCCAAGATATATGTAAAGTAAAGTACCCCCGTCACGCCAAGTGGCGTACAGGGAAATATGGTGTTAGTGACCCTATATTTTACGGACCTTCAGCACATGATTTTTTGGGGTAATGTAGTCAGTATTACGCCCGTGCTGCTTTACTTTCCCAGAAAAAAATCCGGTACCCATTTAAGGCTGGGTGAACCCGGAATATATATATGGCTGGTTCAAAATGACATTCTCAAGTTCATTAATGAATAGTATATCCATTGCCTCTGTTAACATTAACAACAATATAACAAATACCAATTTAATCAAATGTATACCTTGTTTTAATGTCCAATTTGGTGTTGCTGGGAAGGTGTACAAACATGATGATATTATCAGCTATACATACATAAAATTTGAAGATATCAGCTAGACATGCATAAAATTTGATGATATTATCAGCTAGACACACAAAAAAATATTTATATTATATAAGATGAAAACATTAAAAAAAAATTTTAATATTAACCAGAAATTACGATACCTACCTGTGACGCGCTTCGTTACATTTCCTAGTACAAATTACTACCTGTAACATTAGGAGGACTAAAAATCTGAAAAATACTATTTTCTTTGAAACTTTGACACACAACTGTGTGTTTACCAAGTAGACATAAAGGGAACTCGGATTTTCTGTCTCAGGTTGATTTATGACCCAGAGTTGACCGCTTGGACCAGACGTGTTACTTTGTCTATTAAAATGGTTGCCGTAAGTTTGTCTATATTTTTGACTACCTCAAAGAGTTATTCGCTGTGTTTCTGGAGTCACAAAGAGTAGTTTGATGTTAGCCGGTGACCAAAGAAATTCAAAAGTAATAGTAAAAAAAAAAAAAAAAAAATGAAAAACGACCAATTTGTTGAAATTTGGCAAATATTTTCTGCAAATTTATAGGATTGAATCTCACAAAATGAGAAAAAAAAATTCTGCAGCAATAGAAACAAATCGAAAACTCCGGGGTCACTGGAAGTAGTAAATTAGGAAGGTACATGGAGATGAGGAATGTTTGAACACTGTAAACTGTTAAATTTGGAAACATGGAAAACTGTTAAATTTGGAAACAAGTGAATTATTTAAAAAGTTACCTCCCTGAAGTTTTCAAGTGAATTATTTAAAAAGTTGCCTCCCTGATGTCTCTAAGTGAATTATTTTAAAAATTATGTGTTTCCATGTGACAAAAACATGCGTAATTCATCATCATCATCATCATCATCATCATCATTGAGTGCCATCTCCGCATCGAAGGTTGGCTACCATGGAGCGCTATTCCACTTCGTCTCTTGCTTTGATGGTGCAGATTGTCATAGGTTGACTTGTCCATCTTTTGATGTTGCTCGTCCATGTTAGGCTTGGTCTACCTCTGCCTCTTTTGCCTTGTATTTTCACTTCCAATATTACTTTAAATAGGCTGTTGTATCTTTTAACATGCCCCAAAAATTTCATTTGTCTTGTTCTAATTGTGTTTAGTAGTTCTCTTTTCATTTTTAATTGTTTTAAAACTTCATCATTTGTTTTCTTTTCTTTCCATCCAATTCTACCTCTTCTTCTATAAATCCAAATTTCAAAGGCTTCAATTTTCTGTTCTTGTGTAATTAAGATAAATAAATATAAAAGGATGGTGCTTTTGTTTTTCACACTCAGTTTTAGAGAAATAACAAATATAGGTCACCTGGCATCACTCTCACTTATCTTCTTTCCTTCCTCATTTGCCATTCAGCGTCGAGGGGAGATACAATTTGTGGTCTTTTTCTCTTGTGTTCACCTCTGCTGATGTTATCTTTCCTAGTGCTTCTAATATTCCATCAATCCATCTTTTGCTTTTCTGTTCACCTCTGCTGTTGTTATGTTTCCTTGTGCTTCTAATATTCCATCGATCCATCTTTTGCTTTTCTATTCACCTCTGCTGTCGTTATGTTTCCTACTACTTCTAATATTCCATCGATCCATCTTTTGCTTTTCTGTTCACCTCTGCTGTCGTTATGTTTCCTAGTGCTTCTAATATTCCATCGATCCATCTTTTGTTTTTCTGTTCACCTCTGCTGCTTTTTTGTTTCCTAGTGCTTCTAATATTCCATCGATCCATCTTTTGCTTTTCTGTTCACCTCTGCTGTTTTTATGTTTCCTACTGCTTCTAATATTCCATCGATCCATCTTCTGCTTTTCTGTTCACCTCTGCTGTCGTTATGTTTCCTAGTGCTTCTAATATTCCATCAATCCATATTTTTAGTTATTTCGTTGGGCTAAACCCCTAACTCTCATTTATTATGTGTAAAAATTTAATTATTTTTTTTTTTTACTAGCATAAAAGTCTTTACCGTTAATTTCAAATAATTCCACTGGCAACCAATAGATTTCTTTAACTAGCATGGAAGTCTTTACCGTTAATTTCAAATAATTCCACTGGCAACCAATAGATTTCTTTAACTAGCATGGAAGTCTTTACCTTTAATTTCAAATAATTCCACTGGCAACCAATAGATTTCTTTAACTAGCATGGAAGTCTTTACCATTAATTTAAAATAATTCCACTGGCAACCAATAGATTTCTTTAACTAGCATGGAAGTCTTTACCATTAATTTCAAATAATTCCACTGGCAACCAATAGATTTCTTTAACTAGCATGGAAGTCTTTACCATTAATTTAAAATAATTCCACTGGCAACCAATAGATTTCTTTAACTAGCATGGAAGTCTTTACCGTTAATTTCAAATAATTCCACTGGCAACCAATAGATTTCTTTAACTAGCATGGAAGTCTTTACCATTAATTTCAAATAATTCCACTTGCAACCAATAGATTTCTTTAACTAGCATGGAAGTCTTTACCGTTAATTTAAAATAATTCCACTGGCAACCAATAGATTTCTTTAACTAGCATGGAAGTCTTTACCATTAATTTCAAATAATTCCACTGGCAACCAATAGATTTCTTTAACTAGCATGGAAGTCTTTACCATTAATTTCAAATAATTCCACTGGAAACCAATAGATTTCTTTAACTAGCATGGAAGTCTTTACCATTAATTTAAAATAATTCCACTGGCAACCAATAGATTTCTTTAACTAGCATGGAAGTCTTTACCATTAATTTCAAATAATTCCACTGGCAACCAATAGATTTCTTTAACTAGCATGGAAGTCTTTACCATTAATTTCAAATAATTCCACTGGCAACCAATAGATTTCTTTAAAATTTAGCATACTTATGTCGAAAAGCACAATAAAATGAAACATCAACTTTGTTTTGATGGTATAAAGCTATTTTTAAAATACTATCTAATAAAACGAAACATCAACTTTGTTCTGATGGTATAAAGCTATTTTAAAAATACTATCTAATAAAACAAAACATCTACTTTGTTGTGATGGTATAAAGCTATTTTTTAAATACTATCTAATAAAACAAAACATCAACTTTGTTCTGATGGTATAAAGCTATTTTTTAAATACTATCTAATAAAAAAGAGGCTAGGAATAACTCCCACCATAAAACATGTAGATACAACAGATAAAATGGTTTGGCCTTGTGACAAGACAGAGTGATCAAAACACAACACAATGAGCCTTCAATAAACATTGCAAGAACACCAGAGCCAAGGGTTGACCACGAAAAAAGATGGATCGACGGAATATTAGAAGCACTAGGAAACATAACAGCAGCAGAGGTGAACAGAAAAGCCAAAGACCACAAACTATGTCTCCCCTTGATACTGAAAGGCAAATGAGGAAGGAAAGGAAAATAAGAAGACGATCTGATAAAGGTGATTAATTAATAGGCAATCTGCAATATGATCTTGCAGTTCTCAGGGCAAAAGGTTGAGTCACATAAATTGCTGCAGTAAAGATAGCCTCCCTTATATTTCCTTCAAGTTTAGTACACTTATGAAGAAACATGCAATAAATCATAATATTCATTCTGAGATTCGCTATGGAAGCAAATCATGGACAGAAGACAAACAAATGAAAAGACGATTAGACGCCACAGAGATGGGATTTCTCAGAAGAATGTTGAAAGTTCCCTGGACAGCTAAAAAGACCAATGAGGAAGTTCTCAAAGAGGCCAACACAAAAAGGCAGCTCCTAAAAAACATCAGAAAGAAACGATCAACATTTTTCGGGCACATCATGAGAAGAGGAAAGTTGGAATACTTGGTTACAACTAGCAAAATAAAAGGAAAGAGAGATCGCAGACGACAAAGACAGAAAATACTGGATAGCTTGGTGTCATGGCATGGAAAGCAGTCAACAACAGAACTGATATGATACACTGTATATAGAAGATTGGGAAGGACATGATCGCCTACTCCAACCGGTATGGTACATGATGATGATGATTCATTCTGGTTCACCAGTTCAGAATAATTTCAACATACAACTGCCACAAAATGTAATAAAATATTAGCCTTAGCATGTAAAATTAGCTATAACTCGAAAACTATAACATTTCATTCCAACAGAATTTTCTATGAAGTAGGGGAATCCATGGCCTCATTTTTGGTGCACAGATGGTAACATTACAACTTAATTACACTCAAACTAGAATAACGGGGACTGGTTGGTCTCAAGGCAAGGTGCCGGCCTCAAGACAGAGAGGTTGTGGGTTCAAATCCTGACTGTACAAGTTGGGATTTTTATCTATGATTCCTCTCTGTGACAACCACCCCTGGTCTCAGCAGTGAGGCCCGACTTGAAACATCAATTACTCATTGATGGAAAAAAATATGTGTACCTCCGAAGTCGGAGTCATCTGCCTGTGTGGCAAGGAACCCCTCATGCACACGGCTGCCAGGGAAAAACAGATTAACACGCAAAATTCAGTTCCTAGTCTCTAGGGACTTTGTCAGAGGTAAAAGCTGACGAATGGAAAAAAAAAAAAGGAAAAAAACCCTAAAATAATTAATGGCATCAGGACACTGTAATGCTACCTTAATAAAGCTAGAAATAGTGAAAAATGTTACCGTAACCTTAGATTACAACACCTTCATCAAAATGACGAAGGCAAATTAAATATTCTTGGTATTTTGTCTGGTATTTTACAGTTTGTCACATACAAAATATTTTCCCTCCGTATACCTTCATAATAACCGAATAGCAAAGCAAGCCCTCATATGGGAAACAACAGGTAAGAGAAAAAGAGGAAGACCCAGGGAGACACTGAGAAGAACATTGATGAGAGAGGCAAGAGCAGCAGGATTCAGCTCCCTCAATGAGATAGAGCTGCTTGCACAGAACAGAGACAGATGGTGAGATTTGATAAAATATCTTTAAAAGAAAACTGCTAGAACAAAAATTCAGATAGGAGAAGGTGTATCTTGGTCTACGCCCTATGGGTTCGGCTACGGCTCGAAAGGTCAATAGATAGATAGTGATACCTTCATAATTATTCTCACAGGTGACCCTGAGAATTCATTGTTGGCAGATTTATTTATTTTTTCAAACATACAAGCTTAGTAAAAACTGCTAATGTAATGTAAAAGTGCGGCTATTTTTTTTTTTCAAATTTGGCCATAAGTGCAATAATTTTTATTTTGCCTCTGAATGTGTAAATCTCTTTGGCTATCAGTGAGAGATCAAACAAACCTTTGTAAATATGGAATAGGCAATGAACAATGCTAAGATAAAAGTTGGACTGACTGTCTACATGTCAATAAACAAAGTAACATCCGATAGTGCTATGTGTTCATATTCCAGGCCATAAATCGAGCCTAAGCCAGCAAATGATTACATTTGATTCCCCGTGGTACTTCTTAGGTAAACACAAAGCTCTGTAGCAAAAAAAAAAACGTAAAAGTAAAGAGCCCCCGTCATGCCAAGTGGCATATATGGAATATGGTGTTAGTGACCATAAATTTGACAGACCTTCAGCACATGATTTTTGGGTCTGTAGCAAAAGTTCAAAGAAAATATTATTTTTCAAAACTCTAAAGGGAGCTAACTTTTTTGTCGAGCGTCTCATAAAAATGTGACTCACATATAGGTATGGTAATCTAGGGTTAATATATGTTGGAAAAATATAAAACCATTTCCATAAAACAAAATGGAGATTTAAAAAAAATGTGTGTACACTATCCAATTTATGTCAGCACATCTGTAGTGTATTATTTACAGCCTGATACTCTCTTGTTGGTTTATAAATTAATATTTTAAAACAAAAATATATAATACTAAATCCTATCACTTGCATATAAGATACTAAATCTTATCTCTTACATATATGATACTAAATCTTATCTCTTACATATATGATACTAAATCTTATCTCTTGTTTCTATTATATTAAATCCTATCTCTTGCATATATGATACTAAATCTTATCTCTTGTATAGATTATACTAAATCTTATCTCTTTCATATATGATACTAAATCTTATCTCTTGTATAGATTATACTAAATCTTATCTCTTTCATATATGATACTAAATCTTATTTCTTGCATATATGATACTAAATCTTATCTCTTGTGTAGCTAAATCTTATCTCTTGCATAGATGGTACTAAATCTTATTTCTTGCATTTATGATACTAAATCTTATCTCTTGTATATATTATACTAAATCTTATCTCTTGAATATATAATAAAATAAAAAGTAAAGTACCCCAGTCACGCCAAGTGGTGTATCTATCTATCTATTGACCTTTCGAGCCGTAACCGGCCCATAGGGCGTAGACCAAGATACACCTTCTCCTATATGAATTTTTGTTCTAGCAGTTTTCTTTTAAAGATATTTTATTAAATCTCGCCATCTGTCTCTGTTCTGTGCAAGCAGTTCTATCTCATTGAGGGAGCCGATTCCTGCTGCTCTTGCCTCTCTCATCAATGTTCTTCTCAGTGTCTCCCTGGGTCTTCCTCTTTTTCTTTTACCTGTTGTTTCCCATATGAGGGCTTGCTTTGCTATTCGATTATTATCTCTTCTCATCACATGTCCAACGTATGACCATCGTCTTTTCTTTATTACTGAAGATATTAGTGGTTGATTGGCGATTTCTCTAATTTCCTCGTTTGTTTTGAATTCGTTCCATTCTATACCAAGTATTTTCCTTAGACATTTATTTTCGAATGCGTTCAACTTTGTTTCTATATCTCTTGTTGTTTTCCAGCTTTCACACGCATACGTAAGGGTTGATAGTACATTTGATTTGAATAGCCTAAGTTTTGTGTTTGTGCTAATGAGTTTTGATTTCCACAACTTTTCAAGGCTTCTGAAAGACATTGCTGCTTTAGCCAGTCTGATTCTAATTTCTTTGCTCGTATCCCCTTCTCGATCAATGTGACTTCCAAGATAGATAAAGTGATCGATCTCTTCTACTGGTTTGTTTTCCATGTATATTTTGTCACTTGTTGGAATTAAAAATAATTGAAAGTCTTCCATGTTTTGTTTTGTATCGTGTTCGTATCAGACGGCTATTTACCGGTTCCCATTCTAATAAACTTCTTGCAGCTTTGTCTGTCATCATTATGCCTACTCCTTCACGGTGTTTTCCATCTTCCCTTCCAGAAAAAACTACTATTTTATTATCAATAGATCTCCTACCTGTTCCAAGCCAGCGCATTTCGCTTAATCCTAAAATATTGAAGTGGTGTATACGACCATAAATTTTACAGACCTTCGGCACATGATTTTTGGGGTAATGTGGCAAGTATTACGCCCGTGCCGCTTTACTTTCCCAGAAAAACTAACCACTGAGGTATCGCGGCTCCCTTATATATATTATATACTAAATCTTATCTCTTGTATATATAATACTAAATCTTATCTCTTGCATAGATGATACTATATCTTATCTCTTGCATAGATGATACTAAATCTTATAACTTGTATATATGATACTAAATCTTATCTTTTGCATAGATGATACTAAATCTTATAACTTGTATAGATGATACTAAATCTTATCTCTTGCATAGATGATACTAAATCTTATAGCTTGTATATATGATACTAAATCTTATCTCTTGCATAGATGATACTAAATCTTATAACTTGTATAGATGATACTAAATCTTATCTCTTGCATAGATGATACTAAATCTTATAACTTGTATATATGATACTAAATCTTATCTCTTGTATAAATAACATTAAATCTTATCTACTGCAGGGTAGATAGGAAAAGTAGAAAGGGGGCATTCCTTACAAGGAGGGACTAAATCAAGTAGAAAGTTAAATGTAAATCATCGCAAGAAGCAGGATATTTTTCAGCGGGAATGATCCTCAGAGACTACAAAAACTACTTTTGAATCTAGCAAATGTCAGTCTTCTCTGTGTATTCAGGAATATTTCAGAGTTAAACAATTTCATACATTTCCTAGGAGTAAAAATTCAAAATAATGCAGGAAAACAAATTCCAGAAAAAAAAAAACTGAACCTTACATTGATTTAAGACAGCCTGAGCCTGGTTTGCTTCTTGTTCTCGTCTTTGCTGTACTTTCTCTCGCATACTGTTCCAAAAAAAAAATATATACATGAATCTCATGTCCTCACTTCACTAACCACCACTATACCACAGCTCTGAACTAGCCCTCTTGTCCTCACTTCACTAACCACCACTATACCCATCTCTGATATTCTTGTAAATGTTAATCAAACCTGTTCAATAAAACAGATAAATGTACAATACAACAATATGAGTATGAAAGAAGAGGTGAAAAAAAAAATCAATGGTTACTTTCAAGACTTGAGAAGGTTCAGGGATTTGAAGTTAGTGGCCATATTTTAAAATGACCAACAGCATATATTATATGTGACATGACTGGTATCATGCCAGGCCATATACTTTCTCAGGAAAATCATTTAAGGCTGGTGAACCTAGGAGCTGTTGATTGGAATTAAACCTGACCTCTTGTCTTTAGTAGTCCAGTTCACTAATCACTGTGCTACCATGGCTAATAAACGAGGACTGTCTCATAAAACAGGGTAGAGGACATCAACAAGAGGAGTTATGGAAAATGAGCCAAGGCTGTTATAAAAGTCACTTTGAAATCAAAATGTACCGACTTTAAGAGAAATTAACAAAATAAATGTGGTACAAAGAAACAAAAAGAGAATTTATGAAGGAAAGTCTGAGGTACAGGCACAGCAAGTTCTCATCAAAGATAATCAGTTGTTAAACTCTTAATAGTCTGCTGAAGTACAGTGGTGACAATTCTCTACAATTATCAATCAAACAGATGTTTATTTCAAATATAAGATAAGTCTGTCAGCTATGGATATCCGCATAAACTCAAAATTGAGTTATTGATTTATTTGCAGGTCATCATCATCATTGCACTATGAACATGTCCATAGATGCTCAGATCCCCTGCTCAGCAAGTCTCAGTGTCCTGCGACTGACGACTCCAGTTCTGTGTTGGTTGACAAGTCTTCTTATACGTCCACTAAGTTTCTATTGGTCTCATAATATGAAATAAAAGCCAAAAAAAATGAAACTATGACACCTGTCTATGGTGAGGTACTTACTGTCAGGAATGTCTATAAAAGTAAATATTCCCTCCACTCATATGAAGTCATAATGAATTTATTTCAAAATATCAAATTCAAGTATTCTAAGATATAAAGCTGGATTATAACAAAATTATAAAGTTCATTATCAAATAGTAGTAGCTTCCGTCAGTCATAGTTTACTATGGATTTGCAGCATCACTAGGAGGATTTTTTTCTCTATTCTACTGCTGTATATTTTTTTTGTCTATGAATCTGTCTTCTTCTTGCTTGAGATGCAGCTCTAGAGTATGTTTTCAAAGATTGCGGTTGGCTGCTATGTCTATGAGGCTGCAGGATTTATATTCAGTGTCAAATAGTATATCCAATAATACATAACTTGCATTATAACTATTATTATTAATATCTATTGACCTTTCGAGCCGTAGCCAGCCCATAGGGCGAGACCAAGATACACCTTCTCCTATCTGAATTTTTGTTCTAGCAGTTTTCTTTTAAAGATATTTTATCAAATCTCACCATCTGTCTCTGTTCTGTGCAAGCAGCTCTATCTCATTGAGAGAGCCAAATCCTGCTGCTCTTGCCTCTCTCATCAATGTTCTTCTGAGTGTCTCTCTGGGTCTTCCTCTTTTTCTCTTACCTGTTGTTTCGCATATGAGGGCTTGCTTTGCTATTCGATTATTATCTCGTCTCATCACATGTCCAACATATGACGATCGTCTTTTCTTGATTACTGAAGATATTAGTGGTTGACTGGTGATTTATAATTTCCTCGTTTGTTTTGAATTCGTTCCACGCTATACCAAGTATTTTCCTTAGACATTTATTTTCTAATGCGTTCAACTTTGTTTCTATATCTCTTGTTGTTAATAATAATAATATAACACTAGGTGTATAAGGAATATGATGTTAGTGACAATATTTTCCCATGACCACTGCACATTTTTAGGTTATGTGGTTGGTATTCACTCCAGGCCGCCTTTACTTCCCAGAAAAATCTCTGGTACCCATTTATAGAGGCTGGGTAATCTCCAGAACCTTGTTGGTCCAAAAAAAATATGCACCACTTCAGGGAATTGAACTCGGACCCCTTCAGATCAGGAAGTGATCACACTAACCACTCAGGCTGCAGTCTGTAAAACCTGAAACAAATTATTGGTTAAGTAAATGTACATGTTTCCATAACAGTATTTTCTTTCACAGGGTGAGCTTGCCAGCCAGTTGCCAGCTTGCCAGTTAACTCTTTCCGTACAGAAACTTTATACCGATGGAACAGAAGAGATTTCAGAGACAAACTTTTGTATGGTTTTAAGAATCAATCTACATATTTATATTTATCTAACATATAACATATTAAATATGAATTTTTAGATAATTGAACAAGGTATTAGATTTCACCAATGCCAAGATGATACAAGTCAAGTAAAAAGAAAGAATATGGTTTGATGACAGTTCACACTAATCAAATTGAGAGTGACACACTATGTAAAAAAAAAAAGTAAAGTACCCCTGTCATGCCAAGTGGCGTATAGGGAATATGGTGTTAGTGACCATAAATTTTACAGACCTTCAGCACATAATTTTTGGGGTAATGTGGTAGGTATTACGCCCGTGCTGCTTCACTTTCCCAGAAAAATATCCGGTACCCATTTAAGGCTGGGTGAACCCGGAAGCCGTCGGTTGGGATCGAACCATACCCCTTGTCCTTTGTAGTCCAGTTCACTAACCACTGAGCTATTGCGGCTCCGATACACTATGTGGCTGCGTTGAAACGTATGGAAAGAGTTAAACCATCCTTTTTCTTCAAATGCCACACAGATTTTTTCAATCTTGACTCCTGAGAGTGATCAACTGTATTCCAATTTCTTCTTGACACTGTTAAGCAAAAGGTGTTTGAAAGCAGACTGAGGGAACTATTTAAATACATGACTAGGCCAAACCCCCATGACAACATTAACAACCTAAAATGTAGAGCCCAAACCACCATCTTCAGACTGAGAACCGGTCATGTACCACTGAACAACCACTTCAATAGAATACAACGACGGTCATGTACCACTGAACAACCACATCAATAGAATACAACGACGGTCATGTACCACTGAACAACCACATCAATAGAATACAACGACGGTCATATACCACTGAACAACCACTTCAATAGAATACAACGACGGTCATGTACCACTGAACAACCACATCAATAGAATACAACGATGGTCATGTACCACTGAACAACCACATCAATAGAATACAACGACGGTCATGTACCACTGAACAACCACATCAATAGAATACAACGACGGTCATGTACCACTGAACAACCACATCAATAGAATACAATGACGGTCATGTACCACTGAACAACCACATCAATAGAATACAACGACGGTCATGTACCACTGAACAACCACATCAATAGAATACAACGACGGTCATGTACCACTGAACAACCACATCAATAGAATACAACGACGGTCATGTACCACTGAACAACCACATCAATAGAATACAACGACGGTCATGTACCACTGAACAACCACATCAATAGAATACAACGACGGTCATGTACCACTGAACAACCACATCAATAGAATACAACGACGGTCATGTACCACTGAACAACCACATCAATAGAATACAACGACGGTCATGTACCACTGAACAACCACATCAATAGAATACAACGACGGTCATGTACCACTGAACAACCACATCAATAGAATACAACGACGGTCATGTACCACTGAACAACCACATCAATAGAATACAACGACGGTCATGTACCACTGAACAACCACATCAATAGAATACAACGACGGTCATGTACCACTGAACAACCACATCAATAGAATACAACGACGGTCATGTACCACTGAACAACCACATCAATAGAATACAACGACGGTCATGTACCACTGAACAACCACATCAATAGAATACAACGACGGTCATGTACCACTGAACAACCACATCAATAGAATACAACGACGGTCATGTACCACTGAACAACCACATCAATAGAATACAATGACGGTCATGTACCACTGAACAACCACATCAATAGAATACAACGACGGTCATGTACCACTGAACAACCACATCAATAGAATACAACGACGGTCATGTACCACTGAACAACCACATCAATAGAATACAACGACGGTCATGTACCACTGAACAACCACATCAATAGAATACAATGAAACCAAACTCCAGCATGTCTGCTTTGTGAAAACCCACATGAAACAGTGGAACAACACCTGTTTCAATGCCCAAAGCTCACCAACATCAAAGCAACTCTACTTCCTCAAATACCTAATAAATGGAACACCTTGTATGGAACTACAAGGTAACTCAGAAACAGCTGCAGATATTACATGGCATTGGGCCGAAGCGTGTCAGCTCACAGGCTGCTGGATTCATCTATCTATCTATTTTCCTTTCGAGCCGAAGACAGCACATAGGGCAGAGCCACATCCTCAAAAACAGAAACCTTGCGTGCCAAAACGGCACATATTGCAGAGATCGCTGCTTCTAAAATCTATGGCTCTGTTTCCATAACAATACTTTTTTACAATGACAGCTTGTCAAGCCATCAATCAACCTCCTTAGTCACCTCTTACGACATGCCTGGAAGGTCACTATTCTTTCTATCTATCTATCTACTGTTCTTTCGAGCCAAAGACGGCACATAGGGCAGAACCACAATCTCAAAAACAGAATCCTTGCGTGCCAAAGTGGCACATATTGCAGAAATCACTGCTCTAAAATATATGGCGCTGTTTCCATAACAATACTTTTTACAATGACAGCTTGTCAAGCCACTATTCTTTACTTCCCTCATAATGAGGTCCCAGTAACATACGGGAAGCTGGATTCATAACAACAACAAAATAGAACCTACCGCTGCACAGCTTTTTCTTTAGCCAACTGTCTTTCCTGTGCACTGCCATGGTGAGGATGTACTTTCACACTGATCTGCTGTGTTGCCTTAGTCATATTTTCCTCCATTCTGCAACAATCCACAGTTTGTGTTAAATAATTAGGTCACTAGGTCAAAATAGTAAAGCGAACCAATTCAGAGGAAGAGGTATGTTTATAGCACTCGAAAAAAAATGACAAATAATCAACATAAAAAAAACAAAGAACGATATATGGACCGAAGCAGGATCAAACCCGTACCCAATTTGCATGGCACAGTGCCTTACCACGAAAAAAAGAAAAATAGTAAACCAGATGCTCACAGCAGCAAACACATTCACACTGCTGTAACGTATAGTAACACCGATTGGAAGAGCCAGTAAAGTATTAACTAAAGGATAAACAAAGCCAGGGTAGGTTTTGCTATTTTGACATTTGTGCGGGTTTCCTCTGTGTCTGTTTGTGTAATACTTCACGCTGTTTACTAACGACTTTCACACACAGCTCCACCCTGACGTCTGTTCTGCAACCCTCCATTCGTTCATTGCCACACCGAGAATGAGCACCATACTGACTCAAAATTATTGAACAAGACAATGTATTCCTAAAATAGGCCTAAACTTTGACAGTTTCTGTCCGTCCGTTCGTCCATCCATCCATCCATCCATCCATCCATCCATCCATCCATTCATTCATTTTTCTCTCAAGCCAAAGAAGACACATATGGTGGAAGTCATAGTTCTCCATGATTGATGATTTGCTGCTGGTTCTTGTAGGTCTTTGCTGTTTCCTTGTCCCATGATGGAGCCTTCCCTCGTAATTGTTTTTGCATAGCACTTCTCATAGTCTTCCATGTTTTCTTTTACTAGATGGTTTCCACATGAATGCCTGATGGGGAAGTCTTTCTTAATTCATTCTCAGCATATGACTGATATACTTACAACACCTTCTTCTTATAAAGTTCAATGCGTACTCTTGTTTAGATTCAACATGTATCTGTTCATACGAAATATACTCTTTTAGCTTAAGTTTTAGATCCTATGTAGACATTTATTTATCCATTCAATACTGCACACAAACTAAGGAATTATTAGATTAGAAATAATATTTATATCTTACCCTTAGACCACCCAGCCCCCCTCCCCAGAGGTTTATATCTTACTCTTAGACCACACCCCATCCCCAAGGCTTATCTTACCCCTACCCACCCCTCAAGGTTTATATCTTGCCTCAAGACCACCCAACCCCCCACTCCCCACTCCCAAGGTTTAAATCTTACCCCTAGACCACCCAGCCCTGCCCCCCCCAAGGTTTATATCTTACCGCTAGACCAACCCCCCCCCCCCAAGGCTTATATCTTACCACTAGACCACCCAGCCCCCCAATGTTGATATCTTACCACTATACCACCCCCCCAAGGCTTATATCTTACCACTAGACCACCAAGCGCCCCCCAATGTTTATATCTTACCTCTATACCATCCCCCCCAAGGTTTATATCTTACCACTAGACCACCCAGCCCCCCCCCCAATGTTGATATCTTACCGCTATACCACCCCCACCCCCCAAGGTTTATATCTTACCACTAGACCACCCAGGCCCCCCCCCCCAATGTTGATATCTTACCGCTATACCACCCCCCTCAAGGCATATATCTTACCACTATGTTATAGGGTTGCACACAAGTCTCTCTTGTTACACAATTATATTCAGTTTATTGATCATCAAACATTATTCATCAACATTATTCATCAACTTACGAACTTGTAAGTCTACTTACACTTGTGAGAATTTATGAACACACACAACTTGAATTAATCTTTCACTGTCTTCCAAAGCTACTTCACACCTATAATTATAACTTGTTGATTCTTAACTGACTTGGCTAACTCAAGACTTCTACTCTTAACTTCTCACTGTTCTGACTCTAACTGTTTCTAAACTGCTTAACTGCTTCTTGTCTAGATCTTTCTACTCTGTCCTAACTTAACTGACTTAGTCTACATTCTACTTTCTCTTCTAAAAATCTCTGGCTTAACTTCTCTGTCCTAACTCCTTGTTCTTCTAAAATCTCTGGCTTGACTTACTTTCTTCTTGTGCCGGACTTTAAATACTCCTCAACTCTCTCTTCCACCTGAGGCTCAGCAGCCAATCAGCTGCTGCCGAGCACCCCTGCGACCCTATGATCCAAGTATTTTGTCACTCAACGTTTACGTGTCCAGTGTCCACCATCTGTGACTCACCTGAACTTTCCCAAATTTGGACAAAGCATCCTGTTTCCCCGAAATCTCTACGCCCTATTTGGTGACATAATGTTACCTCATGACAATGACCTCTCCTGGAAGTTGGATGACTACTTATTTATCAGCCGGGCCAAAGTCATGGGGTCAACGCATGCTCATCACAATAACTAACAACTACTAGTTGTTGTGAACATGGACACTCGTGGAGCTTTGACAATAACACCACGAGGTCGTTGCATGTAACTAAACTTTTCCATGTAGTGAGACATTGTGTCGTTCCACTATTCTGGACCTCTCCTTCGGTGCGTCACTACCCACCCTCTACAACTGGTGAGTGGGGATCATGTAACCTCCCATCGCTTTGTCCAATACTCTGAACCTCACTCCTTCCTCCTGGTTACTACCCTTCTCCTATAACCTCTACTATAACTAAACTTCTGACTCACTAGTTATACTGAAATACCATCATTATAGTTAAATCTGCTGGTCGCCACTATATGATACTGCTATCCTCTATTCAAAGAGCGGTAACGATTCAGTATCTGCTCTCTTTAGCATACTCTGTTACAACTAGACCACCCAGCCCCCTCCCCCCAATGTTTATATCTTACCTCTATACCCCCCCCCCCAAGGTTTATATCTTACCACTAGACCACCCAGCCCCCCCCCCCCATGTTGATATCTTACCTCTATACCACCCCCCACACCCCAAGGTTTATATCTTACCACTAGACCACCCAGCACCCCCACCACCCCCCCCCCCCAATGTTTATATCTTACCTCTATACCACCCCCCCCCCCCAAGGTTTATATCTTACCCATATACTACCCAGCCCCCCACCAAGTTTATGTTTTACCCTAAGATCATCCAGCCCCCTCCAAAGGCTGACATCTTACCTGACACCACCAAGCCCTTATATTATAATCCTACCTGGCAGCTGTATTCATGACAAATTCCACAAAGTCCCGATACTCCTGGCAACAGTACAGTGATTCTGGTGCCTGGGAAAGTTGTTGGTCGAGAGTTGGGAAAGATTTAACATCAACACCTGCAACAATAAAATCAGCTCTATGCCACATTCAGGAATAACTGGTTACTACTCAAAACACTTTTGTTAACAATGGAGTGGAACTAAGTCTTCTTCTTCTTTTACCTTTCAGCTCCCTATGGAGCATAGGTCTTCAACAAACACTTTCCAAGTTGTTCTGTTTCTTGCCATTCTTTTAAGATCATTCCATGTCTTCCCCATCATCTTCATCTCTGCTTCTATCTGTCTTCTCCAAGAATTTCTTGATCTTCCTCTTTGTCTTTTCCCCTGCTGATTCCAAAAAAGAGCCTGTTGTGTAATACTTTCAGTTGGCTTCCGCAGTGTGTGTACTATCCAGGGCATCGTCTTCGCTGTATCTCTTTATCCACTGGTATTTGACTGGTACATTTCCATAATTCTATGTTAGTGATTTTGTCCTGCCATTTCCATCCTTTATTCTGCGTAAGCATCCATAAATGAAAGTCTGTATCTTCATGATTGTCAATTTTGTTGTTCTCCATGTTTCACAGCCATATAATAGGACTGACTTAACATTGGAGTTGAAAATTTTTATTTTTGTAATTAACCTAATTTCTTTGGACTTCCATATGTTTCCCAGTGCAACAAAAAATTTAACGTTAACACCTGCAACAACAAAATCAGCTCTAAGCCCCATTCATGAATAACTGGTCACAACTCAAAACGCCTTTTGTTAACAATGGAGTGGAACTAAGTCGATGGCTGTCAAACAAAAATTAGTATAGGCTTTCCATCTCAAGATATAAATTGATGTGTCAAAGTAAACCTCGTTCAAGAGTGTACGCAGCAAAAAGGTGACTTTTCCAGTGATAAACTTTCTTTTATTCTTAGACATAAGTGATCATGTTTAGCACAATGTTGGAAAGAGTATAGTTCAGTTGTAATTGTAGTAAGTCGAAGGCCCCGGTATCACTGCAAACAAATTAAAATCCATAATTGCTCAACCTCCCGTGCCAGTGGAATCATTGAAGAATCCAAACAAAGAAAGGTAGCTACAGTTCTCATCATAGCAGCCACAGCCAAAAGACATAAGGCACAGCTGCACTGAAACAGGACAAAATCACCAACATAGAATTATGGAAATGTACCAGTCAAATACCAGTGGATAAAGAGATACAGCGAAGACGATGGCGCTGGATAGGACATACACTACGGAAGCCAACTGAAAGTATTACACAACAGGCCCTTTTTTGGAATCCCCAGGGGAAAAGACAAAGAGGAAGACCAAGGAATTCTTGGAGAAGACAGATAGAAGCAGAGATGAAGATGATGGGGAAGACATGGAATGATCGTAAAAAAATGGCAAAAAACAGAATGACTTGGAAAATGTTTGTTGAAGACCTATGTTCCACTGGGAGCTAAAAAGGTATAAAGAAAAAAAAAAAAAAGAGAGCACTGAAATTGAAAGCAGTATATTGGAATGAATATATTCAGTATAAGATGTTTCTTGGTGGTAATAGGTCTTGGTTTGACCTGCTGATCTTCAAGTGGCGTATAGAGAATATGGTGTTAGCGACCATAAATTTTACAGACTTTCGGCACATGATTTTTGGGGTAACGTGGTCAGTATTACGCCTGCGCCGCTTTACTTTCCCAAAAAAATCCGGCACCCATTTAAGGCTGGGTGAACCCGGAAGCCGTCGGTTGGAATCGAACCCTACCCCTTGTCCTTTGTAGTCCAGTTTACTAACCACTGAGCTAACACGGCTCCCCTTGTCTTAAGGTAAATGGGGTAAAGGTCAAGGTAAAGTATGAGACTTGAATCAGCATCTTAGTATGCAAGTTTTCACCCATATGTGCTCGGCCGCCTATCCAGAAGTGTTCGGAGACTTCTGAATAATGTCGCTTCAAGCATCAAAACTCACGATGCGAGGTGGTATTCCTCATTTTCCCAGAGTAATACCCTGATACCCATTTCTGCCAGTGGCTGGGTCAACCACAGAGGTATTTTTTTTCCAACCATGAGTACAACTCACACTGCTTTCAGCAGGGATCAAACACGTGTTGTCCGAATGTCGGTAGCCCAGTTGGGTGATTTTTCCAACTTGGCTACTAAAGCCAAAGAAAAGAAATATGTGTAGAAATATCTGTCTTGGAGGAGTAGTTAGCGGTCACCAGTATGGCCGAGTAGAACAAACGTCAAGCCTTTACTGAGATCAGACCTTTCATTCTCAGATAAGGGAAGGGAGGCAAAGGTGTCTCACAGCAGTAGAGCTGGAAGCTGTCAATGGCCCACAACTGATAACTTGTGCCAGGATCAGATCTTTCATCCTCAGATAAGGGAAGGGAGGCAAAGGTGTCTTACAGCAGTAGAGCTGGAAGCTGTCAATGGCCCACAACTGATAACTTGTGCCAGGATCAGATCTTTCATCCTCAGATAAGGGAAGGGAGGCAAAGGTGTCTCACAGCAGTAGAGCTGGAAGCTGTCAATGGCCCACAGCTGATAACTTGTGCCAGGATCAGAACAGGACCCTACTCCACCTCTTTACGGTGCCTCCAGCAAAAGCCCAAAAAAGGGGGAAAAGAGAAGATAACATCAGTCATTATGCCACAGAATTCATAAGAAGAAAAAAATACGACATGATTCACAAAATCAACTTTCATATGAAACATTCTGAACACAGTTCTTTTCGGGCAGATGGTGCTCGTAAACCTGGGAGGGCCGACCATCTAAGGGCAGAATTCCCCTACAGAAAAGATCATCTGCTGCCTTGCAGGAAGATTGGGGACAATCAAAGGCTAAGGAAAGCAAACCTGAACAAAATGCTGGCTGAAATCGGATGCACTGGGCCACTGGCGCAGAACACAGTGCAACGTTTTAACAGGTATTCAATCGGAGTGGATCTAACAGGCTTAAACAGACATCTGTCTTCGTGCGAGAGTCTGGAGTCCTACTCTGATTGAGTCCTGATCGCAGAGAGAGAGAGAACACAGTTCAGAAAATTTCAACCTCCATATCACATATGGGAGATGCACCACAGAAATAAAAAGCAGAATAGCTCAGGCCAAAATAGCATTTCAGAAAATGAAAAATATCTTATGCAACAAATCAATGTCAATAAAAATGAGAAAGAGAGTTCATTAGTGCTATATAGAACCAATTCTGACCTATGGAAGCGAATCATGGACAGTAGACACACAAATGAAAGGACGATTAGAGGCCACAGAGATGGGATTTCTCAGAAGAATGTTGAAAGTTCCCTGGACAGCTAAAAAGACCAATGAGGAAGTTCTCAAAGAGGCCAACACAAAAAGGCAGCTCTTAAAATACATCAGAAAGAAACAATCAACATTTTTCAGGCACATCATGAGAAGAGGAAAGTTGGAATACTTGGTTACAACTGGCAAAATAAAAGGAAAGAGAAATCGCGGACGACAAAGAGAGAAAATACTGGATAGCTTGGTGTCATGGCATGGAAAACAGTCAACAACAGAACTGATACGATGCACTGTATATAGAAGATTGTGGAGGGACATGATCACCTACGCCCACCGGTATGGCACATGATGATGATATCACACATGTCAAATAAATCTCATATGAAAGAATTAATCAAATATAAGATAACTCTCTCAGAAAAGAATTAACACACCTTTAGTTCTCATATGAAATAAATAATATGTGAGTTCTCATACACAAGAAGTAATTAGAAGTTCCCATATGACAGAATTATAAAACTTTAGTTCCCATATGGAATAAATCATTAAAACTTGAGTTCCCATATGGAATAAATCATTAAAACTTGAGTTCCCATATGGAATAAATCATTAAAACTTTAGTTCCCATATGGAATAAATCATTAAAACTTTAGTTCCCATATGGAATAAAATAAAACTTTAGTTCCCATATGGAATAAATCATTAAAACTTTAGTTCCCATATGGAAAAAATCTATAAAACTTTAGTTCCCATATGGAATAAATCATTTAGTTCCCATATGGAATAAATTTATAAAACTTTAGTTCCCATATGGAATAAATCATTAAAACTTTAGTTCCCATATGGAATAAATCTATAAAACTTTAGTTCTCATATGGAATAAATCATTAAAACTTTAGTTCCCATATGGAATAAATCATTAAAACTTTAGTTCCCATATGGAATAAATCATTAAAACTTTAGTTCCCATATGGAATAAATCATTAAAACTTTAGTTCCCATATGGAATAAATTATTAAAACTTTAGTTCCCATATGGAATAAATTATTAAAACCTTAGTTCCCATATGGAATAAATATTAAAACTTTAGTTCCCATATGGAATAAATCATTAAAACTTTAGTTCCCATATGGAATAAATTATTAAAACTTTAGTTCCCATATTGAATAAAATATTAAAACTTTAGTTCCCGTATGGAATAAATTATTAAAACTTTAGTTCCCATATGGAATAAATCATTAAAACTTTAGTTCCCATATGGAATAAATCTATAAAACTTTAGTTCCCATATGGAATAAATCATTAAAACTTTAGTTCCCATATGGAATAAATCTATAAAACTTTAGTTCTCATATGGAATAAATCATTAAAACTTTAGTTCCCATATGGAATAAATCATTAAAACTTTAGTTCCCATATGAAATAAATCTATAAAACATTAGTTCCCATATGGAATAATCATTAAAACTTTAGTTCCCATATGGAATAAATTATTAAAACTTTAGTTCCCATATTGAATAAAATATTAAAACTTTAGTTCCCGTATGGAATAAATTATTTAAACTTTAGTTCCCATATGGAATAAATCATTAAAACTTTAGTTCCCATATGGAATAATTCTATAACACATTAGTTCCCATATGGAATAAATCTATAAAACATTAGTTTCCATATGGAATAAATCTATAAAACATTAGTTCCCATATGGAATAAATCTATAAAATATTAGTTCCCATATGGAATAAATCTATAAAACATTAGTTCCCATATGGAATAAATCTATAAAACATTAGTTTCCATATGGAATAAATCTATAAAACATTAGTTCCCATATGGAATAAATCTATAAAACTTTAGTTCCCATATGGAATAAATTATTAAAACTTTAGTTTCCATACAGAATAAATTTATGAAACTTTAGTTCCCATATGGAATAAATCTATAAAACTTTAGTTCCCATATGGAATAAATCTATAAAACATTAGTTTCCATATGGAATAAATCTATAAAACTTTAGTTCCCATATGGAATAAATCTATAAAACATTAGTTCCCATATGGAATAAATCATTAAAACTTTAGTTCCCATATGGAATAAATCTATAAAACATTAGTTCCCATATGGAATAAATCTATAAAACATTAGTTCCCATATGGAATAAATCATTAAAACTTTAGTTCCCATATGGAATAAATCTATAAAACATTAGTTTCCATATGGAATAAATCTATAAAACTTTAGTTCCCATACCACAGAATTCACATATCCCACTGAACATTCCAGCTGGAATACTTTGCAGATCAAATGCTGATATCTCCATATTTCTGGTTTCTTTTTCATCCATCTTTTCTTGAATGTCTGATTCACGTATGTACTAGCAGAAAAAGCAGACAAAAAATAATTGAGAATAAGAGCTTTATAATATCATAGAACATTTAGGGATTACAAATAAAGATTGAACTGAATTTGTAGATCACAACTGAAAATAGCTGTGAATTAATTGACCCCAGATTATAACAACATCATAACAATTACTGCATCAAAACACAAATTCTCTTCAAAATTTTGTATTTTTGGATGGTCAATCATTACATCTGGGAAACATATGGAAATCCAAAGAAATTAGGTTAAATACAAAAATAATTTTCAACTCCAATGTTAAGTCTTCATACTGTTATATGGCTGTGAAACATGGAAAACAACAAAATTGACAATCATGAAGATACAGGCTTTCATTAATGGATGCTTATGCAGAATAAAAGGATGGAAATGGCAGGACAAAATCACTAACATAAAATTATGGAAATGTACCAGTCAAATACCAGTGAATTAAGAGATACAGAGAAGACGATGGCTTTGGATAGGACACACACTGCGAAAGCCAACTGAGAGCATTACACAACAGACCCTTTTTTGGAATCCACAGGGGAAAAGACAAAGAGGAAGACCAAAGAATTCTTGGAGAAGACAGATAAAAGCAGAGATGAAGATGATGGGGAAGACATGGAATGATCTTAAAAGAATGGCAAGAAACAGAACGACTTGGAAAGTGTTTGTTGAAGACCTATGCTCCACAGGGAGCTGAAAGTGTTTGTTGAAGACCTATGCTCCACAGGGAGCTGAAAGTGTTTGTTGAAGACCTATGCTCCACAGGGAGCTGAAAGTGTTTGTTGAAGACCTATGCTCCACAGGGAGCTGAAAGTGTTTGTTGAAGACCTATGCTCCACAGGGAGCTGAAAGTGTTTGTTGAAGACCTATGCTCCACAGGGAGCTGAAAGTGTTTGTTGAAGACCTATGCTCCACAGGGAGCTGAAAGTGTTTGTTGAAGACCTATGCTCCACAGGGAGCTGAAAGGTAGAAGAAGAAGAAGAAACATTACATCCTCCCCTTCCCCCTCCATGTCCCTTCCTAATTACTACTTCCAGTGATCATTGAGTGTTGGATTTGTTTCTATTGATATAAGATTTTTTGGTTTTCTTTCCATTTTGTGAGATACATTTATTCAAATCAAACGTACTATCAACCCTTATGTATGCAAGTGAGAGCTGGAAAACAAGAGACATAGAAACAAAGTTGAACGCATTCAAAAATATAAGTCTAAGGAAGATACTTGGTATAGCATGGAACGAATTTTTAAAAATACAAGGAGATTAGATAAATCGCCAATCAACCACTAATATCTTCAGTAATCAAGAAAAGACGTTGGTCATAAGTTGGACATGTGATGAGGAGAGATAATAACAGAATAACAAATCAAGCCCACATGTGGGAAACAACAGGTAATAGAGGCAGACACAGAGAGACACTGAGAAGAACATTGATCAGAGAGGTAAGAGCAGCAGGAATTGGCTCCCTCTATCAGATAGATTTGCTTGCATAGAAAAGAGATAAATGGCGAGATTTGATAAAAGATCTTTACAATGATTGAAAACTGTTAGGATAAAAAATTTAGATAAGAGAAAAAGTATCTGGGTCTACGCCCTATGGGCCGGCTACGGCTCAAAAAGTCAATAGATAAGAAAGATATATAGAGATACATTGTTTTTGCACACACACAAAACGGCAGTTAACAACAAATTTGTCGTTTTTTTTTACTTTTTTTTTTCTGTGACCAGAGAAACTTCTTTAGTAGTCAGCAGACATCAACAATCCCATGTGACTCTGTAAACACAGCGAATAATGCTATGAGGTAGCCGAACGTACTGAAGGACTTACGGCGACCACACTGATGAAAATGGGGGTCATAAATCAACCTGCACCAGGAAACCAGACTTCCTGTGTTTTGCTGAGTGTAAACACACAGCCATGCATCAAAAGACCAGAGAAAATACTATTTTTAAAACACCTAATGTTACATTTAAGTGGTAGTCATTTTTACTTGATTCATGATTGTACAAAGAAGTTACGACGGTGGTTTCCTGTTGCCTTCCGTTGGTTTGTTTACGGTTGGCTCTGCTAGCCTTTGACTAAAAAGTCTTACCCACAAGGCAGTGGGGTTGTTTTACTTTGGGGTACCCTCCCTTAGCCTTTTACTCTCCCCGCTCATCTTCAAGGCAGCAGGACAGCCACAGGTTGTACTGTTTATAAAGCAAAAAGAGAGCTAATTTCCAATATTAGGAAGAAACAATCATCATTTTTTGGCCATGTAATGAGAAGAGAACAACTGGAATATATTGTAACAGCTGGAAAAATTGAGGGACGAAGAGATAGAGGGAAGCAAAGAGAAAAAATAACAGACAGCTTAAGAGAATGGCTTGGCAGAAGGTCAACAACAGAAATAATAAATAGCTGCCGAGATCGAAAGTTGTGGAGAGACATAATCTAGCCATTGAAAGGCATACTACACACAGAGATCAAGAACTGAGAGAACTGGCACACTACACACAGAGATAAAGAACTGAGAGAACTGGCACACTACACGCAGAGATCAAGAACTGAGAGAACTGGCACACTATACACAGAGATCAAGAACTGAGAGAACTGGCACAATACACACAGAGATCAAGGACTGAGAGAACTGGCACACTAAACACAGAAATCAAGAACTGAGAGAACTGACACAATACACACAGAGATCAAGAACTGAGAGAACTGATACAATACACACAGAGATCAAGAACTGAGAGAACTGACACAATACACACAGAGATCAAGAACTGAGAGAATTGGCACACTACACACAGAGATCAAGAAATGAGAGAATTGGCACACTACACACAGAGATCAAGAACTGAGAGAATTGGCACACTTTTGAAAACAAAACACTGGCAATACCTACAGAATAGTAAACTTTTCCTTACAAACATAATGCTGGAAATATCTATAGAACAGTATACTTTTCCATAGAAACAAAAACACTGGAAATATCTATAGAACAGTATACTTTTCCATAGAAACAAAAACACTGGAAATATCTATAGAACAGTATACTTTTCCATAGAAACAAAAACACTGGGAATACCTATAGAACAGTATACTTTTCCATAGAAACAAAAACACTGGGAATACCTATAGTTCTACCTTAACCAATTCCTATTTCTTTATCAGTAAACAAAGAAGTAGCTCAAGACTTACTCTGAGAATCTGCGGTGGTCCGACTGATGGTAGGTGATGCTGGTAATACTTAGGGTCATGGTAGAGGTCTCCCTCGGAGCTCTGGAAAACAACATTCAGAAAATGACACATGATCAGCATTACTCCTCTTGTGACGTATGTTTTTCTTATATTTATTTCTCTTAAAGATATTTCTGAAGCTATACTATTAACCCTTATTTACAATCATTATCATCATCGAGTGCCATCTCCGTAACGAAGGTTGGCTACCATAGAGCGCTATTCTGCTCTGTCTCTTGCTTTGATGGTGCAGGTTGTCATAGGCTGGTTTGTCCATCTTTTGATGTTACTCGTCCATGTTAGTCTTGGTCTGCCTCTTTTACCTTGTATGTTCCCCTCCAGGATTACTTTTAGTAGGCTGTTGTGTTTTTTAACATGGCCCAAAAATCATTGTCTTGTTTATTAGTTCTCTTGTCATTTTTAGTTGTTTTAAGACTTCATCGTTTGTTTTCTTTTCCTTTCATCCAATTCTACCTATTCTTCTATATATCCACATTTCAAAGACTTCAATTTATCTGTTCTGTTTTCTTGTCTAATGTCCTTGTTTCTGCACCACATAGGTTGGTTGAGAAGACATAACATTTCTATTCTTAGTTTTAGCCCTGGTGTTATTTGTTTTGATGTTAGTATGTTCTTCATGACATTAAAATTACTTTTTGCCATTCCTATTCTTTTGTTTATAAGTATTTACGGTATTTACAATACCATCATAAAAATTACCACATCAAAATACAGATTCTTTCAAATTTGACAGTCTGCCATGGTCAAACATTACGCCCTCGCTGTATAACTTCGTAACTACTACCTTTGTGAACCCCTGACTGTTGGATATGTTTCCTTTGGTGTAAATTCTTTCTCTCATTGCGTGAGATATGATCTCATGTAATGCGAAAAACAATTTGCCAATTTTCAACAAATTGGTTTTTTTTTTTTTTTTTTATTTACTTTTTTAAACAGTTTTACTTGTTTTTTTCTGTGACCAGGGGAATTTTCTCAGTCGTCGGCTAACATCAAACTGCCCTTTGTAACCTGCGAAATGCAGCAAATAATGCTGTGAGGTAGCCGAAAATACTGACGGACCTACGGCAGCTATATGAATAAACAATGTATCACGTCCAGTCTATGCAGTCAAATTTCATGTAAAAAATCAACCTGAGTCAGGAAATCTGTGTTCCTATGTCTCCCCTAGTGTAAACACACAGCTGTGTGTCAAAATTTCAAAGAAAATACTATTTTTTTAGAGATCCTAATGTTACAATTAAGTGGTATATGGCCCTTTTCATCTTGTCAGACGGTCTAGTGGAGGTTCTTGTGTATATGGCCCTTATCGTCTTGTCAGACGGTCTAGTGGAGGCTGTTGTGTATATGGCCATTTTCGTCTTGTCTGACGGTCTAGTAGAGGCTATTGTGTATTTTTTTTAGGTTTTTTTTTTATCGAACAGCTTCTCTCGTGGCTAATTCTACCAATGTTTGACAAACACACGCGGTCATGGAATGAACAAGTCAGGCCCACTGGTCCACAGGGCTTTCCATCCTTTTTCATTAGTATTTTCTCTTCTGAGTTTTTGCCTTAGCACAGTCTCAAATGATGTTATACCATTCTTTACACGTGCTCTCCATGATGTGCGATCACTTGCCAGATGTTCCCAGTCATTTTCACATATGGAAAATCTTTCAGAGATGATTTACAGATATCTTTATATCGTAGTTTAGGTCTGCCGATTTGTCTTTTTCTATGTGTTAGTTCGCCATATAGTATTTTCCTATAGCATAGTATATATATAGCAATTTTAATTATGGTATCGTAAACACGTGAGTCAGAGATAGGTATTGCAATCTAGAGATAAAGTAAAGGGACAATAATCACATATAACTTGTATGTTATAACTTTATGTATATGAGAGAAGCCGTGTAGTTGGTGATCCCAGCCAATGTGGTTGAGATAAGTAGTAGGCACTATATTATCTCTAATCCCTGTTCATTCATGTCATCAAAGTGTCTTTATCTCTAGTAGGCCCTATATCATCTCTAATCCCTGTTAATTCATGTCATGCAAAGTGTCTTTATCTCTGGTAGGCCCTATATCATCTCTAATCCCTGTTAATTCATGTCATGCAATGTGTCTTTATCTCCAGTAGGCCCTATATCATATCTAATCCCTGTTAATTCATGTCATGCAATGTGTCTTTATCTCCAGTAGGCCCTATATCATCTCTATCTACTGTCCTTTCGAGCCGAAGACGGCACATAGGGCAGAACCACAATCTCAAAAACAGAATACTTGCGTGCCAAAATGGCACATATTGCAGAGATCATTGCTTCTAAAATTTATGGTTCTGTTTCTATAACAATACTTTTTACAATGATAGCTTGTCAAGCCATCGATCAACTCTAATCCCTGTTAATTCATGTCATGCAATGTGTCTTTATCTCTAGTAGGCCCTATATCATATCTAATCCTTGTTAATTCATGTCATGCAATGTGTCTTTATATCCAGTAGGCCCTATATCATCTCTAATCCCTGTTAATTCATGTCATGCAATGTGTCTTTATCTCCAGTAGGCCCTATATCATATCTAATCCCTGTTAATTCATGTCATGCAATGTGTCTTTATCTCTAGTAGGCCCTATATCATCTCTAATCCCTGTTAATTCATGTCATGCAATGTGTCTTTATCTCCAGTAGGCCCTATATCATCTCTAATCCCTGTTAATTCATGTCATGCAATGTGTCTTTATCTCCAGTAGGCCCTATATCATCTCTAATCCCTGTTAATTCATGTCATGCAATGTGTCTTTATATCCAGTAGGCCCTATATCATCTCTAATCCCTGTTAATTCATGTAATGCAAAGACACTCTAAACAAAACCTGTGTTACTGAGTCCTTTCTTAAACCAGTAAATCTGTAATACACAATTCAGATACGATTATTTTTATTTTTCTTCACATCAGTTTTGGTATGATTTTGTGTTTATCTTATGATCATATGTGATTATTTTTCTCTTTCTTTACACAACATATACTATGACTTTATATGATTATATATTTATTTATATGTATTTGCCATGCTAATCTTAAAAATAATAAAGAACAAATTCATTCTATATTTGTTGAATGGAGATGAGGAAAAAAAGAGTTCTTCATTATTATGTAGAACTGGTCTTGACATATGGATATGAAACCTCACATTATGGATCCTGACAATATGTATTTGAATCCTGACAATATGTATGTGAATCCACACAATATGTATGTGAATCCTCATAATATGTATGTGAATCCTGACAATATGTATGTGAATCTTGACTATATGGATGTTAATCCTCACAATATGTATGTGAATCCTGACAATATGTATGTGGATCCTGACAATATTTTGTGAATCCTGACAATATTTTGTGAATCCTGACAATATAGATGTGAAGTCTCATATTATGGATGTGAATCTTGAAACAATTTGTATGTGAATCTTGACAATATGTATGTGAATCCTGACAATATGTGTGTGAATCTTGACTACATGGATGTTAATCCTCACAATATGTATGTGAATCCTGACAATATGTATGTGGATCCTGACAATATTTTGTGAATCCTGACAATATAGATGTGAAGTCTCATATTATGGATGTGAATCTTGAAACAATATGTATGTGAATCTTGACAATGTGTATGTGAATCCTGACAATATATATGTGAATCCTCACATTGTGGATATTAATCTTGACAATATGTATGTGAATCCTGACAATGTTTTGTGAATCCTGATAATATGTATGTGAATCTGACAATGTTTTGTGGATCCTTACAATATGTATGTGAATCCTGACAACCAGGTAAAAAATACTGTTGGAGGCCATAGAAATATGCTTTTGCAGAAGAAGGTTAAAGGCCCTTTTTTGGAATCCCCAGGGGAAAAGACAAGGAAGACTAAGGAATTCTTGGGGAAGACAGATAGAAGCAGAGATGAAGATGATGGGGAAGACATGGAATGATCTTAAAAGAATGGCAAAACAGAATGACTTGGAAAGTGTTTGTTGAAGACCTATGCTCCACAGGGAGCTAAAAAGGTAGAAGAAGAAGAAGAGAAGAAGATTAAGAATATCATTGTCAACATTTTATTATTTTGACAACAGCAGGATCAGCTTATCATCAGCTGACCAAGACCTATCAGCTCTACCTCCTCATCGTTCTCACCCGCTAACAGCCTGCATCACAACAGGCTGGCTAATAGACAGAAGCTAGGATTGCTGTGTGCCCTGTAGTGCTGGCTCTTACTGATACAGAAGACTTGGGGGGTAGGAAAGTTGGGTAGTCTAGATGTACAACAATGGCCTCTGGACAGTAAAGACCTGGGTTCAAACCTCACCACAAGCGATGGTCATTTTTCAAAAATAGGAAAAATTAATCTGAGCTTTTCTTCTGACATTATCCTCCCCTGATCCTGCCCCCTCTCTTTGGTAGAGAGATCCAATGTTCAGCCCTCTCGTATAACAGTAATAAATAATATATAATAATACCGGAGATCCCATGTGTACTTGTGCAGGTACCCCAAGAAAGAACCATTGGCAGTTAAAATAGGAAAGAGCGAGCCACAAATACAGTCACTGCCCAGGTAAAATTATCAGCAGAAGACTACCCACACCATGGATCCCAGGTTGGGGTTCGTGCAAGTGAGCCAGGATTCTCCTCTGATGATATGTTTCAGTCAGGGTGATGTCCTAACATCATCAAGCGTTATGCATTTTTTACAAAAATGACGATCATCATTTTCAGGAGGATGTGAACTTTCAGTCAATATGGTGGGTAGGCGACAGGAGCCATTAAAGGCTATGTATGAAAAATGTTCCTTGTTGCAGTTTCTTCATATTGCAAGTCCGGCTTGTTGCAGGAGCTAATGAGTTAAGAGCTCTGTGCACAATGTGAGCTGTGCGTTTCATCTGTTTTTATCGTGTTTCAATATTCTGATTGTTTATGATGAATGATGATATCGTATGATGGAGAACAGATGGCTGTGTTCACTTTCTGTGCGGTTTTGCCTTATGTCTTTTGGTGTGTACTGAGACTGCTATGATGGGGACTACAGCTACCTTTCTTTGTTTGGGAGATGAAATATAATTCGGATGATTTCACTGGCATGGGCAGTTGAGCGATTATGGATTTTAATTCATTTGCAGTGATACCGGGGTCTTCCATAACCATAACCATGTCTCCTCTGATTTTTTCAAGATTCTCGAGGAGGATATCGGAGCACCCATGGATCTGTCCGGTATGTAGTGATGATGATCATAATTTTCTTAGGGAGGTTTCTCTCTCTTTCTCTGTGATCAGGACTCAATCAGAGTAAGGATTCCAGACTCTCGCATGAAGTCAGCTGTCAGGCTAAGTGTGTTGATCGCCCCCACAGACAGAACATCACAAGTAGAGTTCGCCATATCCACTCTGATTGAACACCCGTTAATACGTTGCACTGTGTTCTGCACCAGTGGCCCAGTGCATCCGATTTCAGCCAGCATTTTATTCGGGTTTGCTTTCCCTAGCCTTTGATTGTCCCCAATCTTCCTGCAAGGCAGCAGATGATCTTTTCTGTAGGGGAATTCTGCCCTTAGATGGTCGGCCCTCCCAGGTTTACGAGCACCATCTGCCCGAGTCACTAGAGGTGACTAATGCAGACATGCACACACAAAGATATGAGATGTGACTAACACAGACATGCACACACAAAGATGTGAGATGTGACTAACACAGACACGCATGCACAAAGATGTGAGATGTGACTAACACAGACACGCACACACAAAGATGTGAGATGTGACTAACACAGACACGCACGCACAAAGATGTGAGATGTGACTAACACAGACATGCACACACAAAGATGTGAGATGTGACTAACACAGACATGCACACACAAAGATATGAGATGTGACTAACACAGACATGCACACACAAAGATGTGAGATGTGACTAAAACAGACACGCACACACAAAGATGTGAGATGTGACTAACACAGACACACACGCACAAAGATGTGAGATGTGACTAACACAGACACGCACGCACAAAGATGTGAGATGTCACTAACACAGACATTCACACACAAAGATGTGAGATGTGACTAAAACAGACATGCACACACAAAGATGTGAGATGTGACTAACACAGACATGCACACACAAAGATGTGAGATGTGACTAACACAGACACACACGCACAAAGATGTGAGATGTGACTAACACAGACACGCACGCACAAAGATGTGAGATGTCACTAACACAGACATTCACACACAAAGATGTGAGATGTGACTAAAACAGACATGCACACACAAAGATGTGAGATGTGACTAACACAGACACGCACACACAAAGATGTGAGATGTGACTAACACAGACATGCATGCACAAAGATGTGAGATGTGACTAACACAGACATGCACGCACAAAGATGTGAGATGTGACTAACACAGACATGTGGTTTGAATATGATTTTAACTATTTAAAAGTGCTGGTGCCACGATACAGACCCACAATGCGCTATTTTTGCTCTCAATCCCTGCATGGATGCAGCTTTATTTGTTTGGCTGGCAGGTATGCATGTTTGTATCTTTCAGTTATTTTGTTGCTTGTCCTATGTTTTTAAAGGCTGGATTGATGCCTTGGAAACAGTCCATGAGAGTTTCACAGTCGATAATGAAAAAAATATATATTCTTTTAACACTTATTATCAATAAAAATAATCACATTTCTACTACATCTTCATAACTTTTACAATATTCAAGGTGTATTTGAACTTCCTTGAACATCTTAACATAAGGGTGTAAATCATAGACAATAGGACAACAGACAAGAAAATCACTGGAGTCTGTAGAAATGTGGTTTTACAGAACAATGTTGAGAATACCATGGACAGCTAAGAAGAGTAATGAAAACATTCTAAAAGAGGTCAAAGCAAAAAGAGAGCTAATTTCCAATATTAGGAAGAAACAATCATCATTTTTGGCCATGTAATGAGAAGAGAACAGCTGTAATATATTGTAACAGCTGGGAAAATTGAGGGACAAAGAGATAGAGGGTAGCAAAGATAAAAAAGATACCAGACAGCTTAAGAGAATGGCTTGGCAAAAGGTCAAAAACAGAAATAATAAATAACTGTCGAGATAGAAAATTGTGGAGAGACATGATCATCTACACCAGCAGGCATGGTGCCTGATGATGATGATTATAAATTGTCACAACGGCTTACTCACATCAGAGTCTGAGCTCAAATCTGCCAATATGATACCAAACTCATCATCAGGCACAAAATACAAGGGAGTTAAGTCCGTAACAACCTTGGTGATATGTTTGACCTCTGTCTCACTCTGTACATGATCCAGACTATGGTGTGAGTCTGATTTCACTGCAAATACAAACCAAACAGTTCATTTTGTGCTTAAATTATCATCTCACATTCTTCTTCTTCTATCTTTCAGTTCCCTGTGGAGCATAGGTCTTCAACAAACACTTTCCAAGCCGTTCTGTCTCTTGCCATTCTTTTAAGACCATTCCACGTCTTCCCCATCATCTTCATCTCTGCTTCTATCTGTCTTCTCCAAAAATTCTTTGGTCTTCCTCTTTGTCTTTTCCCTTGGGATTCCAAAAAAGGGCCTGTAGTGTAATACTCTCAGTTGGTATCCGCAGTGTGTGTCCTATCCAGCACCATCATCTTCACTGTATCTCTTTATCCACTGGTATTTGACTGGTACATTTCCATAATTCTATGTTTGTGATTTTGTCCTGCCATTTTCATCCTTCTATTCTGCGCAAGCATCCATTACTAAAAGTCTGTATCTTTTATGATTGTCAATTTTATTGTTCTCCATGTTTCACAGCCATATAATAAGACTGATTCCTAGTTTTATTTGGTTATTGCCAACTGCATTAATTCTCAGTCCTAGCTGTTGTGATCTCTCAGCAAGTATGATCATTTTATCCTGCATCTGTTGATGGCTGTGTGATAGGAGAGCTATGTCATCAACAAAGACTAAATCATTAAGTTGCTTGGTTAGTGACCACTGGATTCCATTTCTGTTGTTTTGATATCATCTCACATACTCAAAATGAATTAGTCATACTTCTACAGAGGAGCATGTGGCCATGCAGTTAAAAACCACTCTTTCACTGGCTGAAAAGTGGACATACAGTGTTTGAAACCCATGGTAGACAAAAGGGATTTTTATTTCTATTGGGGATGAAATAAAAATCCTGAGTCCCACACGTCATGGCTTTAACCCAGCAGCCTTTATTTCTATGTTCCCATTAAGAGCCCCCTCCGACATACACAATCGGATGTATATGGCAGATAGTTTTTTTTATATGTTTATGGTAGGATAGTTTTTTTTTTTTATACTTCTACAGTCTCAAAATGTAATACTTCTCATGGTAATTTTACTATATCCTATCCTGTCACATCCTATCATATCACATCATATCACATCCCATGATATGACATCCTATCCTATCCTATCCTATCACATCACATCACATCATATAACATCCCATGACATGACATCCTATCCTATCCTATCAATTCGTATCCTATCATATCCTATTAACATGCTATCCTATCACATTCTATCTTATCCCATCCTATCCTATCCCATCCTATCCTATTACATCATATCCCATTCCCATCCTATCCTAACCCATGTTATCACATCCTATACTATCCCATCCTATCCTATCACATCCTATACTATCACATCCTATCATATCACATCCTATCCTATCACATCCTATACTATCACATCCTATCCTATCCCATCCTATCCTATCACATCCTATCCTATCCCATCCTATCATATCACATCCTATCCTATCCCATCCTATCATATCACATCCTATCCTATCCCATCCTATCCTATCCCATCCTATCCTAACACATCCTATCCTATCCCATCATATCCTATCCCATCATATCCTATCACATCCTAACCTATCACATCCTATACTATCACATCCTATACTATCCCATCCTATTCTATCCCATCCTATCATATCCCATCCTATCCTATCATATCCCATCCCATCCCATCCTATCCCATCCTATCCTATCCCATCCTATCCTATCACATACTAACCTATCACATCCTATACTATCACATCCTATCCTATTACATCATATCCCATCCCATCCTATCCTATCCCATCCTATCTTATCACATCCCATTCCATCTTATCCTATCATATCACATCCCATCCTATTCCATCCCATCTTATCCTATCCTATCACATCCCATCCCATCCTATTCCATCCCATCCCACCCTATCCCATCCCATCCTATCTTATCCTATCCCATCCCATCTTATCCTATCCTATCACATCTCATCCTATTCCATCCCATCTTATCCTATCCTATTACATCCCATCCTATTTCATCCCATCCTATCCTATCCATGGCATCAGTTGTACTGCAGCATCTTTCAAAGTATATCATTGCTCAACACTGTTGACAAGGTCAACCTCTGTGCAAGCCCTAATCAGCAGTACTGGAAGAAATCCCAAATAACATCCATTGAAAAGAAAGTGTTTCCGCAGTCTCACTTTCAATCCCGTTCCCTGGAAACACACAAAGAAAACAAACTTAAATACTTCGCAAAGGCCCAACGATATATGCCACTATTGTCAGCTTATACAGTTAACAAAGTCAAAATCCACACAAGTTATATTTGGCTGCACAGATGATGATTTCAATTGACTTTATTGAAAAGAGCTCAGTGGTTAGTGAACTGGACTACCACGGACTAGGGGTAGGGTTTGATCCCAACCGACGGCTTCTGGGTTCACCCAGCCTTAAATGGGTACCGGATTTTTTTATGGGAAAGTAAAGCAGCACGGGCGTAATACCGACCACATTACCCCAAAAATCATGTGCTGAAGGTCTGTAAAATATAGGGTCACTAACACCATATTTCCCTATACGCCACTTGGCGTGACGGGGGTACTTTACTTTTACTTTACTTATTGAAAAGAGAGTACACACAGTCACTTCATAACTCCATTTCACTCTAATAATTAAAAAAACACATCAAGAACTGTCATAACAACAGAAAAATAATATTAGCAACTGTACTGCCTAAAAATCTGGCCACCATTTTTCATGAAGTCTATTTACTGAAATCTTAGTGGACTGAAATAATATCAGAAGTAGGCTAAATTAAGAAACAATTTTTAAAAAAAAATACAAGATTTTACAAAACACTGATGACTATACAATGGTAACATATACAATTACTGAGACTCAGGATAAGTCTGTTCTCTCTTCTTCTACCTTTCAGTTCCCTGTGGAGCATAGGTCTTCAACAAACACTTTCCAAGCTGTTCTGTTTCTTGCCATTCTTTTAAGATCACTCCATGTCTTCCCCATCATCTTCATATCTGCTTCTATCTGTCTTCTCCAAGAATTCCTTGGTCCTAGTAGACAAATGGTGAGTCGGCAACCCGGACTCCTTACAGCTTTCTCTGGATTGCATCATAAATCTCTTAGACAGACAGCCTTTATCTTTCCTGGATGGGGGATTTACTCTTATTCTTTTCTTTGACTTGTCCATGTTTGTGAAGTTTTATTGGCTTATTCTCTAAGAAAAATGAAATACCAATCAGTGGGAGGCGGAGGCACCTAACAGCAACAGAGCTGGCACCTAACAGCAACAGAGCTGATAACTGTAAGAAACTCATTTCTGATGGCTTGCACCAGGATCGGTGAACCAAAACCATTTAGATCCTATTCCACCTCATCACAGTGCCTCTAGGAGCAGACTAAACAGTCTTGTGTAGCCAAATGAGCAGAGTACTCAAAAATGCCATGCTGAAGACAGGTATTTTGGCCAAATGGAGCAAATGTAACAGTTTTACTGAAAACCAGGAAGCTACAATAACTCAGTGATTAATAATCTGGACCATTAAGGACAAGAGGTTGGGTTCAATCCTAATCGACAGCTTCCAGGTTCACCAAGCCTTAAATGGGTACCAATTTTTTTTCTGTGAGAGTAAAGTTGTTCGGGCATAATACTGATAACATTACCCCAAAAATCATGCGCCAAAGGTCTATAAAAAATAGGGGCACTAACACCATATTCCCTATACACCTGTGGCATGACATGGCTCTTTATTCTACTTGCTTACTGCTAAACACAACACCACGCATACTCACCCACATCACATCCTTTAGTCATCAGGTGATCGTAAGTGAAATGAAAAACAACAAAAAATTGAATCTGGACCAACCAGTCCAAGTTATGCATGACAGATCAAACTCTAATCAAAACCATCCAGCCCATGTCATACATGACAGATAAAACTCTAATCAAAACCATCCAGCCCATGTCATACATGACAGAAAAAACTCTAATCAAAACCAACCTGCCCATGTCAGGCATGACAGATCAAACTCTAATCCAGACCAACCATTCCATGTCATGCATGACAGATCAAACTCTAATCCAGGCCAACCATTCCATGTCATCGAATCAATTTAGAGGAAGAGGTATGTTTACAGCACTCGGAAAAATTGACAAATAATCAACAACAGAAAAAAATATGGACCAAAGCCATAATTTTCGTATTTTTTAGTTTCCATATTTTTTTCTGTTGTTGATTATTTGTCAATTTTTCCGAGTGCTGTAAACATACCTCTTCATTTGAATTGATTCACTGTATATCGCCTCGGAAGTTTCCCTCTATAATAATATTCATTTATTATTTGTTTCCATTCCATGTCATGCATGACAGATCAAAATCTAATCAAAACCAACCAGTCCATGTCATGCATGACAGATCAAACTCTAATCCAGACCAACTAGTCTATGTCATGCATGACAAATGAAACTCTAATCCAGAAAAAAACTGTCCATGTCACGCATGACAGATCAAACTCTAATCAAAACTAACCAGTCCATGTCATGCATGACAGATCAAACCCTAATCCAGACCATCCAGCCCATGTCATGCATGACAGATCAAACCCTAATCCAGACCATCCAGCCCATGTCATGCATAACAGATCAAACTAATCCAGACCAACCATTCCATGTTATGCATGACAGACCAAACTCTAATCAAAACCAAACAGTCCACATCATGCATGACAGATCAAACTAATCAAAACTAACCAGTCCATGTCATGTGTGACAGATCAAATTAATCAAAACTAACCAGTCCATGTCATGCATGACAGATCAAACTAATCAAAACTAACCAGTCCATGTCATGCGTGACAGATCAAACTAATCAAAACTAACCAGTCCATGTCATGTGTGACAGATCAAATTAATCAAAACTAACCAGTCCATGTCATGCATGACAGATCAAACCCTAATCAAAACCAAACAGTCCACATCATGCATGACAGATCAAACTAATCAAAACTAACCAGTCCATTTCATGCATGACAGATCAAACTCTAATCCAGACCATCCAGCCCGTGTCATGCATGACAAATCAAACTCTAATACAGACCAACCAGTCCATGTCATGCATGACAAATCAAACTCTAATCCAGACCAAATTATTCATGAACATGTAAATTGTAAACCATCACTGCCTTGTGGAAGTACCAGACATAAAAGAAAAGTTCAGATAACAGAGCCTTTGCAGAAAATGTGAGTAGATAGCACACAAAGGCTTGGTAAGACATTCTGCATATGAGGAGAGGTATCCAGATAGGAAACTTTGACTTTCAAAGCCAGAAGATGTAGACCCAAGTGCTTGGTAAGACATTCAACATATGGGGAGAGGTATCCAGATAGGAAACTTTGACTGTCAAAGCCAGAGGATGTAGACCCAAGTAGCATATGAATAGAAAGTGTACATGAGCACAATACAACACGCATTGTACAACAAGCACTCAATCATTACAGTACCCATCATTCTGGACTGTCTATCATCCATCTATCGATCTATTGACCTTTCAAGCCGTGGCTGGCCCATAGGACATAGACCCAGATACTCTTTCTCTTTTTCTAAATTTTGTTCCTAACAGTCTTAATCTTTGCAAAAAACATTTACCAAATCCCGCCATTTGTCTCTGTTCTGTGCAAGTATCTCAATCTCAATGAGGTAGCCGATTCCTGCTGCCTTTGCCTCTCTAATCAATGTTCTTCTCAGTATCTCTCTGGGTCGATGTCTTTTCCTCTTACCTGTTGTTTCCCACATGATGGCTTGCTATGCTACTCCATTATTGTCTCTTATCACATGTCCAACATATGACCATCATCTTTTCTTGATTACTGATGATATTAGTAGTTGATTGGCAATTTCTCTAATTTCCTCGTTTATTTTGAATTCGTTCCACGCTATACCAAGTATTTTCCTTAGACATTTATTTTCCAATTGTTCAACTTTGTTTCTGTGCCTCTCATTTTCTAGCTCTCGCATGCATTTACTATCTATCATGGTCAAGGCTAAATCCCTTCCTCAAACATCAGAGACAATCCTGCATACCAAACTATAGAGCACCAAAGAAAACCTCAAACCTGTTCTCCTGTTTGTGACCATTGTTAGTCTAGACTTACATCAGTTAATAATTGATCATTGAAGAAGGAGATAATGTTAACAAATTCTCTCTATTGGCACGACCAGGGAGGTAACCCTAGTAAAACAAAAGACCAAGTCAAAATATCCATGCAAGATTAGCAGGTTACTCCTGTTGGACAATTCAGCAAAGGGAAGGGAAGTTCGATACAGGCCTGGGCATGAAGGCTATTATTGAATTATTTACAGGTCATCATCATTGCACTTCGAACATATCCATTGGTGTTCAGATCCCATCCTCAGCAAGTCCCGCAGTGTCCAGTTAATGACGACCCCTGTTCTGTGCTGGTTGATAAGTCTTCTTACACACCCACTAAGTTTCTTATTTCTGGCTGTGCCCATCTTAACTCCCATCTCTTTTATCCAAAGGAGTGATGTGGACTCATGGTTGTCAAAGTCCTGTGCCTTTCCCACATCTCGGAGTCTAAGTAAATCAGTCTGGTAAGACCAAACATCTGGTAAGACTGATTTACTTGAGGGAGATAACTGAACTTCTATTTGAAAATCCAGCAAAGGGAAAGAAAACCTGATACAGATATAGACAGGTCTGTAAGTCTGGTAAGACTGATTTACTTGGGGGAAATAACTAAAATGCAGCCTTGCTGGAAGGTCAAGTAAAACAGAAGTCTGAGAAAGGAGCCAAAACAATTGCAAAAGTTCTATGTAGGCAGTTCCAACCACCGCAAAGATCCATTTGGTGTGATGTACAGCGATAGTTTAACTCTTTCAGTACAGAAGGTTTTTATCAATCCTGCGGTAGAGAATTCAGAGACAAAATTTTTCATAGTAGTAGTAGTAAAGTACCCCTGTCACGCCAAGTGGCGTATAGGGAATATGGTGTTAGTGACCCTATATTTTACAGACCTTCAGCACATGATTTTTGGGGCAATGTGGTCGGTATTACGCCCGTGCTGCTTTACTTTCCCATTAAAAATCCGGTACCCATTTAAGGCTGGGTGAACCCGGAAGCCGTTGGTTGGGATCGAACCCTACCCCTTGTCCTTTGTAGTCCAGTTCACTAACTACTGAGTTATCGCGGCTCAAAATTTTTCATGGTTTTAAATATCATTCTACATGTTTATATTTATCTAACACTTAATATGTGATATTGGAATTTTTAGATAATTAAACAAGGTATTAGATTTCACCAATACCAAGATGATAAAAGACATGTAAATAGAATATGGTTCGATGATGATTTACACTAATCAAATTGAGAGTGACGTACTGTGCGGCTAAACGTACGTGACTAAAATTTTCACGGCGCATGGTGCGTCGAAACGTACGGAAAGAGTTAAGCAGTTCCAACCACTGCAAAGATCCATTTGGTGTGATGTATAGCGATAGTTTAAGCAGTTCCCACCGAGATCCATAAAATTATAAGAATAAATATTTGATTTACCTGCGACCAAATTTGGAACTTCATTTCTTGAACTGGTGGTTGAAATGTTATCTGGAGAAACAAAAAAATTAACCAAATATATAATCAAACAGAGTACATCAAATAGACTAACTTTGTATTGAAGTAAACAATATTAAACAGTAAACAATAAATATAAAAAGAACTGAAGTCAATGGTCACAACATAAACAATATGCGATTTGCGGATGACACAGTCTTAATATCAGAGAGAGAGAGAATGAACTACAAGAAATGATAAACATAAAAGTAAAAGAAAGTAATAAGAAAGGTCTCAATGCAAATAATAAGAAAACAAAAGTAATAGTCATATTGAAGAAACAATCATCACCATCATGCAGCATAAAAATAAACGAGACAAATCTAAAACAAGTGCAATGTTTCAAATACTTGGGCACAATAATAACATCAGATGGGAGATGCACCACAGAAATAAAAAGCAGAATAGCTCAGTCCAAAATAGCATTTAAGACAATGAAAAATATCTTATGCAACAAATCTATGTCAATAGAAATGAGAAAGATGGTTCATCGGTTCTATATAGAGCCAATTCTGACCTATGGAAGTGAATCAAGGACAGTAAACAAACAAATGAAAAGACAATTAGAGGTCACAGAGATAGGATTTCTCAGAAGAATGTTGAAAGTTTCCTGGACAGCTAAAAAGACCAGTCAGGAAATCCTCAAAGAGGCCAACACAAAGAGGGAGCTCCTAAAATACATCAGAAAGAAACAATCACATTTTTCAGGCACATCATGAGAAGAGGAAAGTTAGAATACTTGGTTACAACAGGCAAAAGACAGGGAAAGAGGGATTGTGGGTGACAAAGAGAGAAAATACTAGGCAGCTCTATGTCATGGCATGGAAAACAATAAACAACAGAATTTATACGATGCATGGTGGATAGAAGATTGTGGAAGGACATGATCGTCTACACCAACCATTATGGCACATGATGATGAGGATGATGAAACAATATTAATAAACAAGAACAATGGGATCAAGACCAAAATAAAACACACAGACTGTAAATGTTAAAGGAGATGAATCAAAATTTACCTGCAGGAGTTGCAACAACAGTGCTGTTGCCAGATTTTTCAACATTTTCCTTCCAATCCCAGTCTGTTTGGGTGAACTCTGTAACAAACACAACTTTCCTTCCATCAAAGGCAGTTCGCTTTTCTGTTTTCTTCTTCAATTTTCGGCTCCTGAAGCATAAAATAGTTACCAAAAAAATTGTTTTGTTGTATATTTCAGCACAAACACAAAACTTAGACTATTCAAATCAAATGTACTATCAACCCTTACGCATGCGTGTTAAAGCTGGAAAACAACAAGAAATATAGAAACAAAGTTGAACGCATTAGAAAATAAATGTCTAAGGAAAATACTTGGTATAGCGTGGAACGAATTCCAAAACAAAAGAGGAAATTAGAGAAATCGCCAATCAACCACTAATATCTTCAGTAATAAAGAAAAGACGATGGTCATATGTTGGGCATGTGATGAGAAGAGATAATAACCGATTAGCAAAGCAAGCCCTCATGTGGGAAACAACAGGTAACAGAAAAAGAGGAAGATCTAGAGAGACACTGAAAAGAACATTGATGAGAGAGGCAAGAACAGCAGGAATCGGCTCCCTCAATGAGATAGAGCTGCTTGCACAGAACAGAGATAAATGGCGAGATTTGATAAAATATCTTTAAAAGAATTGAAAACTGCTAGAACAGAAATTCAGATAAGAGAAGGAGTATCTTGGTCTACGCCCTATGGGCTGCCTAGGCTCGAAAGGTCAATAGATAGATATTTCTGATGATATAAAATTACCAAACACCAACAACCATAGAAATTATCTTAACTTAACTCAACAACCATGTGATACAAATGTCCTCCGAGATGTTGAAAGGACACAGGACTTTGACAACCATGAGTCCACGTCACTCCTTTGGATAAAAGAGATGGGAGTTAACATGGACACAGCTAGAAATGAGAAACTTAGTGGGCATATAAGAGGACTTATCAACCAACACAGAACTGGAGTAGTCAGTCGCTGGACATTGCGGGACTTGCTGAAGAGAGGACCTAAGCACCTATTGACATGTTCAGAGTGTAATGATGATGACCCACAAATAACTCAATAATACAGAATAGCAAATTTGTGAACACATTTTAGCAATGAGGGAGCCGCGACAGCTCAGTGGTTAGTGAACTGGACTACAAAGAACAAGGGGTAGGGTTCGATCCCAACCTACGGCTTCCGGGTTCACCCAGCCTTAAATGGGTACTGGATTTTTTTCTGGGAAAGTAAAGCAGCACGGGCATAATACCGACCACATTACCCCAAAAATCATGTGCTGAAGGTCTGTAAAATATAGGGTCACTAACACTAAATTTCCTATATGCCACTTGGCGTGACGGGGGTACTTTACTTTTTTACTATTTTAGCAATGGATCGATAATGAACGTTGAATACCTGGCTGAATTTTTAAACAAATTATCATAAACATGACACATTTTACTATCTTCTTGGCAAAAGTTTGTCAGTTATTTTCTGACTGTGATCTAAATACAAGAGACTGGCTCCTGAAGTCTGAGACAGACCAAAAACTCAGAATTATGAAATGTCATCAAATTCAACTCTGAATATAACATTCATTTCTAGCTGAAGATTCATGTAGAAATCTTATAAAAAAGGAGAAAGTCACATTTATCTATCTATCTATTGACCTTTCGAGCCATAGCCGGCCCATAGGGCGTAGACCAAGATACTCCTTCTCTTATCTGAATTTTTGTTCTAGCAGTTTTCAATTCTTTTAAAGATATTTTTTTAAAATTACATGCCACACAAATACCATTAATGAAACACAAATATTTCTATCTATTGTCCTATAAGTTGAAGACACGTAGGGCAAAAATTCTAGACTCTTGAGTCCAATGATCTTTGTTATCAGGTGTCAGACATTGCACACGACCTGCATTGTATGTTACCACATGTTTGTGTTCTGGGTGAGTCACTTAATCTCAGTGAGGGTGCTGATGCCTGCTGCTGTTGCCTATCGCCTCAATGTTCTTTTTAGTGTTTCACTTGGTTGGTCTCTTTGTCTTTTACCTTCTGGTTCCCATTTGAGAGTTTGCTTTGAGATTCTCTTGTTGTCTCTTCTCATCACATGGCCAATATATGACCACTTTCTTCTCTTGTTGTCTCTTCTCATCACATGGCCAATATATGACCACTTTCTTCTCTTGTTGTCTCTTCTCATCACATGGCCAATATATGACCACTTTCTTCTCTTGTTGTCTCTTCTCATCACATGGCCAATATATGACCACTTTCTTCTTTTGATTATAGATGAAATATACATATATTTGGACAACATAAATTTACCACATTTGTATTGATTCTGAAGTCATTGACAAAAATGTACATAATTTCAATTTTTATTGATATAAATGCACCTAATAGACTGTCCTTGGAATTAATTTAGATCATCATGATCAAGTACCGAGCCTGCTGGCGTAGGTGATCATGTCTCTCTACAACTTTCGATCTCGGCGGTTATTTATCATTTCTATTGTTGAATTTCTGCCAAACCATTCTCTTAAGCTGTCTTGTATCTTCTCTCTATGCTTCCCTCTTTCTCTTCATCCCTCAATTTTACCAGTTGTCACAATATATTCCTGCTGTTCCCTTCTCATTGCATGGACAGAAATGATGATTGTTATGTTCCTAATAATGAAAATGAATTCTTTCTTTGCTTTGACTTTTACATCAGCAAATGTATGACATATATTTCTGTTGCTAAATAAATGGAAATGATACAACAAGCAAATTTACTTTTTCTTTACAGTTTTGTCATTTTCCTCTTCCTTATCATTCATTCTTTTATCACCATGAACCTCCACATCTTCATCTGTTATCTTTCTAGAGACTGGATAAAGAGAAACACAAATGTCAGCGCAAAGAACATTTTTGATTTCATCAACAATGTTTCAAGTCTTTATTTAAATTCTCATCATTAATTGAATAGCTAAATTTTTACAAATTTACACTTACAGCAACGAAGGCATAAGTTTCAAGAAATATGAGGTATATTACCTATAGTTTTCCTGCAGCTTATCAATCTGTGCTGGATTACATGGCAATGACAATCATGTCATTCTGTTACTCAAGGTCATATATCTTTCTGAATAGGCCTAATGGTTTCTATCAACCCTAGATTATGGTATCATATAAACATTACTGCATCAATTCCTCAAAATTTGACATTTATCCGTGTTCAAACATTACCCTGCTCTTTACACCCCCTCACCCCCCAATACTTACTCCCTTCTGTGCCCCTTTCTAATTACCACTTCCAGTGACCCCTGTGTGCATAAATATGTTTCCATTGCTGTTAGAATCTTTTTTTTTTTTTATTAACGCAAAAAAAAAACAAAAATAATAATTCCCTAATTTTCAAGAAATTGGTCGTATTTCCCTTTTTTTTTTTTGCTGTGACCAGGAAAATGTCCTCAGTCACTGACAGACATCAATCAACCCTCCTTTATGACTCTAGAAATACAGGGAACAACGCTATGAGATAGCCGAACATACTGATGGACTTATGGCGACCGTGCTGATAGACATTGTAACACGCCTGGTCCATGAGGTGAAACTCAGCTCTTAAATCAAACTGAGTCAGGAATTTCGAGTCGCTGTGTTTTGCCTAAACATTTTAACATTTAACGCCTTAACATTTTCTTAAAAAAACAACGTTTTTATTTCACACCTAATGTTATATTTCTATCTATCTATCTATTGACCTTTTGAGCCGTAACCGGCCCATAGGGCGTAGACCAAGATACACCTTCTCCTATATGAATTTTTGTTCTAGCAGTTTTCTTTTAAAGATATTTTATCAAATCTCGCCATCTGTCTCTGTTCTGTGCAAGCAGTTCTATCTCATTGAGGGAGCCGATTCCTGCTGCTCTTGCCTCTCTCATCAATGTTCTTCTCAGTGTCTCCCTGGGTCTTCCTCTTTTTCTTTTACCTGTTGTTTCCCATATGAGGGCTTGCTTTGCTATTCGATTATTATCTCTTCTCATCACATGTCCAACGTATGACCATCGTCTTTTCTTTATTACTGAAGATATTAGTGGTTGATTGGCGATTTCTCTAATTTCCTCGTTTGTTTTGAATTCGTTCCATTCTATACCAAGTATTTTCCTTAGACATTTATTTTCGAATGCGTTCAACTTTGTTTCTATATCTCTTGTTGTTTTCCAGCTTTCACACGCATACGTAAGGGTTGATAGTACATTTGATTTGAATAGCCTAAGTTTTGTGTTTGTGCTAATGAGTTTTGATTTCCACAACTTTTCAAGGCTTCTGAAAGACATTGCTGCTTTAGCCAGTCTGATTCTAATTTCTTTGCTCGTATCCCCTTCTCGATCAATGTGACTTCCAAGATAGATAAAGTGATCGATCTCTTCTACTGGTTTGTTTTCCATGTATATTTTGTCACTTGTTGGAATTAAACTTTTCATGACTTTAGTCTTTTCATGATTGACCTCAAGCCCAATTTTGCTGGCTATTGATGATAGTTCATTTGTGTTTTCCTGCATCGTTTTATGTTATATTTAGATGGTAGTAATTTTTACTACGGTATCGTAACTGGGAGAGTTACAGATAATTATCATAATCTAGGGTTAATTATGCTATCAGGATAACCCAACAAGATTTGACTTAACACATTCCGTATTACAAGCTACAGAATACAGCTCTAGAAGTAGACATGAGTAACCGAAAAGCCAAATTTTGCTGCTTTGAATTTATCTACATTTTTGCAATTATTTTTGCAATTGTTTGTTTCTTTAATGATAGGATCATCTCACTGTACATTGGATGAATTCATAGTTGCTCCAATATTTCCCTCAAAAATCTCAAGAAAATCCAAAGAGAGTCCTAGCCCACGTACATGAACTCCGTAGCACGGCCTAGGATCCACGATGTGAATAGGTTTTTGCTGGCAATTTTGGAGATATATTTATGGTCTATTTTTGACAATAGAAACAAGAAAAAGAGTTCTTAAATGTTATATAGAGCCAGTTTTAACATATGGATGTGAATCATGGAAAATAGGACAGCAAACACGAAAATCACTGGAGGCTGTAGAAATGTGGTTTTATAGAAGAATGTTGAGAATATCATGGACAGCTAAGAAGAGTAATGAAAACGTTCTGAAAGAGGCCAAAGAAAAAAGAGAGCTAATTTCCAATATTAAGAAGAAACAATCATCATTTTTTGTAATGAGAAGAGAGCTACATTTTCATTTATTTTATTGTTGGTATTTCAAATTTTTTTTTAATGTTGAAAAACAGTGTGGCCACATTATGTTAGACCCCTTGTTAGATAAAGTGCTAATGTCATAAGTAAGTGCTAATGTCATAAGTAAGTGCTAATGTCATGAGTAAGTGCTAATGTCATAAGTAAGTGCTAATGTCAATGATAACTGCTAATGTCATAGGTAAGTGCTAATGTCATGAGTAAGTGCTAATGTCATAAGTAAGTGCTAATGTCAATGATAAGTGCTAATGTCATGAGTAAGTGCTAATGTCATAAGTAAGTGCTAATGTCAATGATAAGTGCTAATGTCATAAGTAAGTGCTAATGTCATAAGTAAGTGCTAATGTCATCAGTAAGTGCTAATGTCATAAGTAAGTGCTAATGTCATGAGTAAGTGCTAATGTCATAAGTAAGTGCTAATCTCATGAGTAAGTGCTAATGTCATGAGTAAGTGCTAATGTCATGAGTAAGTGCTAATGTCATAAGTAAGTGCTAATGTGATAAGTAAGTGCTACTGTCATAAGTAAGTACTAATGTCATAAGTAAGTGCTACTGTCATGAGTAAGTGCTACTGTCATAAGTAAGTGCTACTGCCATAAGTAAGTGCTAATGTCATAAGTAAGTGCTACTGTCATGAGTAAGTGCTACTGTCATAAGTAAGTGCTATTGTAATGAATAAGTGCTACTCTCATAAGTAAGTGCTACTGTCATAAGTAAGTGCTAATGTCATGAGTAAGTTCTAATGTCATAAGTAAGTGCTAATGTCAAAAGTAAGTCCTAAAGTCATAAGTAAATGCTAATGTCATGAGTAAGTGCTAATGTCATGAATAAGTCCTAATGTCATAAGTAAGTGCTAATGTCATGAGTAAGTGCTAATGTCATGAATAAGTGCTAATGTGATAAGTAAGTGCTACTGTCATAAGTAAGTACTAATGTCATAAGTAAGTGCTACTGTCATGAGTAAGTGCTACTGTCATAAGTAAGTGCTACTGCCATAAGTAAGTGCTAATGTCATAAGTAAGTGCTACTGTCATGAGTAAGTGCTAATGTCATAAGTAAGTGCTAATGTCATGAGTAAGTGCTAATGTCATGAATAAGTCATAATGTCATAAGTAAGTGCTAATGTCATGAATAAGTCCTAATGTCATAAGTAAGTGCTAATGTCATGAATAAGTTCTAATGTCAATGATAAGTCCTAATGTCATAAGTAAGTGCTAATGTCATGAATAAGTCCTAATGTCATAAGTAAGTGCTAATGTCATGAATAAGTCCTAATGTCATAAGTAAATGCTAATGTCATGAGTAAGTGCTAATGTTATAGGTAAGTTCTAATGTCATAAGTTTATGCTAATGTCATAAGTAAGTGCTAATGTCATAAGTAAGTCCTAATGTCATAAGTAAATGATAATGTCATGAGTAAGTGCTAATGTCATGAATAAGTGCTAATGTCATAAGTAAATGCTAATGTCATAAGCAAGTGATAATGTCATGAATAAGTCCCAAAGTCATAAGTAAGTGCTAAAGTCATAAGTAAATGCTAATATCAAAAGTAAGTCCTAATGTCATAAGTAAGTGCTAATGTCATGAGTAAGTGCTAATGTCATAAGTAAATGCTAATGTCATATGTAAGTGCTAATGTCATTAGTAAACGCTAATGTCATAAGTAAGTCCTAATGTCATAAGTAAATGCTAATGTCATAAGTAAGTCCTAATGTCATAAGTAAATGCTAATGTCATGAGTAAGTGCTAATGTTATAATTAAGTGCTAATGTCATGAGTAAGTGCTAATGTCATGAATAAGTGTTAATTTCATGAGTAAGTGCTAATGTCATGAGTATGTGCTAATGTCATAAGTAAGTGCTACTGTGATGAGTAAGTGCTAATGTCAATGATAAGTGCTAATTTAATAAGTAAGTGCTAATGTCATAAGTAAGTGCTAATGTCAATGATAAGTGCTAATGTCAATGATAAGTGCTAATGTCATAAGTAAGTGCTAATGTCATGAGTAAGTGCTAATGTCAATGATAAGTGCTAATGTCATAAGTAAGTGCTAATGTCATAAGTAAGTGCTAATGTCATGAGTAAGTGCTAATGTCATGAGTAAGTGCTAATGACATGAGCAAGTGCTAATGTCAATGATAAGTGCTAATGTCATAAGTAAATCCTAATGTCATGAGTAAGTGCTAATGTCATGAGCAAGTGCTAATGTCAATGATAAGTGCTAATGTCATAAGTAAGTGCAAATGTCATGAGTAAATGATGAGTGCTAATGTCAATGATGAGTGCTAATGTCATAACTAAGTGCTAATGTCATAAGTAAGTGCTAATGTCATGAGTAAGTGCTAATGTCAATGATAAGTGCTAATGTCAATGATAAGTGCTAATGTCATAACTAAGTGCTAATGTCATGAGTAACTGCTAATGTCATAAGTAAATGCTAATGTAAATGATAAGTGCTACTGTCATGAGTATGTGCTAATGTCATGAATATGTGCTACTGTCATGAGTAAGTGCTAATGTCAATGATAAGTGCTAATGTCATAAGTAAGTGCTAATGTCATAAGTAACTGTTAATGTCATGAATATGTGTTACTGTCATGAGTAAGTGCTAATGTCATGAGTAAGTGCTAATGTCCTAAGTAAGTACTAATGTCCTAAGTAAGTGCTAATGTCATGAGTAAGTACTAATGTCATGAGTATGTGCTAATGTCATAAATAAGTGCTAATGTCATGAGTAAGTACTAATGTTATGAGTAAGTACTAATGTCATGAGTAAGTACTAATGTCATGAGTCAGTGCTAATGTCCTAAGTAAGTGCTAATGTCATAAGTAAGTGCTAATGTCATGAGTATGTGCTAATGTCATAAGTATGTGCTAATGGCATGAGTAAGTGCTAATGTCATGTCTGAAGCTCTTGGACCCAAGATAATATGTGACAGATAAAGTGCCCCATCACGCCAAGTGGCGTTCAGGGAATATGATGTTAGTGACCATAATTTTTAGACTTTTGGCACATGATTTTTCGGGTAATGTGGTAGGTATTATGCCCCAATGACGACCCACTCATTATTAAGCAGCATGCTTTACTTTCCCAGAAAAAAATCTGGTACCCATTTAAGGTTGGGTGAAACTGGAAGCAGTCGAACAGGACTGAATCTGACCTCTTGTTCTTTATAGTTCAGCTCACTAACTACTGAGCTATCACGATTCCTCTGACAGGTTGCAAAGGTTTTCTTGAATTTCTGGCTTTTACTGGAAAAGTTAAAACTTTTCTGCCCAGAGGTACAACAATACTAGGGTTTCATATCAATAAACACCACTACTATAGAGGACATGGCTATTTTTAGAGGGCCTCGGTAGTCTAGTTGGGAAAACCACCCAACTGGGCTACCGATGTTCAGACAACCTGTATTGAATGCCAGCTGGAAGCAGTGTGAATTGTACTCGTGGTTGGAAAAAAATATACCCTCTCAGCCGACCTAGCCGCTGCAGAAATGGGTACAAGGGTGGTACTTTGTGAAGGTGAGGAATGTCGCTTCGCATCGTGAGTTTCGATGTTTGAAGCGACACTATCCAGAAGTGCATAGGTGGCTAAGCACATATGAGTGAAAATTCGCCTGTGAAGACACCGATTTAAGTCTCGTACTTTACCTGGCTAACTTTGCTTACGTTAGCCAACCTATTTTAAGGAAGGTTTTTTGGAGGTCAAGGCAAAGTCTTGGTCAGATGATGGGCCACCAACCCTGCTCGGTGACTAGAGGCCAAAGGAACTTAAGCTCCGCAGCAGTAAGGCCAATTTCTGTGCCAGCAAGTCACTCCACTTTAAGTCTTTCTCTTGTCTTTCATATTTCCTGTGACAGCTGTAAATAAGTCTATTCTTACATCAAATAAATGATGACTATCTTCTTCTTACATTATTTATTAAATCCTTTCTAAAGCTGTCAATAGTGATGTTGATCTCATGCTACGGGTCATCATGGGAACAATAGATCAGCATGAGACACTATAAGTCATCATGGGTTGCCATGGGTCATTGGAGTGGCCATGGGTCATCGTGGGTGGCCATGGGTCATCATGGGTGACCATGGGTCATCATGGGGTTGCCATGTAATATTTTTATAGTCGAGAGTTTTAACGTTTCTCTTCCATATCTCAGAATTGACTCTATATAGCACCGATGAACTCTCTTCCTCACTTCGAATGACATAGATTTGTTGCATAAGACATTATTTTCATTTTCTGAAACGCTATTTTGGTCTGAGCTATTCTGCTTTTTATTTCTGTGGTGCATCTTCCATGTGATGTTAGTTTTGTGCCCAAGTATTTGACGCATTGCACTTGTTTCAGATTTGTCCTGTTTATTTATATGCTGCATGATGGTGATGAATGTTTCTTCAATATCAAAGTAATATCAGAGCTCTAAATGCTGCCGACTTCATATAAAATGTATAAAGGAATTAGAAGAGATAATTGGTTGTGATTAAGAACAGGGAAGATTACAATCGTTAAACAGAAATGAAATATAACTTCTGCTGATAATGCACAAAGTCAATCCAGAATCATCACAGTCAGTGGAGAACACAAAAGTGTGACAGGTATTGATGATCTTCTCATAACTTACAATCAAGACTGTCAGCAAGAAATCAGTCGAAGACAGGTAATAGCAATACATCAGTTCATTCATTCTCCTGCCTGGTCAAAGACGGCATATAGGGCAGAAGATTTAGTTCTCCACAAGTGATGATTTGCTGCTAGTTCTTGTAGGTCTTGGTTGTTTCTTGCCTTGATCTACCTGTCATGCTCATCCTAGATGTAGTAGAGTTTATCTTTATTTCATTGTTCGTTTGTGTACTTGTTTTCTGAGGAAGGCCGCATGTAGGCCGAAATGTCAGTATTTTGTTGTATTCCTTTTTGTAAAGCTGTCATCATACCTTGTAGGAGCATATGTTACACCCCACTACTTGCTCCCACTATCAGCTTTACAGCAGAACTGCAATTATTTGCCTGTTCCTTACCCATGGTGTTGAGACTTCCCTAGCAATTGTTCAGGGTAGCGAATTTTTGTGCCTGCCTTGCTTTCTTTTACCATTTGGTAATCAAAGCAATAAAGTTGGCAATAGAAAAGCTGCTGAACAGTAATCTTAGCCCACAACCTGTAGTATTTTTTTGACAGATGCAAGATCAGCACTCCAGGCACTATAATCCAGAAAATTGCCACATCTGCAGATATTATTGACTGAACTTTGCAAGCACCACAGAGTCACCCTACAGTGGACCCCATCTCACTGTGGAGTACCAGAAAACGAGAGAACACAACCAGATGCACTAGTTTACATTCCATCAGAAGAAACAGATAACCAAATCAATCAGAAGACCACAAGCTCCAAATCAGGATGCCTTTCATAATATGAATAGATGTGAATAGGTTATCATTATATGCCTCAGAACAGAGCACAATAGACCAACAGCCACATGTACACAAAATTCAATATCGCCACCTCAACTACATGTACATGTGGACAGGCATCCCAGACTGCTGAACACATACTTCAAGACTGCACTGAATATAGAAGACTGAGGAAAATCCATTGACCCATAGATACAACACTACAGACAAAACTATATGGGCCACTGCAAGAAATAAAAAAGACATTAAAATTATACAGGAAATGACATTGCAGATATAGACTAGACTTCAGTTAACGAAAGATAGATAGAACTTAGGAGAAATCAAAAAAGGTTTGTCAGGAACAAATACATCAACACATGGAATACAGAACACCAGGGTAAGCAGAAAAATTATGCCTACTTCCAGCTCATCTAAAAATAGAATCATTTCAGGGGAAGAGGTATGTTTACAACACTTGGAAAAAAATCACAAATAATCTTCCCCTGAAATGATTCACTGACCTATTGCCTCGGAAGTTTCTATCTATCTATCTATCTATTGACCTTTCGAGTCGTAACTGGCCCATCGGGCGTAGACCAAGATACTCCTATTATCTAACTTTTTTATTCTAGCAGTTTTCAATTCTTTTAAAAATATTTTATCAAATCTCACCATTTGTCTCTGTTCTGTGCAAGAAAACTCTATCTCATTGAAGGAGCCAATTCCTGCTGCTCTGAAGTTTCCCTCCATAATATTCATTTTTTATTGTCTCAACTAAAAAGAACAAGTAACAATGTGTAGACTCCGAACAGGCCACAACAGATTGAAGTATCACTTTTTCAACATCCTAAAGACAGCAAATTCTGATAAATGTGACTGTAGCACAGGCAAAATGACTGCTGAACATCTGCTACAATCAACCCCAACGTATGATGAACAGAGAAGACTCTTGTGGCCATCACCGGTACCACATCGGGACAAGCTGTATGGTGATGTGACCAGACTTAAGCTGATGAATGTTTTCTTCAAACTCATAAATATTTACATCTAAACATGTGCACAGATGAAGATGGAGAAACTCTCATCTGCCAAGGTTTTCTTTTTTTTTTAATCAATGCTGCTGCCATCTTCTGAAAGAATATCTCTTTGAAAATTATTTTGAACTGAAAAATTATCATTCATTTAAGACATACCACTGCGAGATCTGTCTGATAATGCAGCCAGTAGTGACTCTGGTTGAAGTGACTCCATAGGTATCTATTAGCAAAACAAAGATGGGTGATTGAATATGTAAATAAATATTATATGTGTATGTAATATATAAAAAGATTATATATATATTTGATCTTTATTTATTGTACAATATGTGTATTCTTTCATGTGGGAAACATTTATTGTACAATATGTATATTTTACCTCATGTGGAAAACAACAGGTAAGAGGAAAAGAGGAAGACCCAGAGAGACACTGAGAAGAACATTGATGAGAGAGGCAAGAGCAGCAGGAATTGGCTCCCTCAATGAGATAGAGCTGCTTGCACAGAACAGAGACAAATGGCGAGATTTGATCAAATATCTTTAAAAAATTGAAAACTGCTAGAACAAAAATTTAGATAAGAGGAGTATCTTGGTCTACGCCCTATGGGCCGGCTACGGCTCGAAAGGTCAATAGATAGATAGATGTATATTCTTCTTCCTTTGGTCACATATAAACAAAACAGTGTTTGGCATGCTTTAGGGTTTCCTATGGAACATCATCCTATATTACAACGAACAAGAAAATCACTGGAGGCTGTAGAAATGTGGTTTTACAGAAGAATGTTGAGAATACCATGGACAGCTAAGAAGAGTAATAAAAAGGTTCTGAAAGAGGCCAAAGCAAGATGACAGCTAATTTCCAATATTAGGAAGAAACAATCATCATTTTTTGGCCTTGTAATGAGAAGGGAACAGCTGGAATATTTTGTAACAACTGGGAAAATTGAGGGACGAAGAGATAGAGGGAAGCAAAGAGTAAAGATACCAGACAGTTTAAGAGAATGGCTTGGCAGAAGATCTACAACAGAAATTGTAAATAACTGTCGAGATCAAAGTTGTGGAGAGACATGATCACCTATGCCAGCAGGCTTGGCACTTGGATGATGATGATATTTTTCATGGCACTGAAATAACTTTTTGCCATTCCTATTCTTTTGTTTACTTCGGTTTTACATTTTCCATCACTGGTTATGTAGTTTGTCTAAGATAGTTGTAGCTCTGAACCGTCTCCAGGTCTATTCCTTCCAATGTCAAATGATGTGATATATTGATAAGATAATGATATCCAGTATCCACTTGAAGGTTTTGAGTATCATCAATCTTTGTTTATTTATGATCATAGTTTTAGTCTTTTTGATTGGTTATTGGTTATGGAAGGCCTCGGTATCACAGCAAATGAATTAAAATCCATAATTGCTCAACCGCCCGTGCCAGTGGAATCATCCGAATTACTAACTCATCTCCCAAAAAAAGAAAGGTAACTGTAGTCCCCATCGTAGCAGTCTCAGCACACGCCAAAAGACATAAGGCGAAACCGCGCAGAAAGTGAACACAGCCAACTGTTCCCTGTCATACGATATCATCATTCATTCATCTTAAACAAGGGGGTATCGAAGCAGGATCAAAACGGATGAGACACACAGCTCACGGTGTGCACAGAGCACTTAACTCAGTAGCTCCTGCAACAAGCTGGACTTGGAATATGAGGAAACTGCAAGAAGGAACACTTTTCAGACATATCCTCCAATGGTTCCTTTTGATATCCATAATCCATATTTTTAGCTTGTCATATTTAACACTGTAACAGTATGATCATAATGATACTGATGAGTTGAGTAACTAACTTGACTTAGTACTTAATCAACTTAGTAAGTTAGCAGTGCGTCCTTCGTTATTACTAAGTTACTACTAGTTAGTTAAGACTTAACTGTTTCAGTTAAAATAAGTTAAGAAGTAGTTAAAAGTAAAAGTAAAAGGTAGTATTTCTCATAATTTTTAGCGCTTCGTGATAAAAAGCATTCTTTATATATACTAGAAATAACATAATGTAAAAATTGTATTTTAAATCATCTTGGTGGAAAACAAAATGCACGGTTACACAAGTAAATGTTCTATCTCGAGTTAAAACAGAAATAACAGAACCATGTCTCAATGCAGCCAAAGTTTGGTGGTCGCCATTTCTGCTGTTGCTAGGTAAATGTTAGTCACGTGGCATCAATATTATCAGAAATGAGATTTCTCTCACAATAGCGACATTGCTTTAATTATTCCTCAGCAAAATTCCAAAGAGAATGTTAATAAGATTACGTTTGTTTTTATGAAATATAATCAACAAATTCGTTATGTGGATTAAAAATGTTATAAAACATATAATTAATTATTTGTTGACATATTGCAACATTGTTGAACAGTACATCTTTATCACGTGACAGTTATAATTAGTTTGAAAGACTTGGGGGGTGGGATCACAGTTATATAGTTTTCACCATTTCTGTTACAAAAGACCTTCATTTTGGAGTGTTTCTGTATGTTTGCAAGGCTAATCATATATTTATATGTTAACATTGTGTGATATCGACTTTTTAATATGTGTGTGAATATATACTAAACTTAGAAATATTGGTTATGGAAAGTTTAATCCCGCCTTGACGAGGACGAGTGTTCTCAATATAGATAAATGTAGCCTACATTGATAACATATTATTACATAACATTATTGTAAGATCTTGTATTAGCCAGGCGTCTAACACTTATACTTATATTCTAGTCACTGGGCAGACTTGAAACTGAGACACCACACGCCAAAAATGAATGATAGATAATGTAGCAGGCTTCATATCCGCTGCCTTGGCAAAAGTTTATATGTAATAATAGTAAAACTGTTATCAGAAGGGAAAAGTGTTAAACGTTCTGGATAAAATGATTCAAGATACCCACGAATGTGCTTTTAGGGTTCCGAGTTAGTGCTCTTTACTGAATTTACTCACACACAATACAGTATCCTACGCAACCATGATATAAATTGGAGTGCTAACGAATACCGTTGTGTTGGAAAACAATGATGATGGTTTTATATGCAAGAACACTTGCACTGTGCGATCAAGAAAAAAACTAAGTATTAATCGCAAAAAAGTGTGATGTAATAAGGTAGAGTTGGTGAAGGAGGATCCCATAGTAATTGTTGACTTTGGGATGGGTAACCAGGTAAAGGCATACTAAAAAAAAGGAAGAAAAAAAGTGGTATGGTGACAGCTTTACGTGGTAATGGACGAAACAAAAGTCGACGTTTCGGCCAAGTAGGCCTTCATCTGGACGAACAACAAACACAAAAATTATATATAACGATATATTAACAAATCTAACTACAAGGCGATAATATGCTAGATACTAAAGAGAGGAAAAATAAAAAATGGTCACTTCCCTGTGATCCTGAGCTGGGTCAGTCTCCAAATGGACTGAATTGATACGACAGGACCGATTATAAATCTCTCTAGCCAGGGAGTCAGGTGAGAACTTGGCCGAAACGTCGACTTTTGTTTCGTCCATTACCACGTAAAGCTGTCACCATACCACTTTTTTCTTCCTTTTTTTTAGTATCGCCATTATCATAAGCTTTACAGCAGTTTCGCATCTCTGCGCATCTTGGTGCATCTTGATGCCTTTACCTCTACTAGTAACCAGGTAAACAAGTGTTAGTAACTTCATTGTGCTAAGCACCAGCTTCGTGTGGCGGTCGGTTACCATCCTCGCTGCCTTTTCTTTCCAGAGAATATCTCTGTTACCCATTTAAAAAAGGGCCAGCGTCATCAAGTACTCAAACTGAAATGTAAGACAAAGTAGCATACAGCTGAAGATAAAGTAGTATATAGCTGAAGACAAGCAATATACTTTTGAAGACAAAGTAGTATACAACTGAAGACAAAGTAGTATACAACTGAAGACATAGTAGTATACTACTGAAGACAAAGTAGTATACAACTGAAGACAAAGTAGTATACAGCTGAAGACATAGTAGTATACAACTGAAGACATAGTAGTATACAACTGAAGACATAGTAGTATACAACTGAAGACATAGTAGTATACAGCTGAAGACATAGTAGTATACAACTGAAGACATAGTAGTATACAACTGAAGACATAGTAGTATACAACTGAAGACTTAGTAGTATACAACTGAAGACAAAGTAGTATACAACTGAAGACATAGTAGTATACAAGTGAAGACATAGTAGTATACAACTGAAGACATAGTAGTATACAGCTGAAGACAAAGTGGTATACAACTGAAGACATAGTAGTATACAACTGAAGACATAGTAGTATACAACTGAAGACATAGTAGTATACAACTGAAGACATAGTAGTATACAGCTGAAGACATAGTAGTATACAACTGAAGACATAGTAGTATACAGCTGAAGACAAAGTAGTATACAACTGAAGACATAGTAGTATACAGCTGAAGACATAGTAGGATACAACTGAAGACATAGTAGTATACAACTGAAGGCAAAGTAGTATACAACTGAAGACATAGTAGTATACAACTGAAGACATAGTAGTATACAACTGAAGACATAGTAGTATACAACTGAAGACATAGTAGTATACAACTGAAGACATAGTAGTATACAACTGAAGACATAGTAGTATACAACTGAAACCTAGTAGTATACAACTGAAGACATAGTAATATACAGATGAAGACATAGTAGTATACAACTGAAGACATAGTAGTATACAGCTGAAGACATAGTAGTATACAGCTGAAGACATAGTAGTATACAACTGAAGACATAGTAGTATACAACTGAAGACATAGTAGTATACACCTGAAGACATAGTACTATACAGTTGAAGACATAGTAGTATAAAACTGAAGACATAGTAATATACAGCTGAAGACATAGTAGTATACAACTGAAGACATAGTAGTATACAACTGAAGACATAGTAGTATACAACTGAAGACATAGTAGTATACAACTGAAGACATAGTAGTATACAACTGAAGACATAGTAGTATACAGCTGAAGACATAGTAGTATACAACTGAAGACATAGTAGTATACAACTGAAGACATAGTAGTATACAACTGAAGACATAGTAGTATACAGCTGAAGACATAGTAGTATACAACTGAAGACATAGTAGTATACAGCTGAAGACAAAGTAGTATACAACTGAAGACGTAGTAGTATACAACTGAAGACATAGTAGTATAAAACTGAAGACAAAGTAGTATACACCTGAAGACATAATAGTATACAACTGAAGACATAGTAGTATTCAACTGAAGACATAGTAGTATACAACTGAAGACATAGTAGTATACAACTGAAGACATAGTAATATACAACTGAAGACATAGTAGTATACAACTGAAGACATAGTAGTATACAGCTGAAGACATAGTAGTATACAATTGAAGACATAGTAGTATACAACTGAAGACATAGTAGTATACAACTGAAGACATAGTAGTATACAACTGAAGACAAAGTAGTATACAATTGAAGACGTAGTAGTATACAACTGAAGACAAAGTAGTATAAAACTGAAGACAAAGTAGTATACACCTGAAGACATAATAGTATACAACTGAAGACATAGTAGTATACAACTGAAGACAGTAGTATACAACTGAAGACATAGTAGTATACAACTGAAGACATAGTAGTATACAACTGAAGACATAGTAGTATACAACTGAAGACATAGTAGTATACAACTGAAGATATAGTAGTATACAACTGAAGACATAGTAGTATACAACTGAAGACATAGTAGTATACAACTGAAGACATAGTAGTATACAGCTGAAGACATAGTAGTATACAACTGAAGACATAGTAGTATACAACTGAAGACAAAGTAGTATACAACTGAAGACGTAGTAGTATACAACTGAAGACAAAGTAGTATAAAACTGAAGACAAAGTAGTATACACCTGAAGACATAATAGTATACAACTGAAGACATAGTAGTATACAACTGAAGACATAGTAGTATACAACTGAAGACAAAGTAGTATACAACTGAAGACATAATAGTATTCAACTGAAGACATAGTAGTATACAACTGAAGACAAAGTAGTATACACCTGAAGACATAATAGTATTCAACTGAAGACATAGTAGTATACAACTGAAGACATAGTAGTATACAACTGAAGACATAGTAGTATACAACTGAAGACATAGTAGTATACAGCTGAAGACATAGTAGTATACAACTGAAGACATAGTAGTATACAACTGAAGACATAGTAGTATACAACTGAAGACATAGTAGTATACAACTGAAGACAAAGTAGTATACAATTGAAGACGTAGTAGTATACAACTGAAGACAAAGTAGTATAAAACTGAAGACAAAGTAGTATACACCTGAAGACATAATAGTATACAACTGAAGACATAGTAGTATACAACTGAAGACATAGTAGTATACAACTGAAGACATAGTAGTATACAACTGAAGACATAGTAGTATACAACTGAAGACATAGTAGTATACAACTGAAGACATAGTAGTATACAACTGAAGATATAGTAGTATACAGCTGAAGACATAGTAGTATACAACTGAAGACATAGTAGTATACACCTGAAGATATAGTAGTATACAACTGAAGACATATTAGTATACAACTGAAGACATAGTAGTATACACCTGAAGACATAGTAATATACAGCTGAAGACATAGTAGTATACACCTGAAGACATAGTAGTATACAACTGAAGACAAAGTTGCATACAGCTAAACACAGAATACAACTAAAGACAAGCAACATGCAACTGAAGACATGCAGCATATGACTGAAAAGAAGCAACATACAACTGAAGACAAGCAACATACAACTGAATACAAGCAACATACAACTGAAGCATCATATCCATTCACTTAAAATAAGGTATTGTGTCTTGTATGACCAACTTTTGGAGAAGTGGTCAAGCCTTACTTGTCACGTGTCTGTCCTGAGCCATTTTCTGAAGCTGACATTCCAAGTCTAACCTTTCTCTTCTGAAAGTCAAGATATGTCTTGAGCCTAGTTTCTCAAGCTGACATTCCAAGTCTAACCTTTCTCTTCTGAAAGTCAAGATATGTCTTGAGCCTAGTTTCTCAAGCTGACATTCCAAGTCTAACCTTTCTCTTCTGAAAGTCAAGATATGTCTTGAGCCTAGTTTCTCAAGCTGACATTTCAAGTGAAATCTTTCTCTTCTGAAAGTCAAGATATGTCCTGAGCCTAGTTTCTCAAGCTTACATTCCAAGTGAAACCTTTCTCTGTCGAGAACTATAATCTGTTGTAAATTTCAGACCACAAGCGTTCAAAATGTCAGTAGTTAGCTCAGAAGATCAAATCTCTCATCAAAGGCTATACCTAGAGGACCACATCTAAGGAAAGGTAACGGAGAAAAACTCAACTAAAAATCGATGGAGGAGAAACATAATTAGACTTGCCAGATAATTCACCAAAGAGACGGAAATTAAACACTATCCTAGATTAGAAAAAAGACGTGGAGTAGTCAAACTGCTTTCAGAAGAGAGACAACTATCATCATCATCATCATCGAGTGCCATCTCCGCAATGAAGGTTGGCTACCATGGAACGCCATTCTGCTCTGTCTCTTGCTTTGATGGTGCAGGTTGTCATAGGCTGATTTGTCCATCTTTTGTGTTACTCATCCATGTTAGTCTTAGTCTGCCTCTGCCTCTTTTACCCTGTATTTTTGCCTCCAAGATTACTTACTTTTAGTAGGCTGTTGTGTCTTTTAACATGGCCCAAAAATCACATTTGTCTTGCTTGAATTGTGTTTAGTAGTTCTCTTTTCATTTTTAGTTATTTTAAGACTTCATCGTTTGTTTTCTTTTCTTTCCATCCAATTCTACCTATTCTATATTATCCACATTTCAACGGCTTCAATTTTTTGTTCTGTTTTCTTGTCTAATGTCCATGTTTCTGCACCATATAGGAATGTTGAGCAGACGTAACATTTTGCTATTCTTAGTTTTAGCTCTGGTGTTATTTGTTTTAATGTTAGTATGTTCTTCATGACATTAAAATTACTTTTTGCCATACCTATTCTTTAGTTTGAGTATATTACTTCAGATGTACATTTTCCATCGCTGGTTATAGTTTAGCTCATTCCTAAAACAATAGATTTTCTCTCCAATGGCTCTCTTTGGAATGTTACGTGATGAGGCTCCAATCTCTTTCACTGTGGTCTGCCATATTCGTCTGAATGATTTTGTAATTATTTTTCCTTTTAAATACATATCTGTGTATGTTGTATGTTTCTTCCTGCTGAAGGCCCATTGAGCCAAACATTGTACTAATTTGTGTCCACGTTTTATGGAAAGCTTTAACATTACCGTTTTTTAAATATTTTTTTCGATGTATTTTTTAAAATTTCCCCATATTAGCTTTACTGCAGCTTCACATTTGTATGCATTTCTTTGCTTTGGCCCTGTCTGATGTTGACTGTGTAAGCAAACCTTATGTCAGAATAACAATAATAAATTTACTCAATGATATTCTATCCACAGATAACAAGACAGTGGTGCTGTCATGGATGTAGAGGCTGATAAGATGACTCAAGAAGACAAAGGAAGAACCATTCTTGATGAGTTAAATCTAGAAGTACAAACAGAAAGAACAATCAGTCATAAAGAACCAACACTGATAGTACAGTCAGACCTTTCAAATGAAAGAAACATTTATCATAAAGAACCAACGCTGATTGTACAGTCAGAGCTTTCAAATGAAAGAACAATTGGTCATAAAGAACTAACACAGACAGCACAAATAGAATTGCTGAATGAAAGAACAATCAGTCACGAAGAACCAACAGTGATAACACAAAAAGAACCAAATGAAAGAGGAACTAATCATAAAACATCAACATCAGTAATACAATCAGAGCTTTCAAATGAAAGATCAAGCAGTCATGAAGAACAAACTCTGATAGAACCATCAGATAGTACTGCTCGATCAGCCTCTATTGTTGATATTTTATCAGCAGTACAGTCAGAACCATCAGATAGTACTGCTCGATCAGCCTCTATTGTTGATATTTTATCAGCAGTACAGTCAGAACCATCAGATAGTTCTACTCGATCAGCCTCTGTTGTTGATATTTTATCAGCAGTACAGTCAGAACCATCAGATAGTACTGCTCGATCAGCCTCTGTTGTTGATATTTTATCAGCAGTACAGTCAGAACCATCAGATAGTTCTATTCGATCACCCTCTAATGCTGACATTTTTCCAGCAACTTCTGAGGAGCAGTACATTCTTGCTGTCAACATTGATACTTCCATAGTCAAGGGGCAAGTCTATGATAAGTCAGCTCAAATTAAAGGAACCTCTTTGAGACAGGTGATTTCTTTGTTCCCACAAAATAACTCATTCAAAATTGTATCTAATATGATCTCTGTTCTCTTGTGCAGAATCAAGGAATAATAGAGTGGTCTTTACAGAATTTTTGAATTATTTAGGGACTTTTTAAAGATTTGTATTCTACTTCTTTGTGTTTGTTCCCTGTTGAAGACACTTCAAAGTTGAAATGTTGGTTTATTTAGTCTTCCAGTTGTCTGGTTGTGCAGCAGGTCAAGATAGCCGCTTAGTTGAATCAAGTTCAGGACTCATTGCATTTTTGCTGCAGTGTGATTTCAAGTGATTTTTCTGGTTTTGATTTTTGTTTGTGGAGACAGCTGTAGTCTGGTTGCATTCACATGAAATTGAGTCGACATTATCTTGGTGCATGCACGTTTAGATAGTGCTGTAGGTGACTGACTGTGGAGTTTAGTGGAACAGTACTAGGTCCCAGCTCTGCCCTGGGATAGAACGTGTGAACTGTCTGTTTTCATCAGCTTGACTGTGGTTGAATTGAGTGCTTCATCATCAAAGTGGAGGCCTGACTTCATTTGTTGGGACAATGATTGTTGTTGTGTTACACTCACTGATCTTGAAGTCCACGCAGATTTGGCATGAGCACATTGAGATTATGCTACCTGTGATGGCCATTATGGTGACCTAGGAGTGTCCATTTTGTGCTGTGCATCATTTATGTAGAACACTGTACACCATTTATCTAGAACGTTGCACATTCAATAGAATAGTACGAAGAGAAAAACACGCCATTTTCACAGAACGCAACTCGCTCAGTGAAACAGTATGAGTAAAAAAAAAAAAAAGTAAAGTGCCCCAGTGATGCCAAGTGACATATAGGGAATATGGTATTCTATCTATCTATCTATCTATTGTCCTTTCGAGCTGAAGACGGCACATAGGGCAGAACCACAATCTCAAAAACAGAAACCTTGCGTGTCAAAGTGGCACATATTGCAGAGATCACTGCTCTAAAATATATGGCGCTGTTTCCATAACAAAACTTTTTACAATGACAGCTTGTCAAGCCATCAATCAACCTCCTTAGTTGCCTTTTACGACATGCCTGGAAGGTCACAGTGTCACTATTATTTCTATCTATCTATTGACCTCTCGAGCCGTAGCCGGCCCATAGGGCATAGACCAGGATACTCCTTCTCTTATCTGAATTTTTGTTCTAGCAGTTTTCAATTCTTTTAAAGATATTTAATCAAATCTCGCCATTTGTCTTGGTTCTGTGCAAGCAGCTCTATCTCATTGAGGGAGCCGAATCCTGCTGCTCTTGCCTCTATCATCAATGTTCTTCTCAGTGTCTCTCTGGGTCTTCCTCTTTTTCTCTTACCTGTTGTTTCCCATATCAGGGCTTGCCTTGCTATTTGGTTATTATCTTTTCTCATCACATGTCACTATTCTTTATTTCCCTCTTAATGAGGCCCCGGTAACACACAGGAAAATATGGTATTAGTGACCATAAATTTTACAGACCTTCGTCACATGACTGTTGGGGTAATGTGGTCAGTATTATGCTCGTGCCGCTTTACTTTCCCAGAAAAAATCCGGTACCCATTAAAGGCTGGGTGTACCTGGAAGCCATTGGTTGGGATCAAACCCTACCTCTTGTCCTTTGTAGTCCAGTTCACTAACAACTGAGCTATCATGGCTCCAAACAGTATGAGTGATTGGGATGAACACTTTGTTGGTTGCTGGAATGCTGAACATATATGAGAATGTCCCACCTGAAGTGATGCCATTCCATTCTAAGGTTTAAAGTCATTTAGACTTGTCTTGTCCAACAATACCAAAACATCCCATCCTATTTTTTACTATTTTTTTTATCTACACCAGGGAGAGTGGGCGGGCAAATGGTTAAAAGTTATTATTATTCTCCAAAACATTATTATCAGTGTCATGCCTGCTGGCGTAGGTGATCATGTCTCTCCACAACTTTTAATCTTGACAGTTATTTATCATTTCTGTTGTTGACCTTTTCCAAGCCATTCTTTCAAGCTGTCTGGTATCTTTTCTCTATGCTTCCCTCTATCACTTCGTCCCTCAATATTTCCAGTTGTTACAATATATTCCAGCTGTTCTTTTCTCATTACATGGCCAAAAAAGTGATGATTGTTTCTTCCTAATATTGGAAATTAGCTCTCTTTTAGCTTTTGCCTCTTTCAGAACATTTTCATTACTCTTCTTAGCTGTCCATGGTATTCTCAACATTCTTTTGTAAAACCACAGTAGTACCTACAGATTTCAGTGATTTTCTTGTCTGTTGTCCTATTGTCCATGATTCACATCCATATGTTAAGACTGGCTGTACATAACATGTAAGAACTCTTTTTCTTGTTTTTATTGTCAAAAATGGATTGCATAGAATCTTTCTCATTTTTTGGAAACCTGCTTTAGCCTGAGCCATTCTGCATCTCACCTCTGTTGTACATCTACCATTTGAGGTTAACATTGTTCCTGGATATTTAAATTCATTTACCTGTTTTAATATTGTTTCACTTGTCTTTATTGTGCATTGCAGTGAAGTCTTTTTCTTTGTAGCTATCATTACTTCTGTCTTTTTACTCTTAAGATTGATTCCTTTATTTATTTATTTTTTTTTCACTATAATATCTAACATTTCCTGTAACTCATTTTCACTCTTAGCGATTAAGACTGTATCATCAGCATACCTCAGATTATTTATATTATGACCTCTGATTGTTATTCCAGGTATGTCCCTTATGGATCTTAAAGTAATCTCACTATACATCTTAAATAAATCAGGTGACAGCGCACAACCTTGCCTAACACCCTGTTTTATTTGTTGAAATATTTCCAATTGATTTCCAATTCTTATGGCTGCTGTTAGTAGCCAGTACATGTTCTTTATTATTTTTTAGATTTTTGTAAAAAAATCTCTCCAAAACAGTTGGACATATATTTGAATTAGGGTAAAAAATAGTTCTTTTTGTCAGGATTGGAAGAAAACTTCTGACCCAAGCACTTTGTGATGACTGCAGTAGGCACACAGCCTTTAACCTCAAGTCCTACAGGTCACCTGCCAAACCATAAAAATGGACAAATGCCATAACTATAACATTATCTTTTTCTTGGCCCCAATTTGTTTTTATATCTGCACCAATATTTCTTGACAGCTCTATGGTTTACTTCACACAGTCATTTGTGTGGAGACATTTACATAGAATTTTTGATGTTTCACCAGTCCATGTGCGGAGATATTTACATGAAATTTTTTATGTTTCACCAGTCCATGTGCGGAGATATTTACATGAAATTTTTATGTTTCACCAGTCCATGTGCGGAAATATTTACATGAAATTTTTTATGTTTCACCAGTCCATGTGCGGAGATATTTACATGAAATTTTTTATGTTTCACCAGTCCATGTGCGGAGATATTTACATGAAATTTTTTATGTTTCACCAGTCCATGTGCGGAGATATTTACATGAAATTTTTGATGTTTCACCAGTCCATGTGCAGAGATATTTACATGAAATTTTTTATGTTTCACCAGTCCATGTGCGGAGATATTTACATGAAATTTTTTATGTTTCACCAGTCCATGTGCGGAGATATTTACATGAAATTTTTTATGTTTCACCAGTCCATGTGCGGAGATATTTACATAAAATTTTTTATGTTTCACCAGTCCATGTGCGGAAATATTTACATGAAATTTTTTATGTTTCACCAGTCCATGTGCGGAGATATTTACATGAAATTTTTTATGTTTCACCAGTCCATATGCGGAGATATTTACATGAAATTTTTTATGTTTCACCAGTCCATATGCGGAGATATTTACATGAAATTTTTGATGTTTCACCAGTCCATATGCGGAGATATTTACATGAAATTTTTTATGTTTCACCAGTCCATATGCGGAGATATTTACATGAAATTTTTTATGTTTCACCAGTCCATATGCGGAGATATTTACATGAAATTTTTTATGTTTCACCAGTCCATATGCGGAGATATTTACATGAAATTTTTTATGTTTCACCAGTCCATATGCGGAGATCTTCTTCTTCTTTTCTCTTTCACTGATACCTAAAAGGTGTCGTGGTTTATATCATTTGTCGTTCTTGTGCTGCTCGAATTGTCTGAATTAGTGATTTTCCTTTGTTGTTACATGTCTCTGTCACTGCATCTATCCATCTTCTTCTGGGTCTTCCTCCTGGTCTTTTTCCATGCATTCTCGAGAAGAACGCCCTTGATGGTGATTGGTGAGGATTCATTCTGACCAGGTGGCCAAGCCATTTAAGTTGTTGTTGTTCTATATATTCTTGGCAGGGTTTGATATGCGGAGATATTTACATGAAATTTTTTGTTTCACCAGTCCATATGCGGAGATATTTACATGAAATTTTTGATGTTTCACCAGTCCATGTGCGGAGACTTTTACTTGGAATTTTTGACAATGTTTAATGGTGATGGTGGTGGTGATGATGATGATGATGGTGGTAATGTTGATGATGATGGTGGTAATTGTGATGATGATGGTGGTAATGTTAATGATGATGGTGGTAATTGTGATGATGATGGTGGTAATGTTGATGATGGTGGTGGTGATGATGATGATGATAGTGGTAATGTTGATGATGATGGTGGTAATGTTGATGATGATGGTGGTAATGTTGATGATGGTGGTGGTGATGATGATGATGATAGTGGTAATGTTGATGATGATGGTGGTAATTGTGATGATGATGGTGGTAATGTTAATGATGGGGGTGATGATGATTATAACTATAGTGGTGATGATTATGCTGATAGTGGTAATGTTGATGATGGGGGTGGTATGGTGATGATAATAGTGGTAATGTTGATGATGGGGGTGGTAATGGTGATGATGGGGATAATGATGATGATGATGGTGGTAATGTTGATGATGATGGTGGTAATTGTGATGATGATGGTGGTAATGTTAATGATGGGGGTGATGATGATTATGACTATAGTGGTGATGATTATGCTGATAGTGGTAATGTTGATGATGGGGGTGGTATGGTGATGATAATAGTGGTAATGTTGATGATGGGGGTGATGGTGATGATGATAGTGGTAATGTTGATGATGGAAGTGATGGTGATGATGGTAGTGGTAATGTTGATGATGGTGGTGGTAATGGTGATGATGGGGATAATGGTGATGATGCTGATGATAGTGGTGATGATGATGATAATGATCATGAACATCTTAAAGTTTAAAACTTCACTCACCTGTGATGTTGCATGATGTGGAATTGCCATTGTTATCTAAACTATATTTTAAAACAATTACAGCAACACCTGCTGCAGCCAGAGCCTGGATGGTGTGAGATCGATCCTCACAAACTGGTAAAAGATGTCTGCTTTGTTGCCAAGGAGAGCATTGCAGGTAAATATATCATTTGTTTACAATAGTTATAGTTATAGTTACTGTTATAGTTACTGTTATAGTTATAGTTATAGTTACAGTTATAGTTACAGTTATAGTTACTGATATAGTTATAGTTACTGTTAGGGTTATAGTTATAGTTACTGTTATAGTTATAGTTACTGTTATAGTTATAGTTACTGTTATAGTTATAGTTACTGTTATAGTTATAGTTACTGTTATAGTTATAGTTACTGTTATAGTTACTGTTACTGTTATAGTTATAGTTACTGTTATAGTTATAGTTACTGTTATAGTTATAGTTACTGTTATAGTTATAGTTATAGCTACTGTTATAGTTATAGTTAGTGTTATAGTTATAGTTATAGTTATAGTTACTGTTATAGTTATAGTTATAGTTACTGTTATAGTTATAGTTACTGTTATAGTTATAGTTACTGTTATAGTTATAGTTATAGCTACTGTTATAGTTATAGATACTGTTATAGTTATAGTTACTGTTATAGTTATAGTTACTGTCATATTTATAGTTATAGTTACTGTTATTGTTATAGTTATAGTTACTGTTATAGTTATAGTTATAGTTACTGTTATAGTTATAGTTATAGTTAGTGTTATAGTTATAGTTATAGTTACTGTTATAGTTATAGTTACTGTTATAGTTATAGTTTCACTGCAAATGAATGAAAATCCATAATTGCTGAATTACCTGTGCCAGTGGAATCATCCGAATGAATATCTCATTGAATATCCAAATAAAGAAAGGCAGCTGCAGTCCCATCATAGCCACAGCACATGCCAAAAAACATAAGGCCAAGTGGCACTGAAAGTGAATGCAGCTGAACTGTCTTTAGTCATACGATATCATCATTCATCATAAGCAAATTGAACATAGAAACATGATCTGGATGAAAAACACAGCTCACAGTGTGCACAGAGCACTAAACTCAGAAGCTCCAGCAGCAATCCGGACTTGGAATATGAGGAAACTGCAACAAGGAACACTTTTCAGACAGTGCCTCAACTATTCCTGTCATCTAGTCCGCCATATTGACCAGAAGTTCAAATACTGTTGTTTACAATATTTTGAGTTAACCTGCCAGTTGGTCCCAGAAATGGGGTGCGCATTGTAATGATGGGTTTTAAACCAGGTCAACATAGATTTGGTTCTTGGCAGGGTTGAAACATTTATTCAGTGAAAGCTGTCACCCTTACGTCCCCATAAACAACAGACATGGCTCGTTCATCCCTTCAGACCACCCAAAAATAATCTACACTCAACAATCAACTAAGAAAGAAAAAAATCAGTTATTAGGCCACCCAATAATCAAGTAAGAAAGAAAAAAACAGTTGTTAGGCCACTAAACAATCAACTCAGAAAGAAAAAATCAGTTATTAGGCCACTCAACAATCAACTAAGAAAGAAAAAAATCAGTTATTAGGCTTCCCAACAATCAACTAAGAAAGAAAAAAATCAGTTATTAGGCTTCCCAACAATCAACTAAGAAAGAAAAAAATCAGTTGTTAGGCCGCTCAACAATCGACTCAGAAAATAGTTGCCAAGCCACTCAACAATCATACATGTGAATACAGATACAAATGAATAGAAGATACAATACATAGTGAAATAGAAGACACAATACATAGTGAAATAGAAGACACAATACGTAGTGAAATAGAAGAAACAATACATAGTGAAATAGAAGACACAATACATAGTGAAATAGAAGACACAATACATAGTGAAATAGAAGACACAATACATAGTGAAATAGAAGAAACAATACATAGTGAAATAGAAGAAACAATACATAGTAAAATAGAAGATACAATACATAGTGAAATAGAAAATACAATACATAGTACAATAGAAGACACAATACATAGTACAATAGAAGACACAATACATAGTACAATAGAAGACACAATACACTGTGAAATATAAGATACAATACATAGTGAAATAGAAGATACAATACATAGTAAAATAGAAGATACAATACATAGTGAAATAGAAGATACAATAAAAGTGCAATGCAGCTCAATAATGTTCATTGCATCTTAATATTGGTATATTACAACTCACTTATAGTGCATTACAATTAATTAATAATGCACTTGATTCTTGATACTTCCGGCACTGTTAGATGTTGCATAAGGTTTATAGTGTTTTTCGCCACTCATCTTTGTTCCAGGTGAGATATTCAATCTTATCTAATGAATATATGCCTGCCAACTTTGCTTCTCTTATAAGTATTCTTTTTAGTGTCTCTTTATGCCTTCCTCTTTTTCTGTATCCTGATGTTTCCCATAGAAGAGCCTGTTTTGGAATTCTCTAGTTGTCTCTTCTCAGCACATGTCCAACAATTACGTCTGTCTTCTTTCCTTAATTGCAGAGGAAATCTATAGTTGCATGGCCATTTCTCTTATTTCAATATTAGTCTTTAATTCATTCCATTGTTTACAAAGTGTTTTTCTTAGGCATTTATCTTCAAAAACATCTAGTTCTTTTCTAAATCTCTCTGATGTTTTCCAGCTTTCACATGCTTAGGTAAGTGATAATACAATTCTCTAATAATACACTACACCTCACTAAGTGCAGCTTACACCACAACTCACTATGTGCAGCTTACACCACAACTCATTAAGTGCAGCTTACACCACAACTCACTAAGTGCAGCTTACCTCACAACTCACTAAGTGCAACTTACACTGTAACTCACTAAGTACAGCTTACATCACAACTCACTAAGTGCAGCTTACACCACAGGTCACTAACAGTGCATCACCAGAACTCACTAAGTACAGCTTACATCACAACCCACTAAGTGCAGCTTACACCACAACTCACTAACAGTGCTTCACTGTAACTTTCTAAGTGAAGCTTACACCACAACTCACTAAGTGCAGCTTACACTACAACTTCACTAAGTGCAGCTTACACTACAACTCACTAAATAATTTTAAAAGCAATGCCACTGAAACTCAAAAAAAGAGTTCAGCAGTTGCTACAACTCCTGACATATATCCACTTACCAATATTTCAGCAGCAGGATTGCAGCCTGACCAGATCACCTGCATGGGCTTAACAACAATGAGAGCCAGCTTTATCACATGGGACAGGTACTTTTGCATGGTGATGATTGTTTGTTTGAAATCATTTCAATCAATTTTTTTGTTTAAAAAATGAAAAAAAAAAACAATTATTGTTTATGTTCAGAAGAAGGAAAATGTTGTTGGTGGAAAATAAAGGTTATTGTCCACTTTCTGCCACCACACAGTGTATAGATAAGAGCTTTTAATTCTTTCTGTATGCTTCAATGCACAGTATGTCATGCAGATTTCAGTCACATACATTAAGCAGCAGAGTGTGTCACTCTCAATTTGATTAATGTAAACCATATTCTCTTTACGTGCCTTGTATCAACTTGGTATTGGTGAAATCTAATTCCTTGTTAAGAAGGTTGAGAATGCCATGGACAGCTAAGAAGAGTAATGAAAATGTTCTGAAAGAGGCCAAAGCAAAAAGATAACTATTATCCACTATTAGGAAGAAAAGAAACAATCATCATTTTTTTGCCATGTAATGAGAAAGGAACAGCTGGAATATATTGTAACATGTGGAAAAAAATCAAGAGTCAAAGAAATAGAGGGAAGCAAAGAGAAACGATACCAGACAGCTTAAGAGAATGGCTTGGGAGAAGGTCAACAACAGAAATGATAAATAACTGTCGAGATCAAAAGTTGTGGAGAGACATGATCACCTATGCCAGCAGGCATGGTATTTGATAGTGATGAATTCCTTGTTCAATTATATACAAATTCATATATAATATGTTATGAGTTAGATAAATATAAAGCATGTAGACTGATATTTAAAACTATGAAAAATGCTGCCGCTAAAGTCTCTTCCATTTTGATAATAAAAACCTTCCAGGCTGAAAGAGTTAATTCCTCCTTCCTTTCTCTATTGACCTTTCGAGACGTAACCGGCCCATAGGGCGTAGACCAAGATACACCTTCTCCTATATGAATTTTTTGTTCTAGCAGTTTTCTTTTAAAGATATTTTATCAAATCTCGCCATCTGTCTCTGTTCTGTGCAAGCAGTTCTATCTCATTGAGGGAGCCGATTCCTGCTGCTCTTGCCTCTCTCATCAATGTTCTTCTCAGTGTCTCCCTGGGTCTTCCTCTTTTTCTTTTACCTGTTGTTTCCCATATGAGGGCTTGCTTTGCTATTCGGTTATTATCTCTTCTCATCACATGTCCTGGACTGGACGTCATGGGACGCACCAAAATGGACGCTTCTTGCGTCCAAGCCATGTAAACAATGTTGACTTTCCTTGTCTCCAACGGTTTATCTCATTCAATTAGAGAATTTCACGCTATGTGTTACCACAGTGAGATGGCGGATTTTTTTGCAAAGTAAACACGGGTTTGATAATAAATGTGTGTACACAGTTCGTTAACCATCGCTGCAGTTCAAGTCTTTATTCGCTGGCTTCGTTAGCAACAATGAAAGCTAATGACCTTACTTGTGCAGCCGGTTGGTTTGGGACAAATTGTACGTTACAATGTCACTGCTATAATGGCTTAGTTTGTGACAAAACTACAGGGACATGCCCAAACAATGACAGTTGTCAGCACACAATTTTTGGACCCCAATGTCAGTACTTGGATTTTATTTGCAAATATGCCCAAAAATCTGAACCTACTTTCCTGTTTGATAACAACGACTCCTCATGTAATCCGGACACAGATTCTACATCAGTTGAGGCAACTCTCAATCAATCTTTGCCGTGCTCCTGGTTTAGGATTTATGCGAATGACTTAAAATATCCGGACAGCTTCACGGCAAAACTGAATGGTTCTGCCTCATGTAACAATGTATCAAGGTTTGTAGTTAGTCCGCACGAGATTGATGCCTTCTGCCCTGGGGCTGGTCTGATCAACAAATTACGGATTGAAAGGGCGATAGTTGCAAATATCTGCTCCAACTACATTGGCGGGGGTCGGAAACTGGCTCTCAAACAGAACACAAACCAGACCGATTTAATGCACAAAACATTTGATGCTTGTTATACAGGAGACGGATGTGGACCAGAGGCCGCAGTTAATAGCAAAAGAAAGACCAATCTCTATGACAATGACTGCACACACACACAATGTAGAAGTGGAATCAATTCTGTTTACTGGTATCTGAACTTTGCAACGCCCCAGAAGACTCACATCATTCGAATCTATCATCGACCTAGCACTATGATTCGGATAAAAAATGCCACTCTAAAGGCTTTCTCTGACAGTGGCGGAGTAGTGTTCCAGTATAATGATATATCCTACCCTAATTTATCTGTCAACACTATTGTAGTCAAAACACAAACGTCAATGACACACATTAAGATTGAGTTCTCACCGACCATTTCGCAGACCGACAGTGCACTGACGGTATGTGAGGTGCAAACATTTACAGACACCTATTGTCTCGACGAGCATTCTTGTCGTTTTGTGCAGTGTGTAGTGGGTGTAGTAAAGGCTGCAATGTCATCATCGGTACTTGTCACGGCTACTGTTCACATGAGATCTATGGACACGACTGTTCCGGGTCTTGTCTCAGTGTCTGTCCTTTATTTGAGGAAAAATCTGGAAAATGCCTACAATGTAAACATCTTGGCTATACCTGTAATGACACTTGTCCAGATGGTAATTTTGGGCTACAGTGCGAACAGATGTGTTCTGATGGCTGTGACATCATATGTACTCTCAAATGTCCGGACAACTGTTTCAACGACACCTGTCAACAGTCAATCGGGAATCTGTACATGCAAGAGAACGTTCTATGCGTCAGACTGCACTCTCATATCTCCGGACAACTGTTTAACGAAACCTGTGATTCCCACGTTCAGAAGAATCTGCCGACTACAACAAGCCCAAGCATATGGACACTTTAATGTGTTTCTGTGCTAGACATGGTTCATTTTTTGGTGTTTTTTAGTGAAGCCATGGCTCATATCTTGCTGTGCTTCTGTCCTAGCCATGGCTCATATCTTAGCTTGTGTGTGCTGGCCATGGCTCATATCTTGGTGTGTGTCATGTTAGTCATGTCTCATATCTCGGTGTGTCCGTGTTAATCATGTCTCATATCTTTATGTGTGTCTGTGTAGTCATATCTCATATCTTAGTGTGTACCAGTGTTAGTCATATGTCATATCTTTGTGTGTGCATGTCTGGGTTAGTGATATCTCATATCTTTGTGTGCATGTTTATGTTAGTCATGTCTCATATCTTTGTGTGTGCATGTCTGTGTTTGTCACATCTATTATCCTTGTGTGTGCATGGCTATGTTAGTCCCATCTCATTTCTTTGTGTGTGCATATCTATGTTAGTCATATCTCTTATCTTTGTGTGCATGTCTATGTTAGGCATGTGTCATATCTTTGTGTGTGCATGTCAATGCCAGTTATATCTCATATCTTTATGTGCATGTTTATGTTAGTCATGTGTCATATATCTTGATGTGTGTCAGTGTTAGTCATGCCTCGTATCGCTGTGTGCATGTCTGCATTAGTCACACCTCATATCTTTGTGTGTGCGTGTCTGTGTTAGTCACATCTCACATCTTTGTGTGTGTATGTCTGTGTTAGTCACATCTCACATCTTTGTGTGTCCGTGTCTGTGTTAGTCACCTCTAGTGACTCGGGCAGATGGTGCTCGTAAACCTGGGAGGGCCTACCATCTAAGGGCAGAATCCCCCTACAGAAAAGATCATCTGCTGCCTTGCAGGAAGATTGGGGACAATCAAAGGCTAGGGAAAGCAAACCCGAATAAAATGCTGGCTGAAATCGGATGCACTGGGCCACTGGCGCAGAACACAGTGCAACGTATTAACGGGTGTTCAGTCAGAGTGGATCTGACAGACTCTAATTGTGATGTTCTGTCTGTGGGGGCGATCAACACACTTAGCCTGACAGCTGACTTCACATGAGAGTCTGGAATCCTTACTCTGATTGAGTCCTGAACGCAGAGAGAGAGAGAGAGAGATCACATGTCCAACATATGACCATCGTCTTTTCTTTATTACTGAAGATATTAGTGGTTGATTGGCGATTTCTCTAATTTCCTCGTTTGTTTTGAATTCGTTCCATTCTATACCAAGTATTTTCCTTAGACATTTATTTTCGAATGCGTTCAACTTTGTTTCTATATCTCTTGTTGTTTTCCAGCTTTCACACGCATACGTAAGGGTTGATAGTACATTTGATTTGAATAGCCTAAGTTTTGTGTTTGTGCTGATAAGTTTTGATTTCCACAACTTTTCAAGGCTTCTGAAAGACATTGCTGCTTTAGCTATTCTGATTCTAATTTCTTTGCTCGTATCCCCTTCTCGATCAATGTGACTTCCAAGATAGATAAAGTGATCGATCTCTTCTACTGGTTTGTTTTCCATGTATATTTTGTCACCTGTTGGAATTAAACTAGTCATGACTTTAGTCTTTTCATGATTGATCTCAAGCCCAATTTTGCTGGCTATTGATGATAGTTCATTTGTGTTTTCCTGCATCGTTTTTATCTGACTGCTGATGAGAACTATGTCATCAGCAAAGTCGAGGTCCTCTAAATGGTCTCCTTGTATCCATTCGATGCCTTTATTACCAGTGCAGCATTTCCCTTCCTTTTAATGATATCATTACATAACAGTAAATCATTAACCACATATGATATACCTTCTTTCTACCAGTAATTAACTTAAAAATGGTTAATTTACAAAAATTATTGTCTTTACTTTACTTTACTTTACTTTACTTTACTTTACTTTACTTTACTTTACTTTACTTTACTTTACTTTACTTTGCTTTACTTTATTTTTACTCTGTTTCTAATACTTTCCAAGGTAAAGAAAAATAATGCAGTATTTGGGTCAATACTTTTCTAGTCCATTAGTCGTCAGCCAAATAATTTTTTATAGATCATCCTCACTGCATGTTGAGAGGGGAGCAGAAGTGCCTGCGACTTGCGGTCACAACAGCAGGGTCTGTGCACCATCAGCTGACCAAGACCTAGTAGTTCTACCTCCTGTGGTCTCCCCTGGTAACAGTCTGCATCAAAACAGGCTGGCTAACAGAAGCTAGGATCGACATGTTCCCTGTAGTGGTGGCTGTTACTGATTAAGGACCCGGTATTGCAGTACCTCTGGGCTGGACTAGTAGTTTCCCAGCATAGCCTGGGATAGACGAACTCCAACTTCTCCAGTAAGAGCCAGGAATGTCAAGAAAGCCATTATGACCCGCCACATCAAATGAGTCAAAGGGCAACAGGCCCACATCAACTCGTGGCAATCCATCAACAACAACAACACTGCATTATGAGCAGCTTCATTAAGTTCTTGAATCTCCTCCTCAGTAAATACCTCAATGTTCACAGAATCCAGAGGGATTGAATTTTGCGTGAATATCTGTTTTTCATATATTTTCACACTGACTGGGTAGATTTTTCTCCTATTAATTTTGCTTCAGCTGTAGTCATTTTTGGCCTTTCTTTTTTATTTTCAATTGTCAAGAGTTCTTTAATGTGCACATTAATAGCAGCAATTAACAGAAATTATATGAAGGACTAGACATTGGATCTCATTACCTTGATATTAGGGGAGGTTAAAAATGTAAAAACAACCACAGATTCGATTTTAGAAAAATTCTAAACACCTTAAAATCCTACCTCTAGAATACCTGCACCCCATCCAACCTCTAGAATAATACCACTCCAACTTACCCATAGAATACTAGCACCCCATCTTACCTCTAGAATAATACTACCTGTCTGTTGGAATTAAACTTTTCATGACTTTAGTCTTTTCATGATTGATCTCAAGCCCAATTTTGCTGGCTATTGATGATAGTTCATTTGTGTTTTCCTGCATCATTTTTATCTGACTGCTGATGAGGACTATGTCATCAGCAAAGTTGAGGTCCTCCAAATGGTACACTAAACTAGTAACCACATATTGTCTTTTAAAAACATCATTACATAACATAACAGTAAAATATTAACTACATATTGTCTTTTAATGATATCATTACATAACAGTAAATCATTAACCACATATGACATATGGTATCCTTAATGACATCATTTCACAGTTAACTATTAACTACATATTACAATGTAATGACATCATTACACAGTAAACTATTAACTACATATTACAATGTAATGACATCATTTCACAGTAAACTATTAACTACATATTACAATGTAATGACATCATTACATAATTGTAAATCTGAAAACCATATTTACATGTCTCTTCAGGGAAACTGGCCAACCATTTCACAACATAATAACGTGGCAAGACCTCCGAGCTATCAAATACGTTTACGAGTGGAACAGATCCTTACGGCTATTACTACTCAATACAGTTGCTAAATTGCTCTACAAAATATTTGATAAGAAGAGCTACCTGGCAGCCAGTGTTCTGAAATTCATGTCCAAGCAGGTCACTTTAAAACTGCTGTGGGTGTTGGACAATGTTCCAGCAGTAAGTGTCCACTTTGTGTGTTGTGTTGTGTGGGTAACAGCATCAAGATGTATAGAGATGCCAAGCTGCTGTAAAGCTGATGATAATAGCGACAATTTTGTTAAAAAAAAAAGAGAAAAAAAAGGTGGTATGGTAACTGCTTTACGTAGGTGAGAAACAAAACAAAAGTCGAACGACATTTCGGCCAAGTAGACCTTCAGCTGGAACAATATTTGAATAGTTGAATAGCTGGAACAATAGATGCTGGAACAATAGATGCTGGAACAATAGATGCTGGAACAATAGATGTCGGAACAATAGATGCTGGAACAATATTTCAATAGTTGAATAGCTGGAACAATAGATGCTGGAACAATAGTTGCTGGAACAATAGATGCTGGAACAATAGATGTTGGAACAATAGATGCTGGAACAATATTTGAATAGTTGAATAGCTGGAACAATAGATGTCGGAACAATAGATGCTGGAACAATAGATGCTGAAACAATAGATGTCGGAACAATAGATGCTGGAACAATATTTGAATAGTTGAATAGCTGGAACAATAGATGTCGGAACAATAGATGCTGCAACAATATTTGAATAGTTGAATAGCTGGAACAATAGATGCTGGAACAATATTTGAATAGTTGAATAGCTGGAACAATAGATGCTGGAACAATAGAACAATATTGTTCCAGCTGAAGGCCTACTTGGCCAAAACATTGTTCGACTTTCATTTTGTTTCTCACATATGTAAAGCTGTTACCATACCACTTTTTCTTTTTTTTTTCAAGCTTCCGGGTTCACCTAGCCTTAAATGGGTACCAGATTTTCTATGGAAAAGTAAAGCAGCATAGGCGTAATACCGACCACATTACCCCAAAGATCATGTGCCGAAGGTCTGTAAAATTTATGGTCAATAACATCATATTCCCTATATGCCACTTGGCGTGACAGGGCTCTTTACTTTCATCATCATCATCATCAAGTACTGAGCCTGCTGGCGTAGGTGATCATGTCTCTCCACAACTTTCGATCTCGACAGTTATTTATCATTTCTGTTGTTGACCTTCTGCCAAGCCATTCTTTAAGCTGTCTGCTATTTTTTCTCTTTACATCCCTCTATCTCTTCGTCCCTCAATTTTCCCAGTTGTTACAATATATTCCAGTTGTTATCTTCTCATTACATGGCCAAAAAATGATGATTGTTTCTTCCTAATATTTGAAATCAGCTCTCTTTTTCCTTTGACCTCTTTCAGAACATTTTTATTACTCTTCTTAGCTGTCCATGGTATTCTCAACATTCTTCTGTAAAACCACATTTCTACAGACTCTTTACTTTACTTACTAGTAAAAATCACTACCACTTAAATGTAACATTAGGAGCTCTAAAAATAATATTTTCTTTGAACTTTTTAACACACAGCTGTGTGTTTACACTAGGAGAGATACAGGGAACTGAGATTACCAGTCTCAAGTTGATTTATGACCTGATTTTGACCTCAGGAGTCAGACGTGTTATGATGTCTTTCAGTATGGACGCTGTAAGTCTGTCAGTATGTTCAGCTACCCTACAGCATTATTTGCTGCATTGCTCCAGTTACATAGGGTTCAAAGAGTTGTATGTTTGCTGAGTGATGACCAAGAACATTTCAAAGCAAAAAAAATTTATATATACGAGTATATATGTATATATATAAATTTCTCGAAAATTGACAAATATTTTTTTTTGCGTTATATGAGATCAATCTCACAAATAAGACCAAAAAAATACAACAACAATGGAAACAAATAAAAAAAATCAGGGGTCTCCGAAAGTGATAGTTAGGCAGGTACAAGAAGGAGGGAATGTATGAACTCTGCAAAATGTCAATTTTTTGAAGAATTTGTGTTTTTGATGTGGTAATTATTACTATGGTATAGTAATTTAGGGAAAGGGGAGCCACTATCCCCAAGCAAATACTATATGGTGAACTAATACGTGGAAAAAAGACAAATAAGCAGACCTAAACTATGATATAGAGATATCTGTAAATCATCTCCGAATGACTTCTCCATCTGTGAAAATTACTAGGGACATCTGGAAAGTGATTGCACATCATGGAGAGCATTTATACAGAATGGTATAACATCTTTTGAGACTGCGCTAATATCACAATATTAGAATTATGAAGAAGCTCATATCAACAACATTAGAATTGTGAAGAAGCTTATATCACAATATTAGAATTATGAATAAGCTCATATCAACAACATTAGAATTATGAAGAAGCTCATATCACAATATTAGAATTATGAAGAAGCTTATATCACAATATTAGAATTATGATGGAGCTCATATCACAATATTAGAATCATGAAGAAGCTCATATCACAATATTAGAATTATGAAGAAGCTTATATCACAACATTAAAATTATGAAGAAGCTTATATCACAATATTAGAATTATGAAGAAGCTCATATCACAATATTAGAATTATGAAGAAGCTTATATCACAATATTAGAATTATGAAGAAGCTCATATCAACAACATTAGACTTACTTCAATTATGAAGAAGCTCATATCAACAACATTAGAATTATGAAGAAGCTTATATCACAATATTAGAATTATGAAGAAGCTCATATCACAATATTAGAATTATGAAGAAGCTTATATCAACAACATTAGACTTACTTCAATTATGAAGAGGCTTATATCACAATATTAGAATTATGAAGAAGCTTATATCAACAACATTAGAATTATGAAGAAGCTTATATCACAATATTAGAATTATGAAGAAGCTTATATCAACAACATTAGACTTACTTCAATTATGAAGAGGCTTATATCACAATATTAGAATTATGAAGAAACTCATATCAACAACATTAGAATTATGAAGAAGCTTATATCACAATATTAGAATTATGAAGAAGCTCATATCACAATATTAGAATTATGAAGAAGCTTATATCAACAACATTAGACTTACTTCAATTTTGAAGAAGCTTATATCACAATATTAGAATTATGAAGAAGCCTATATCACAATATTAGAATTATGAAGAAGCTTGTAGAGGAGATCAACGAGCTTCTATTTGCAGACAATCAGGCACTAATAGGCCTACATGGGAAAATAGAAGACCTTGAAGGACACTTAAATACAACAACAGGATATGACCTCAACAGCACAGTCACACAATACAACACGAAAATCAACATCGACAAAACAGAAGTCATAAATAGCGCAAAAGAGAAACAGAACATCAACATAACTATAGATGGCAGACAACTAAAACAAGTAAATAAATTTAAATACATAATAAGCTAGTGATAAATGACAATACACAAACAGCAGAAATAGACTCAAGATGCAACAAAGCTTGTCAAATCATTGGACAGCTATCACCACTACTGTCCAACAAGGAAATAACTTTAGAGGCAAAACAGGCACTCTACAATACAGTCTTTACCCCAACTTTGTGCTATTAATGCCAGTCTTGGACCCTAGATGAAAGAAAAATAAGAAAAATAACCTCTACAGAGATGAAATGTGTTAGACAAATGACAGGAATCAGCCTGAGAGATAACATCAGAAATGAAGAACTGAGAAAAAAGCTAGGAATAACCCCCGCCATAGAATATATGAAGAAACATCAGATAAAATGGTTTGACCATGTGACAAGGCAAAAAGATCAAAACACAACACATTGAGCCTTCAATAAGCTTTAAGAGAACACCAGACTCAAGACTTATCATGTATCTGTGCTATATTATGTATCTGCCATATCATGTTATCCTCCCATGTGTTACCGGGGCCTCATTAGTGGGAAGTAAAGAATAGTGACACTATGACCTTCCAGGCATGTTGTAAGAGGTGACTAAGGAGATTGATCGATGGCTTGACAAGCTGTCATTGTAAAAAGCATTGTTATGGAAACAGAACCATAGATTTTAAAAGCAGTGATCTCTGCAATATGAGCCATTTTGGCACGCAAGGTTTCTGTTTTTGAGATTGTGGTTCTGCCCTATGGGCCGTCTTCGGCTCGAAAGGACAATAGATAGATAGATAGACTCAAGGGCCGCCATGAAAAAGATGAATTGATGAAATGTTAGAAACACTAGGAAACATAATAGCAGCAGAAGCCAACAGAAGAGCAAAAGACAGCAAAGTTATATCTCCCCTCAATGCTAAAAGTCAAACGAGGAAGGAAAAAAGAAGAAGATCATATCATAGTATTAATATTATGTAGAAACTGGAGTCTGATGGTAGCAAGATATGAAAGCCAAAAAAGTCAAAATTCATCAGCACAAACACAAAACTTAGACTCTTCAAATCAAATGTACTATGAACCCTTACGCATGCGTGTGAAAGCTGGAAAATAACAAGAGAAATAGAAACAAAGTTGAACGCATTCAAAAATAAATGTCTAAGGAAAATACTTGGTATAGAATGGAACGAATTCAAAACAAACGAGGAAATTAGAGAAATCGCCAATCAACCACTAATATCTTCAGTAATAAAGAAAAGATGATGGTCATGTGTTGGACATGTGATGAGAAGAGATAATAACCGAATAGCAAAGCAAGCCCTCATGTGGGAAACAACAGGTAAGAGAAAAAGAGGAAGACCCAGAGAGACACTGAGAAGAACATTGATGAGAGAGGCAAGAGCAGCAGGATTCGGCTCCCTCAATGAGATAGAGCTGCTTGCACAGAACAGAGACAAATGAGATTTGATTAAATATCTTTAAAAGAATTGAAAACTGCTAGAACAAAAATTCAGATAAGAGAAGGAGTATCTTGGTCTACACCCTATGGGCTGGCTACGGCTCGAAAGGTCAATAGATAGATAGAAGATATGAAAGCCAAAAGTTCTGCTACTGTTCCAGAATTTGCCTTTCTTCTTCAGTTCACTTTGTCAGACTAATTAATCTGTTTATAGAATTACCACAGGGGGATGGAACAGAATCCTAGTGGAAGCAGTCAGCTATGAGTTGCTGACTATTCTATTTCCATATGCTGCATTGGTCTGACAAGACTGCTGTCCTTAAAGAGAAAGCTCTGACTACAAGCAACTGCTGTCTTTAGAAAAGTTAAGGAAGACCAAAGTCTAGGGAAGCTGCCCTAGAGATGTGCCCTTTGAACTTAGATACAGAGGTTGTAAATTGCAAAACTTCTGTGTAGTAGATGTTGCTGTTATGGGAACAAAGATCAAGAGGGTGGCACAATATTTGATGTCACGACAAATAAAGTCAGTGTAAGAGACCTTGCTGTTATGTGAACAGAGATCAAGAGGGTGACACAATATTTGATGTCACGACAAATAAAGTCAGTGTAGGAGACCTTGCAGTTATGGGAACAAAGAGCAAGAGGGTGGCACAATATTTGATGTCACGACAAATAAAGTCAGTGTAGGAGACCTTGCAGTTATGTGAACAGAGATCAAGAGGGTGGCACAATATTTGATGTCACGACAAATAAAGTCAGTGTAAGAGACCTTGCTGTTATGTGAACAGAGATCAAGAGGGTGGCACAATATTTGATGACAGGACAAATAAAGTCAGTGTATGAGACCTTGCAGTTATGTGAACAGAGATCAAGAGGGTGACACAATATTTGATGTCAGGACAAATAAAGTCAGTGTAAGAGACCTTGCTGTTATGGGAACAAAGATCAAGAGGGTGGCACAATATTTGATGTCACGACAAATAAAGTCAGTGTAAGAGACCTTGCTGTTATGTGAACAGAGATCAAGAGGGTGGCACAATATTTGATGTCACGACAAATAAAGTCAGTGTAAGAGACCTTGCTGTTATGTGAACAGAGATCAAGAGGGTGACACAATATTTGATGTCAGGACAAATAAAGTCAGTGTAAGAGACCTTGCTGTTATGTGAACAGAGATCAAGAGGGTGGCACAAAATTTGATGTCAGGACAAATAAAGTCAGTGTAAGAGACCTTGCTGTTATGTGAACAGAGATCAAGAGGGTGACACAATATTTGATGACAGGACAAATAAAGTCAGTATAGGAGACCTTGCAGTTATGTGAACAGAGATCAAGAGGGTGGCACAATATTTGATGACAGGACAAATAAAGTCAGTGTATGAGACCTTGCAGTTATGTGAACAGAGATCAAGAGGGTGGCACAATATTTGATGACAGGACAAATAAAGTCAGTGTATGAGACCTTGCAGTTATGTGAACAGAGATCAAGAGGGTGACACAATATTTGATGACAGGACAAATAAAGTCAGTGTATGAGACCTTGCAGTTATGTGAACAGAGATCAAGAGGGTGGCACAAAATGTGATGTCAGGACAAATAAAGTCAGTGTATGAGACCTTGCAGTTATGTGAACAGAGATCAAGAGGGTGGCACAAAATTTGATGTCAGGACAAATAAAGTCATAACTGTATAAATTATAAACTGATGAGAAATAAGACATTTGAAAAATGATTTCCTCATTTACTGATAGCCAGCAACAGACATGGGGAGTCCTAAAATGACACAGCATAAATCACATCATGCAAATCAAGATGTACAAAAAATGTTGTAGATAAAACAAAGAGGGAGTGAGTAAAAAAAAAACAAAACTCTGTGTAAAACCTTAGAGACAATTTTAAGTAAATGATTTTATTGAACTTTAGATGTAAAAAATGATTGCTTTGGGCATCTTATCTGATTGACATGCAACCAACCTGCAGTACAAGTGCCATAATTACATAATTATCCTGTGCCATCCCTGGAGGAATCAGCTGTCATGTCCCTCCATATCTCTCTCTCTCTCTCTCTTAAGACAGTGCTTTTTATAGGTTCCCTAGTTGTTCCTTTTGTGCCATGTTAAACAGTCTAGTATCTTTTCTCAGTCTTTATTCCCCTTTATTTTTGTTCCTGTTGTCACAACATTTTTGGCTTTCCTCTTCACATGCCCAAAAGAAAGGGTACCACTGTTTTCTGATAAAACTTAAAAGATTTAGTTGTATTTTGGCCTCTCTCATGATTCTTCATTTCTTGTCTGTGGGGGCGATCAACACACTTAACCTGGCAGCTGACTTCATGTGGGAGTCTGGAATCCTACTCTGATTGAGTCCTGATCGCAGAGAGAGAGAGAGAGAGAGAGAGAGATTTCTTGTTTTAGCTGTTCATAGCAATACTGTGTAAAAATCTTGGACAAAATGCAAAAGGACAATCCAGGAAAAGGTGGATAGACAAAATCCAAGCCATTAAATGAGCTTAAGATGACAACAACTCAAACAACACAACTAGCGATGTTCAGAAAACTACACAATCTTCTCTCTGCAAAACTTACTCTCTGCAACACCACCTCTCTGCAACACCACCTCTCTGCAACACCACCTCTCTGCAACACCACCTCTCTGCAACACCACCTCTCTGCAACACCTTCTTTCAACAATACCACCTCTTTGCAATGGAAATATATATGCAACACCTTCTTTCAACAATACCTCCTCTCTGTGACACCTCCTCTCTGCAACATCTCCTCTCAGCAACATCTCCTCTCTGCAACACCTGTCTGAAATAATCTCTCTGCAATACCTCCTCTCTGCAATACCTCCTCTCTGCGACACCTGCCTGAAAACCTTCTCCTGCAACACCTTCTCTCTTCAATACCTTCTCTCTGCAATACCTTCTCTCTGCAATACCTTCTCTCTGCAACACCTTCTCTCTACAGCACATTCTCTCTGCAACACTTTCTTTCTGCAACACCTTCTCTCTGCAACACCTTCTCTGTGCAACACCTTCTCCTGCAACACATTCTCTCTGCAAAACTTTCTCTCTGCAACACCTTCTCCTGCAACACCTTCTCTCTGCAACACCTTCTCTCTGCAACACCTCTCTGCAGCACCTTCTCTCTGCAACACCTTCTCTTTGCAACACCTTCCCTCTACAGCACATTCTCTCTGCAACACCTTCTCTCTGCAACACCTTTTATCTGCAACACATCCTCTCTGCAATACCTTCTCTCAGAAAACCTCTCTGCAACACCTTCTCTCTGCGACACCTTCTCTCAGAAAACCTTCTCTCAGAAAACTTTCTCTCTGTGACACCTTCTCTCAGAAAACCTTCTCTCTGCAACACCTTCTCTCTGCAACACCTTCTCTCTGCAACACTTTCTCTCTGCAACACCTTCTCTCTGCAACACCTTCTCTCAGAAAACCTTCTCTCTGCAACACCTCTCTGCAACACCTTCTCTCTGCAACACATTCTCTCAGAAAACCTTCTCTCAGTAACACCTCCTCTTTACAACACCTCCTCTCTGCAACACCTTCTGTCTACAACACCTCTTCTCTACAACACCTCCTGTCTACAACACCTCTTCTCTGCAACACCTCCTCTCTACACCACCTCCTCTCTGCAACACCTCCTCTCTACACCACCTCCTCTCTATAACACCTCCTCTCTACAACACCTCCTCTCTGCAACACCTCCTCTCTGCAACACCTCCTCTCTGTAACACCTCCTATCTACACCACCTCCTCTCTGCAACACCTCCTCCTCTCTACAACACCTCCTCTCTTACATAACTCAAATGATTTCAACTTGTCAGGTACGTGCACGTGCAGCTCAACGCAATGTGATGTTTGGTTGCATCGAGACCTGGCTGTTGTGGAACATGACACTGGCAAAGAGCCATGTAACTGATTTCTCCTGTGCCAGCACAACTGGGCTCTTCGATCCCTTCCAGGTATTAAGTGACATTTTCTTTGAATAGATGAAAGAAGTGACAATAAGAGAAAGTGTTCTTCTTTACTGATAAGAGAAAGTGTTCTTCTTTACTGGGAAAGCTCAGTAGTTATTTAACTGGACTACAAAGGACAAGAGGTCAGGGTCAATCCTGATTGACAGCTTCCAGGTTCACCCAGCCTTAAATGGGTAATAGATTTTTTTTCTGAGAAAGTAAAGCGGCATGGACGTAATACTGACCACATAACCCCAAAAATCCTGTGTCGAAGGTCTATAAAAATTATGGTCACTAACACCATATTCCCTATACGTCACTTGGCGTCTGTTGTTGACCTTCTGCCAAGCCATTCTCTTAAGCTGTCTGTTATCTTTTCTCTTTCCTTCCCTCTATCTCTTCGTCCCTCAATTTTCCCAGTTGTCACAATATACTCCAGCTGTTCTCTTCTCATTACATGGCCAAAAAATTATGATTGTTTCTTCCTAATATTGGAAATTATCTTTCTCTTTGCTTTGGCCTCTTTCAGAAAGTTTTCATTACTCTTCTTAGCTGTCCATGGTATCCTCAACATTATTCTGTAAAATCACATTTCTACAGCCTCCAGTGATTTTCTTGTCTGTTGTCCTATTGTCCATAATTCACATCCATATGTAAAGACTGACTTTACATAACATTTAAGAACTCTTTTTTTTGTTTCTATTGTTAAAATAGTATCTTCCTCATTTTTTTTTTAAAGCTGCTTTTTGCCTGAGCCATTCTTCATCTCACCTCTGTTGTACATCTTCGTCTGAGGTTAACAAAATTTCCAAATATTTAAATTCATTTACCTGTTTTAATATTGTTCTACTTGTCTTTATTGTGCATTGTGGTAAAGTCCTTTTCTTTGTTGCTACCATTACTTCTGTTTTTTTTTTTTGTTATTAAGATTGAGTCCTTTATTTTTGCTTTCCATCGCTATAATGTCTAACAATATTGCTAATAGATGGATAGTATTATTTCTGTTTAATTTGTTCCTTTAGCTAATAAGGGAAAGCATTCTTTTGTTTACTTCATCATCATGTACCATACCGGTTGGTGTTGGCGATCATGTCCTTCCATCATCTTCTATCCACAGTGCATCGTATGAGTTCTATTGTTGACTGTTTTCCATGCCATGACACCAAGCTATCCAGTATTTTCTCTCTTTGTCGTCCACGATCTCTCTTTCCTTTTATTTTGCCAGTTGTAACCAAGTATTCCAACTTTCCTCTTCTCATGATGTGCCCGTAAAATGTTGATTGCTTCTTTCTAATGTTTTTTAAGAGCTCCTTTTTTGTGTTGGCGTCTTTGAGAACTTTCTCATTGGTCTTTTTGTTTATATGTGAACAAATTTCTGTTAGTGAGAGAATGTGTTTGTTTTCATGATAAACAACAAGTGTTTTTACTGATAGAGGAAAATGTTCTTTTATTGATAAGTGGACTTATTTATTTCTAATAAGAAATGGTGTTTTTTGCTGGTAATGGAAAGTGGGTTTTGCTGATCTTGTAAGAGAAAATGTGTTTTTTTTCCTGATACAAGAAGGTGACTTTACTTCTACAGAAAAGGTTTTCAGCTAATATTAAAAATGTCAGTGGTTAGTGAACTGGACTACAAAGGAGAAGAGGTCGGCTTCGATCTTGACCGATGGCTTCCGGGTTCACCCAGCCTTAAATGGGTACTGGATTTTTTTCTGGGAAAGCAGTAAAGTGGTACGGGTGTAATACCACAAACACATTTTGTTTAACAAAATCATGTTTTTTACATTACCTCAAAAATCATGTTTTTTTACATTACCCCAAAAATCATGTTTTTTACATTACCCCAAAAATCATGTTTTTTATATTACCCCAAAAATCATGTGCCAAAGGTCTGTAAAAATTATGGTCACTAACACCATATTCCTTATACGTCACTTGGCGTGACGGTGGGGGCTCGTTACTTTTTTTTTTACTTAATATTAAAAATTGTTTGCTGATGAACATGTATTGCTGCTGATGGGAGAAAGTGGAGTACAGACAGTAGTGAATGTTTTGTTACTGAAGGGAGAAAGTGGAGTACTGACAGTAGTGGATGTTTTGTTACTGAAGGGAGAAAGTGGAGTACAGACAGTAGTGGATGTTTTGTTACTGAAGGGAGAAAGTGGAGTACTGACAGTAGTGAATGTTTTGTTACTGAAGGGAGAAAGTGGAGTACAGACAGTAGTGAATATTTTGTTACAGATATGAGAAAGTATTATACAGACAGTAGTGAATATTTTGTTACAGATGTGAGAGAGTGTGGTATAGACTGTAGTGAATATTTTGTTACAGATGTGAGAGAGTGTGGTATAGACTGTAGTGAATATTTTGTTACAGATATGAGAAAGTATGGTACAGACAGTAGTGAATATTTTGTTACAGATGTGAGAGAGTGTGGTATAGACAGTAGTGAATATTTTGTTACAGATGTGAGAAAGTTTGGTACAGACAGTAGTGAATATTTTGTTACAGATGTGAGAAAGTTTGGTACAGACAGTAGTGAATATTTTGTTACAGATGTGAGAAAGTGTGGTACAGACAGTAGTGAATATTTTGTTACAGATGTGAGAAAGTGTGGTACAGACAGTAGTGAATATTTTGTTACAGATGTGAGAAAGTATGGTACAGACAGTAGTGAATATTTTGTTACAGATGTGAGAAAGTGTGGTACAGACAGTAGTGAATATTTTGTTACAGATGTGAGAAAGTGTGGTACAGACAGTATAGAATATTTTGTTACAGATGTGAGAAAGTGTGGTACAGACAGTAGTGAATATTTTGTTACAGATGTGAGAAAGTGTGGTACAGACAGTATTGAATATTTTGTTACAGATGTGAGAAAGTGTGGTACAGACAGTAGTGAATATTTTGTTACAGATGTGAGAAAGTGTGGTACAGACAGTAGTGAATGTTTTGTTACTGAAGGGAGAAAGTGGAGTACTGACAGTAGTGAATGTTTTGTTACAGATGGGAGAAAATGTGTTATGAAAGAGTGTTTAATTCCTGTCAAAAGAAGTAATTGCTACATACATGAGAAAGTGTTTTTATTGACAAGAAAATTGTTCTTGTTTGTGTTTTTATTGACAAGAAATACATTTTACAAAATGTTATTACAGACAGGTCAATGTGTTAATAGTGAGAAGAGAAATTATTATTACTGACAAGAGACAGTGTTAATAATTGGAAGAGAAAGTGTTTTTACTAACAAGAGAAAGTGTTCATGATCGCAGGATAAAGTGTCATTACTGATAAAAGAATGTGTTTAGTTACCAACAAATAGAAGCTTTGCCACATGCACAAGTGTTTTGTCACTGACCAAAGAAAGTGTTTTGTCAATGACCAGAGAAAGTGTTTTGTCAATGACCAGAGAAAGTGTTTTGTCAATGACCAGAGAAAGTGTTTTGTCAATGACCAGAGAAAGTGTTTTTTCACTGACCAAAGAAAGTGTTTTGTCAATGACCAGAGAAAGTGTTTTGTTAATGACCAGAGAAAGTGTTTTGTCACTGATCAAAGAAAGTATTTTGTCAATGACCAGAGAAAGTGTTTTGTCACTGACCAGAGAAAGTGTTTTGTTCAGATAAATTCTGACTGTTAATTTCTTATCTTATCCTCAGTTAGAGTGGAGCTCTATAATCTGTGGGCTTGTCAACATCCCAAAGTCCATTTTTCCAACAGTGAAAGATACCAGGTAAATAGTGGACGTATCTGCAACACACAAAAATGGCTTATTATTTGTGTCTATTTGTTATATATACCCTCTCCCCTCCACCCCTTATTGTGAAATCAGCTCATATACCCTACCTTGACCATTTCATTATGTAAACTACTTTACATGATGCTTTACTCAGGGTATAAAGACAGTAAACTCCCGTGTGTTACTGGGGCCTCATTATGAGGGAAGTAAAGAATAGTAACACTGTGACCTTCCAGGCATGTCGTAAGAGGCGACTAAGGAGGTTGATCGATGGCTTGACAAGCTGTCATTGTAAAAAGTATTGTTATGGAAACAGCACCATATATTTTAGAGCAGTGATTTCTGCAATATGTGCCACTTTGGCACGCAAGGTTTCTGTTTTTGAGATTGTGGTTCTGCCCTATGTGCCATCTACGGCTCGAAAGGACGATAGATAGAAAGACAGTAAAAGTGATGGTTCCCTCCCCTTGCTTGGCATATGGGGTATATTGTGTTTATAATCATCATCATCATTGAGTACCGTCTCCGCATTGAAGATTGGCTAACATGGACCGCCATTCCACTCTGATTCTTGCTTTGATAGTGCAGGTTGTCATAGGCTGATTTATCTATCTTTTGACGTTACTTGTCCATGTTAGTCTTGGTCTGCCTCTGCCTCTTTTAACTTGTATTTTCCCTTCCAAGATTACTTTTAGTAGGCTGCTGTATCTTTTAACATGCCCCAAAAATCTCATGTCTTCTTCTACTACCTAAATCAGTCCAGAAATTAGCGATGAACAGTGTGGTTTTGTTAGAGATAAAGGAACAAGCAATGCCATTTATATCATAAGATCTGTAGTAGTAAGAGCCATAAAGGTGAAAACAGATCTATACCTATGTTTCATAGATTACACCAAGGCATTTGACAAAGTAAAGCACCAAGAAATAATGAACATTTTAGAAAGCATAAACATAGACAGCAAAGATCTAAGAATAATAAAGAACATGTACTGGCAACAAACAGCGGCCATAAGAACTGGAAACCAATTGGGAATGTTTCAACAAATAAAACAGGGTGTTAGACAAGGTTGTGTGCTGTCACCAGATTTGTTTAATATTTATAGTGAGATTATTTTAAGATCCATAAGGGGCATGCCTGGAATAACAATTGGAGGTCATAATATAAATAATCTAAGGTATGCTGATGATACAGTATTAATCGCTAAGAGTGAAAATGAGTTACAGGAAATGTTGGACATTGTAGTGAAGGAAAGCAAAAGTAAGGGACTCAGCCTTAATAGCAAAAAGACAGAGGTGATGGTAACAACAAAGAAAGGGACATCACCTCAGTGCAAAATAAAGACAAGTGGAACAATATTAAAACAGTTAAATGAATTTAAATATTTGGGAACTTTGTTAACCTCAGACGGAAGATCAAAAGAGGTGAGATGTAGAATGGCTCAGGCAAAAGCAGCTTTCCAAAAAATGAGGAAAATACTATGCAATCCATTTTTGGGGTGTCCGGTTAGCGCAATCGATAGGCGGTTGGCTTACCACGGCAACAGCCGGGGTTCGTAATCCTGGCGAGGACACCTGGGTTTTACTAATTCCCTAAAAATTAGTAGGAGCCGTGATAGCTCAGTGGTTAGTGAACTGGACTACTACGGACAAGGGGTAGGGTTCGATCCCAACCGACGGCTCCGGGTTCACCCAGCCTTAAATGGGTACCGGATTCTTTCTGGGAAAGTAAAAGCAGCACGGGCGTAATACTGACCACATTACCCCAAAAAAATCATGTGCTGAAGGTCTGTAAAATATAAGGTCACTAACACCATATTTCCCTATACGCCACTTGGCGTGACGGGGGGTACTTTTTTAAAATCCATTTTTGACAATAGAAACAAGAAAAAGAGTTCTTAAATGTTATGTAGAGCCAGTCTTAACATATGGATGCGAATCATGGACAATAGGACAACAGACAAGAAAATCACTGGAGTCTGTAGAAATGTAGTGTTACAGAAGAATGTTGAGAATACCATGGACAGCTAAGAAGAGTAATGAAGAGGTTCTGAGAAAGGTCAAAGCAAAAAGAGAGCTAATTTCCAATATTAGGAAGAGACAATCATCATTTTTTGGCCATGTAATGAGTAGAGAACAACTTGAATATATTGTAACAACTGGAAAAATTGAGGGACGAAGAGATAGAGGGAAGCAAAGAGAAAAAATAACAGACAGCTTAAGAGAATGGCTTGGCAGAAGGTCAACAACAGAAATGATAAATAGCAGCCGAGATCGAAAGTTGTGGAGAGACATGATCACCTACACCACTAGGCCCGGTACTTGATGATGATGATTTTTACTTTAACAATTTGGCTATTTCTTGTGATAATGATTTGTTATTTTTACTTTAACAATTTGGCTATTTCTTGTGATAATGATTTGTTATTTTTACTTTAATAATTTGACTATTTCTTGTGATAATGATTTGTTATTTTTACTTTAACAATTTGGCTATTTCTTGTGATAATGATTTGTTATTTTTATTTTAATAATTTGACTATTTCTTATGATAATGATTTGTTATTTTTACTTTAATAATTTGACTATTTCTTATGATAATGATTTGTTATTTTTACTTTAACAATTTGGCTATTTCTTGTGATAATGATTTGTTATTTTTACTTTAACAATTTGGCTATTTCTTGTGATAATGATTTGTTATTTTTACTTTAACAATTTGGCTATTTCTTGGGATAATGATTTGTTATTTTTACTTTAATAATTTGACTATTTCATGTGATAATGATTTGTTATTTTTACTTTAATAATTTGACTATTTCATGTGATAATGATTTGTTATTTTTACTTTAATAATTTGACTTTTTCATGTGATAATGATTTGTTATTTTTACTTTAATAATTTGACTATTTTATGTGATAATGATTTGTTATTTTTACTTTAATAATTTGACTATTTCATGTGATAATGATTTGTTATTTTTACTTTAATAATTTGACTATTTCATATGATAATGATTTGTTATTTTTACTTTAATAATTTGACTATTTCTTGTGATAATGATTTGCTATTTTTACTTTAATAATTTGACTATTTCATGTGATAATGATTTGTTATTTTTACTTTAATAATTTGACTATTTCATGTGATAATGATTTGTTATTTTTACTTTAATAATTTGACTATTTCATGTGATAATGATTTGTTATTTTTACTTTAATAATTTGACTATTTCATGTGATAATGATTTGTTATTTTTACTTTAATAATTTGACTATTTCATGTGATAATGATTTGTTATTTTTACTTTAATAATTTGACTATTTCATGTGATAATGATTTGTTATTTTTACTTTAATAATTTGACTATTTCATGTGATAATGATTTGTTATTTTTACTTTAATAATTTGACTATTTCATGGGATAATGATTTGTTATTTTTACTTTAATAATTTGACTATTTCATGGGATAATGATTTGTTATTTTTACTTTAATAATTTGTCTGCTTTAATCAATATTGACATGTTAATTTTAATGTAACATTATATTTCCTTATTGAAATAGTGACATTTTCCCTACATTTTTTGGTAACATTCGTTATTTTTAATGGAAGAATTTTTGTTGTTGTTGACTTTCCTTGCATAATCTCTCATTTACAGCGGAGATTTTGGTGTTACTGACCCAGATGTTTGTGGATTTAGGATACCTATCACCGCTGTTGTAAGTGTTGTCAGGTCATCAGGTTTTGAAGTCAGTTTTCCTTTGCAAGATGTCTGTATATATGACATGATCATAAAACATGACATGACCATAATACATGACATGACTGTAACACATAACATGACCATAACACATGACATGACCATAACACATGACGTGATCATAACACATGACATGACCATAACACATGACATGACCATAACACATGACATGACCATAACACATAACTTGACCATAACACATGACATGACCATAACACATAATATTTCTGTAACACAACATGACTGTAACATATAACATGACTAACACATAACATAACTGTAACACATAATAACATAACCATAACTGACTTGGAAGAGCCTGCTAAAGACAAACAATACAATTTGTAAATGACACCGTATAGCAAATGATACTCTTTGATAAATGATACTATTGGTAGCTGGTGCTATTTAATAAATAAAACCAACAATATATGCTCTTATCTGGTTAAACTACACTCCTTAACAAATGCAACTATTGATGTATGTTCCTATATGGTAAAATCCTACAAAGATTGAGCTATTCACCCTGTCTGCAGGTCAACATACGATATCTCAACCCGTATCATGGATCTCAAGGTCAAGAAAAGAGACTAATTGTCTAGAAAATAGATGTCTTCTTAAACATAAATTAGAGACACTTAAATGTTATGTAGATCCAGTCTTAACATATGAATCTGAATCATGGATAATAGGACATCTGACAAGAAAATCACTGGAAGCTGTAGAAATGTAGTCTTGCAGAAGATTGTTGAGAATACCATGGACAGCTAAGAGGAGTAATGAAAATGTTCTGAAAGAGGCCAAAGCAAAAAGAGAGCTAATTTCCAATATTAGGAAGAAACAATCATCATTTTTTGGCCATGTAATGAGAAGAGAACAGCTGGAATATATTGTGACAACTGGGAATAACTGTCGAGGTCAAAAGTTGTGGAGAGACATAATCACCTATGCCAGCAGGCACAATACATGATGATGATGATGATAACGATGAACACCAAATAAAACTTCAAGAGAAGAAACCAAACAAGAATATGTAAGAAGCTATATATGGAGAAGACTGTAGAAATACATCTGTTACATGCTCAGAACAAACATAAGAAGGCTTCTGCACCAAGCCTTCCATTGGACAGAGGGTGGCAAGAGAAAACAAGGAAAACCAAATTAAACTCTAACATCAATCATCATCGAGTGCCATCTCTGCAACGAAGGTTGGCTACCATGAAGCGCCATTCTGCTCTGTCTCTTGCTTTGATGGTGCAGGTTGTCATAGGCTGGTTTGTCCATCTTTTGATGTTACTCGTCCATGTTAGTCTTGGTCTGTCTCTGCCTCTTTTACCTTGTATTTTCCCCTCCATAATTACTTTTAGTGGGCTGTTGTGTCTTTTAACATGGCCCAAAAATCGCATTTGTCTTGTTTGAATTGTTTAGTAGTTCTCTTTTCATTTTAGTGAAACTCTAACAAGAACATTTAAAAGAGAGGGCTCAAATGCGGGCTTAAGAACAATACAAGCAGTGAATCATCAGACACGGAGAAGCATTTTTAGCTGAAGAAGATGAATCGATTCTTGATGTAGTGTTCTTCTCTGATGAGGCATGGTTTCACCTTACTTGATGCATTATTAGCCAAAATAATCGTATTTGGAGCAGTTTTAATTCTAATGCATTTCATGAAGTGCCTCTACACGATGCAAAAATTGGGGTGTGGTGTGCCGTCAGCAGAGAACATTTAATTGGACCAATTTTTCTCAACAACACCATTAATGCTGATCAGTACCATACTCAAATACTGGAACCTTTTTAGAACAGCTGAATGAACATGAAATTTCAGAATCATGGTTCCAGCAAGATGGTACAACTGCACACACAGCTAGAGCATCACTGCATTTTTGGGAAGAAATTTTCACAAATCTCTAAAATATCACGAGGAATTTGGCCTGCTCGTTCTCCAGATATAACTCCATTAAATAATTATCTGTGGGGTTTCTTGAAAGGAAATATTTTCACAAATAATGTACGCACAATTGAGGACCTGAAAGAATCAATTAAAATTATCACTCAAGAAATAATAACAGACATGTTACAGAAGGTATTTGACAATATGGAGAGATGTGTACAATAATGTCTTGAAGTCTGTGGTGGACATTTCCAGCACCTTTTACAATGAATATTCTATTGGTACTTTCCAGATTGCTCAAAACAGCATTAGACCATAGCAGTAACTTTTGTAACTAATTTGGCTACCATGGATTGCCATTCTACTCTGTTTCTTGCTTTGATGGTGCAGGCTGTCATAGATTGACTTGTCCATCTTTTTATGTTACTCGTTCATGTTAGTCTTGGTCTGCTTCTGCCTCTTTTACCTTGTATTTCCCCCCCCCCCCAATATTACTTTTAGTAGGCTGATGTGTCTTTTAACATGTCCCAAAAATTTCATTTGTCTTGTCTTAATTGTATTTAGTAGTTCTCTTTTTATTTTCAGTTGTTTTAAAACTTCATCGTTTGTTTTCATTTCTTTCCATCCAATTCTACCTATTCTTCTATAAATCCACATTTCAAAGGCTTCAATTTTGTATTCTGTTTTCTTGTCTAATGTCCTTGTTTCTACACCATACAGGAATATTGAGAAGATATAGCATTTTGCCATTCTTAGTTTCAGCCCTGCTGATATTTGTTTTGCTGTTAGTATATTTTTCATGGCATTAAAATTACTTTTTGCCATACCTATTAATATATAATGACGTCATTTACTTATTGTTTTCAAATGTATTCTATATACATAGTGTTGTGAGACTTGACGAACACCCTGTATAACAAAATAAAACATAATATATAACAAAATATATAACATAATATATAACATTAAGGATCTGAAACATAAGCTTGAAAGAATACATTTTAAACGAACAGATAAGAGATTAATCAAATTAGAATACGTGTTGATCTTTATAAGATGAAGGTGTTGGAAATGAATTGGTCATGTGCCTAGAATAAATGAGGAAAGACTTCCCCGTCAGGCACACTTGTGAAATCATCCAGTAAAAGAAAACAAGGCAGACCCAGAGGATCGCTACATAGAACAATTACTAGGTAAAGCCCAACCACGGGACTAAGTAACAACCAAAAACTACAAGACCTAGCAGCAGATTGTCAATCACAAGGAGCTATGACTTCCACCCTATGTGCCGTCTTTTGTTCAAAAGGAAAGTGAATGAAAATAAATAAGAGGATAAAAAGAAGATAAATAGTCTTTTCTGTGAACTCTGCAGCAACCATAATTCTCAGAATCATTCAGTTCTTCTTCTTCCCTTCCTTGTTTACCTTTCAGCATCGAGGGGAGACATGATTTGCTGTCTTTTGGTCTTCTACTCAGCTCTGCTGCTATGTTTTCTAGTGCTTCTAATATTCCATCAATCCATCATTTTCGTGGTCGGCCCTTGGGTCTGGTGTTATTGCAACATATCCTTGTGTGTGCATGGCTATGTTAGTCACATCTCATATCTTGTATACATGTCTATGTTAGTCACATCTCATATCCTTGTGTGTGCATGACTATGTTAGTCACATCTCATATCTTTGTGTGTGCATGGCTATGTTAGTCACATCTCATATCCTTGTGTGTGCATGGCTATGTTAGTCACATCTCATATCCTTGTGTGTGCATGGCTATGTTAGTCACACTCATATCCTTGTGTGTGCATGGCTATGTTAGTCACATCTCATATCCTTGTGTGTGCATGGCTATGTTAGTCACATCTCATATCTTTGTGTGTGCATGGCTATGTTAGTCACATCTCATATCCTTGTGTGTGCATGGCTATGTTAGTCACATCTCATATCCTTGTGTGTGCATGGCTATGTTAGTCACATCTCATATCTTTGTATACATGTTTATGTTAGTCACATCTCATATCTTTGTGTGTGCATGTCTATGTTAGTCATATCTCATATCTTTGTATACATCTTTATGTTAGTCACATCTCATATCTTTATGTGTGCATGGCTATGTTAGTCACATCTCATATCTTTGTGTGCATGGCTATGTTAGTCACATCTCATATCTTTGTATACATGTCTATGTTAGTCACATCTCATATCCTTGTGTGTGCATGGCTATGTTAGTCACATCTCATATCCTTGTGTGTGCATGGCTATGTTAGTCACATCTCATATCTTTGTATACATGTCTATGTTAGTCACATCTCATATCTTTGTATACATGTCTATGTTAGTCATATCTCATATCCTTGTGTGTGCATGGCTATGTTAGTCACATCTCATATCCTTGTGTGTGCATGGCTATGCTAGTCACATCTCATATCTTTGTATACATGTCTATGTTAGTCATATCTCATATCTTTGTGTGCATGTCTATGTCAATCATATCTCATATCTTTATGTGCATGTTTATGTTAGTCATGTGTCATATATCTTGATGTGTGTCGGTGTTAGTCATGTCTTGTATCACTGTGTGCATGTCTGTGTTAGTCAGATCTCATATCTTTGTGTGTTCATGTCTGTGTTAGTCACCTCTAGTGACTCGGGCAGATGGTGCTCGTAAACCTGGGAGAGCCGACCATCTAAGGGCAGAATCCCCCTACAGAAAAGACAACCTGCTGCCTTGCAGGAAGATTGGGTACAATCAAAGGCTAAGGAAAGCAAACCTGAATAAAATGCTGGCTGAAATCAGATGCACTGGGCCGCTGGCGCAGAACACAGTGCAACGTATTAACAGGTGTTCGGTCAGAGTGGTTCTGGCAGACTCTAATTGTGATGTTCTGTCTGTGGTGGCGATCAACACACTTAACCCGGCAGCTGACTTCATGTGAGAGTCTGGGATCCTACTCTGATTGAGTCCTGATCGCAGAGAGAGAGAGAGAGAGAGAGAGAGAGAGAGAGAGAGAGAGACATGTGGCTAAACCATTTTATCTGTTGTTTCTTTATATATTCTATGGCGGGGGTTATTCCTAGCTTTTTTCTCAGTTCTTCATTTCTAATCTTGTCTTTCAGGCTGTTTCCTGAATCATTCAGTGAATGTAAAATTATATGAGAATATCTTCTTGTAGGTTGCAGATCAGCAGGGGTCCATGTTTGGGCACTGCTGCTTTGACCCCGGAGATATGAAGTGCACATTGGATACTGGCACATTTCTGGATTACAACACAGGCAGCAGGCCATGTGCATCCATATCAGGTGTGACTTCTTGTGTCTTGATGTCTTTTCTGTATAGTACGCATGTCTCTTTTGTATAGTATGAGTGTCTTTTTTGTGTAGTATTTGTGTCTTTTCTATGTAGTATGTTTTTCTTTTCTGTGTAGTTTGTGTGTATTTTCTCTGTAGTAGGCCTGTGTGTGTCTTTTCTGTGCAATACGTGTGTTTTTTCTGGTAGTATGTGTGTCTACTCTGTGAAGTATGTGTGTCTTTTCTGTGTAGTATGTGTGTATTTTCTCTGTAGTAGGCCTATGTGTGTCTTTTCTGTGTAGTATGTGTGTATTTTCTCTGTAGTAGGCCTATGTGTCATCAGGGAGCCGCGATAGCTCAGTGGTTAGTGAACTGGACTACAAAGGACACAGGGTTAGGTTTGATCCCAAATCTGATGGCCTCTGGGTTCACCCAGCCATAAATGGGTACCGGATTTTTTCTGGGAAAGTAAAGCAGCACGAGTGTAATACCGACCACATTACCCCAAAAATCATGTGTCGAAGGTCTGTAAAATTTATGGTCACTAACACCATATTCCCTATACACTTGGCATGACGGGGGCTCTTTACTTTTTTTTTTAGGCCTATGTGTGTCTTTTCTGTGAAGTATTTATGTCTTCTCTGTATGAGTGTCTTTATAGCATGTGTGTCCCTTCTGTATAATATGAGTGAATTTTCTGTATAGTATGTGTGTCTTTTCTGTGTATTACAACACATAATCTTTTCTGGATAGTATGTTTTTCTTTTCTGTGTAGAGTGTCTTTTCTTTGTAGTATGTGTTTATTTTCTTTGTAATATGAGTATCTTTTCTTTGTAGCATGTGTTTCTTTTCTGTATTATATGTGTGTTTTTTCTGTGCAGTGTGTGTCTTTTCTGTGTAATATGTATCTTTTCTATGTCATATGTCCATCTTTTATGTGCAGTATTTGTGTCCTGTTTGTGTAGTTTCTGTGTAGTATGTGCATTTTTTCAGACAAAGATATTTTTTCTGGGCAGTTTATGTTCTGTTTTCCTAGTTATGAGTGTCTTTGCTTGACAATTAGTGTATGACTTCTCCCTGCAGATTTCTTTTGGTTATATATCCTGTCCTCTATATCGTCCAATAAAAATCTTATAAGAATGAAAGATGTTAATTAGCTTAGTAAAAGTCTTGGTAGTTGAGTGGCTAGTGCATTCACTGCTGATTAGAAGACCCTCCCCCCCCACCCCGGGAAAATTGTAAAAAAAAAATAAATTATTCAATTTATATTACTCGTTGTATAACAATAATATCTGTGGTTGTAAGATTATGCGAATTATAACAAGAATGAACATGATAACATGAAAAAAAAATATTATTGAAAGTCTTAAGTAATGAAAATTACAGAAATGAGATTTTCAAATCGGGACTAAATCATTACATTATATTGTCTTTGCTTAAATTCCCATCACCCCCTTTTGATGTGTGCTGTGTTTGCTATGATGGGGACTGCAACTGCCTTTCTTTACTTTTGGGTATTTGATGAGATGTTAAATCGGATGATTCCACTGGCATACGAGGTTGAGCTATTATGGATTTCCATCCATTTGCAGTGATACTGGAGCCTTCAAATAACCATAACAACCATAACCATCTGATAACTACTAAAGAAATTGATACTTCTCTTTATCATCCTTCCTTAAAAGGACGTAAACGTATTGCATTGAGATTTGCAGTAGAACTGTGAAGCTTTTGTCTATCAGCTCAACACATCTGAATTCAGCAAGGTATTTTTGAGTATCAAGTTGTCTTCTGTTTTTGATCCTTACTTGCTTGGCCAGACTAGACCAGTTAGTTTGTGTCTAGAAGCACTGCGAAGAGGTGGAGCATGATCTGGAGGGTTCTAGTTCACCGATCATTGTGCAAGCCATTCACTATGAATCACTGGCAGCTTCCAGTTCTGTTGCTATCTTGTGCCTTGTCTCAAATAGGAATACAAAAGTGTCAGAGATCTAAATAAATAAAAATGGATTAGTCACTGAAATAAATGAAAATAAACAGAGGTTAGAATCATTTATATAGATCCTTGATCAAAATAAAGAAATCATATTCAATTAAAGGATTCATGATTAGAACCAAGAAAATGGATTAGTAATTAGAATCAATGAAAGAGAACAGATAATAAAATCCATGAAATGAGCCAAAGATTGAATCAGAGTAATAGTTAGTGAATGGAATAAAGATAATTGTTCCCTTCTTTTGCTGCCGGAGCTACTGAGTTTAGTGCTCTGTGCACACCATGAGCTATGTTTTTTTCATCTGGATCATGTTTTGACATTCCGATTGCCTATGATAAATGATAATATCATATGATAAGAATAGTTCAGATGCGTTCACTTTAGGTGCCACTTGGCCTTATGTCTTTTGGTATGTGCTGTAGTTGCTATGATAGGGACTGCAGCTGCCTTTCTTTGTTTAGATCCTTCAATGAGATGAGTTTTAATTCAGATGATTTCACTGGTACAGGTGGTTGAGCAATTATGGATTTTAATTTGTTTGCAGTGATACCAAGGCCCTTGACTAACCATAACCTTAATCATAAAGATAATTGATTGACAATTTACATTAAAAAAATTAATCACTGATGGAAATCCAAAATTTCTTTTGATTTTGGAGCTAGAATCTGGTTAGTAGCATTTACTGGGGAAGCTGGGTGGTCTAGCGGGAAGACATCAGCAACTGGACAAGAAGGTCCAAGTTTCCAATTTTTCCTCACATTCAGCTTTACTGCAGCTTCGCATTTTTATGCATTCATTTGCATTTCTTTGCCTTAACCACTGGGCAAGAAGGTCTCGGGTGTAATTCTCAACACAGGTGGTGGGGAACAAAATCAATCCATGATTTCTTCATGGCTTAACCCTCACTAGTCTCTTGGTAGTGAGATCCAATGTCTAGCCCTCTTTGGTAATGAACAGGACTGGCTAGAGATATAATGCCGATGAACGCAAACAACTAATAAATAAAATAATTTTATGTTGAAACTTAACTTCATCTTAGTTTTTATATTTTTAACAGCTTTGTATTTCATCTTAGGGCTGTATCCAATAGTTGGATGGAAATTTGGCAAAGAACTGGTGTACCTGGCCGAGGGACAGTCTGCGGATGCATGGATAATAGTTGAGTGGGCACGGTCCCTAGGTCAGTCATACTAACATTCTTGTAGGTTTGAACTTTCAACCCAATTTTATTTATTTATTTTTTAAAACAAAAATCTATCTGTCTGCTTGTTTGCCTTTCTGTCTGTCTGTCTGTCTATCCGTCCGTCCGTCCGTCCGTCCGTCCGTCCGTCCGTCCGTCCGTCCGTCCGTCCGTCCGTCCGTCCGTCCGTCCGTCCGTCCGTCCGTCCGTCCGTCCGTCCGTCCGTCTGTCTGTCTGTCTGTCTGTCTGTCTGTCTGTCTATCAATCTTTCTAATTAATTCATCCTTCCATCTAATCTACTTACCTACCCACCCAACCACCCACTTAGCTATCTATCTATTGTCCTTTTGAGATGAAGATGTATCATGAGCCAGAAATTGTAGACTGTCTATGTTTGACAATCTTTGTCATCAAGCATCAGAAATTGCATTGAACCCACAATATATCTCGCCACGCACCCCTGTTCTGGGTGAGTTGCTCAATTTCAACAAAAGAGCTGATAGCTGCAGTTGCTGCCCCTCACCTCAGTGTTCTTTTTAGTGTTTCTCTAAGCTGGCTTCTTTTTCTTTTACCCTCTGGTTCGTTCCCATTTGAGGACTTACTTTGAGATTTTCCTGTTCTCTCTTCTCATCACAAGGCCAACATTTGACCACCTTCTTCTTTTGACTACATATGTTATTATTATATGTTTTGTCATTTTAAATAAAAATGGATCAAGTAAAATGCAAGATCTAAATAAATGGAAGAGCATTACAATATGTGTATTACTTGTAACACTAAAACTATCTTTATGACACATAGTACCACTGCTGGTGTATGTCGGGGGGCAACGATAGAACCCGAGGGATAAAGGCCGCTTGGTCAAGCAGTCGCCACGACGTGTGAGACTCAGGATTTTTATTTCACCCCCGATAGAAAAAATCCTTTCTGTCTACCGCAGGCTTCAAACACCGTACGCCGGCTTTTCAACTAGCGGAACAGTGGTTTTAGCCACACAGCCACGCGCACCTCTGTAACACTTGTAACACTATGGCACAAAAAGATCTTTAATTAGGAAATAGTAGTTGTAGGTAGTTGAAGTTAGTTGTAGTTAGTTGAAGGCCCTGGTATCACTGCAAATGAATTAAAATCCATAATTGCTCAACCACCCATGCCTGTGGAATCATCCGAACTAATATCTCATCTCATTGAAGGATCCAAACAAAGAAAGGCAGCTGCAGTCCCCATCTTAGCCGCTACAGAACATGCCAAAAGACATAAGGTGTAACCACACCAAAAGTGATGACATTAATGAAATAATTCTATTTCTGGGTCTCTTTAATTACAATAATGAATTAATTATATTCTCAGGTTTCTTTAACAATATTAATTAATTATATTTTCTGGTCTCTTTAACACCATTAATGAATTACTTCTATTTCAAGGTCTATTTAATAACATTAATGAATTAATTATATTTGTGGGTCTCTTTAATGACATTAATGAATTAATTATATTTGTGGGTCTCTTTAATGACATTAATGAATTAATTCTATTTCTGATCCCTTTAATAACATTAATTAAATAATTATGTTTTTTTGTGTGTCTCCATTACTATAATGAAGTATTTCTGCTTCAATCCAGGTTTGTTCAGTGACATTGCACAGAGCTCTGATGTGGCTGAGTCTGTACCAGGTAATTTGATTTTTAGGGAACAGGCAAATAATTGCAGTGCTGTTGTAAAACTGGTAGCAGGAGTAAGTAATGGGGTGTAATGTACACTCCTACAAGGTACGGTGAGAGCTTTACAAAAAAGGAACACAACAAAACACAAACGTTTCGGCATACAGGCGACCTTCTTCAGAAAACGAGAACACAAACGAACAACGAAATAAAGATAAACTCTGCTACATCTAGGATGAGGGGACAGGTAAATTAAAGAGAAATAAACAGAGGGATAAGAGATGAAATGATGAAATGAAAGAGAGATGTGCTCCATATAAGAGGATAAAAATAGATAATATGTGAAAATTAGTAAGCTAAAATAGATACAAAATTAAAGCGAGACTAAACTGGGGCAAAGTTGAACGCATTCGAAAATAAATGTCTAAGGAAAATACTCGGTATAGCGTGAAACGAATTCAAAACAAATGAGGAAATTAGAGAAATCGCCAATCAACCACTAATATCTTCAGTAATAAAGAAAAGACGATGGTCATATGTTGGACATGTGATGAGAAGAGATAATAATCGAATAGCAAAGCAAGCCCTCATATGGGAAACAACAGGTAAGAGAAAAAGAGGAAGACCCAGGGAGACACTGAGAACATTGATGAGAGAGGCAAGAGCAGCAGGATTCGGCTCCCTCAATGAGATAGAGCTGCTTGCACAGAACAGAGACAGATTGCGAGATTTGATAAAATATCTTTAAAAGAAAACTGCTAGAACAAAAATTCAGATAGGAGAAGGTGTATCTTGGTCTACGACCTATGGGCCGGGTATGGCTCGAAAGGTCAATAGATAGATAGAAACTGGGGCAAGAAACGACTAATTTGTTTTTAGTTTTCTCATTACATCTATTCCCATACATTTCCAATAACAGCTAAAAATGGCCATTCCCAAACTTGCTGCTGCTCTTATAGTAGACCCATGAACAGTAAGACAACAGACAAGAAATAATTGGAGGTCATAGAAATGTAGTTTTACAGAAACATGTTAATAATAACATGTACAGCTAAATGAATTTCCTTCATTGAAATTGACAATCACGAAGATACAGACTTTCATTAATGGATGCTTACGCAGGATAAAAGGATGGAAATGGCAGGACAAAATCACTAACATAGAATTATGGAAATGTACCAGTCAAACACCAGTGGATAAAGAGATACAGCGAACACTACGGAAGCCAACTGATAGTATTACACAACAGGCCCTTTTTTGGAATCCCCAGGGGAAAAGACAAAGAGGAAGACCAAGGAATTCTTGGAGAAGACAGATAGAAGCAGTGATGAAGATGATGGGGAAGACATGGAATGATCTTAAAAGAATGGCAAAAAACAGAACGACTTGGAAAGTGTTTGTTGAAGACCTATGCTCCACTGGGAGCTAAAATGGTAGAAGAAGAAGAAGACAGCTAAATGAATATTGAGAATTTTTCAAAAGGGGCCAAAGGAAAAAGAAAATGTGTCACCAACATCTGGAGGAAACAATCATCATTATTTTTATTTAGGCTGCCATGTTATGAAACATAACATAACAACTCCTGATAGTTCTACTCATCATCATCGAGTGCAATCTCCGCAATGAAGGTTGGCTACCATGGAGCGCCATTCTGCTCTGTCTCTTGCTTTGATGGTGCAGGTTGTCATAGGCTGTCTATATTTGTTCTATAAATTTTGTTATATAAATTCACAAAATCGACTATCCAGGACGCCCCATCGTGTCTGCGTGTGCTTGCCCGACTGAACACATATCTGACTATCTAGACAGTGTCTTCCAGCCCATGGTTGCCAGTCTTCCTTCATATGTCAGGGACACAAACCATGCACGTTAATATCTTCTCTTCTATCTCTCTCTCCCATGGTCGCTCATACCGACTTTTTACCCTTGATGTTTGCTCCCTCTACACCTCTATTCCTCACTCCGACGGCCTCTTAGCTCTATGTTTCTTTCTTGACCAGAGACAACACCCCTCTGTGGATACTGCCACTCTTCTCCGCCTTACTGAGCTTGTACTCAACCTCAATACCTTTGAGTTCGATGGTAACTTCTATGACCAGGTTAGTGGAGTAGCCATGGACACCAATCCATCACGCCAAGTACCTCCATCACGCCAAGTGGCGGCGTATAGGGAATATGGTGTTAGTGACCATAAATTTTACAGACCTTTGGCACATGATTTTTGGGGTAATGTGGTCAGTATTACGCCCGTGCGGCTTTACTTTCCCAGAAAAAAATCCGGTACCCATTTAAGGCTGGGTCAACCCGGAAGCCATCGGTTGGGATCGAACCCTACCCCTTGTCCTTTGTAGTCCAGTTCACTAACCACTGAGCTATCGTGGCTCCACATTTCTTGTATAGTCGAGCAAAACATATTATGTGACTCAAAATGCCATGTTGAAGTCAAATGTGCTGGGTGAAATATCATAAACAATCAACTGTAAACCACACACAATGCATCTGTGCCTGCTTAATTTCCTTTTAATGGAGTATGAAGAAGAGGACTAGTCATAGAGTGAACACCAGAAAGAACAAAAGAAAAAAATAGACATATCAAATGCTTACTATGAGGGTGCACTGATCACGATCAGTCCCATTACCTTGACAGTAATCAGAACACTCTTGGTGATGTCTTCACAGTTTTCCTCAAACCTTCACAATTACAAGCTGCTCTCTGAAATTATGGAAGTTAATCCTGTCCATTTTCTGTTGTTGTCCTCCCTTAATTTTTCTGTCGCAGTGTCTTATTTTACCTGATACTGTGCCCTGCAAAATAGTCTTAGCAAGGAATGTAGATCTTGTAACATGTCAGTAAAACTGTAAGTTTTGTCCCTTTACTGTTGTTGTTGACGGATTGCCACGAGTTGATGCGGGCAGCTTGCAGTTTGGGTATCCCCTAAATTTTGTTTTTTTTTTTTTTTTTTTTTTTAAAGGGGGGGGGGGGGTAAAGACAAAAAATTGCATCAAGATGCAAAAAATGTGAAGCTGCTAATCTGTGCCTTTCTGCCACCTGTAGGACATTCTTCATGTCTTGTCTTTGTCAACAATGCTGACAACATATGGGACAATGTCACAGTGCTTCCAATTTGTGTTACTATTTTGAGGTTATTTTAAATTCATCTATCTGTCTATCAAGCTTCTGAGCCGCAGTCGACCCATAGGACGTAGACTCAAATACTCTTTTCCTGTTTCAAAATTTTCTTTCTAGCGATCTCATTCCATTCTCCACAACAGCTATGCCAGCAAGTCTGTGTGCTGATTCATTTCCTCTTACATCAAGTTGCTCTGGCACACACACAAAAAATAATCTGATTTTTGTTAGCCTTCGTTTCCATACAGAAGCTTTTTATCAATGCAACAGAAGGGATTTCAGAGACAAAATTTTTTATGGTTTTAAAAATCAATCTATCTATCTATTGACTTTTTGAGCCGTAGCCGGCCCATAAGGCATAGACCCAGATACTCATTCTCTTATCTAAATTTGTATTCTAGCAGTTTTCAATCCTTGTAAAGATCTTTTATCAAATTTCACCATTTGTCTCTGTTCTGTGCAAACATCTTGATCTCATTGAGGGAGCTGATTCCTGCTGCCTTTGCCTCCCTGATTAATGTTCTTCTCAGTGTTTTTTTTTTGGTTGGCCTCGTTTCCTCCTATCTGTTGTTTCACACTTGAGGGCTGGCTTTGCTATTCGGTTATTACCCCTTCTCATCACATGTCCAACATACGAATTTTCAATTCATGCCCACATGTTGTTTTTTTTTTTTTTTTTTTGCTACTTTATTTAAAAAATATTTGACATTTCAGACTCTGGTGGTGTGTTCTTTGTTCCATCCTTCACTGGCTTGCAAGTCCCTTTCAATGATGACAAAGCTGCCACAGCAATATTTGGCATGACACCTACAACAACAAGAGCTCATATTGTAAGAGCTATGCTTGAGTCTGTAGCATTCAGGTTCAAATCTTCGTATGAGAAAGCTGTCGCTGAGACAAAGATTCCATTGTCTCACATCAGGTGAGTTGTAGTTTGATTATTCTTCTTCTACCTTTCAGCTCCCTGTGGAGCATAGGTCTTCAACAAACACTTTCCAAGCTGTTCTGTTTCTTGCCATTCTTTTAAGATCATTCCATATCTTCCCCATCATTTCATCTCTGCTTCCATCTGTCTTCTCCAAAATATTTTGGTCTTCATCTTTGTCTTTTTCTTTAGGGATTCCAAAAAAGGGCCTGTTGTTTAATACTCTTGTTTGACTATTAGATTATTAGTTTTATTATTAATCGTCAAAGAATAGATCAATCAATAATGCTAGAAATTATTAGGTGAAATGAAGTTTAATTGTTAGTTATCAATCAATCATTCTTCTTCTTCTTTTCTTCTCCTATCCTTCCTCCATTGTCATTGGCGTCAAGAGGAGATAAAATCTGCGATTCTTTGCTCTTCTGTTGGCCTCTTCTGGTGTTATCCCTCCTAGTGACTCTAGTATTCCCTTTATCCATCTCCTTCTTGGTCTTACTCTTAAACTGGTGTAATCAATCATTAATGTCAGATTTTAATATCTTAATCATTTTTTTATCAAGCAAATGCCATTTTGGCCTACTCCTTTTTCCTTATAAATGTCAAGGGTTTTTTAATGCGTGCAAAGTGCACATGGGAGCCTCTTGTTTTTCGCTGTTATCCGAGAGAGCTAAGATCACATCTCACTGCTTGGAGAGAGGAAAGCCATGAAGAAACAATAAATTCAGAGAGAAATATTAAACTGTGGCAGGATTAAGTTTGAACCTCCTTGTCCAGAAGGAGCCACGATAGATCAATGGTTAGTGAACTGGACTACAAAGGATAAGAGGTTGGGTCCAATTCTGATTGACAGCTTCTAGATTCCATCCATCCATCCGTAAATTGATCCATCCATCCATTGATCCATCATTCCATCCATCCATTAATCCATCAATCCATCGATTTATCCATCCATTTATCCATCCATCCCTCCATCCATCCATCTTATCCATCCATCTATTGAGCCATAACCAGCCCATAGGGCATAGACACAGATACTCTTTCCCTGTTTCAAAAATTATTCTTTCTAGCAGTCTCAATCCTTGGTAAAGATCTTTTATCAAATCTCGTCATTTGTCTCTGTTCTGTCCAAGCATCTTGATCTCATTGAGGGAGCTGATTCCTGCTGCCATTGCCTCTCTGATCTTCTGGGTTCACCCAGCCTTAAATAAACCAGTTAAAAAACCAGATTTTTTTCTGGAATAGTAAAGCAGTACAGGCGTAATACCGACCACATTACCTCAAAAATCATGTGCCGAAGGTCTGTAAAATTATGGTCAATAACACCATATTCCCTATATGCTACTTGGCGTGACGGGGCTCCTTACTTACCTACTTTCTTGCCCAGAGGACAAAAGCTGACCTTTAGTTTACTCAGCCTTCTTCGGCAGAACCTAGTTGTATATTCTCTAGTTTCCAATAACAGCAAAATTACCTGGAACATTTCTTCATGTTCTTTGCCCTTATTTTATTATAAGTTTGCATTGCATCATGTTGGAGCCGCGATAGCTCAGTGGTTAGTGAACTGGACAACAAAGGACAAGAGGTAGGGTTCGATCCCAACCGATGGCTTCTAGGTTCACCCAGTCTTTAATGTGTACCGGATTTTTTTCTGGGAAAGTAAAGCGGCACGGGCATAATACTGACGACATTACCCCAAAAATCATGTGCCGAAAGTCTGTAAAATTTATGGTCACTAACACCATATTCCCTATACGCCACTTGGCATGACAGGGGCACTTTACCTTTTTTTATTGCATCATGTTTACACCATATAGTCTACGCTTCTGTCTTCCAACAAGTGGTGTTGAGGACTGCTCCCTAGCCTTTGGTTCATTTTGACTTTCCAGCAAGACAGCTTGTTTGTAGACAGAGTTGTCTTTCTTTGGAAAAAAAACTAGTTATACCGGACTAAAAATCCATTCATAATGTATTTGTTTTTATTTTCACTTGGATGGATGATGCATGAGAACTTATTTGTTCACTCTACTAGTTTTTTTAGCCCTTGATTTACTAGAGTATGCTTCCCAGGGTATTGACATGGTGTATTCTTCCTGATGTTCCTTGGTGATCACTATGAACTGAGCTGATGTTTAGATGGGATGAACTGAGCTGATGTTTAGAGGGGATGAACTGAGCTGATGTTTAGAGGGGATGAACTGAGCTGATGTTTAGATGGCATGAACTGAGCTGATGTTTAGAGGGCATGAACTGTGCTGAAGTTTAGAGGGGATGAACTGAGCTGATGTTTAGAGGGCATGAACTGAGCTGATGTTTAGAGGGATTGAACTGAGCTGATGTTTAGAGGGCATGAACTGAGCTGATGTTTAGAGGGGATGAACTGAGCTGATGTTTAGAGGGGATGAACTGAGCTGATGTTTAGAGGGATGAACTGAGCTGATGTTTAGAGGGGTGATGGCATCAAGATGCACAGAAATGTGAAGGTGTTGTAAAGCATATGATAATAATGAAAATGTTAAAAAACAGGAAAAAGTGGTTTAGTAACAGCTTTACGTAGGTGAGAAACAAAACAAAAAGCTGGTGTTTAGAACAGCTTTATGTAGGTGAGAAACAAAACAAAAAGCTGGTGTTTAGAACAGCTTTATGTAGGTGAGAAACAAAACAAAGAGCTGGTGTTTAGTAACAGCTTTACGTTAGTTAGAAACAAAACAAAAAGTTGATGTTAAAACAGCATTTCATAAGTTAAAAACAAACAAAAAGCTAGTGTTTAAAACAGCTTTATGCAAGTTAGAAAAAAAACAATAAGCTGATGTTTGAAAACAGCTTTACATAAGCTAAGAACAAAACAAAGAGCTGGTGTTTAGTAACAGCTTTACGTTAATTAGAAACAAAACAAAAAGTTGATGTTAAAACAGCATTTCATAAGTTAAAAACAAAACAAAAAGCTAGTGTTTAAAACAGCTTTATGCAAGTTAGAAAAAAAACAATAAGCTGATGTTTGAAAACAGCTTTACATAAGCTAAGAACAAAACAAAAAGCTGGTGTTTAGAACAGCTTTATGCAAGTTAGAAACAAAACAGAAAAGCTGATTTTTAGAACAGCTTTACGTAACTTAGAAACAAAACAAAAAAGCTGATGTTTAGAACAGCTTTACGTAAGTTAGAAAGAAAACAAAAAAGCTGGTGTTTAGAACAGCTTTACGTAAGTTAGAAAGAAAACAAAAAAGCTGGTGTTTAGAACAGCTTTATGTTAGTTAGAAACAAAACAAAAAAGCTGGTGTTTAGAACTGCTTTACGTAAGTTAGAAAACAAAACAAAAAGCTGATGTTTAGAACTGCTTGACGTAAGTTAGAAACAAAACAAAAAAGCTGGTGTTTAGAACAGCTTCACTTAAATAGTGTAAAGAGTGTCTTGTGATGACATGTTTAAATGCCATAGCACAACTGCTTGCTTCAATCTCAAAGTGACATCTTATTTATACTCATAAAATATTTCTACATGTATGAACAAAGAAAGAAAGCAAAAATAAAGGACTCAGCCTTAATAACAAAAAGACAGAAGTAATGGTAGGAACAAAGAAAAAGACATCACCTCAGTGCAAAAATAATGACAAATGGAAAAATATTAAAACAGGTAAATGAATTTAAATATTTGGGAACTTTGTTAACCTCAGATGGAAGATGTACAACAGAGGTGAGATGTAGAATGGCTCAGGCAAAAGCAGCTTTCCAAAAAATGAGGAAGATACTGTGCAATCTGGGCAAACATACTAACATCAAAACAAATAACACCAGGGCTAAAACTAAGAATAGCAAAATGTTATGTCTTCTCAATATTCCTATATGGTGCAGAAACATGGACATTAGACAAGAAAACAGAACAGAGAATTGAAGCCTTTGAAATGTGGATATATAGAAGAATAGGTAGAATTGGAAGGAAAAGAAAACAAACGACAAAGTCTTAAAACAACTAAAAATGAAAAGAGTAACTACTAAACACAATTCAAACAAGAAAAATGCGATTTTTGGGCCATGTTAAAAGACACAACAACCTACTAAAAGTAATCCTGGAGGGGAAAATACAAGGTAAAAGAGGCAGAGGCAGACCAAGACTAACATGGACGAGTAACATCAAAAGATGGACAAATCAGCCTATGACAACCTGCACCATCAAAGCAAGAGAAAGAGTGGAATGGTGCTCCATGGTAGCCAACCTTCGATGCGGAAACGGCACTCTGTGATGATGATTAGCTTCACTGCAGATTCGTATTTTGATGTATTTATGTCCATTTCTTTGCCTTGACCCCTTTAATACAAGTAACTAACAAAGTCTAGCTGTGACAGTAGTTTAAGTGTATTTGGTTTGTTCTGACTGCTTTATGTTATTTTGTGAATGATTAAAACTTGATTAATTTCTTGTGTCAGTCTGGACTTAAAGTGCATTGTGGTGATTCTGAAATATGCAAGGTAAGTTGTATTCTGACACTGTTATAGATCAACTGGGGACCATGAAGCTACTACCAAACTCTCCATGTTTACTGTATTGCCAAGCTAGTGTACTGTCATTGTGCTTCTAATGTCCTGCTCATGTCATGTCCTGCTCTCTTCATGCCCTTCTCTTATTATGTCCCACTCCAATCATGCCCTTCTCTTATCATTTTATTCTCTTATCATGTCCCACTTCTATCATGCCCTTCTCTTATCATGTCCCACTCCTATCATGCCCTTCTCTTATCATGTTATTCTCTTATCATGTTCCACTCCTATCATGCCCTTCTCTTATCATGTTATTCTCTTATCATGTTCCACTCCTATCATGCCCTTCTCTTATCATGTCCCACTCCTATCATGCCCTTCTCTTATCATACCCTCCTCTTATCATGTTATTCTCTTATCATGTCCCACTCCAATCATGCCCTTCTCTTATCATGTTATTCTCTTATCATGTCCCACTTCTATCATGCCCTTCTCTTATCATGTCCCACTCCTATCATGCCCTTCTCTTATCATCTCCCACTCCTATCATGCCCTTCTCTTATCATCTCCAACTCCTATCATGCCGTTCTCTTATCATACCCTCCTCTTATCATGTTATTCTCTTATCATGTCCCACTCCTATCATGCCCTTCTCTTATCATACCCTCCTCTTATCATGTTATTCTCTTATCATGTTCCACTCCTATCATGCCCTTCTCTTATCATGTTCCACTCCTATCATGCCCTTCTCTTATCATACCCTCCTCTTATCATGTTATTCTCTTATCATGTCCCACTCCTATCATGCCCTTCTCTTATCATGTCCCACTCCTATCATGCCCTTCTCTTATCATGTCCCACTCCTATCATGCCCTTCTCGTATCATGTTCCACTCCTATCATGCCCTTCTCTTATCATGTCCCACTCCTATCATGCCCTTCTCTTATCATGTTCCACTCCTATCATGCCCTTCTCTTATCATGTCCCACTCCTATCATGCCCTTCTCATATCATGTCCCACTCCTATCATGCCCTTCTCTTATCATGTCCCACTCCTATCATGCCCTTCTCGTATCATGTTCCACTCCTATCATGCCTTCTCTTATCATACCCACCTCTTATCATGTTCTTCTCTTATCATGTCATTCTCTTATCATGCCCCCCCTCTTATCCTGTTTTTCTATTATCATGACCTTTTCTTACCTTGTTCATCTCTTATTTTCCTGCTCTTATCGTCCTGAAGCCATCATGCCCTTCTGTTTTTCACGCCCTTCTCTCATCATACCCCTCTCTAATCTTGTTCTGCTCTTATCATATCTTGCATTTATCATGTTCATTTCTTTTTATGTTCTTTTCTTTTCATGCCCATATCTTATCATGTCCTTCTCTTATCATGCCCTTCTCTTATCATGCCCTTCTCTAATCATGCCCTTCTCTAATCATGCCCTTCTCTTATCATGCCCTTCTCTTATCATGCCCTTCTCTAATCGTGCCCTTCTCTTATCATGCCCTTCTCTTATCATGCCCTTCTCTTATCATGCCCTTCTCTAATCATGCCCTTCTCTTATCATGCCCTTCTCTTATCATGCCCTTCTCTTATCATGCCCTTCTCTTTTCATGCTCATCTCTTATAATGCCCTTCTCTTATCATGTCCTTCTCTTATCATGCCCTTCTCTTGTAATACCCTTCTCTTATCATGCCCTTCTATTTTCACGCTCATCTCTTATCATGCCCTTTTCTTATCATGTCTTGCACTTTTCATGCCCTTCTCTTCTCATGTCTTGCACTTATCATGCCCTTCTCTTCTCATGTCTTGCAGTTATCATGCCCTTCTCTTATCATGTCTTGCACTTATCATGCCCTTCTCTTTTCGTGCTCATCTCTTATCATGCCCTGCTCTCTTCAAGTCTGTCTCGTTTTTTTCTTGTCAAGATTTGTTCATGACTACAATCACTACAATCAAGTTATCTTCTCCAACAGAGTGATGGAGGAATAGCTGTCAACAACTTTCTTGTTCAGATGATGAGCGATGTCTTTGATCGGGACATCACACGCAGCCTACACAGCGACATGTCCTCTCTTGGAGCAGCTTTTCTTGCTGGCCTTGCGAGAGGTGAGTGTTCCAATATCGTACAAAAGTTAAATGTTTTTATTAAAATGAATTGTTTCTACCTTGGCCTCTCAGATCCCTGACAAATTGCAACAGTCTAACCTAAAAGATGATGTTTTTCTTAAGTTAGGTTTTGTGCACTGAGATATGACCAGTAATGCATCCATACAGTTTATATATCTCAGGCCGCACAATGGAGTTTGTACACGTAGGTCTGTATTCTACTCTGAGGTTCTCAGTACACCTATAGCTTGCTTGCTTGTGTTTGCTTGATGACTAGAGTAATACACCTCTTCATCATCCACCCATAAAAGGATGTTAAGTGGGCGTGTCTGCGTTGTGTTGTGGTTTACAGTATAACTGTGATATTTGCGCCTTTCGGCCCAACACATCCGACTTCAACATGTTATTTTTGAGTACCGGGTTGTCTTTCCTCTTCGATCCCTGCTCGCTTGGCCAGACTAGACAGGTTAGTCTCTTACTGGAGGCACAGTGAGGAGGTGGAGTAGGGTCTGGATGATTCTGGTTTACCGATCCTAGCACAAGTCATCAGCCTTGGAGTGCTGATAACTCTCAGCTCTGCTGCTGTTAGGCGCCTTGCTTCCGTACACCTACTGATGTGCGCAGAGCACAGAGAAGAGGATCATAACATAACATAACATAACATGACACAATATATAACATAACAACAGGTGAGAGTTTTGAATATCTTGACTCAAAGATAAGAAAGGATAGAAAGACTATCAAAGAGATGATAAGGAGGCTGAACAACGGTGAACAAAGCTATGAATAAATAAACTCAGTAGACATGAGGAGATCAAGATATTCACTCAGAACAGGTCACTCACCGTGCCCTTAGAGCACATCTACACAAGATAGGACTCAGTGACTTTGCAACATGTGATTGTTAAACATCCAGTGCATGTCCTACAGGACTCTAAAACTACGAACATAAATATAAAAAAAAAAAAGTAAAGTACCCCCTGTCACGCCAAGTGGCGTATAGGCAATATGGTGTTAGTGACCATATATTTTGCAGACTTTCGGCACATGATTTTTGGTGTAATGTGGTTGGTATTATGCCCGTGCCGCTTCACTTCCCCTGAAAAAAAAATCAGGTACCCATTAAATACTGGGTGAACCCGAAAGCCATCAGTTGGGATCGAACCCTACCTCTTGTCCTTTGCAGTCCAGTTCACTAACCACTGAGCTATCGCGGCTCCCTACGAACACAAATATGGCCCACAGAAACAACCCTGCATGACAAATTATGGGGAACAGGTGAAGATCTCAGATGCCCCTATTGTTCATGACCCATGCTGGTGTGTTCATCATAGCAATAGCTAATCACTGAAGAGGAAGCTTTGAATAAATTAAAGACTTAGACTTTAGAACGGAATCACCTCACAGCAGGTGAGGCATTACCATATCTGCTCAGTCACCCTTCTATCAACCAAAAAAGTGTGCATCCTGATTGTTTATACTGTTCTATTGAATTTGTTGTGTTCTGTAAAAATAGCACATTTTTATTTATGTACACACTGTTCTATTGTACAATCTTACATATATCTGGGCAGTAATATAAATAAAGAGGGAGGAACAGAAATGATAGCAAAATAAGGATATCAAAAGCAAGTTGAGGAGCTTGTGTTGCACTGGGAAACATATGGAAGTCCAAAGAAATTAGGTTAAGTACAAAAATAAAAATTTTCAACTCCAATGTTAAGTCGGTCCTATTATATGGCTGTGAAACATGGAGAACAATAAAATTTACAATCATGAAGATACAGACTTTCGTTAATGGATGCTTACACAGAATAAAAGGATGGAAATGGCAGGACAAAATCACTAACATAGAATTATGGAAATGTACCAGTCAAATACCAGTAGATAAAGAGATATAGCAAAGACTATGGCGCTGGATATGATACACATTGCAGAAGCCAACTGAGAGTATTATACAATAGGCCCTTTTTTGGAATCCCCAGGAGAAAAGACAAAGAAATTCTTGGAGAAGACAGACAGAAGCAGAGATGAAGATGATGGGGAAGACATGGAATGATCTTAAAAGAATGGCAAGAAACAGAACGACTTGGAAAGTGTTTGTTAAAGACCTATGCTCCACAGGTAGCTGAAAGGCAGAAGAAGAAGTAGACTGTTCTATTGAACGTGCCGCATTCTGTATAAATGGTGTGCAACTCAAATGGACACTTCTGGATTTCTACAATGGTGATGTCCCCATGCGCCTTGTGCCAATTCTGGTGTAGACTTCATTGACCAATGAATGTGCCCAAGATTCATTGTCCCAACAAATGAAGTAATGCCTCCAATTCTTTAAAAGCCTTGATCCAACCACAGTGCAGCTGGTGGCAAACTTGCAGGTGAATACAGATCACACATCCCATCCTAATAAAACCCAGGGCCTGGTACCGCCCCACTACACTCCATTGCCAGTCGTCTGCAACACTGTCTTAGCATGTGAGCACCAAAACCATGTTTACCAGTCAGCTGAATGCGACTAGGCTACCGCTGTCTCCACAAACAATAATCCAAACCAGAAAGAAACACTTTAAACCACACTGCAGCAAAATTGCCACTCGTTCTGAATCTGATTAGACTATGCGGTCATCTTGGCCTGCCGCAGCAATCAGAAATGGAATAAATTAAAACAACCATACAGCAAATAGATTGCACAGTGGTTAGTGAACTGGACTACAAAGGACAAGAAGTAGGGTTCGATCCCAACCGATGGCTTCCGGTTCACCCAGCCTTTAATGGGTACCGGATTTTGTTCTGGGAAAGTAAAGCGGCACGGGCGTAACACCGACCACATTACCCCAAAAATCATGTGCTGAAGGTCTGTAAAATTTATGGTCACTAACACCATATTCCCTATACGGCACTTTGCATGATGGGGGGGGGGGGATTGATATTGCCACTGAGGTCAAACTTTCTAGCCATAAATAACTATCCAAGGTTACTCTCCCTCCCGCCTCCAAGCTCCTCACTTTTGTCTTTTGCTAAAAATGCATTGCCTTCTTTTTCTCTGACCCACCGACTACTAACAAATTAGTAGTGTCTTCATCAGCATCTGCCTCTTTTTCTCTGACCCACCGACTACTAACAAAATTAGTAGTGTCTTCATCAGCATCTGCACTTAAAAGGACATTAAGTGGACAACAACATGGACAGCATGTGTTGTTTTTGTGGTTTGCAGCTACAACTGTGATATTTGCACCTTTTGACCCACCACACCTGATACATCTTTGATTCCTACCCACTTGACATGAGAGGTTAGTCTTTTTCCTGGAACACCATTTGTAATTAAATTAGGGTCTGTATCAGGTCTGCTCTTCACTGATCCTGAAGCTCACAGTCAGCTGTGGATCACTGCCAACTTTCAGTTCAGTTACTCATCATTATCATGTGCCATACCAGTTGTATAAGGCAATCTTGTCCTTCCACAATCATCTATTCACAGTGCATCATATCAATTCTCTTGTTGAATGTTTTCCATGCTATGCCAAAAAAGCTGTCTATTATTGTCTCTCTTTGTCATCCATGATCTTTCTTTCCCTGTATTTTGCTAGTTGTAACCAAGTATTCCATCTTTTCTCTTCTCATGATGTGACCAAAAAATGTTGATTGTTTCTTTCTGATGCTTCTTAGGAACTTCCTTTTGTGTTGGCCTCTTTGAGAACTTCCCCGTTGATCTTTTTTTAGCTGTCCAGGGAACTTTCAATATTCTTCTGATAAATCCCATCTCTGTGGCCTCTAATCATCTTTTCATTTGTTTATCTACTGTCCATGATTCTCTTCCGTAGGTCAGAATTGGCTCTATATATCACTCTATATATTTTGGAGGCGAAGGCGCGCCTCCCAGCACCAGAGCTGGAAGCTGTCAGCGACCCACAGCTGATGGCTTGCGCCAGGATCAGTGAACCAAAACCATCCAGACCCTGCTCCGCCTCTCCGTGGTGCCTCCAGTAACAAACTAACCTGCCTAGTCTGGCCAAGTGAGCAGGGATCGAAGAGGGAAGACAACCCGGTACTCAAAAATGTCGTGCTGAAGTCGGATGTGTTGGGCCGAAAGGCGCAAATATAACAGTTATACTGCAAACCACAACACAACGCAGACACACGTCCACTTAATGTCCTTTTAAGGGCGGATGACGAAGAGGAATTCTACAGTCTACGAATACTCTAGAATACTTTAGTCATCGGGCGAACGCAAGCAAGCAAGCATATATCACTCATGAACTTTCTTTCGTATTTCTATTGACATAGACTTGTTGCATAAGACATTTTTCATTTTCTGAAATGCTATTTGGCCTGAGCTATTCTGCTTTTTAATTCTATGGTATCAGTTACTAGCATGATATATATTTCTCTATTGTTACTCTACATGGACCTAAAAATCATTGTTTTCTTATTTCAGGTGTGTGGTCCAGTAAGGAAGAATTGAAGCATCTATGCCAAAGTGACAAACAGTTTGTGCCCTCTCCAACCTGGAGGAAGGTTAAGACTCTTTATCAACATTGGGAGAATGCGGTCCGTCGTTCACAACTCTGGTATAGTGTATAGTGTCACCTAACACTGTCTGAGCTGACATCCCATTAGGGATTTCTCGGTGAATGTTTGTATATTTGATGTTAGCCTCCTACATGGACTCCTCCAGTGTGCAGACTTTAGAAGGACAACAAGGTCCAGTCACTACCTTGGAAGGGAAATATATGACAGGACTGAAATAGACAGCAGAATTTATTAGAGAGTTGAGAATTGCTGTCTGAGTGAGTCATGATTGAGGTAGAAGTAGTATTTGAAGACCTCTTGCTGTTTTGTAATATCAGAAGATTGATGATATAATGAATAAATCATTGAGGATGTGGTGAGTAAATTATTGAAGATGTTGTGAGTAAATCATTGAGGATGTAGTGAGTAAATAATTGAAGATGTAGTGAGTAAATCATTGAGGATGTAGTGAGTAAATCATTGAAGAGTCTAGTGAATAAATCATTGAAGATGTGGTGAGTAAATCATTGAAGATGTTGTGAGTAAATCATTGAGGATGTGGTGAGTAAATCATTGAGGATGTTGTGAGTAAATCATTGAGGATGTAGTGAGTAAATAGTGAAGAGTATAGTGAATAAATCATTGAAGATGTGGTGAGTAAATCATTGAGGATGTGGTGAGTAAATCATTGAGGATGTGGTGAGTAAATCATTGAGGATGTGGTGAGTAAATCATTGAGAATGGGGTGAGTAAATCATTGAAGATGTGGTGAGTAAATCATTGAGGATGTGGTGAGTAAATCATTGAATATGATGTGAGTAAATCATTGAGGATTTGGTGAGTAAATCATTGAGAATGGGGTAAGTAAATCATTGAAGATGTGGTGAGTAAATAATTGAGGATGTGGTGAGTAAATCATTTAGGATGTGGTGAGTAAATCATTGAGATGTGAGTAAATAATTGAGGATGTGATGAGTAAATCATTTAGGATGTGGTGAGTAAATCATTGAGATGTGAGTAAATAATTGAGGATGCGATGAGTAAATCATTTAGGATGTGGTGAGTAAATCATTGAGATGTGAGTAAATAATTGAGGATGTGATCAGTAAATCATTGAGAATGTGGTGAGTAAATCATTGAGATGTGAGTAAATCATTGAGATGTGAGTAAATAATTGATGATGTGGTGAGTAAATCATTGAAGATGGGGTGAGTAAATAATTTGAAGATGTGATGAGTAAATCATTGAGGATGGGGTGAGTTAATCATTGAGAATGGGGTGAGTTAATCATTGAAGATGGGGTGAGTTAATCATTGAGAATGTGGTGAGTTAATCATTTAAGATGGGGTGAGTTAATCATTGAAGATGGGGTGAGTTAATCGTATATAGTAATAGTATTATAGTAATATTTATGTTTCCTATCGTTTGTTGTTTTAATTCTCGCTTTATGAAAAGGCCACATGTAGGCCGAAACGTCAGTATTTTTTTATTGTGTACCTTTTAGATAAAGCTGTCACCATACCTTTTAGGAATGTAAGTTACACCCCACTACTAGCTCCACATATAGGTAAGTTCCTGCTAAAGTAGAGTGGACGGTGGGTTCAAAACTTGAGGAGGCCAGGACATGAGATCGAACTTTTAGTTCGAAATTTAATCTGATACTTTGCGACATAAATGATTACTGCATTTTGAGCTATGTAAAATATTTCTTTCAGGCATTGCTGTAAAATTATCATTATTCCATCTCAATATCTTAGTTATTTGAATTGTTAGTTATGAAAAAAGACAGTTTTCCTATTAGTTATCATCTCTTACAGTTTTAATTATCGGGTTACAATTTTCAAATTACAATTTTCGGGTTCGATCCTGACCGATGGCTTCTGGGTTCACCCAGCCTTAAATGAATACCGGATTTTTTTCTGGGAAAGTAAAGCGGCATGGCGTAATATGACCACATTACCCCAAAATCATGTGCAGAAGGTCTGTAAAAATTGTGGTCACTAACACTATATTCCCTATAAGCCAGTTGGCGTGACGGGGGCTCTACTTTTTTACAGAAAGAATTTAGAACTCATCTTGCATATTTACCTGGAAAGAGAGAGAGCAGATGGCAAAGAAAGTACTGAATTTTCTGACTTGATGGCATATATATGGAAGAAAGTCAACAGTAGAAACATTGTCAAGATTTAACATGTGTTAACATTTTCTTTTTCATATTGTCAGCCTATAATCATTAAGTAAGTACCTATGCCTTCTGGCATAGGTGATCATGTCTCTCCACAATTCTTGATCTCGACAGCTTTTTATCATTTCTTTCGTTGATCTTCTGCCAAGTCATCTCTTTTTTCTTAAGCTGTTTGGTATCTTTTCTCATTGTTTGTCAGTCTATATGTAAATATAATAATAAGATGTAATTAAAAAAATATGGATTCATCTATGTGTTTTTTTATTATTTTGTGAGTTGAGTTTATGAATGTGCAGGATAGTAAATCATGTTGTTGTCAGGGGTGTCTCATTGAAGGAAAAACACTGGCCTCCTCACCTTAAGTTAGGTGTAATGTAATTTTAAATAATGTTTAAGAACTCTCTGTAGCATAAGGTGAATGGGAAATAGGGTGTTAGTGCCCATATTTTACAAAGTCCGGCTTGTTGCAGGAGCTACTGAGTTAAGTGCTCTGTGCACACCGTGAGCTGTGTGTCTCATCCGTTTTGATCATGTTTCGATATTCCAATTGTTTCTCGAGGAGTGATGATATCATACAACAGGGAACAGTTGGCTGTGTTCACTTTCTGCGCGGTTTCGCCTTATGTCTTTTGGCATGTGCTGAGACTGCTACGATGGGGACTACAGTTACCTTTCTTTGTTTGGGAGAAGAGGTGTTAATTCGGATGATTCCGCTGGCACGGGCGGTTGAGCAGCTATGGATTTTGATTCGTTTGCAGTGATACCGGGACCTTTCATAACCAATAACCAATTCATAACCAACAATAACCAATCTTACAGTTTTGTTTACCTTTACAAAAATAAAATACTTATAAAAATGCAGAATAAAATGTGTAATGAGACGTCAGTCCCCGAGTGAGTTTGTCTTAGAGACATCGATGAGATGTCAGTCCCCGAGTGAGTTTGTCTTAGAGACATCGATGAGATGTCAGTCCCCGAGTGAGTTTGTCTTAGAGACATCGATGAGATGTCAGTCCCCGAGTATGTTTGTCTTAGAGACATCGATGAGATGTCAGTCCCCGAGTATGTTTGTCTTAGAGACATCGATGAGATGTCAGTCCCCGAGTATGTTTGTCTTAGAGACATCGATGAGATGTCAGTCCCCGAGTATGTTTGTCTTAGAGACATCGATGAGATGTCAGTCCCCGAGTATGTTTGTCTTAGAGACATCGATGAGACGTCAGTCCCCGAGTGAGTTTGTCTTAGAGACATCGTTGAGATGTCAGTCCCTGAGTATGTTTGTCTTAGAGACATCGATGAGACGTCAGTCCCTGATTATGTTTGTCTTAGAGACATCGTTGAGACGTCAGTCCCTGATTATGTTTGTCTTAGAGACATCGATGAGACGTCAGTCCCTGATTATGTTTGTCTTAGAGACATCGATGAGACGTCAGTCCCTGAGTATGTTTGTGTTAGAGACATCGATGAGATGTCAGTCCCCGAGTATGTTTGTGTTAGAGACATCGATGAGATGTCAGTCCCCGAGTATGTTTGTGTTAGAGACATCGATGAGATGTCAGTCCCTGATTATGTTTGTCTTAGAGACATCGATGAGATGTCAGTCCCTGATTATGTTTGTCTTAGAGACATCGATGAGATGTCAGTCCCTGATTATGTTTGTGTTAGAGACATCGATGAGATGTCAGTCCCTGATTATGTTTGTCTTAGAGACATCGATGAGATGTCAGTCCCCGAGTATGTTTGTGTTAGAGACATCGATGAGATGTCAGTCCCCTGAGTATGTTTGTGTTAGAGACATCGATGACACACCAGTCCCTGAGTATCTTTGTCTTAGAGACATCGATGAGACGTCAGTCCCCGAGTATGTTTGTCTTAGAGACATCGATGAGATGTCAGTCCCCGAGTATGTTTGTGTTAGAGACATCGATGACACACCAGTCCCCGAGTATGTTTGTCTTAGAGACATCGATGAGACGTCAGTCCCCGAGTATGTTTGTCTTAGAGACATCGATGAGATGTCAGTCCCGAGTATGTTTGTCTTAGAGACATCGATGAGACGTCAGTCCCCGAGTATGTTTGTCTTAGAGACATCGATGAGATGTCAGTCCCCGAGTATGTTTGTCTTAGAGACATCGATGAGACGTCAGTCCCGAGTATGTTTGTCTTAGAGACATCGATGAGATGTCAGTCCCCGAGTATGTTTGTCTTAGAGACATCGATGAGACGTCAGTCCCCGAGTATGTTTGTCTTAGAGACATCGATGAGATGTCAGTCCCCGAGTATGTTTGTGTTAGAGACATCGATGACACACCAGTCCCCGAGTATGTTTGTCTTAGAGACATCGATGAGATGTCAGTCCCGAGTATGTTTGTGTTAGAGACATCGATGACACACCAGTCCCCGAGTATGTTTGTCTTAGAGACATCGATGACACACCAGTCCCTGAGTACGTTTGTCTTAGAGACGTTGAAAAACGAGATGCCAATCCCCAAGTATGTTTGTCTTAGAGACATCGTTGAGATGTCAGTCCCTGAGTATGTTTGTGTTAGAGACATCGATGAGATGTCAGTCCCCTGAGTATGTTTGTCTTAGAGACATCGATGAGACGTCAGTCCCCGAGTATGTTTGTCTTAGAGACATCGATGAGATGTCAGTCCCCGAGTATGTTTGTCTTAGAGACATCGATGAGATGTCAGTCCCCTGAGTATGTTTGTGTTAGAGACATCGATGACACACCAGTCCCTGAGTATGTTTGTCTTAGAGACATCGATGAGACGTCAGTCCCCGAGTATGTTTGTCTTAGAGACATCGATGAGACGTCAGTCCCCGAGTATGTTTGTCTTAGAGACATCGATGAGATGTCAGTCCCCGAGTATGTTTGTCTTAGAGACATCGATGAGACGTCAGTCCCTGATTATGTTTGTCTTAGAGACATCGATGAGACGTCAGTCCCTGATTATGTTTGTCTTAGAGACATCGATGAGATGTCAGTCCCCGAGTATGTTTGTCTTAGAGACATCGATGAGACGTCAGTCCCCGAGTATGTTTGTCTTAGAGACATCGATGAGATGTCAGTCCCCGAGTATGTTTGTCTTAGAGACATCGATGAGATGTCAGTCCCCGAGTATGTTTGTCTTAGAGACATCGATGAGATGTCAGTCCCCGAGTATGTTTGTCTTAGAGACATCGATGAGATGTCAGTCCCCGAGTATGTTTGTCTTAGAGACATCGATGAGACGTCAGTCCCCGAGTATGTTTGTCTTAGAGACATCGATGAGATGTCAGTCCCCGAGTATGTTTGTCTTAGAGACATCGATGACACACCAGTCCCTGAGTACGTTTGTCTTAGAGACGTTGAAAAACGAGATGCCAATCCCCAAGTATGTTTGTCTTAGAGACATCGTTGAGATGTCAGTCCCTGAGTATGTTTGTCTTAGAGACATCGATGAGACGTCAGTCCCTGATTATGTTTGTCTTAGAGACATCGTTGAGACGTCAGTCCCTGATTATGTTTGTCTTAGAGACATCGATGACACACCAGTCCCTGAGTATCTTTGTCTTAGAGACATCGATGAGACGTCAGTCCCTGAGTATGTTTGTGTTAGAGACATCGACGAGATGTCAGTCCCCGAGTATGTTTGTCTTAGAGACATCGTTGAGATGTCAGTCCCTGATTATGTTTGTCTTAGAGACATCGATGAGACGTCAGTCCCTGAGTATGTTTGTGTTAGAGACATCGATGAGATGTCAGTCCCCGAGTATGTTTGTCTTAGAGACATCGATGACACACCAGTCCCTGAGTACGTTTGTCTTAGAGACGTTGAAAAATGAGATGCCAATCCCCAAGTATGTTTGTCTTAGAGACATCGTTGAGATGTCAGTCCCTGAGTATGTTTGTGTTAGAGACATCGATGAGATGTCAGTCCCTGAGTATCTTTGTCTTAGAGACATCGATGAGATGCCAGTCCCTGAGTATGTTTGTGTTAGAGACATCGATGAGACATCAGTTCCTGAGTATGTTTGTCTTAGAGACATCGATGAGATGCCAGTCCCTGAGTATGTTTGTTTTAGAGACATCGACGAGACGCCAGTCCCCGAGTATGTTTGTGTTAGAGACATCGATGAGACATCAGTTCCTGAGTATGTTTGTCTTAGAGACATCGATGAGATGCCAGTCCCTGAGTATGTTTGTTTTAGAGACATCGACGAGACGCCAGTCCTCGAGTATGTTTGTCTTAGAGACATCGACGAGACGCCAGTCCTCGAGTATGTTTGTTTTAGAGACATCGACGAGACGCCAGTCCTCGAGTATGTTTGTTTTAGAGACATCGACGAGACGCCAGTCCCCGAGTATGTTTGTTTTAGAGACATCGACGAGACGCCAGTCCCCGAGTATGTTTGTTTTAGAGACATCGACGAGACGCCAGTCCTCGAGTATGTTTGTTTTAGAGACATCGACGAGATGTCACACCTCTCAAAAATATACTCAGACTTCGTGGTCCTTTTGTTAATATCGTCTCCTCTGCCGCTCCTGTAAATACTAATCACACTGTGATAAAACATTAGTGGAGTCGTTGCCTCCGGTGACTCCTTTGAATATCCGCCGCTGGTGTGCACATAAATGTAGGATATCAATACAACATTATAGGCAAGAGAGTGGCATTTGTGGGAACAACTGTGTATTCATCATCATTACTGAGTGTCGTCTCCGCATCGAAGGTTAGCTACCATGGAGCGCCATTCCATTATGTCTCTTGCTTTGATGGTGCAGGTTGTTATAGGCTGACTTGTCCATCTTTTTTATGTTACTCGTCCATGTTAGTCTTGGTCTGCCTCTGCCTCTTTTACCTTGTATTTTCCCTTTCAATATTACTTATAGTAGGCTGTTGAGTCTTTTAATATACCCCATACAATTGATTTGTCTAGTTTTAATTGTGTTTAGCAGTTCTCTTTTAATTTTTAGTTGTTTAACTGTGTGATAACTCGTTCTATTTACATTGATTCGATTATTTCCCTTTGAATGCCAACCAAAAGTTTCAATCTTCTTCTTTCCTTCCTCATTTGTCTTTCATCGTCGAGGGGAGATATAATTTGCGGTCTTTTGCTCTTCTTTTCGTCTCTATTTCCTAGTGAACATTTTGTTATGTTTCCTAGTGTTTCTAATATTCCGTCAATCCATCTTTTTCGAGGTCGGTTTCTCGCAACGTTTATTGAAGACTCGTTGTGTTGTGTTTTGATCACATAGCCTTGTCATGTGACCAAGCCATTTTATCTTTTGTTTCTTTATATAATATTCTATGGCGTGAATTATTCCTAACTTTTTCTCAGTTCTTCATTTCTGATCTTATCTCTCAGGTTATTTCCTGTCATTCATCTAACACATTACATCTCAGTAGAGGTTATTTTTCTTATTGCTCTTGCATCTAGGGTCCAGGTCTGGCATTGGTAGCACAACGTTGGGATGAAGATTGTATTGTATAGTTGCCGTTTGCTCCTAGAGTTATTTCCCTGTTGGACAATAGTGGTGATACCTGTCCAATGATTTAGCAAGCTATGTTGCATCTTGAGACTATCTTTGTTTTTTGTGAATTATCGTTTATTCCGAGGAGTTTGAATTTCTCTACTTGTTTAGCTGCCTGCCTTCTATAGTTTTAGTTTTGACCTCTGTTTACACACAAGATAGATAATTTTGTTTTCTTTAACACATTTCCATTGTTTTTGTTTTGGTTGTTTCGTTATTAGTTTTGTGTGTATGTTTTTTTTTTGTTTGTTCCTGATGAAGGCCTATTGGGCCGAAACGTCGTTTAGTCTGTGTCGTCCACTTATCCCGTAAAGCTTCTTACATACCACTTTTTTTTCTATTTTTTAATTTTTCCTTCTATAGTAACGTTGATGCTCTGTTTATCTTTTGCGACATTCAAGACGTCTATTTTGTTGATGTTGATTCTCATGTTGTATATGTGCCTGTGTTGTTGAGTCTATTTAAGTGCTCTTATAGGTCTTCTATTTTCCATGTATGATGCCTGATCGTCTGCAAATAAAGGCTCGTTGATCTTCTCTGTCACTGATGGGTTGGCTAACTTACATATAATTTTTTACTGAACTGTTTAAATCAAACATGAACAATATTCAAGTCATAATATTTGAAGAAGATCGTTTCCAGTGAAATGACGGGTTTGATAAACGCAGCTAACGGCAGTAGAAATTGTGATATTAAGCATGATAGAAGTAGAATAGTTTCCCTTAATATCATATAGGGAGGGGAAGGGGTGGAGGGGATACTGGGTGGTCTAGAGGTAGGACATTGTTCACTGGACAAAGAAGGTCACATGTTCGAATCCCGCTTCAGGTGGTTGGTTTTCTTCTCTTTGAATTCATGGATTCTAAATTCACAATTTCTAAATTCACTGATTCTAAATTCATGGTTTCTAAATTCACTGATTCTAAATTCATCATCATCATCATGTACCCTGCCGGTTGGCGTAGGCGATCATGTCCTTCCACAATCTTCTATCTACAGTGCATCGTATCAGTTCTGTTGTTGACTGTTTTCCATGCCATGACACCAAGCTATCCAGTATTTTCTCTCTTTGTCGTCTCTCCAGTCGATCTCTCTTTCCTTTTATTTTGCCAGTTGTAACCAAGTATTCCAACTTTCCTCTTCTCATGATGTGCCCAAAAAATGTTGATTGCTTCTTTCTTATGTTTTTTAACATTCTAAATTAATGGTTTCTAAATTCACTGATTCTAAATTAATGGCTAATAAATTCACTTCTTCTTCTTCTCTCCTTCCTCTATTGCCGTTGGCGTCGAGGGGAGATACAACCTGCGATTCTTTACTCTTCTGTTGATCTCTTCTGGTGTTATTCCTCCTAGTGACTCTAGTATTCCCTTTATCCATCTCTTTCTCGGGCTTCCTCTTAATCCGGCGTTTTCGTAGCGTTTATTTAAGGCTCTTTGAGTCATTGTTAGTTCTTTTTGTCTTGTTATGTGTCCGAACCAATTTATCTGTTGTTTCTTTATGTATTGGATGGCTGGTTCAATTTCGAGTCAGTGTTTCTTACTCTGTCCCTTAAGTTATTTCCAGTCATTCTTCTGACACATTTCATTTCGGTGGTCGTTATCTTTCTTATTGTTCAGCGTCCAATTCTGGCACTGATAGCACAGAGTTGGTAGAAAAATTGATTTGAATATTGCCCTTTTTGCTTCCGTAGTTATTGCTTTGTTTTTCAATAGTGTTGATACTTATCCTATATCTTGGCATGCTTTGTTGCACCTTTTATCTATCTCTGTCTCTTGGTTATTGTCTTGTATTAACGTGCTACCCAGATATTTAAAATTGTCTACTTGCTTCAGAGTTGTATTATCTATTATGATGTTTAGTTTTTCTTTCTTTCTCGCTTTTGCCATTACTTCGGTTTTGTTTATGTTGATCTTCATGTTGTATTGTTTACAAGTGTTGTTTAGCCTGTTGATATGTTCTTGTAGGTCCTCAGTTGTTTCACGTATCAGAACTTGGTCATCTGCAAATAGTATTTCATTTATTTCTTCCTCTCTTCTGCTGTTTTCTGGTACGTATATTTCGTTCTCTTTTGTGTTATCGCTTGTTATCATCCTTGTTGGTATACTTCCTTTGATTTGGCATGCCAGTATTTTAATGGTTTCTAAATTCATGGTTTCTAAATTAATGGCTTCTAAATTCACTGATTCTAAATTAATGGTTTCTAAATTCATGGTTTCCAAATTAATGGTTTCTAATTTCATGGTTTCTAAATTCACTGATTCTAAATTAATGGTTTCGAAATTAATGGTTTCTAAATTAGTGGTTTCTAAATTCATAGTTTCTAAATTAATGGTTTCTAAATTCACTGATTTTTAAATTAATTGTTTACAAATTAACTGATTTTAAATTAATGGTTTCTAAATTCACTGATTTTAAATTAATGGTTTCTAAATTCACTGATTTTAAATTCATGGTTTCTAAATTCATGGTTTCTAAATTAATGGTTTCTAAATTCACTAGGACATGTGATAAGAAGAGATAATAACCGAATAGCAAAGCAAGCCCTCATATGAGAAACAACAGGTAAGAGAAAAAGAGGAAGACCCAGGGAGACACTGAGAAGAACATTGATGAGAGAGGCAAGAGCAGCAGGATTCGGCTCCCTCAATGAGATAGAACTGCTTGCACAGAACAGAGACAGATGGCGAGATTTGATAAAATATCTTTAAAAGAAAACTGCTAGAACAAAAATTCAGATAGGAGAAGGTGTATCTTGGTCTACGCCCTATGGGCCGGCTATGGCTCGAAAGGTCAATAGATAGAAATTCACTGATTCGAAATTAATGGTTTCTGAATTCATGGTTTCTAAATTCACTGATTTTAAATTAAAGGTTTATAAATTCACTTATTCAAAATTAATGGTTCTAAAGTCTCTGATTCTAAATTAATGGTTTCTAAATTCATGATTTCCAAATTTATGGATTCTAAATTAACGATATCTAAATTCACGGTTTCTAAATTCATGCATTCTAATCTCATGGTTTCTAAATTCATGGACTTAAATTCATTGATTCTAAGTCATGGAGTCTAAATTCATGGTTTTTTCGTGCTTTTACTCTGGAGCTTGATATTTCATGGCATCTAGCACCATGTCGGCTGGATCATGTTGCTGCACAATTTTCTTTCTTTACAATTACTCATAGTCCTTTCTCATAAACTATAACATGACAATATTATTCCTTTCTCATTAACTAAAACATGACAATATTATTACTTTCTCATTAACTAAAACATGACAATATTATTACTTTCTCATTAACTAAAACATGACAATATTATTACTTTCTCATTAACTAAAACATGACAATATTATTACTTTCTCATTAACTAAAACATGACAATATTATTACTTTCTCATTAACTAAAACATGACAATATTATTACTTTCTCATTAACTAAAAAACATGACAATATTATTACTTTCTCATTAACTAAAACATGACAATATTATTACTTTCTCATTAACTAAAACTTGACAATATTATTACTTTCTCATTAACTAAAACATGACAATATTATTACTTTCTCATTAACTAAAACATGACAATATTATTACTTTCTCATTAACTAAAACATGACAATATTATTACTTTCTCATTAACTAAAACATGACAATATTATTACTTTCTCATTAACTAAAACTTGACAATATTATTACTTTCTCATTAACTAAAACATGACAATATTATTACTTTCTCATTAACTAAAACATCACAATATTATTACTTTCTCATTAACTAAAACATCACAATATTATTACTTTCTCATTAACTAAAACATGACAATATTATTACTTTCTCATTAATTAAAACATGACAATGTTATTACTTTCTCATTAACTAAAACATAACAATATTTTTACTTTCTCATTAACTAAAACATGACAATATTATTACTTTCTCATTAACTAAAACATGACAATATTATTACTTTCTCATTAACTAAAACATGACAATATTATTACTTTCTCATTAACTAAAACATGACAATATTATTACTTTCTCATTAACTAAAACATGACAATATTATTCATCATCATCAAGTACCGGGCGGGCTGGCGTAGGTGATCATGTTTCTCCACAACTTTCGATCTCGACAGTTATTTGTCATTTCTGTTGTTGACCTTCTGCCAAGCCATTCTCTAAAGCTGTCTGGTATCTTTTCTCTTTGCTTCCCTCTATCTCTTCGTACCTCAATTTTTCCAGTTGTTACAATATATTCCACCATTTCTCTTCTCATTACATGGCCAAAAAATGATGATTGTTTCTTTCTAATATTGGAAATTAGCTCTCTTTTTGCTTAGGCGTCTTTCAGAACGCTTTCATTACTCTTCTTAGCTGCCCATGGTATTCTCAACATTCTTCTGTAAAACCACATTTATACAGACTCCAGTGATTTTTCTGTCTGTTGTCCTATTGTCCTTGATTCACAATATTATTACTTTCTCAAAAACTAAGATATCGCAATATTACTTTCTCATAAACTTGGTCCTACTATTCTTTTCTATCAAACAACGATGTCTGAAACAGAGTTATGCCCCATTAAAACAAATGCACATTATGTAAACAGACCTGCGCTAGAAGTAGTGATGGAACGTCAGGTACACAATAACACGATGAGGGGGAAGTGATGGTAACAAAAGACTGTGTGAGATCTTCCAGGTTTAAAACGATCAAAATTCAAACTGTAAAGTTTTATTTCTCGGCCCCAAAAATGTGTCCCCGGGGGCCACTGGAGAAAATAAATTAAGTGCGGGCCGACTTTGAAAAGAATTTCAGCAAAGTCTGAGGGTAAAGTAAACATTTGCACGGTTCAGTTTTAAGTGGGGGAATTGTTCTATGAAAGAATGAGAAGGGAAATCAATGAGAAGCTTCGGATGAAGGGAATTGCAGCGTTCTGAGAAGTTTAATCCCCCGGGGCGAACTAGTGTCTTGGTCGTGTCCCTCGCTAAGAATGAGAAGGGGAAAAAACATATGCAGGGGAAAAATTAGGGAAAATACAGCGGGGATTAAATGAAAATAATTCATTCAGAACAATTAGGGGAAAATATTGGAAGGATATTTCGGAAAATTGTAAGCCGCGATAGCTCGCTGGTTAGTGAGCTGCACTAGTAAGGACAAGAGGTTGGGTTTGATTATGATCGACGGCTTCCAGGTTAAACCAGCCTTAAATGGGTACCGGATATTTTTATGGGAAAGTAAAGCAGCACGGGCGTAATACCGACCACATTACCCCAAAAATCGTGTGCTAAAGGTCTGTAAAATATATGGTCACTAACACTTTATATACGCCACTTGGCGTGACAGGAACCTTTACTTTTCTATCCATCCATCTAACCATCCATCCATCCATCCTTCCATCCATCCATCCATCTATCCATCCATCCTTCCTTCCATCCATCCATCCATCCATCCATCCATCCATCCATCCATCCCTTCATCCATCTATCCATCCATCTATCCATCCATCTATCCATCCTTCCTTCCATCCATCCATCCATCCATCCATCCATCCATCCATCCATCCATCCATCGATCCTTCCGTCCATCCATCTGTCCATCCATCCTTCCATCCATCCATCTATCCATCCATCCTTCCATCCATCCATCCATCCATCCATCCATCCATCCTTCCATCCATCCGTCCGTTCGTCCGTCCGTCCGTCCGTCTGACTGTCTGTCTGTCTGTCTATCTATCTGTCTGTCTGTCTGTCTATCTATCCTATAGGGCATAGGCTTAGATACTCTTTCCCTGTTCTGAAATTTCCTTTCTAGCAGTCTCAATCCTTGCAAAGATGTTTTATCAAATCTCGCCATTTGTCTCTGTCTGTGCAAGCATCTCGATCTCATTGAGGGAGCCAGTTGCTACTGCGTTTGCCTTCCTGATCAATCTTCTTCTCAATGTCTCTCCTGGTTGTCCTCTTTTCCTCCTACCTGTTGTTTCCTACTTGAGGGTTTGCTTTACTCTTCGGTTATTATTTCTTCCTTTACTTTTACTATTTAGGAAAATTACGGCCGAAGCTGCTTGGAGTGACACTAACCAGGCCATCCATAAATGGGCTAGTAGTCTTGAAAATAACGGACACAAACACTGCTTTACCTACCTGGCACAAGGTGTAACAGGTGTCTTGTTTGTTTCTTTGAGGGCCTAAACCTAAAGTTAGGATATAATGTAATCAGCGGCAATAAGAATTTGTCAAATGTGTGTCTATTTGTTTGTTTTTTTGATTGTTTATTTCAGTGGTCTCATGGTGTATATTGCATTATTTGTCTAGAGGTAAGACGTCGGGCTCTGGTAGGGGAGATCAGGGTTTAATTCCTTTAGTGGGAATAGTCTTACAAAAAAATAATTAATAAAATTTAATTCGTGGTTTCTTCGTGGCTTACCCTGGTCTCTGGATAGTGAGATCCGATGTCTAGTTCTGTCTGGATAGTGAGATCCGAAGTCTAGTTCTATCTGGATAGTGAGATCCGATGTCTAGTTCTATCTGGATAGTGAGATCCGATGTCTAGTCCTATCTGGAAAGTGAGATCCGATGTCTAGTTCTATCTGGATAGTGAGATCCGATGTCTAGTCATATCTGGATAGTGAGATCCGATGTCTAGTCATATCTGGATAGTGAGATCCGATGTCTAGTCCTATCTGGATAGTGAGATCCGATGTCTAGTTCTATCTGGATAGTGAGATCCGATGTCTAGTTCTATCTGGATAGTGAGATCCGATGTCTAGTTATATCTGGATAGTGAGATCCGATGTCTAGTCATATCTGGATAGTGAGATCCGATGTCTAGTCCTATCTGGATAGTGAGATCCGATGTCTCGTCCTATCTGGATAGTGAGATCCGATGTCTAGCCCTCTCTAGATAGTGAGATCCGATGTCTAGTCCTCTCTGGTTAGCATAATACCATAACTTAACAGCATAATATAGCATAACATCTTAACATAACAGAGCATAACATAACAACATAACATAACATAACAACATAACGTAACATAACACAACAACATAACATAACAACATAATATAGCATAACATATTAACATAACGTAACAACAGAACGCAGCAAACATAACAACAGAACACAGCAAACATAACATTACAACATAATATAGCATAACATTACAACATAACATAGCAAGATAACATAATATACTAACATTACATAACAACATAACATATCAAAATAAGATATCAGCATAACATATCAACATAACATAACATAACAACATAACATAATAACATAACAACATAACATAATAACATAACATAATAACATATCAACATAACATAACATATCAACATAACATAACAACATAACATCATAATATAACATAACAACATGCCATACCAACATAACATAACATACCAACATAACATAACAACATAATATAAAATAACATATATTATAACAACGAAATATACACGTATCATCTGTATAAATCGGCGCATCTATCGTTGCCTTGTTAATTATTAAATCTAATATCGGTTGTGTTGTCTTCACTGCGGGACTTGCTGAGGAGGAGATCTGAGCACCTATGGACATGTTCGGAGTGCAATGATGATGGCCCGCAAATAACTCAATAACTCAATAACTGAGGAGGAGATCTGAGCACCTATGGACATGTTCGGAGTGCAATGATGATGACCTGCAAATAACTCAATAACTCAATAACTGAGGAGGGGATCTGAGCACCTATGGGCATGTTCGGAGTGCAATGATGATGACCCGCAAATAACTCAATAACTGAGGAGGGGATCTGAGCACCTATGGGCATGTTCGGAGTGCAATGATGATGGCCCGCAAATAACTCAATAACTGAGGAGGGGATCTGAGCACCTATGGACATGTTCGGAGTGCAATGATGATGGCCCGCAAATAACTCAATAACTGAGGAGGGGATCTGAGCACATATGGACATGTTCGGAGTGCAATGATGATGACCCTCATATAACTCAATAACTCAATAAATAACTCAGTAACTGAAGGGATATGCGGCTCTTACATGGCTACAATATACAAATAATTACAAGATATATTTGTTCAATTTAAACAAAATGGCAATTACATCTTCTTCTTTTTTCCTTCTTCATTGCCTTTCAGCGTCGGGGGAGTTATAATTTGCGGTCTTTTGCTCTTCTGTTGGCTTCTGTTGTTGTTACGTTTCCTAGTGTCTTTAATGTTACATCACTCCATCTTTTTCGTGGTCGACCCTTGAGTCTGGTGTTCTAAAAGGCTAGTATTTTGATCTTTCTGCCTTATTACGTGGTCAGACACCTTCTTGTTATATATTGTTTCCTTATATACACTATGGCAGAAATTATTCTTAGCTTTTTTCTCAGTTCTTCATTTGTGATCTTATCTCTCAGGCTGTCTCCTGTATTTCATCTAACACATTTAATCTCAGTAGAGGTTGTTTTTTTAATTGATCTAGCATCTAGGGTCCAGGTCTGGCATTGGTAACAAAAAAAAGATGAAATTAAGATTGTGTTTATAGAGTGCCTGTTGTGCCTCTACAGTTATTTCCCTTGTTGGACAATAGCGGTGATAGCTGTCCGATGATTTCTCAAGCTTTGTTGCATCATGACTCTTGTTTGTGCTGTTTGCGAATTATCGTTTGTCACTAGACTTCCTAGATATTGTACATTTCTTCAATTTGTTTTTGTTGTCTGCCGTCTACAGTTATGTTGATGTTCTCATTCTCTTTTGTTATTTGGTTATGGAAGGCCCCGGTATCACTGCAAACGAATTAAAATTCATAATTGCTCAACCGCCCGTGCCAGTGGAATCATCCGAATTACTAACTCATCTCCCAAACAAAGAAAGGTAGCTGTAGTCCCCATCATAGCAGTCCCAGCATACGCTAAAAGATATAAGGTGAAACCGCATAGAAAGTGAACACAGCCAACTATTCCCCGTCATACGATATCAGCACTCATCGTAAACAATTGGAATATCGGAACATGATTAAAATGGATGAAGCACACAGCTCACGGTGTGCACAGAGCACTTAACTCAGTAGCTCCTGCAACAAGTCGGACTTGGAATATGAGGAAACTGCAACAAGGAACACTTTTCAGACATAGCCTTCAATGGTTCTTATCTTTTTTTTTTATGATAATCATGACTTCTGTTTTGTTGATGTTAATTGTCGTGTTGTATTGAGTGCCTCTGCTGTTTAGTCTATTAAAATGTTATTACACATTACGGTCTAATAAAACTTAAAACTAAACGTAATTTTAGCTTGAACTTACCGTACATCGGCAACATTTCCATTCGCCAAAAAGTTCTCAATTATTAATTTAATTTTTTTTTTTTTTTTTTTTTTTGGTACTCTTCTTATTTCAGATATTCTATTTGTAAAAAAAAAAAACGAAAATTAAAAATAAAAAAAAAAATAGGAATGACAACAAGTAATTTTAATGCCATGAAAAATATACTAACATCAAAATAAATAAAACCAGGGCTAAAAATAAGAATAGCAAAATGGTACATCTTCTCAACATTCCTTTATGGTGCAGAAACACGGACATTAGACAAGAAAACAGAATAGAAAATTGAAGCCTTTGAAATGTGAATTTATAGAAGAATAGGTAGAATTGGATGGTAAGAAAATAAAACAAACGATAAAGTCTTAAAACAACTAAAAATGAAAAGAGAACTACTAAATACAATTCAAACAAGACAAATGAAATTTTTGGGGCATGTTAAAAGACACAGCAGCCTACTAAAAGTAATCTTGGAGGGGAAAATACAAGGTGAAAGAGATAGATGCAGACCAAGACTAACATGGACAAAATAAAACACATCATAATGTAGCTCCATGGTAGCCGATCTTCCATGCGAAGACGGCACTCAATGATGATGATTTTTGTACACACCGCCCCCGCCCCAATACCTTAATAATTCTGTACTGTTAGAGAACGCCCCTTTCACTAACCCCTTGCCCTTACCTCAGACACAGTCTTACCTCTCCCCCCCCCCACCCTCAAATCCCCACATAGTGTGGGTGTTTACATTTCCACTCATGACAACCTCTGAAGGGCGTGTCGACGATTTCCCACACTCACTGACAGCGTACTCGTTGTCCATGCACCCCGTGGTGCCACTTCTGTCCCTTTTTGGCTATCAATGGCTCAGTTTGAGGCTGACACGAAGTAAAGTAACATCCATTACCGAGTATATGTTACCGAAGAGGTGACGTCAGTGGAGCGTCACCGGGCGATGATGTTCCGGGACGAACCAACACGGTAAGCTTGATTGGAGGAAGGGGTTGGGTATCGTGGTGGGTGTGGCTGGATGGAGCCATTACTTTGAGAAAGTGACAGATGTAGAGCATGGGGGTAGATAAGTGGAAAGATAGGCACTGAGTTAGCCAGGTGATATAAAGGCTTGTAGGTAATGAGAAAAGTGGGCAGATAAATTAGAGGCCCGTAAGTAATGAGAAAGAGGTGTAGGTGAATTAGAGGCACTTAGGAAGGGAGAAAGGTGGGAATGTGAATTAGAGGCTCTCATGTAGGGAGAAAGGTGGGCAGGTGATTTAGAGGCTCTCATGTAGGGAGAAAGGTGGGCAGGTGAATTAGAGGCTCTCATGTAGGGAGAAAGGTGGGCAGGTGAATTAGAGGCTCTCGTGTAGGGAGAAAGGTGGGCAGGTGAATTAGAGGCTCTCATGTAGGGAGAAAGGTGGGCAGGTGATTTAGAGGCTCTCATGTAGGGAGAAAGGTGGGCAGGTGAATTAGAGGCTCTCATGTAGGGAGAAAGGTGGGCAGGTGAATTAGAGGCTCTCATGTAGGGAGAAAAGTGAGCAGGTGAATTAGAGGCTCTCAGGTAGGGAGAAAGGTAGGCAAGTGAATTAGAGGCTCTTAGGTAGGGAGAAAGGTGAGCAGGTGATTTAGAGGCTCTCAGGTAGGGAGAAAGGTGAGCAGGTGAATTAGAGGCTCTCAGGTAGGGAGAAAGGTAGGCAAGTGAATTAGAGGCTCTTAGGTAGGGCGAAAGGTGGGCAGGTGAATTAGAGGCTCTTAGGTAGGGAGAAAGGTGGGCAGGTGAATTTGAGGCTCTCATGTAGGGAGAAAGGTGGGCAGGTGAATTAGAGGCTCTTATGTACGGAGAAAGGTGGGCAGGTGAATTAGAGGCTCTTAGGTAGGGAGAAAGGTGGGCAGGTGAATTAGAGGCTCTTAGGTAGGGAGAAAGGTGGGCAGGTGAATTAGAGGCTCTTAGGTAAGGAGAAAGGTGGGCAGGTGAATTAGAGGCTCTTAGGTAGGGAGAAAGGTGGGCAGGTGAATTAGAGGCTCTTAGGTAGGGAGAAAGGTGGGCAGGTGAATTAGAGGCTCTCAGGTAGGGAGAAAGGTGGGCAGGTGAATTAGAGGCTCTCAGGTAGGGAGAAAGGTGAGCAGGTGATTTAGAGGCTCTCAGGTAGGGAGAAAGGTGGGCAGGTGAATTAGAGGCTCTCAGGTAGGGAGAAAAGTGAGCAGGTGAATTAGAGGCTCTCAGGTAGGGAGAAAGGTGGGCAGGTGAATTAGAGGCTCTCAGGTAGGGAGAAAGGTGGGCAGGTGAATTAGAGGCTCCCAGGTAGGGAGAAAAGTGGGCAGGTGAATTAGAGGCTCTCAGGTAGGGAGAAAGGTGGGCAGGTGAATTAGAGGCTCTCAGGTAGGGAGAAAAGTGAGCAGGTGAATTAGAAGTGAGCAGGTGAATTAGAGGCTCTCAGGTAGGGAGAAAAGTGAGCAGGTGAATTAGAGGCTCTCAGGTAGGGAGAAAAGTGAGCAGGTGAATTAGAGGCTCTCAGGTAGGGAGAAAGGTGGGCAGGTGAATTAGAGGCACTTAGGAAGGGAGAAAGGTGGGAATGTGAATTAGAGGCTCTTAGGTAGGGAGAAAGGTGGGCAGGTGAATTAGAGGCTCTTAGGTAGGGAGAAAGGTGGGCAGGTGAATTAGAGGCTCTCATGTAGGGAGAAAAGTGGGCAGGTGAATTAGAGGCTCTTATGTACGGAGAAAGGTGGGCAGGTGAATTAGAGGCTCTTAGGTAAGGAGAAATATGGTCAGGTGAATTAGAGGCTCTTATGTAAGGCGAAAGATGGTCGGGTGAATTAGAGGCTCTTAGGTAAGGAGAAAGGTGGGCAGGTGAATTAGAAGCTCTTAGGTAAGGCGAAAGATGGTCAGGTGAATTAGAAGCTCTTAGGTAAGGCGAAAGATGGTCAGGTGAATTAGAGGCTCTTAGGTAAGGAGAAAGGTGGTCAGGTGAATTAGAGGCTCTTAGGTAAGGAGAAAGGTGGTCAGGTGAATTAGAGGCTCTTAGTTAAGGAGAAAGGTGGTCAGGTGAATTAGAGGCTCTTATGTAAGGCGAAAGATGGTCGGGTGAATTAGAGGCTCTCAGGTAGGGAGAAAAGTGGTCAGGTGAATTAGAGGCTCTTAGGTAAGGAGAAAGGTGGTCAGGTGAATTAGAGGCTCTTAGGTAAGGAGAAAGGTGGTCAGGTGAATTAGAGGCTCTCAGGTAGGGAGAAAGGTGGGCAAGTGAATTAGAGGCTCTCAGGTAAGGAGAAAGGTGAGCAGGTGAATTAGAGGCTCTTAGGTAGGGAGAAATATGGTCAGGTGAATTAGAGGCTCTTATGTAAGGCGAAAGATGGTCGGGTGAATTAGAGGCTCTTAGGTAAGGAGAAAGGTGGGCAGGTGAATTAGAGGCTCTTAGGTAAGGCGAAAGATGGTCAGGTGAATTAGAGGCTCTTAGGTAAGGAGAAAGGTGGTCAGGTGAATTAGAGGCTCTTAGGTAGGGAGAAATATGGTCGGGTGAATTAGAAGCTCTTAGATAGGGACAAATGTGGTCTGGTGAATTAGAGGCTCTTAGGTAAGGAGAATGATGGTCAGGTGAATTAGAGGCTCTTAGGTAGGGAGAAAGGTGGGCAGGTGAATTAGAAACACTTAGGAAGGTAGAAAGGTGGGCAGGTGAATTAGAAACACTTAGGAAGGTAGAAAGGTGGGCAGGTGAATTAGAGGCTCTTATGTACGGAGAAAGGTGGGCAGGTGAATTAGAGGCTCTCAGGTAGGGAGAAAGGTGGGCAGGTGAATTAGAAGCACTTAGGTAGGGAGAAAGGTGGGCAGGTGAATTAGAAACACTTAGGAAGGTAGAAAGGTGGGCAGGTGAATTAGAGGCTCTTATGTACGGAGAAAGGTGGGCAGGTGAATTAGAGGCTCTTAGGTAGGGAAAAATATGGTCAGGTGAATTAGAGGCTCTTATGTAAGGCGAAAGATGGTCGGGTGAATTAGAGGCTCTTAGGTAAGGTGAAAGGTGGGCAGGTGAATTAGAGGCTCTTAGGTAAGGCGAAAGATGGTCAGGTGAATTAGAGGCTCTTAGGTAAGGAGAAAGGTGGTCAGGTGAATTAGAGGCTCTTAGGTAGGAAGAAACATGGTCGGGTGAATTAGAAGCTCTTAGATAGGGACAAATGTGGTCTGGTGAATTAGAGGCTCTTAGGTAGGGAGAATGATGGTCTGGTGAATTAGAGGCTCTTAGGTAGGGAGAAATATGGTCAGGTGAATTAGAGGCTCTTAGGTAGGGAGAAAGGTGGGCAGGTGAATGAATTAGTGGCTCTTATGTAAGGAGAAAGATGGTCGGGTGATTTAGAGGCTCTTAGGTAGGGAGAAAGGTGAGCAGGTGAATGAATTAGAGGCTCGTAGGTAAGGAGAAACATGGTCGGGTGATTTAGAGGCTCTTAGGTAGGGAGAAATATGGTCGGGTGATTTAAAGGCTTTTAGGTAGGGAGAAATATGGTCAGGTGAATTAGAGGCTCTTAGGTAGGGAGAAAGATGGTCGGGTGATTTAGAGGCTCTTAGGTAGGGAGAAATATGGTCGGGTGATTTAGAGGCTCTTAGGTAGGGAGAAAGATGGTCAGGTGAATTAGAGGCTCTTAGGTAGGGAGAAAGGTGGGCAGGTGAATGAATTAGAGGCTCTTAGGTAAGGAGAAAGATGGTCGGGTGATTTAGAGGCTCTTAGGTAGGGAGAAATATGGTCGGGTGATTTAGAGGCTCTTAGGTAGGGAGAAAGATGGTCAGGTGAATTAGAGGCTCTTAGGTAGGGAAAAATATGGTCAGGTGAATTAGAGGTTCTTAGGCAGAGAGAAAGATGGTCAGGTGAATTGAAGGCTCTTATGTAGGGAGAAAGATGGTCAGGTGAATTAAATGTTCTTATTCAGGGAGAAAGATGGTCAGGTGAATTGGACGCTCTTATGTATGGAGAAAGATGATCAGGTGAATTGGAAGCTTTTAGATAGGTAGAAAGATGGTCATGTGAATTAAATGCTCTTATGTATTGAGAAAGATGGTCAGGTGAATTGGATGCTCTTATGTAGGGAGAAAGATGGTCATGTGAATTAAATGCTCTTATGTAGGGAGAAAGATGATCAGGTGAATTGGACGCTCTTATGTAGGGAGAAAGATGATCAGGTGAACTTAAGGCTCTTATGTAGGGAGAAAGATGGTCAGATGAACTAAAGGCTCTTATGTAAGGAGAAAGATGGTCAGGTGAATTGGACGCTTTTATGTAGGGAGAAAGATGGTCAGGTGAATTAAAGGCTCTTAAGTAGGGAGAAATATGGTCAGATAAATTAAAGGTTCTTATGTAGGGAGAAAGATTGTCAGGTGAATTGGACGCTCTTATGTAGGGAGAAAGATTGTAAGGTGAATTGAACGCTCTTATGTAGGAAAAAAGATAGGCAGATGGAGATAAACATTTAGGTAGTCAAGGGAAGAGAAAAATCGAGGTAGGCATAAAGGTAGGCAGGTGGATAAAATATTTAGGTAGACAGAAAGGTGGACATGGGAAGATAAACATTTGTGTAGGCAATGGAAGAGAAAAATTTAGGTAGGCACAAAGGTAGGCAATTGTGTAGGCACATATTTCTATTTATACCTTAAAGTGTATCATGCTACAAATATCATTGTTTCTCTGTTCTGATGTATTTCTACCTTATAACTGATAGACTGACATTGACAGAGAGACTGATTGACTTATTTGAATTACTGATTGATAGACGGACTAACTGAGATACAGACTGAATGACAGATTCACTGACTGATAGATTGAGTAGCTGAGATGCAGATTGAATGACAGATGACTGATTGATAGACGGACAAATTGAGAAGCAGATTGAATGACAGACTGACTGATTGATAGACGAATTAACTGCCTGAGATGCAGATTGACTGAATATTATTAGACAGACTGATTGATTGAATGATTGAATGACTGAAGGATTGATTGATTGAAAGACTAAGTGATTGAGAGAAAAATCGGCTGACTGATAGACAGACTAAATGTCTTAGAGACAGGTTGAATGACTGACTGATAGACAGACTGATTGATTGAATGACTGATTGATGGACAGACTAACTGATTGAGAGACAGATTGATTTTACTGAATTGACTGATTGACAGTTTGTTGATTACATGATTGAATGATTGATTTATAGATAGACACTGACTAACTGACTGAGAAAAAGAATGACTTATTTGTTCGACAAACTGAGTGACTGATAAGAATTAATGACTGATGGAATGGCAGGTTGACAAACTGCTGGAAGCATTGACAAAATAAGACTAATTGAATGATCGACAGAATTGATTCAGACAAATAAGCAGACAGATTTTTAGGTAGGAAAAAATAATTAAGATGTATAAACTGATAGATACACAAAAATAGAGATAGATATAAAGACAGACAAACGGGCGGGGGGAGAGGGGCGGACGAACAGGCATACAGACTGACAGACAGACAGAGATAGATAGATAGATAGATAGATAGATAGATAGATAGATAGATAGATAGATAGATAGATAGATAGATAGATAGATAGATAGATAGATAGATAGATAGATAGATAGATAGATAGATAGATAGATAGATAGATAGATAGATGGATGGATGGATGGATGGATGGATGGATGGATGGATGGATGGATGGATGGATGGATGGATGGATGGATGGATGGATGGATGGATGGATGGATGGATGGATGGATGGATGGATGGATGGATGGATGGATGGATGGATGGATGGATGGATGGATGGATGGATGGATGGATGGATGGATGGATGGATGGATGGATGGATGGATGGATGGATGGATGGATGGATGGATGGATGGATGGATGGATGGATGGATGGATGGATGGATGGATGGATGGATGGATGGATGGATAAACTAAAATACAGAAAATATACACATACAAAGAGTTAGACAGATATGCAGACAAACAGATGGACATACAGACAGCAGACACATGCCGAAGTTAGACAAATTGGCAGGCTGACCAAGTGAGACTTCTTCAGCGTTTGCCCACTTCTCCATGAGTGGACGATTACATCATATCACATCCATTCAATTAGCACCGCCCGTGACGTCCACCCCCATCCCACAAAACGCCATAATCCCTTGGAGTTGTTACCACCCACAGCTACTGGAGTGAATGGGGACCGCTCTCTACCGGCGCTCGACACGTGCGGTCCTGGGGAATCCTGGGTATCAGATGTTAATTCGCGCGAGGAACACGTGGCATCCATTAAGTTCTGTTGATGATCAGAAATGATTTCTGCGGATCGGACAAATAGGGAGGGGGGAGATGGGGGGGGCTAGTTCGTTGGGGGAGGGGAGGTGATTTCTTTAAAAGTTCTCACTCATTCAACTGTTGTTCTATATTGTTATCTGATTACTTCTTTCCTTTCACAGACGTCATTATTTAGTCATGTCTATTCTTTCTTTTCATTTTCTTTCTATTGGCTTCAAACATCTACTACTGCCTGTTCATTTCTGTGTCTTTACCTTCCATCTACTACTGCCTGTTCATTTCTGTGTCTTTACCTTCCTTCTACTACTGCCTGTTCATTTCTGTGTCTTTACCTTTCATCTACTACTGCCTGTTCATTTCTGTGTCTTTACCTTTCATCTACTACTGCCTGTTCATTTCTGTGTCTTTACCTCCCATCTACTACCACCTGTTCATTTCTGTGTCTTTACCTTCCATCTACTACCACCTGTTCATTTCTGTGTCTTTACCTTCCATCTACTACCACCTGTTCATTTCTGTGTCTTTACCTTCCATCTACTACCGCCAGTTCATTTCTGTGTCTTTACCTTCCATCTACTACCACCTGTTCATTTCTGTGTCTTTACCTTCCATCTACTACCACCTGTTCATTTATGTGTCTTTACCTTCCATCTACTATTACTGCTTCTTGATAAATGTCCTGTGCAACAAATCTATGTCAAAAGAAGCGAGAAAGAGGATAGTTGCTAAATAAATCCGAGTCTCACCTATGGAAGTGAACCATGGACAGTAGACAAACAAATAAAAGGATGATTAGTGGTCACAGAGATGGAATTTCTCAGAAGAATTTTGAAAGTTACCTGGACAGCTAAAAATACCATTGAGGACATTCTCAAAGAGGCCAACACAAAAAGGAAGCTCCTAAAAATACAGAAAGAAACAATCAACATTTTTGGGCATATGATGAAAAGAGGAAAGTTGGAATACTTGGTTATAACTGGAAAAATACAGGGAAAGAAAAGAGAGATCGCAGACGTCAAAGAGAGAAGATAGTGGATATCTTGGTGTCATGGCACGGGTAAAGTGTCAACAACAGAATTGATGTTCTGTGTATAGAAGATTGTGAAAGGACATGATCACCACCGGTACCCATTTACGGCTGAGTGAACCTGGTAGATCAGGATCGAACCCGACCGACTGTCCTGTGTAGTCTATGATCATAGCCACTGAGCTATCGCGGCTCTCTTCGCTAACGTCTATGGCACATGATAAAGATGATATGTGAAGTGGGAAGACAGAGTTCTGGTAAACTTTGTTTTGTTAAAGAAATCACTGGTTAAGACATACTTCCATTTGCGTTGAGTGCGTGTCATCCTGATTGTTGTGCGCCTTCTGGCTGGTTGCCTCCGACTTCAGCACTTGAACTTGCTAGAGCAGACTGTGGTCTTGCTCGTTTGTAGGAAGGCCTGGCCAGTCTTAGTTTTCAGTCCCTGGTGACTGTTAAGCTCCATCCCCACGACAAGGAGCTGGCCTTGGTAACACCAGTTACATACCATCATAATAAAGAGATAATCAAATCAATCAGAGGACCACAAGCCCCAAATCAGGATGCCTTTCATAATATGAATAGATATGAACAAGTTATCATTATACGCATAAGAACCGGACACAATCGACTCCATAGTCACATGTATACACAATTCAAGATCGGCACATCAACTACTTGTACATGTGGACAGGCACCCCAGACTGCTGAACACATACTTCAAGACTACACTGAATATAGTAGACTGAGGAAAATCCATTGGCGCGTAGATACAACACTGCAGACAAAACTATATGGGCCACTGCAAGAATTACAAAAGACAGTAAAATGTATACAGGAAACGACATTACAGATATAGACAATACTTCGAGCGAACGAAAGATAGATAGATAGATAGACTGGTTAAGACCATCATGACTCAACTAAGATAGCGTCTTTTTTGTTGATACCATAGCAATTCTCAGCACAGATCACAAACTCCACAGCACCGAAGGGCGTTCTCTGCTCTCAAACCAGTGTAATTTGGAACCCTTGATAGTCACTGTATTGAGACAAAGTGGCTCCTCAGTAACAGAGCTGGAAGGTGTCAGCGACCCACAGCTGATGGCTTGAGGCAGGATTGGTGAACAAGAACCATCCAGATCCTACTCCACTTCTCCGTGGTGCCTCTAGTAACAGACTAACCTGTCTAGTCTGGCCAAGCAAGTAGGGATCAAAGAGGGAAGAGAACCCGGTACTCAAAAATAATATTCTGAAGTCGGATGTGTTGAGCCAAAAGGCGCAAATATCACAGTTTTACTGCAAACCACAACACAACGCAGAGACGCCCACTTAACGTCCTCTTAAGGGCGGATGATGAGAAGGTGTATTCCTTTATTCATCGGACGAACGCAAGCAGCAAGAATAGTCACTATATTCTCATGTGGGAACTCGGTGGTCTAGATGTCAGACGACGGCCTTTGGTTCCATCGTTATTGAAACTTTGAGAAAGAAGTGCTAGCCTATATTGGTCGTTACTTAGAACTTTGAGAAAGAAGTGCTTGCCTATTTTGGTCGTTATTTAGAACTTTGAGAAAGAAATGCTTGCCTATATTGGTCGTTACTTCGAACTTTGAGAAAGAAGTGCTAGCCTATATTGGTCGTTACTTAGAACTTTGAGAAAGAAGTGCTAGCCTATATTGGTCGTTACTTAGAACTTTGAGAAAGAAGTGCTAGCCTATAATGGTCGTTACTTAGAACTTTGAGAAAGAAGTGCTTGCCTATTTTGGTCGTTATTTAGAACTTTGAGAAAGAAGTGCTAGCCTATATTGGTCGTTATTTAGAACTTTGAGAAAGAAGTGCTAGCCTATATTGGTCGTTACTTAGAACTTTGAGAAAGAAGTGCTAGCCTATATTGGTCGTTACTTAGAACTTTGAGAAAGAAGTGCTAGCCTATATTGGTCGTTACTTAGAACTTTGAGAAAGAAGTGCTAGCCTATATTGGTCGTTACTTAGAACTTTGAGAAAGAAGTGCTAGCCTATATTGGTCGTTACTTAGAACTTTGAGAAAGAAGTGCTAGCCTATATTGGTCGTTACTTAGAACTTTGAGAAAGAAGTGCTAGCCTATATTGGTCGTTACTTAGAACTTTGAGAAAGAAGTGCTAGCCTATATTGGTCGTTACTTAGAACTTTGAGAAAGAAGTGCTAGCCTATATTGATCGTTACTTCGAACTTTGAGAAAGAAGTGCTAGCCTATCTTCTTCTTCTTTCCTTCTTCATTTGCCTCTCAGCGTCAAGAGGAGATATAATTTGCGGTCTTTTGCTCTTCTGTTCGCCTCTGCTGCTGTTATGTTTCCTAGCGCTTCTAATATTCCATCCATCTATCTTTTTCGTGGTCGACCATTGGGTCTGGTATTCTCATAACGTTTGTTGAAGGCTCGTTGTGTTGTGTTTTAATCTTTCTGCATTGTCACGTGGCCAAACCATTTTATCTGTGAAAAGGGAAACGGGTTTTAATGTTGACGTGTTGCGAGCCGTTGTGTTTACATACTATGCTCGTCGTTTAACTACGTGCTTGCTGAATCACTTGTGAACCGCCTGATGGTGCCCGTCGTCGCTCGTTGCTATCTCGTAGTTCTTGATAATGGAGTACTAGAAACGGGACCATTGGCGTCCCTTGCCCACAGCGCTCTCTTCCTGTACACACGAGTGACTGTAGTCAACCCGACTCAGCTGGACACTTTTTGGGGTTTCTTCGCTTCTTCCACCGTGATTGGGTTCAGAGCTTCCCCACATCTGGTCGTATAGCCTGCACGACTTTATCGCCTCATAATGTGTACTTCGCGTTGTGTTGATCTGATATTGGTAGTGGTGGTATTTCTTACTTCGTGTTGTGTTGATCTGACATTGGTGGTGGTGGTATTTCTTACCCTCATGTTGTGTTGATCTGACATTGGTGGTGGTGGTATTTCTTACCCTCATGTTGTGTTGATCTGACTTTGGTGGTGGTGGTATTTCTTATCCTCATGTTGTGTTGATCTGACATTGGTGGTGGTGGTATTTCTTATCCTCATGTTGTGTTGATCTGACATTGGTGGTGGTGATATTTCTTATCCTCATGTTGTGTTGATCTGACATTGGTGGTGGTGGTATTTCTTATCCTCATGTTGTGTTGATCTGACTTTGGTGGTGGTGGTATTTCTTACTTCGTGTTGTGTTGATCTGACATTGGTGGTGGTGGTATTTCTTACCCTCATGTTGTGTTGATCTGACATTGGTGGTGGTGGTATTTCTTACCCTCATGTTGTGTTGATCTGACATTGGTGGTGGTGGTATTTCTCACCCTCATGTTGTGTTGATCTGACATTGGTGGTGGTATTTCTCACCCTCATGTTGTGTTGATCTGACATTGGTGGTGGTGGTATTTCTTACCCTCATGTTGTGTTGATCTGACATTGGTGGTGGTGGTATTTCTTACCCTCATGTTGTGTTGATCTGACATTGGTGGTGGTGGTATTTCTTACCCTCATGTTGTGTTGATCTGACGTTGGTGGTGGTGGTATTTCTTACCCTCATGTTGTGTTGATCTGACATTGGTGGTGGTGGTATTTCTTACCCTCATGTTGTGTTGATCTGACATTGGTGGTGGTGGTGGTATTTCTTACCCTCATGTTGTGTTGGTCTGACATTGGTGGTGGTGGTATTTCTTACCCTCATGTTGTGTTTATCGGCCCAACCGGCCAACTCAAACAACCTGTTACACAGCCGTACGCTATTAAATTCGCACAAGTCATGAATAAACACAACACAACACAACACAATACTTCACTGTATTTATTTACAAGGTGCTGACTACAACACTCTATCTACATGTGCTGGGCGGTCTGACTACCTGCTCCAGTCTATACAGTAAACCTAATAACGTTTTGGCTCCCTATCAACATACACTTACTGGTGACTTATCTAGCCTTCCTCTAACTCCCACCTGATCTATATCTGTGTTGAAATCTCCACTTAATATCTTATTTTGCAAGTAGCGTTTCGCACGGTTCCCAATGAACGAGCCAACGCGTAGTAGCGCGACCGCCTCCTAACTGGACTTTTCTCTACCATCTAAACTCTCTAACTGGACGTTTCTCTACCATCTAAACTCCCTAACTAGACTTTTTTTCTAACATCTAAACTCCCTAACTGGATTTTTCTCTACCATCTAAACTCCCTAACTGGACTTTTCTCTACCATCTAAACTCCCTAACTGGACTTTTCTCTACCATCTAAACTCTCTAACTGGACGTTTCTCTACCATCTAAACTCCCTAACTAGACTTTTTTTTCTAACATCTAAACTCCCTAACTGGACTTTTCTCTACCATCTAAACTCCCTAACTGGACTTTTCTCTACCATCTAAACTCCCTAACTGGACTTTTCTCTACTATCTAAACTCCCTAACTGGACTTTTCTCTACCATCTAAACTCCCTAACTGGACTTTTCTCTACCATCTAAACTCCCTAAACTGGACTTTTCTCTACCATCTAAACTCCCTAACTGGACTTTTCTCTACTATCTAAACTCCCTAACTGGACTTTTCTCTACCATCTAAACTCCCTAACTGGACTTTTCTCTACCATCTAAACTCCCTAAACTGGACTTTTCTCTACCATCTAAACTCCCTAAGCTGGACTTCCCTCTACCAACCAAACTGGCCTAAGTTGGGTCTTGTGTATTCCCTCCCGCCAGTCGCTTCCCGCCCCTCGTGTTCCAACCAATCACAGATCATCTACGTCATCACTCAGCCAATCAAATCAATCTCCCCATCTTCTTAAGGCACGCTCACTCTACAGTTTCTCATCATTCACTTATTGCACGAGTTTCTTCCAATCTTCACTCAACACTATCACTGCCCCGTGCCACTGTCTCAACTCACGGCGGTTCTCTGGTTCTTCCATCTCCCGGCTACATCTGGTGTTTCTTTATATATTCTATGACGGGGGGGGGGGGGGGGGGCTATTCCCTAGCTTTTTTCTCAGTTCTTCATTGTTTATCTTATCTCACAGATTGTTTCCATACATTCGTCTAAGACATTTAATCTCAGTAGAGGTTATTTTTCTTATTGTTCTTGCATCTTGGGTCCAGGTCTGGCTTTGGTAGCACAACATTGGGATGAAGATTGTATTGTGCTCGTTTTGTCTCTAGAGTTATTTCCTTGTATGACAATAGTTATATCGCTAGTCTTATCTTGATCGTTATTTAGAACTTTGAGAAAGAAGGGCTAGCCTATAATGATCATTACATAGAACTTTGAGAAAGAAGTGCTAGCCTATATTGGTCGTTATTTAGAACTTTGAGAAAGATGTGCTATAGTCCGTTCAGAATCGTTTGCCGAGATGTTATGATTTATAATTCAAAAAGTTCTTGATGATTTCACATGATTTTTGGCATACGGTGTTAAAATGTCCATGTCACGAGAACATATGTGTTACTCGATGTCTAGCTATAACGGTTTTCTTAAAGCGGCGAATTCCTTTGATCTTTGCCCATGTAACTATTATTTTGACCCTAATCAAAATGTTTTACAGTAATCTAGTGCAACGATGACCCATAGGCGTGTCCATAAAATTTTACTGGGTGGCAAGTATACAAATTTTAAATTATATATAGAACTTTTGTTCGTAGAGTCAATTTGATATAGTTCCATGCTCTTGGTGTGAGTTTCCCAAATGTTGTCGCTGCCTTTCAAATACGTACATTTAGTTCCTCATCTAAGGAAAGTGTGGCTGTAATAGTGGATCCAAGATAGCTGAACTTCTGTACTGACTCAAGCAGGCTTCCATTCAAAGTAATGGTTGTTGGTTTGCTTATAACATATTTTTGATTGCTTGGGTGGTCTTGAACAATAAACTGTTTAACAAATCAACTAGGAAATTTTGCAAATCAAACTATTTATCTGTAGACTTAATCAGAGTAATGATCATTCAGAATCAGACGAGTCAAATAGGTCGATTACTGCTTTCGGCTGAACAAACAACAAACCATCCTTTTTCCAATATTCCTCTTCTTGTCGTAACACATGATCCTCACATTTTACCCAGTAGTCTTTATTTATATTTGATAGAGCCTGATTTGTAAGTGTCTCAACATCGCATAATTTGAAAGTTTTATTTGTATATGCTACGTGTCCTTTAACTTTTGCCCAAACTAGTTCTATAGGATTTAAGTGTGCATGATATGGAGGTAGTCTCAAACATCTATGGCCATGTTCTTGAATTAACTTGTCTATTTTAAATATCTTTGTACGTTGTGTCTGTTTTACAAGGCTAAGCAATTCGGGTTTCAAGTAGCTGTCGTTAACTTGTATGTGTTCTTTTATGAGCCACGTTTTGATTGCATCTTTTGTACTTGATGATGTTGGGATTCTATCTTCTACGTTAACTACGTTATGGTATGAAGCATTGTCCATTATCAGACAAGAAGGTCGATCTAATATTGGAAGGATACTTTTCTCGATCCAGTCTTTAAATATGTGCCCATTCATTTCGGAGTGGTAGTCTCTATTGTCTATGGATTTTGAAATGAAAACGAGATGAGCATTCTGCAACAACCCATTATGTCTGCTACCTGCATTTCATATGTAACATTTCTTTATAAAAATTTATAGTGGAAACATAACTATTTTAGGACGGTGCGCATTCAGCCGTGAAGGTCATGCCTATATGTTAAAGAATCAGCTGTGAGATGTAAGCATCTACATAATCCCGCCGGTGTTTATAATATCGATTAACTTTTTTTTAATATAGGTTAAATAAGGCATCTTTGAAACTGGATCACATTTCTTTGATAAAAAAATATTTTTATAGCGACATTAGTATTCTAAACCTAACTTCAAAAGATCAATGCAAATGAACAATAAGTTTTTGAAAAAAATAAATTAATGTCTAGGCAAACGAATCTGAACGGACTTTAGAAGCGTATCTACATAGTGCTTAATTGTGGGTGTTGTTCGTTATGTGTATTTGCAAACATGAATTCAATTGGTTACAATTAGTGTGGCCGTATTTCTCAATGATTTTGTCAACATGGTACACCTTTTTCTTATTCGTAATCTTCACAAGTTGTAACAATTCGGGTTTCAAATATGTGTCGTCAAATTTGACATTTTCATTCGCAAGCCATGTCCTAATTTGCTCTTTTGTATTTGATGCAGTAGGCACTTTGTCCCATCTTGAATTCCCTAAGGAAGTGCTGATATAGTAAAACAGTAACCTTTTGCATAGTTATAAATTTGCATTTCAAACTCATTGTAATTTAGATATAAATGTTGGTATTTAAAGTCAACAAATTGTCTACTGAGTCTTCACAAAATTAATAAAGATACGCCTTCCCTTCGGTAATTAATGCCCAGGCCGTGGTGCGTCATGTCGTTCAATAACAATTCAGTTTTGTGCACGGGATTTTCCTGAACTTAGTGTTTCTGCAATAGCCAAACTATTTTACGTGAACGACCGCACCAAATTAATGTATATATCCTAAAATGGTGTCAAATTCGAACAGGGTGAATTTAATATAGCCTAAAGAAGAAAACTTTTAAACTAGATCAAATTTCTCAGAGCAAAAAATATTTCTATAACGACATCAATATTATAAGATTACATGCAAAAGTTGAAAGCAAAATAACAAACGGTTATCACGTAAAGCTAATTCAAGTGTGGTTATGAATTTCTGAACGGACTATAGTCTATATTTGTCGTTATTTAGAACTTTGAGAAAGAAGTGCTAGCCTATTTTGATCGTTATTTAGACCTTTGAGAAAGAAGTGCTAGCCTATTTTGATCGTTATTTAGAACTTTGAGAAAGAAGTGCTAGCCTATATTGATCGTTATTTAGAACTTTGAGAAAGAAGTGCTAGCCTATTTTGATCGTTATTTAGAACTTTGAGAAAGAAGTGCTAGCCTATATTGATCGTTATTTAGAACTTTGAGAAAGAAGTGCTAGCCTATATTGATCGTTATTTAGAACTTTGAGAAAGAAGTGCTAGCCTATATTGATCGTTATTTAGAACTTTGAGAAAGAAGTGCTAGCCTATTTTGATCGTTATTTAGAACTTTGAGAAAGAAGTGCTAGCCTATATTGATCGTTATTTAGAACTTTGAGAAAGAAGTGCTAGCCTATATTGATCGTTATTTAGAACTTTGAGAAAGAAGTGCTAGCCTATTTTGATCGTTATTTAGAACTTTGAGAAAGAAGTGCTAGCCTATTTTGATCGTTATTTAGAACTTTGAGAAAGAAGTGCTAGCCTATATTGATCGTTATTTAGAACTTTGAGAAAGAAGTGCTAGCCTATTTTGATCGTTATTTAGAACTTTGAGAAAGAAGTGCTAGCCTATATTGATCGTTATTTAGAACTTTGAGAAAGAAGTGCTAGCCTATATTGATCGTTATTTAGAACTTTGAGAAAGAAGTGCTAGCCTATATTGGTCGTTATTTAGAACTTTGAGAAAGAAGTGCTAGCCTATTTTGATCGTTATTTAGAACTTTGAGAAAGAAGTGCTAACCTATTTTGATCGTTATTTAGAACTTTGAGAAAGAAGTGCTAGCCTATTTTGATCGTTATTTAGAACTTTGAGAAAGAAGTGCTAGCCTATATAGGTCGTTGTCATTCCCTGATAACTCTTGTACGTCTTAATGAATAACTCTTGAGCCTGTTTTTAATGAAATAATGACGTAAATAATGAACATTAGGTTAATGATTGAAGTCATATTATCATCACTATCATCATCATCATCATCATCATCACGATCACCATCGTCAAGTGCTCACTTTAGTTTTTCTTCCTTTATTTCTTCATTACTTCTTTTTCATCGTCTTCTTCCTATTACTATTTTAAATAATCTTCTTCTAATTCATTCCTTTCGTCACATGTTTTACTTTTCTCTTTCTCTCCTATCTTTCTCTCTCTCTCTCTCTCTCTCTCTCTCTCTCTCTCTGTCTTTCTCTTATTTCAAACATATCTTTTCTTACTTTTGATGTTACCTCATTCTGTTTCTCTCTCTATTCACAGCTTCCTCCTCTCCCTCTTCTAATTTCTTTCTTCATCACTCATCTTCTTCTTTATTCTCCTTCTTCTTCTTTTACTCTCTCTCTCTCTCTCTCCCTCTCGCTCGCACTCAGTCACGCACTCACTCCACTCACTCACTCACTCACTCAGTCACTAACTCACTCACTCACTCACTCAGTCACTAACTCACTCACTCACTCACTCACTCACTCAGTCACTAACTCACTCACTCACTCACTCACTCACTCAGTCACTAACTCACTCACTCACTCACTCACTCACTCACTCACTCACTCAGTCACTAACTCACTCACTCACTCACTCACTCACTCAGTCACTAACTCACTCACTCACTCACTCACTCACTCACTCAGTCAGTCACTAACTCACTCACTCACTCACTCACTCAGTCACTAACTCACTCACTCACTCACTCACTCACTCAGTCACTAACTCACTCACTCACTCACTCACTCACTCAGTCACTAACTCACTCACTCACTCACTCACTCACTCACTCACTCACTCAGTCACTAACTCACTCACTCACTCACTCACTCACTCACTCAGTCACTAACTCACTCACTCACTCACTCACTCACTCAGTCACTAACTCACTCACTCACTCACTCACTCACTCAGTCACTAACTCACTCACTCACTCACTCACTCACTCACTCACTCACTCACTCACTCACTCACTCACTCACTCACTAACTCACTCACTCACTCACTCACTCCACTCATTCACTCACTCACGCACTCACTCACTCACTCACTCAGTCTCATTTCTGAAATTGTCCGCCTTTTGTTGCATCGTTTCTCTTCTCACATCGTTCTCTTCATCCATCATTCTCTCGTTTCCTCCCTTCGCCACTCTTTCAATCATTGTTCCATCCTCTACCTCTAAACCCCTCATCCTTGAACCCCTCTCTCATCTCTGAACCGTACTAAAGAATCATCACGAAACATCATTGGCCGACCAGCCGATTAGCTCATTGGCTGAAATCCCAACACGTGACAGCACACGGATATAAAGAGAATTTTTGCATCCATGGATGGCTACTTGGATAATTTCAACTCTATCCGGATGTCCGTTCAGGCATGGGCGCCTCCCTTGGAGGGGCACTTTGGGGAATGTGCAGTAATGAAGAAGCTTGTGTCCCGAGCAATCATGTAACTCCCAGCGGAGACGGCACGTGATCGAGGATGGAGTAATTCAGCTGTGCTTTATCTCATTACAATAAAGTTGATTGTTTTGTTGATGTTCCGATTAGTTTTTGAGCGTGTCAGCTTCGTGAAATGTCTGTCTTTAGCTTGTTAGGGATGTCTGTTTTGAGAATTGTCTGTCTTTAATATGTTGGTGCTGTTACTGTTGTGAGATGTCTGTCTTCAGCGTGTTGGAAACGTCATCTTAGTGAAATGTATGTCTTTAGTTTTTTTTGTGGCTGTGAGTTATTTAAAATGTCTGTCTTTAGTTTTTTTGTGGATGTGAGTTATTTAAAATGTCTGTCTTTAGTTTTTTGTGGCTGTGAGTTATTTAAAATGTTTGTCTTTAGTTTTTTTGTGGATGTGAGTTATTTAAAATGTCTATCTTTAGTTTTTTTTTGTGGCTGTGAGTTATTTAAAATGTCTATCTTTAGTTTTTTTTTGTGGTTGTGAGTTATTTAAAATGCCTGTCTTTAGTTTTTTGTGGCTGTGAGTCATTTTAAATGTCTGTCTTTAGTTTTTTGTGACTGTGAGTTATTTTAAATGTCTGTCTTTAGTTTTTTGTGGCTGTGAGTTATTTAAAATGTCTGTCTTTAGTTTTTTGTGGCTGTGAGTTATTAAAAATGTCTGTCTTTAGTTTTTTGTGGCTGTGAGTTATTTAAAATGTCTGTCTTTAGTTTTTTGTGGCTGTGAGTTATTTAAACGGGGGGGGGGGGGGGGGGGGGAATAAAAATCCTGAGTCTCACACGTTGTGGCGACTGTTTGACCAAGCGACCTTTATCCCTCGGGTTCAATCGTTGCCCCCCCCCCCCCCCCCCCCGACATACAACCGGCAATGGTACTATGCGTCGTAAAAATAGTTTTTTTTCTTTAGAATATGGATACTGTGCGCTATTTGAAATGTCTTTCTTTAGAATGTTGGAGCTGTGGGCTATTTGAAATGTCTTTCTTCAGAATGAAGAAGCTGTGGGCTATTTGAAATATTTTTCTTTAGAATGTTGGAGCTGTGGACTATTTGAAATGTCTTTCTTTAGAATGTTGGAGCTGTGGGCTACTTGAAATGTCTTTCTTTAGAATGTTGGTGCTGTGGGCTATTTGAAATGTCTTTCTTTAGAATGTTGGAGCTGTGAGCTATTTGAAATGTCTTTCTTTAGAATGTTGGGGCTGTGGGCTATTTGAAATGTCTTTCTTTAGAATGTTGGTGCTGTGGGCTATTTGAAATGTCTTTCTTTAGAATGTTGGTGCTGTGGGCTATTTGAAATGTCTTTCTTTAGAATGTTGGTGCTGTGGGCTATTTGAAATGTCTTTCTTTAGAATGTTGGTGCTGTGGGCTATTTGAAATGTCTTTCTTTAGAATGTTGGTGCTGTGGGCTATTTGAAATGTCTTTCTTCAGAATGTTGGAGCTGTGGGCTATTTGAAATGTCTTTCTTTAGAATGTTGGAGCTGTGGGATATTTCAAACGCCTTTCTTTAGAATGTTGGGGCAGTGGGCTATTTGAAATGTCTTTCTCTAGAATGTTGGAGCTGTGGGCTATTTGAGATGTCTTTCTTTAGAATGTTGGGGCTGTAGGCTATTTGAAATGTCTTTCTTTAGAATGTTGGGGCTGTAGGCTATTTGAAATGTCTTTCTTTAGAATGTTGGAGCTGTAGGCTATTTGAAATGTCTTTCTTTAGAATGTTGGAGCTGTGGGCTATTTGAAATGTCTTTCATTAGAACTTTGGGACTGTGGGCTATTTGAAATCTCTTTCATTAGAATGTTGGGGTTGTAGGCTATTTGAAATGTCTTTCTTTAGAATGTTGGAGCTGTGGGCTATTGCAAATGTCTTTCTTTAGAATGTTGGGGTTGTGAGCTATTTGAAATGTCTTTCTTTCACTGGAACGGGCGGTTGAGCAATTATGGATTTTAATTCGTTTGAAGTGATACCGGGGCCTTCCATAACCATAACATTTCAGAACTCTTTTTCTTGTTGCTATTGTCAAAAATTGATTGCACAGTATCTTCCTCATTTTTTTTTTTGGAAAGCTGTTTTTTTTCTTGAGTTATTCTGCATCTCACCTCTGTTGTGCATCTACCATCTCACCTCTGTTGTGCATCTACCATCTCACCTCTGTTGTGCATCTACCATCTCACCTCTGTTGTGCATGTACCATCTCACCTCTGTTGTGCATCTACCATCTCACCTCTGTTGTGCATCTACCATCTCACCTCTGTTGTGCATCTACCATCTCACCTCTGTTGTGCATCTACCATCTCACCTCTGTTGTGCATCTACCATCTCACCTCTGTTGTGCATCTACCATCTCATCTCTGTTGTACATCTACCATCTCATCTCTGTTGTACATCTACCATCTCACCTCTGTTGTGCATCTACCATCTCACCTCTGTTGTACATCTACCATCTCACCTCTGTTGTACATCTACCATCTCACCTTTGTTGTACATCTACCATCTCACCTCTGTTGTGCATCTACCATCTGAGGTTAACAATGTTCCCAGATATTTAAATTCATTTACCTAACTTCTTCGTAACTTCTTAACTTCGCAACTTCGCAACTTCGTAACTTCGTAACTTCGCAACTTCGTAACTTCGTAACTTCGTAACTTCGCAACTTCGTAACTTCGTAACTTCGCAACTTCGTAAATTCGTAACTTCGCAACTTCGTAACTTCGTAACTTCGCAACTTCGCAACTTCGTAACTTCGTAACTTCGTAACTTCGTAACTTCGCAACTTCGTAACCTCGTAACTTCGCAACTTCGTAACTTCGTAACTTCGTAACTTCGTAACTTCGTAACTTCGCAATTTCGTAACTTCGTAACTTCGCAACTTCGTAACTTCGTAACTTCGTAACTTCGTAACTTCGCAACTTCGCAACTTCCACTTAAAATACATAAGCAGAGAACAAAAACTCTGGGGGGTGGGGGGGGGGAGGGGGGTACTGCGATCACCTGGAGTGGACTGCGAGCTTCGTCCTGACCAGAGGGGAAAAGATATTAAAGTTAGAAGTAACATGATATAGCAGTTTGGTCATGACACGTTAGTGACGTCATTACCTTCATCAGGTGAAGTAGTCATGTCGGTTACTCCCTGCCTTCCAGAGAACATCCCTGCCTCCCAGAGAACATCTCTGCCTCCCAGAGAACATCCTTGCCTCTTCTTCGCAGAGAACATCCCTGCCTCCCAGAGAACATCCCTGCCACCCAGAGAACGACTATGCCTCTCCTTTCCAAAGAACATCTCTGGTTCCCATTTAAAGTGGCTGGATGAACAACAGAAGCCTTTTAAGTCAGGAAAAAATGTAATCACTTGATATTTGAAATACAGATCTTCATGTCGGCAGGCGAATACACTAATAACAACGCTACCAGGCTGGTAAGGGAGGTAGGGGATGAACCAAAACATATCGATCGCAGAGAAAGAGAAAGAGAAAGAAAGAAAGAAAGAAAGAAAGAAATAAAGAAAGAAGGAAAAAAGGAGAGAGAGAGAGAAAGAAACAAAGAAAGAAGGAAGGAAGGAAGGAAGAAAGGAAGGAAGGAAAGAGAGAGAGAAAGAAAGAAAGAAAGAAGGAAGGAAAGAGAGAGAGAAAAGGAAATAAAGAACGAAAGAAAGAGAAAAAGAGAAAAGGAAAGAAAGAAAGAAAGAAAGAAAGAAAGAAGGAAGGAAAGAGAGAGAGAAAAGGAAATAGAGAACGAAAGAAAGAGAAAAAGAGAAAAGGAAAGAAAGAAAGAAGGAAGGAAGGAAGGAAGGAAGGAAGGAAGGAAGGAAGGAAGGAAGGAAGGAAGGAAGGAAGGAAGGAAGGAAGGAAGGAAGGAAGGAAGGAAGGAAGGAAGGAAGGAAGGAAGGAAGGAAGGAAGGAAGGAAGGAAGGAAGGAAGGAAGGAAGGAAGGAAGGAAGGAAGGAAGGAAGGAAGGAAGGAAGGAAGGAAGGAAGGAAGGAAGGAAGGAAGGAAGGAAGGAAGGAAAGGAAGGAAGGAAGGAAGGAAGGAAAGAGAGAGAGAGAGAAAGAAATAAAGAACGAAAGAAAGAGAAAAAGAGAAAAGGAAAAAAAAAGAAGAAAGAAAGAAAGAAAGGAAGAAAAAAGAAAGAAAGAAAGAAAAGAAGTAAGAAAGAAAGAAAGATACTATATTCCGATCAACTTCGGACGGTGGGTTCGAGGCTTAAGGAGCCCAGAACGTGACAGCAAACATTAAGTGGACATTTACCCATGATAATTTGCGACATATATGGATCGCGACATATATGGATCGCGACATTTATGGATCGCGACATTAATTCTATCTATCTATCTATTGTCCTTTCGAGCCGAAGACGGCACATAGGGCAGAACCACAATCTCAAAAAACATAAACCTTGCGCGCCGAAATGGCACATATTGCAGAGAGATCACTGCTCTAAAATCTATGGCGCTGTTTCCATAACAATACTTTTTACAATGACAGCTTGTCAAGCCATCGATCAACCTCCTTAGTCGCCTCTTACGACATGCCTGGAAGGTCACAGTGTCACTATCGACATATATTGCACTGGACAAATCCACGGTTGCTGGCATCCCATCTTATCAATACATCTGTCATCGTGTTGTGACTGACTCTCCCAAATGTTACTGTGTTGTGACTGACTCTCCCAAATGTTACTGTGTTGTGACTGACTCTCCCAAATGTTACTGTGTTGTGACTGACTCTCCAAAACGTTACTGTGTTGTGACTGACTCTCCAAAATGTTACTGTGTTGTGACTGACTCTCCCAAATGTTACTGTGTTGTGACTGACTCTCACCAATGTTACTGTGTTGTGACTGACTCTCCCAAATGTTACTGTGTTGTGACTGACTCTCGCAAATGTTACTGTGTTGTGATTGACTCTCCCAAATGTTACTGTGTTGTGACTGACTCTCCCAAATGTTACTGTGTTGTGACTGACTCTCCCAAATGTTACTGTGTTGTGACTGACTCTCCCAAATGTTACTGTGTTGTGACTGACTCTCGTAAATGTTACTGTGTTGTGACTGACTCTCGTAAATGTTACTGTGTTGTGACTGACTCTCGTAAATGTTACTGTGTTGTGACTGACTCTCGTAAATGTTACTGTGTTGGTTTAACCTTCTACCTCGTCTTCCTAAAGGGACAATCTCTTGCCCGGCTTTACCCTTTATGATTTGCTGATCTCTCAGTCTGAAAGACCTCGGACGGAAGATTTACAACAGAGATGAGATGCAGAAAATAAAGACAAGTGAAATAATATTAAAACAGGTAAATGAATTTAAATATTTGGGAACTCTGTTAACCTCAGACGGAAGATGTACACAAGAGGTGAGATGCAGAATGGCTCAGGCAAAAGCAGCTTTCTAAAAAAAATGAGGAAGATACTGTGCAATCCATTTTTTACAACAAAAACAAGAAAAAGTTGTTACATGTTATGTAGAGCCAGTCTTGTCATATGGATGTGAATCATGGAGAATAGGACAACAGACAAGAAAATCACTGGAGTCTATTGAAATGTGGTTTTACAGAAGAATGTTGAGAATACCATGGACAGCTAAGAAGAGTAATGAAAATGTTCTGAAAGAGGTCAAAGCAAAATGAGAGCTAATTTCTAATATTAGGAAGAAATAATCATCATTTTTTTGGTCATGTAATGAGAAGGGAACAGCTGGAATATATTGTAACAACTGGAAAAATTTAGGGACGAAGATATAGAGGGAAGGAAAGAGAAAGAATACCATACAGTTTAAGAGAATGTCTTGGTAGAAGGTCAACAACAGAAATGATAAATAACTGTCGAGATGGAAAGTTGTGGGGAGACATGATCACCTACGCCAGCAGGCCCGGTACTTGATGATGATGATGATGATGATGTTTCAGTCTGTACAGTCTCGGAAAACCCCTGGATTACCAACGTTCGGACAACCCGTGTTCGATTCCCGCTGGAAACAGTGCGAATTGTACTCGTGGTTGGAAAGAAAAATACCCCCACGGTCAGCCCAGCCGTTGGCAGAAATAGGTACTAGGGTAGTTAGTAACTCTAGGAAGGTGAGGAATACCGTCTTACATCGTGAGTTTCGATGCTTGAAGCGACACTATCCAGAAGTCTCCGAACACTGCTGGACAGGCAGTAGAGCACATATGGGTGAAAACTCGCGTGCTACGACGCCGGTTCAAGTCTCGTAGTTGACTTCTGTCCGGAATATGGTCGCAGATTTACAGTTCACTGACTCGTCCAGCCACGATACGAGAAGACACTAGACTCGGTGTTTGAAAGTAAGAACACTTTTTAAAAACCAAAAAAAAATTCTTACAACAAACACCAGAATGATTATAACTTAATAAGCTGACTGTTACTTTGAGGATTAGTAAAGGAGCTCAAGATAAAACACCGCCGTCCTGTATAGAGCTCAGAATGATCGGTCTGGCAAAGTGAGAGATGGCAACTCGGTACCCTAAAAGTATGCCAAAGTCGGATATCTCAGGCCGAAAGTTGCGTATATCATAATTTGCGGTAAAGCAAAGTTGGTTCATGGTTGAAAGTTCTCCCGTGGACCACGATTATACTGGGTACTGGGTGCAGGGGTGGTGGCGGTCTGGAGATAAGATGTCAGCCTCTTCGCGAAAAAGTGCCGGTTTCGATTCCCACCACAGCCAGGAAGGGGGGGGGGGTATATTTTAAAAAAATTAACATCTTTGATTTTACCCTCCCCTGGTCTCTGGGTAGTGAGATCCGATGTCTAGCCCTCTCTGGGTAGTGAGATCCGATGTCTAGCCCTCTCTGGGTAGTGAGATCCGATGTCTAGCCCTCTCTGGGTAGTGAGATCCGATGTTTAGCCCTCTCTGGGTAGTGAGATCCGATGTCTAGCCCTCTCTGGGTAATGAGATCCGATGTTTAGCCCTCTCTGGGTAGTGAGATCCGATGTTTAGCCCTCTCTGGGTAGTGAGATCCGATGTCTAGCCCTCTCTGGGTAGTGAGATCCGATGTCTAGCCCTCTCTGGGTAGTGAGATCCGATGTCTAGCCCTCTCTGGGTAGTGAGATCCGATGTCTAGCCCTCTCTGGGTAGTGAGATCCGATGTCTAGCCCTCTCTGGGTAGTGAGATTCGGTGTCTAGCCCTCTCTGGGTAGTGAGATTCGGTGTCTAGCCCTCTCTGGGTAGTGAGATCCGGTGTCTAGCCCTCTCTGGGTAGTGAGATCCGGTGTCTAGCCCTCTCTGGGTAGTGAGATCCGATGTCTAGCCCTCTCTGGGTAGTGAGATCCGATGTCTAGCCCTCTCTGGGTAGTGAGATCCGATGTTTAGCCCTCTCTGGGTAGTGAGATCCGATGTTTAGCCCTCTCTGGGTAGTGAGATCCGATGTCTAGCCCTCTCTGGGTAGTGAGATCCGATGTCTAGCCCTCTCTGGGTAGTGAGATCCGATGTCTAGCCCTCTCTGGGTAGTGAGATCCGATGTCTAGCCCTCTCTGGGTAGTGAGATCCGATGTCTAGCCCTCTCTGGGCAGTGAGATTCGGTGTCTAGCCCTCTCTGGGTAGTGAGATTCGGTGTCTAGCCCTCTCTGGGTAGTGAGATCCGGTGTCTAGCCCTCTCTGGGTAGTGAGATCCGGTGTCTAGCCCTCTCTGGGTAGTGAGATCCGATGTCTAGCCCTCTCTGGGTAGTGAGATTCGGTGTCTAGCCCTCTCTGGGTAGTGAGATTCGGTGTCTAGCCCTCTCTGGGTAGTGAGATCCGGTGTCTAGCCCTCTCTGGGTAGTGAGATCCGATGTCTAACCACCTCTGGGTAGTGAGATCCGATGTCTAACCACCTCTGGGTAGTGAGATCCGATGTCTAGTACTCTCTAGGTAGTGAGATCCGAAGTCTAGCACTCTCTGGGTAGTGAGATCCGATGTCTAACCACCTCTGGGTAGTGAGATCCGATGTCTAGTACTCTCTAGGTAGTGAGATCCGATGTTTAACACTCTCTGGGTAGTGAGATCCGATGTCTAGCCCTCTCTGGGTAGTGAGATCCGATGTCTAACACTCTCTGGGTAGTAAAATCCGATGTCTAACACTCTCTGGGTAGTAAAATCCGATGTCTAACCCTCTCTGGGTAGTGAGATCCGATGTATAACCCTCCCATAATAAGGCAATCATAAAAAGAAGGGCCCGTGTGTACTCTGCGCACGTTATAGTACCATTGGCAGCTGGAAATAGAAAAGAGTAGGCATCTAAACCAGGCCGCTGTCTAGACAAAATTAATAGGGAGGCCGGGAGAGGGGGGGGGGGAGAGAATGATTACCAAAAAGTTAAAACTCTCCAGGACTAAAATATGATGCGGGGAATATTTGCCTGTATGGCAGGGGACACCTGAGCTGAGCACACGTATGGCGGTGTGAATATTGGAGAAAGTGATACTCCACGCGAAATTCAGTATCTGGGGAATTCGTTAGAGATGTAAAGATGGCGAACGCAAACAAGCAAACAACAACGACCCAGCAGAATGGTTATCTGACTCACTGGGTCGGGGATAATGATGGCAACAAGCACTGGCCCCATCAATTCCAAACGTTGAGCCGCAGAATGCTGAAAATGTAGGACGTCATTCTCATTCGAGATTATATGTAACGGGACGTCTTTTCTCTTTCAACACCGACGTGGCGTATTTACGCCCATTTAGCGTCCTTTTATGAGGGGGGAACGCAGAAGAAACCAGATTATGAAACGAGGGACCTAAAATCACGTTAGCGAGTTAAATATATCACCAACACGATGACAGGCCGATTAATTCTTCCTGCTCCCTGCTCAGGATCGTCTCCGCTTCGTTGCTAACTAATTACACCTCAGTAGAATTTTTCCACGGATTATAGTCTGTCAGACAAAAAAATCACAGCGGTACTTATTTTCACCTTAATCACCACGATCGGCCGATCTTTTGTCCATCATTGAAATCACCGTTCCTTCCATTCGTCCCGCGGCCCGGACACCCTAGGGGCACAACAATTGTTGAATTAGCTTTCCTGGAAGAAGGAGTGTAGCGCCAGCAGCGGGGGGCCGGCACTTGCTACCGAAACGAGACCACAAGGGCGAACAGGCCAGGTATTCATAAGTTCAGCAGAGGGCGCTTTCTCAGCACTTTAAATCACAAAAGAAAAATACCAATATTTAACGAACGATCTGCGACATGAGCCAGCCATGATGACCTCTCCCATGACCTTTCAGACCTGCGCAGTGCTGCAGTAGGTCTGTTACTATAAAGTAAGATTGTACTTCCTCAGCGAGCCACGATAGCTCCCTGGTTAGTGAACTGTGCTGCAAAGGACAAGAGGATCCTGGTCGACCGCTTCCAGGTTCACCCAGCCTTTAATTGATTTTTTTCTGGGAAAGTAAAGGAGTAGGGTCGTAATACCGAACACATTACCCCGAAAATCATGTACCGAAGGTCTGTAAAAATTATGGTCACTAACACCATATTCCCAATACGCCACTTGGCGTGACGGGTCACTAACACCATATTCCCAATACGCCACTTGGCGTGACGGGTCACTAACACCATATTCCCAATACGCCACTTGGCGTGACGGGTCACTAACACCATATTCCCTATACGCCACTTGGCGTGACGGGTCACTAACACCATATTCCCTATACGCCACTTGGCGTGACGGGTCACTAACACCATATTCCCTATACGCCACTTGGACGCCACTTGGCGTGACGGGTCACTAACACCATATTCCCTATACGCCACTTGGCGTGACGGGTCACTAACACCATATTCCCTATACGCCACTTGGCGTGACGGGTCACTAACACCATATTCCCTATACGCCACTTGGCGTGACGGGTCACTAACACCATATTCCCAATACGCCACTTGGCGTGACGGGTCACTAACACCATATTCCCAATACGCCACTTGGCGTGACGGGTCACTAACACCATATTCCCAATACGTCACTTGGCGTGACGGGTCACTAACACCATATTCCCAATACGCCACTTGGCGTGACGGGTCACTAACACCATATTCCCTATACGCCACTTGGCGTGACGGGTCACTAACACCATATTCCCTATACGCCACTTGGCGTGACGGGTCACTAACACCATATTCCCTATACGCCACTTGGCGTGACGGGTCACTAACACCATATTCCCTATACGCCACTTGGCGTGACGGGTCACTAACACCATATTCCCTATACGCCACTTGGCGTGACGGGTCACTAACACCATATTCCCAATACGCCACTTGGCGTGACGGGTCACTAACACCATATTCCCAATACGCCACTTGGCGTGACGGGTCACTAACACCATATTCCCAATACGCCACTTGGCGTGACGGGTCGCTAACACCATATTCCCAATACGCCACTTGGCGTGACGGGGGATCTTGACTTTAATTACTTGCTCAGAGAGAGGTAAAGGCATCAAGATGCACCAAGATGCACCAAGATGCACCAAGATGCACCAAGATGCACCAAGATGCTTAGAGATGCGAAGCTGCTGTAAAGCTGATGATAATGGCGATACTAAAAAAAAAGGAAGAAAAAAGTGGTATGGTGACAGCTTTACGTGGTAATGGACGAAACAAAAGTCGACGTTTCGGCTTAGTAGGCCTTCATCTGGACGAACAACAAACACAAAAATTATATATAACGATATATTAACAAATCTAACTACATGGCGATAATATGCTGGATACTAAAGAGAGGAAAAATAAAAAAAATGGTCACTTCCCTGTGTTCCTGAGCTGGGTCAGTCTCCAAATGGACTGAATTGATACGGCAGGACCGACTTACTCAGGTTACTTGCTTGCTCAGGTCTGACCAGAAAAGGATCTGCATAACCTTTGTGTCTGGCCAAGTGAGTTGAGATCGGCGAAGAAAAGCAGATCGGTGCTAAAGAAAATCTATGTGAAGTCTGATGTGCCGGGCTGAAAGTCGGAAATATCGCGTTTATTGGTATACTAGCTACATAGCTCATCCACTTAACGGTAAACCCTGAAGAAGAAGAGGAAGAAGCTGATTAACTTACTTTCTTTTGTTCATCTGCTGTAAATTTGAAAAAAAAAACAATTTACCGAAATGAATTGTGTTAGACGCATGGCAGGAAACAGCCAAAGAGATATGATCAGAATTGTCGTGTGAGAAAGAAGTTGGCAAAAATTTCCGCCATTGAATAAAAAAAACCAACAGGTACAATTGTTTGGCCACGTAGCGAGGCAGAAGGACCAAAAACACAAGGAGAATTCATTATTGAGTTATTGAGTTATTTGCAGGTCATCATCATGGCACTCCGAACATTCCCATAGGTGCCCAGATTCCCTCCTCAGCAAGTCCCGCTGTGTCCAACGACTGACGACTCCACTTCTGTATTAGTTGATTAGTCATCTTACACGCCCACTAAATTTCTCGTTTCTGGCTGTGCCCATCTTAACTCCCATCTCTTTCATCCGAAGGAGTGGCGTGGCCTCAATTTTGTCGAAGTCCTGTGCCCTTCCCACATCTCGGAGGGCATTAATGATGTCCGCCCGATCCATTGGTTGCCCGTCTTCAACGACAGCACAGCTAGCCAACCTGTCCGCTCTTTCATTTCCCCGTACTCACGCATGTCCAGGGACGTTGACAAAGTGACACTACGTATCTTTGACTTCTGCAATGACTTTGAAGCCTCGTAGGGGAAACAAGTAATGTATCATATAATTCAATGTCTGTAGATGATTTGCTTGCTTGCGTTCGCCCGATGACTAAAGTATTCTAGAGTATTCTAGTAGACCACATAATTACTCTTCATCATCCGCCCTTAAAAGGACGTTAAGTGGGTGTGTCTGCGTTGTGTTGTGGTTTACAGTATAACTGTGATATTTGCGCCTTTCGGCCCAACACATCCGACTTCAGCACGTCTGTAGATGATGTTTCGACTATTGTTTTAGTCACTTCCATTTTAGTTGTAGTGTGGTTCTGGCAGAACAGAAGAATGTTGAGAATTTGGTTCTTTGGTTATGCAAGGCCCCGGTGTCACTGCAAACGAATTAAAATCCATAATTGCTCAACCGCCTGTGCCAGCGTAATAATCCGAATTTCATCTCCCAAACAAAGAAAGGTAACTGTAGTCCCCATCGTAGCAGTCTCAGCACACGCCAAAAGACATAAGGCGAAACCGCGCAGAAAGTGAACACAGTCAACTGTTCCCTGTCATACGATATCATCATTCATCGAAAGCAATTGAAATATCGAAACATGATCAAAACGGATGAGACACACAGCTCACGGTGTGCACAGAGCACCTAACTCAGTAGCTCCTGCAACAAGCCGGGCTTAGAATATGAGGAAACTGCAACAAGGAACACTTTTCATGCATAGCCTCCAATTGTTCCCGCCGCCTAACCACCATATACCGGGTGTTCACGTCCTCTTGAAAATGATGATCGTCATATTTAAAAAAAAAAAGTAGAGCGCTTGATGATTTTAGGCCATCGTTGTTGACTCCAATTCCGAATATACCCAGCTTTAACTGCAAGCCCAACATTAACCATGCTTTCTCCGTGGTCTCCTCCTACAACAACCAGGTACAACCAGCGACCCCCTATTTTATCACAACCAAACTAACGACCACATTCGATAATAGTCTACTAATCTGCAATTTCATGTTGAGAATATCATGGACAGCTAAGAAGAACAAAGAAAACGTTCTGAAAGAGGCCAAAGCAAAAAAGAACTAATTTCCAATATTAGGAAGAAACAATCATCAATTTTTGGGTCGTGTAATGAAAAGGGAACACCTGAAATATATTGTCACAACTGTGAAAACTAAGTGACGAAGAGATAGAGGAAAGCGAAGAGAAAAGATACATGACAGCTTAAGAGAATGGTTTGGCAGAAGGTCAACAACAGAAATGATAAATAAATGTCGAGATTGAAAGTTGTGGAGAGACACGATCACCTACGGCAGCAGGCATGGCACTTGATGATGATGTCGTTCTTGAGACGTAACTGGACGCTGTTAGAACAGAAATGTTTTTTTTTTTTTTGCATGTGACATTTATTCCGTGTGTCCATCTTTTCTTTGGCCTCCCTTTTTTTATCTATATTCTATACATTCTAGTCTTTTATTTCACTCAACAATCAACTAAAAAACAGACTGATCAGCTGTCTGGCTCATCATCATCATAGAGTGCCGTGTCCGCATCGAAGGTTGGCTACCATGGTGCGCCATTCAGCTGTATCTCTTGCTTTGATGGTGCAGGTTGTCATATGTTGACTTCTCCATCTTTTGATGTTACTCGTCCATGTTAGTCTTGGTCTGCCTCTAACTCTTTTACCTTGTATTTTACACTCCAATATTATTGCTAGTAGATTGTGTCTTTTAACATTCCCTAAAAATCTCATTTGTCTTGTTTGAATTTTATTTATTAGTTCTCTTTTTATTTTAGTCGTTTCAAGACTTCATTGTTTGTTTTCTTTTCTTTCCACCCAATTCTACATATTCTTCTATTAATTCACATTCCAAAGGCTTCAATTTTGTGTTCTGTTTTCTTGTCTAATGTCCATGTTTCTACACCATACAGGAATGTTGAGCACATCTTGCTATTCTTAGTTTTAGCCCTGGTGTTATTTATTTTGGTGCAAGCATATTTTTTCTTTACCTATCCAGCCAGGTTACCAAATAAACGAAGCACAGACCTCAACACTTAGCTAAATAAACAAATACGAGACAACATTTCCTCATGTTCTTCTACTTTCCTTCCTCATCTGCCTTTCAGCGTCGAGGGGAGATATAATTTGAGGTCTTTTGCTCTTCTGTTCGCCTCTGTTATGTTTCCTAGCGCTTCTAATATTCCATTGATCCATCTTTTTCGTGGTCGACCCCTGGGTCTGGTATTCTCATAACGTTTCTTGAAGGCTCGTTGTGTTGAGTTTTGTTCTTTCTGCCTTGTCACGTGGCCAAACAATTTTATCTGTTGTTTCCTTATATATTCTATGGCGGGGGCTATTCCTAGCTTTTTTCTCAGTTCTTCATTTCTGATCTTATCTCTCAGACTGTTTCCTGTCATTCGTCTAACACTTTTAATCTCTGTAGAGGTTATTTTTCTTATTATTCTTGCATCTAGGGTCCAGGTCTGACATTGGTAGCACAACGTTGGAATGAAGATTGTATTGTATAGTGCTCGTTTTGCCTCCAGAGTTATTTCCTTGTTGGACAATAGTGGTGATAACTGTCCGATGATTTGACAAGCTTTGTTGCATCTTGATTCTATCTCTGCTGTTTGAGAATTATCGTTTGTCATTAGACTCCCTAGGTATTTGAATTCCTCTTCTTGTTTTAGTTGTCTGCCTTCTATAGTTATGTTGATGTTCTGTTTATTTTTGGCGACATTCATGACTTCTGTTTTGTTGGTGTTGATTTTCATGTTGTATTTTGTGCCTGAGATGTTGAGGACTTCTATTGTTTCATGTATTATATTTCCTCATCGATCACTCTACTATCTACCTATGGAAATGTTCGAAGTGCAATGATGATGACCCGCAAATAACTCAATAACTCAAATCATCATCTTCTTCTACCTTTCAGCTCCCTGTGGAGCATAGGTCTTCAACAAACACTTTCCAAGTCGTTCTGTTTTTTTTTTTTTTTGCTATTCTTTTAAGATCATTCCATGTCTTCCCCATCATCTTCATCTCTGCTTCTATCTGTCTTCTCCAAGAATTCCTTGGTCTTCCTCTCTGTCTTTTCCCCTGGAGATTCCAAAAAATGGCCTGTTGTGTAATACTCTCAGTTGGCTTCCGCAGTGTGTTTCCTATCCAGCGCCATCGTCTGCACCGTATGTCGTTAACAACTGGTATTTGACTGGTACATTTCCATAATTCTATGTTAGTGATTTTGTCCTGCCATTTCCATCCTTTTATTCTGCGTAAGCATCCATTAATGAAAGTCTGTATCTTCATGATTGTCATTTTTGTTGTTCTCCATGTTTCACAGCCATTTAATAGGACTGACTGACTTAACATTGGAGTTGGACATTTTTATTTTTGTATTTAACCTAGTTTCTTTGAATTTCCATATGTTTCCAAGTGCAACAAATGCTCCTCTTTTTATATCCTTATTTCTGTATCATTTTCTTTGAAAAAACTTCACAATCATGGACAAGTCAAAGAAAAGAATAAAAAGTAAATCCGCCATCTTGGAAAGATAAAGGCTCTCCTTCTAAGAGATGTATGACACTCTACTATCTATCACCACATTTTTCTTTATTTTCCCCGTTGAAACCCATCGTTTTCTTTCTCCGTGCTACTTGTCTCGACATTGCTATTGGATATGTTTATTTGTTCATCAAATACCGTGCTTCTTGAGTACCTCCCATCATGTATGGTTGGTTTGTTGGTTGGTTGGTTGGTTGCGTTCGCCCGATGACTAAAGTATTCTTGAGTATCGTAGTAGACTATAATATTCCTCTTCATCATCCGCCCTTACAAGGACGTAGTGGACGTGTCTGCGTTGTGTTGTGGTTTGCAGTATAACTGTTATATTTGCGCCTTTCGGCCCAACACATCCAACTTCAGCACGACATTTTTGAGTACCGGGTTGTCTTCCCTCTTCGATCCCTGCACGCTTGGCCAGACTAGACAGGTTAGTATGTTACTGGAGGCACTGCGGAGAGGTGGAACAGGGTCTGGGTGGTTTTGGTTCACCGATCCTGGCGCAAGCCATCAGCTGTGGGTAGCTGACAACTTCCAGCTCTGGTGCTGGGAGGCGCGCCTTCGCCTCCCCATCATGTATCTCCACACCTTTCTTCCTATTCTGTTGCAGACATCCCACCAAACAACTCTCTTAAGCTGTTTGACATCTCTCTCTCGTTTTCCATCTTTCTTTTTCCCTCTATCGTTTACGTCTTTCTTTTTCCTTATGTTTTTCCCCTCTTTTTCCCTCTATCGTTTACGTCTTTCTTTTTCCTTATGTTTTCCCCTCTTTTTCCCTCTATCGTTTACGTCTTTCTTTTTCCTTATGTTTTTCCCCTCTTTTTCCCTCTATCTTTCCCCCTTTTTTCCATCTATAATTTTACCTCTCTTCCACCCTATCTTTCCCCCCTTTTTTCCATCTATAATTTTACCTCTCTTCCACCCTATCTTTCCCCCCTTTTTCCATCTATAATTGTACCTCTCTTCCACCCTATCTTTCCCCCCTTTTTCCATCTATAATTTTACCTCTCTTCCACCCTATCTTTCCCCCCTTTTTCCATCTATAATTGTACCTCTCTTCCACCCTATCTTTTCCCGCTTTTTCTTTCACTCTCTTTTCCTTTTTCTTTTTCCGTCTTTCTTTTCCTTCATTTTTTACGCTTTACTTTTGCTCTTTTCCCTTACATATTTTCCCATCTTTTCCCTTTATCTTTTCCCTCTGTATTTTCCACTGTATCCTTTTCCCTCTTTTCCCTCTATCTTTCTCCCTCCATACTTTCCCCCTTATTTTTCCCTTTCTTTTTCCCTCTGTCTTCTCCGTGTGTATTTTCCCTTTTTCTTTTTTCCTATTTTCCTATCTATCTTTCTCCCTCTTTTTCCCTCTCTATTTTAACCTCTTATCTTTTTTCCCTATTTCCCCTCAAACGTGTCCCCTATTTTCCCACTCTATTTTTCCTCTTTTCCCCTATTTATTTCCAATTGTCATAATGTATTCCAGCAGTTTCTTCCCAGTTATATATTTTTTGAAAAACGATTCTTTAATATTAAAAAGATAGGGTCATGTTAAAGACCGATCTACTGGCCCTGCAGAGACCATTTTACAGGGCACTGCATCAGGTAAAATAAAAAATGGCAGACAAAGAAAGCAGTGGGAAGACAATATCAAAGAGTTGACAGGATTAATCGTGGTAACATCTCAGAAAGTAATTCTGGAGGAGAATTGTGGAGGCGTCATCAAGAGTGAGTCAACGATCGACAAGGTTACGGGACTCATGATGATGATGGTGATGATGGTGATGGTAGTGGTGATGGTAGTGGTGATGGAAGTGGTGATGGTTGGGGTGATGGTGATGGTAGTGGTGATGGTAGTGGTGATGGTTGTGGTGATGGTAGTGGTGATGGTGATGATAGTGGTGATGGTTGTGGTGATGGTAGTGGTGATGGTTGTGGTGATGGTTGTGGTGATGGTAGTGGTGATGGAAGTGGTGATGGTTGGGGTGATGGTGATGGTAGTGGTGATGGTGATGGTAGTGGTGATGGTTGTGGTGATGGTAGTGGTGATGGTGATGATAGTGGTGATGGTTGTGGTGATGGTAGTGGTGATGGTTGTGGTGATGGTTGTGGTGATGGTGATGGTAGTGGTGATGGTAGTGGTGATGGTGATGGTTGTGGTGATGGTGATGGTAGTGGTGATGGTAGTGGTGATGGTAGTGGTGATGGTGATGATAGTGGTGATGGTAATGGTGATGGTAGTGGTGATGATAATGGTGATGGTAGTGGTGATGGTTGTGGTGATGGTGATGGTAGTGGTGATGGTTGTGGTGATGGTTGTGGTGATGGTGATGGTAGTGGTGATGGTAGTGGTGATGGTAGTGGTGATGGTAGTGGTGATGGTAGTGGTGATGGTGATGGTGATGGTGATGATAGTGGTGATGGTAATGGTGATGGTAGTGGTGATGATAGTGGTGATGGTAATGGTGATGGTAGTGGTGATGGTTGTGGTGATGGTGATGGTAGTGGTGATGGTGATGGTAGTGGTTATGGTTGTGGTGATGGTTGTGGTGATGGTGATGGTAGTGGTGATGGTGATGGTAGTGGTGATGGTAGTGGTGATGGTGATGGTGATGGTAGTGGTGATGGTGATGGTAATGGTGATGGTAGTGGTGATGGTAGTGGTGATGGTGATGGTAGTGGTGATGGTGATGGTAATGGTGATGGTAGTGGTGATGGTGATGGTGATGGTAATGGTGATGGTAGTGGTGATGGTAATGGTGATGGTAATGGTGATGGTGATGGTAGTGGTGACGGTAGTGGTGACGGTAGTGGTGATGGTGATGGTGATGGTAATGGTGATGGTAGTGGTGATGGTGATGGTAATGGTGATGGTGATGGTAGTGGTGATGGTGATGGTGATGGTAGTGGTGATGGTGATGGTAGTGGTAATGGTGATGGTAGTGGTGATGGTGATGGTAGTGGTGATGGTTGTGATGATGGTTGTGGTGATGATGACGGTAGTGGTGATGGTGATGGTAGTTGTGATGGTAGTGGTGATGGTGATGGTAGTGGTAGTGGTGATGGTGATGTTGATGGTAGTGACGATGATTATAGTGATGATGGTAGTGGTGATGTTAGTGGTGATGGTGATGGTAGTGGTGATGGTAATGGTGATGCGAGGTGGTGATGGTTATGGTGATGGTAATGGTGATGGTAGTCGTGATGTTAGTAGTGGTGGTTGTGGTGATGGTAATGGTGATGGTAGTGGTGATGGTGATGGTAGTGGTGATGGTTGTGATGATGTTTGTGGTGATGATGACGGTAGTTGTGATGGTGATGATAGTTGTGATGGTAGTGGTGATGGTGATGGTAGTGGTAGTGGTGATGGTGATGTTGATGGTAGTGACGATGATTATAGTGATGATGGTAGTGGTAATGTTAGTGGTGATTGTGATGGTAGTGGTGATGGTAATGGTGATGCGAGGTGGTGATGGTTGTGGTGATGGTAATGGTGATGGTGATGGTAGTGGTGATGTTAGTAGTGGTGGTTGTGGTGATGGTAATGATGATGGTAATGGTGATGGTAGTGGTGATGGTGATGGTAGTGGTGATGGTGATGGTAGTGGTGATGGTGATGTTGAGGGTAGTGACGATGATTATAGTGATGATGGTAGTGGTGATGGTGATGACAGTGGTGATGGAAGTGGTGATGGTAGTGGTGATGATGACGGTAGTGGTGATGGTGATAGTAGTGGTGATGGTGATTGTGATGGTAGTGGTGATGGTGATGTTGATGATAGTGACGATGATTATAGTGATGATGGTAGTGGTGATGATGACGGTAGTAGTGGTGGCTGTGGTGTTGGTGATGGTAGTGGTGATGATGATGGTTGTGGTGATGGTGATGGTAGTGTGATGGTGATGTTGATGGTGATAGTTATGATGGTAGTGGTGATAGTAGTGGTGATCGTGATGATGGTGGTGATGGTAGTGGTGATGATGATGATGACAGTGGTTCTGGTATTGGTGATGATAGTGTTGATGGTAGTGGTGATGATGATGATGGTGATGGTGGTGGTGATGATGGTATTGGTGATGATGGTAGTGATGATGGTAGTGGTGATAGTAGTGGTGATGTGATGATGGTGGTGATGGTAGTGGTGATGGTGATGGTAGTGGTGATAATGATGATGAGGATGACAGTGGTGCTGGTAGAGATGATGATAGTCTTGATGGTAGTGGTGATGGTTATGATGGTGGTGATGATGGTATTGGTGATGATGGTAGTGATGATGGTAGTGGTGATGGTAGTGGTGATAGTAGTGGTGATGATGATGGTTGTGGTGATGGTTGTGGTGATGGTGGTGATAGTAGTGGTGATGGTAGTGGTGATGTGATGATTGTGGTGATGGTAGTGGTGATGGTGATGGTAATGGCGATGATGATGATTATGATGATGATTGTAGGATTGTAGGGGTGATGGTGGTGATGGTGGTGACGGTAGTGGTGAGGATGGTGATGATGGTGATGGTAGGGGTGATAGTGGTGATGGTGGTGACGGTAGTGGTGATGGTGGTGATGGTAGTGGTGATGGTGGTGATGATGGTGATGGTAGGGGTGATGGTGGTGACGGTAGTGGTGATGGTGGTGACGGTAGTGGTGATGGTATTGGTGATGGTGGTGATGGTGGTGATGATGGTGATGGTGGTGACGGTAGTGGTGATGGTGATGGTAGTGGTGATGGTGGTGATGATGGTGATGATGGTGATGGTGGTGATGGTAGTGGTGATGGTGATGATGGTGATGATGATGGTGATGGTATTGGTGATGGTGGTGATGATAATAGTGGTGATCATGATGATGGCGATGGTAGTAGTGATGGTGGTGATGATGATGATGGTAGTCGTGATGGTGATAATGGTAGTGGTGATCATGATGATGGCTATGGAAGTAGTGATGGCGGTGATGCTGACGTTGGTGATTATGATGATGACGGTAGTGATGATGTTTATGACGATGGTGATGGTCGTGATGATGGCAATGATGAGGATGATAATGATGCTGATGATGTGATTATGATGATGGTGGTGATGGTAGTTGTGATTGTTATGGTGATGATGATGTTTTTAGTGACGATGTTGATGGTGATGATGGTGATAGTGATGAAGGTGATGATAATGATGGTGATGATGATGGTGGTGGTGATTGTTATTGTAATGATGATGATGGTGGTGATTGTTATTGTGATGATGTTGATGGTGTTGATTGTTATTGTTATGATGATGATGGTGATTGTTAATGTGATGATGATGGTGATGATGATGATGATGGTGATTGTTATTGTGATGATGATGATGGTGCTGATTGTTATTGTGATGATAATGATGGTGATGATGATGGTGGTGGTGATTGTTATTGTGATGATGATGATGGTGGTGATTGTTATTGTGATGATGATGGTGATGATTTTAGTGGCGACGGTGATGGTGATGATGGTGATGGTGATGACGATGATGGTGATGGTGACGGTGAAGATGGTGAAGATGATGATGATTATGATGATGATGATGGTGATGATGCTGATGATGATGGTGATTATGGTGATGATGATGATGGTGATTATGACGTTGGTGATGATGATTATAAAGAAGGTGATAATAATAGAATCAGTTCAGAGGAAGAGGTATGTTTACAGCACTCGGAAAAAATGACAAATAATCAACAACAGAAAAAAATATGGACCAAGGCAGGATCGAACCCGTACTCAGTGGCACAGCGCCTTGCCACGAAAAGCCAAACGCTAGGGAACACTGCCGCTCAGCTAACTTAAAAATTAGCTTCGTAGGCAAGGTCCTTTCGCGAAAGCTTTCCCATGACTATAGCATAAGGCTGCGATCACAGCTCGGAAATATTTTTTATGTTAAGACAAGTAATATAACAAGTATATAAGTATAATAATATTCATTTATTATTATTTGTCTCCAGTCTAAACCACTGGAAACTACTATTCGTGCTGTTTCGTCCTAAATGTTTGTATGCAACGCAAATATTCAGCCCTACCCTATCCGGGAGATACTTGTCTTAACAGGAAACATATTTGAGAGGTTGTGGGTTCAAATCCGGTTGGTAGGGATTTTTATTGATGATTTCTCTCTGCGGCAACCACCCCTGGTCTCAGCAGCAAGTCCCGGCTTGAAACGTCAATTACTCATCGACGGAAAAAAATATGAGTACCTCCGAAGTCTGAGTTATCTGCCTGTGCGGCGAGGGACCTCTGTGCACACGGCTACCAGAGAAAAATGGATTAACATGCAAAATTCAGTTCCTAGTCTCTAGGGACTTCGTCAGAGGTAAAAGCTGGCGAACGAAAGAAACAAGAATCGGTAAATGGTTATTTTTCCTATTGTTTTTGAGACCAGGTTGAGCATTGGTGACACAACGTTGAAATAGAGAATGTTTTTAACAAAAAATTGCTCTCAGATCCCATCATTTCTTCATTAATATTAATTACAACCTCTTCTTCTACCTTTGTAGCTCCCAGTGGAGCATAGGTCTTCAACAAACACTTTCCAAGTCGTTCTGTTTTTTGCCATTCTTTTAAGATCATTCCATGTCTTTCCCATCATTTTCATCTCTGCTTCTATTTGTCATCTCCAAGAATTCCTTGGTCTTCCTCTTTGTCTTTTCCCCTGGGGATTCCCAAAAAGGGCCTGTTGTGTAATACTCTCAGTTGGCTTCCGTAGTGTGTGTCCATTCCAGCGCCATCGTCTTCGCTGTATCTCTTTATCCACTGGTGTTTGACTAGTACATTTCCATAATTCTATGTTAGTGATTTTGTCCTGCCATTTCCATCCTTTTATTCTGCATCCATTAATGAAAGTCTGTATCTTCGTGATTGTCAATTTTGTTGCTCTCCATGTTTCACAGCCATATAATAGGAACAATTAAAGAAAGAAAGAACAAGAAAGCAGACATAAATAAAAGCAAAACGAGAAGTAATAAAGCCAATTACAACCTGAATACCGTCATTTCCTCACTTGTAAATTGCTACATAAAAGTCATAATTCTCTCCCCTGTTGTACACACTAGTTTCTGCTACAAGACCGATATGGCTGTCAAGTCTTTAAATTTAACAGGAAAAAAAAAGACCTATCTTTACAGCATTATACACATTCTGGAGTCTGATGGGGTTGCGGGAGGGAGACCGGAGAATAAAGGTCGCGTGTCCAGTGCAGTCGCCACAAGATGTTCCGGTCTGAGCTTCTCTTTTTTATTAAACCGTACTTCAGCTTTCACCTATGGTGAAGTACCTAGAGTTTGGGGATTAAATTTTGCGTTTTAATCCGTTTTTTCCCCCTAACAGATGTGTTCACAGGGGTCCCTCGGCACTCAGGCAGATAGCTTCGCCTTCGGAGGGTACGTATATATGTATTTTTTTTTCCGTCGATGAGTAATTGACGGTTCAAGCCGGGCCTCGCTGCTGAGACCAGGGGTGGTTGCAGAAAAGAGAAATCACGAATAAAAACCCAATCTGGTGCAGCCGGGATTTGAACTCACAACCTCTCTGTCTCCGGACCGACGTCTTGCCTCAAGACTAACCAGTCCTCCCGAGTCTGAGCTGTTATTTCACCCATGTCATAAGATTGTTTGATCCTACCGAGATTTGAATCCGCGATCTCCAGAGTTGGAACACAACGATTCATCGATTTGGCCACCAGCTCTCAGCATTCAAATTTTGACGTTACAGGGTGAGCTCCCTTCCTCGCAGTTATCTTCCTTGTACTCGTCACTCACATGTCGATTGAGTAATTGAGCGGGTCATCATCATTGCACCCCGAATATATATCCATAGGTGCTCAGATCCCCTCCTCAGCAAGTCCCGCGGTGTCCAGCGACTGACGACTCCAGTTCTGTATTGGTTGAGGTAAAGGCATCAAGATGCACCAAGATGCGTAGAGATGCGAAGCTGCTGTAAAGCTGGTGATAATAGCAATACTAAACAAATGAAGAAAAAAGTGGTATGGTGACAGCTTTACGTGGTAGTGGACGAAACAAAAGTCGACGTTTCGGCCAAGTAGGCCTTCATCTGGACGAACAACAAACACAAACAATATATATAACGATATACATGTATTAACAAATCTAACTACATGGCGATAATATGCTAGTTACTAAAGAGAGGATAAATAAAAAAAATGGTCACTTCCCTGTGTTTTCCTGAGCTGGGTGCACAGAACAGGGACACAGGGAAGTGACCATTTTTTATTTTTTCTCTCTTTAGTATCTAGTATATTATCGCCATGTAGTTAGATTTGTTAATATATCGTTATATATATTTTTGTGTTTGTTGTTCGTCCAGATGAAGGCCTACTTGGCCGAAACGTCGACTTTTGTTTCGTCCATTACCACGTAAAGCTGTCACCATACCACTTTTTTCTTCCTTTTATTTAGTATTGCTGTGTTGGTTGATAAGTTTTCTTACACGCCCACTAAGTTTCTCGTTTCTGGTTGTACCCATCTTAACTCCCCATCTCTTTCATCCGAAGGCGTGTCGATGTGAGCAAATAATGCTGCTAATCGTAACGACATAATTAATACCACATACTGATAACATTTATGATATATTTCATTATTTTTACCCATACCACTAATTTTATGTCAATTTACCAACTTTTAACAGTGATCATCATCATGTGCTATACCGGTTGGTGTAGGCGATCATGTCCTTCCAGAATTATCAAACCACAGTGCATCGTATCAAATCTATTGTTGACTGCTTTCCACGTCATGACACCAAGTCTTCTAGTATCTTCTCTTTTTGTCGTCCGCGATCTTTCTTTCATCCCCCCTCTCCCCCCCCCCCCACCTTTTTTTTGCCGATTGTAACCAAATATTCCAACTTTCCTCCTCTCATGATGTGCGCGAAAAATATTGATTGTTTCTTTCTACTGTTTCTTAGGTACTCCCTTTTTGTGTTGTCCTCTTTGAGAATATCCTCGTTTGGCTTTTTACTGTCCAGGGAACTCTTAGCAGCGATACTTTTCTGCTTCTTCTGCTTCTTTCCTTCCTCATCCGCCTTTCAGCGTCGAGGGGAGAAATAATTTGAGGTCTTTTGCTCTTCTGTTCGCCTCTGCTGCTGTTATGTTTCCTAGTGCTTCTAATATTCCATCGATCCATCTTTTTCGTGGTCGACCCTTGGGTCTGGTGTTCTCACAACATTTGTTGAAGGCTCGTTGTGTTATGTTTTGATCTTTCTGCCTTGTCACGTGGCAAACCATTTTATCTGTTGTTTCCTTATATATTCTATGGCGGGGGCTATTCCTAGCTTGTTTCTCAGTTCTTCATTCCTGATCTTATCTCTCAGACTGTTTCCTGTCATTCGCCTAACACATTTCATCTCAGCAGAGGTTTGTTATTGCGATACTTATTGCTCGAATATAATACAAATATCTTAACACAAACTATAAGCTAAGACAACAATAGTGGTGTTGTGGGAGCAGCCGACAAGTAGTGCCGGTTATAGTCCTCACTACGTGAAGGCAGGCAGAGGATCTCAGTTGTAGAGACAGTGACTGGGATCTCCGACTAATACAGTCACTGCCAAGAAGGAGATGAATGCAAACTACCTTCTTATATTGGCTGGTATGATTATGTTAAAACACAACTTAATATCTCCAGCTAATAACGTTAATGGGGACTCCACAGCCACCTCGTCCGTTAGGGATCGTCATGTGCTACATGTGACACCAGATCGTCATCAAGCTACTGTATGCAAGATCAAAAATAAAGAGACACTAGCAATATGAACTTGGAACATTAGATCAGCAATCCAGGTTGGAAAACTAGAAAACATCAGCCAAAAAATGAAGAGAATGAAATTGAACATCTTGGGACTATGTGAAATGAGATGGAAAGGAACAGGATTATTACAACACGACAGCGGAAATGTAATTTACTCTGGAGGAACCACACACGAAAGAGGAGTAGGCATCATGTTAGATAGAGAAAGAAGCAAAACAGTGAAAGGATTTTGGTCAGTATCAGATAGAATTCTGCTAGTAAAATTGAGAGGTAGGCCAATGGATATCAAAATAATTCAAGTTTATGCACCAACAAGTAGTAGCGAAGAAGAAGACATTGACACTTTTTACGAGGAGCTAGAGGCGACCATGGAACAGTGTAAATCCCAAGAAATAACTATTATATTAGGGGATTTCAATGCAAAGGTAGGAACAGCTAAAGTGAAAAATGTGACTGGGGGACATGGCCTTGGAGAGACGAATGACAGAGGGGATAGATTGAAAGATTAGGCAAAGACCCATGAAATGATTATGGGTAACACCTAGTTCAAACAACACCCTAGGCGACTATGGACATGCAAAATCTAGACAAAAAAGGACACAATCAAATTAATTTCATACTGGTGCAGAGAAGATCCAGTAGTGGGCTAACATCTGTTAAAACAAGGCCAGGAGCAGATTGCAATTGTGACCATGTACCAGTAGTTGTAAAGCTAAGAATAAAACTGCGGAAGGCACAGAAATCACCAAGAAATATAAAATTAGAACTAGACATGCTTAGAGTAGATAAACAAATGAGTGATAAGTACAGTACAATAGTACAAAATAGATATAATGCTATTGAGAAAATACAGAACATCGAGGTGCAGTAGGAAATGCTCAAACAATCGATTCAACAAGCATCAAAAGAAGTAATACCAGTGACTAAAAGAATCAACAAAAAGAAATGGATGACAGAATAAATACTAAAACTAATGGACGAAAGAAGAAAAGATAAGAAAGAAGAAAGGACATACAAAATATTGCACAAAGAGATCCAAAACAAATGTAGTGAAGCAAAGGAAGGATGGTTAAAACAGAAATGTGAAGAAATTAACAAACAACAACAGAAAGACTCAAAATTTATGCAAAATCAGTTAAGTGAATTAACAGGAAGAAAAGAAGTCAGGAAGAAAGGAAGAAAGTCTCGTGATGTGTGAAATCAAAGGAAGGAAACATAATCATGGGAATTAGTCTCACGAGCCACATGACGAAAATATGACTAAGAATCCTCATGAGACGAGTAAGGAACAATATAAAGCCAGACATAATTGAAGAACAAAGTGGATTTGTGGAATTAAATGGTACCAATAATGCAATATACACCTCGAGAACATTGATAGAAAGAGATATATAGGTAAAGATATATGCTTTATATATTACACACAGGCATTTGACAAAGTAAAGCATGTGGAAATAATCAATATGCTGGAGAAATTAAACATTGATGGCAAGGATCTGCGAATCATTAAAAAAAAAAAACATGTACTGACAACAAACAGCAGCTACACGAATTAGCAACCAAACAGGACAATTCCAATATATAAAACAAGGAGTCAGACAAGGCTGTGTTCTATCGCCGGAATTGTTTTCACATTACAGCGAACATATTATGAGATCAATAGTAGAACAAAAAAGGAATTGATGTCAACGGTCAAAACATAACTAATTTACGATATGCTGATGACACCGTCTTAAAAGAAAGCAAAAAGAAAGGTCTCAGTCTGAATAGTAAGAAAATAGAAGTAGAAGTGATGGTCATATTGAAGAAACAATCATCACCAGCATGCGACATAAAAATTAACAGGACAAATCTGAAACAAGTGCAACTCTTCAAATACTTGGGCACAATAATAACATCAGATGGAAGATGCACCACAGAAATTAAAAAAAAAAAACAAAAAAAAAAAACAAGCAGAATAGCTCAGGCCAAAATAGCTTTTCAAAATTAGAAACATCTTATGCAATCAGTCTATGTCAATGGAAGTGAGAAAGAGAGTTCATCGGTGGTATATAGAACCAATTCTGATCTATGGAAGCGAATCATAGACAGAAGACAAACAAATGAAAAGACGATTAGAGGCCACAGAGATGGGATTTCTCAGAAGAATGTTGACAGCTCCCTGGACAGTTAAAAAGACCAACCTGGACATTCTCAAAGAGGCCAACTCAAAAAGGGAGCTATTATAAAAACAGAAAGAAACAATCAACATTTTTCGGACACATCATGAGAAGAGGAAAGTTGGAATACTTGGTTACAACTGGCAAAATATAGGGAAAGAGAGATCGCGGACGACAAAGAGAGAAGATACTATATTATACATAGCTTGGTGTATAGAATGGAAAGAAGTCAACAAGAGAATTGACACGATGTACTGTGACAGAGAATTGTTGAAGGACATGATCGCCTACTTCAACCGGCATGGCACATCATGATGAAGATAACAATAACAATATAAAATAATAAAGTTGCCAATTATCTCTCATTATATTGTTAGACTAAAAGCTCATTTCCTCTCAGTTTAGGATCATATTAATGACAATACTAATTCCTCAAACAGCATGTGTACATTTTAACGTAAATGTAAAAATGAAAAAAGAGGAGCCCTTTCCTGTCAAGTGGCGTATAGGGAATATGATGTTAGTGACCATCATTTTTATAGACCTTTGGCACACGATTTTTGGGGGTAATGTGGTCGGTATTACGCTAGTGCAGTAAATGCTAAACTAGGATTTTAATAAATTCATCATCTCCATCATCATCATCATCATCAAGTGTCACGCCTGCTGGTGTTAATGATCATGTCTCTCCACACCTTTCTATCTCGAAAGTTATTTATCTTTTCTGTTGTTGACCTTCTGTCAAGACATTCTCTTAAGCTGTCTGGTATCTCTTCTCTTTGCTTCCCTCTATCTCTTCGTCCCTCAATTTTCCCAGTTGTCACAAAATATTCCAGTTGTTCTCTTCTCATTACACGACCTATAAATGATGATTGTTTCTTCCCAATATTGGAAATTAGCTTGCTTTGACCTCTTTCAGAACGTTGGCATTGCTTGTCTTAGTTATCTATGATATTATCAACATTTTGTGTTAAAACCACATTTCTACAACCTCCAGTGATTTTTTCTTGTCTGTTGTCCTATTGTCCATGATATATATCCATATGTTAATACTGGCTCTTCATAACATTTAAGAACTCGTTTTCTTGTTTCTGTTGTCAAAAATGGATTGCATAGTATCTTCTTCACTTTTTGGGAAGCTTATTTTGCCTGAGCCATTCTACATCTCACCTCTGTTGTACATCTACCATCTGAGGTTAACATTTTGCCCAGATATTTAAATTCATAATAAATAATAAATTAAAATAAATATTACAATAATTTAACTATTTTAACGTAATTATGTATCTCTTATTATACAATAGTTAAGTTATTGCAAATAATAAAGTACAATGGGTCTGATGAAGAAAATGTTTGCTAAATTCAAGTAAAAAAAGTAAAGTACCCCCGTCACGCCAAGTGACGTATAGGGAATATGGTGTTAGTGGCCATAAATTTTACAGACCTTCAGCACATGATTTTTGGGGTATTGTGGTCGGTATTACGCCCGTTCCGCTTTACTTTCCCAGAAAAAAAAATCCGGTACCCATTTAAGGCTGGGTGAACCCGGAAGCCGTCGGTTGGAATCGAACCCTGCCTCTTGTCCTTTGTAGTCCAGTTCACTAACCACTGAGCTATCGCGGCTCCCGCTAAATTAAGGTACTCAAGACAAAATATAAAATGTAACTGTTAATGATCTATCTATAATACAAACTTAAAATTTTTAACCTGCCTATAAATATTTTATCCGTAAAATAGTAATTTTAACGTAAATACCATACTTTCCTCATAAATACATACAATATTTTGGTACTAATATAAACACGATATTTTATTATTAAAATAAATACCATATTTTTCTAATAAAATAAATACCACACTTTAGTAATAAGAAAAATACCATACTCCTATTAAAATAATACCATATTTTCCTAGTAAAATAAATTCAATACTTTCCTAATAAGATAAACATTATTTTTTCCATATAAAATAAAACCATATTTTCCTAACAAAATAAATAATACCATAATTTACTAAAAAAAATTAATATATTTTTTTTTATTAAAAAAATAAACTTAATTTTCTGTATTAAAATAAACATAATATTTTCTTTATAAAATAGATGCTGTTTTTTCCTAATAAAATAAATATCATATTTTCATTATAAAATATACCATATTTTCATAACAAAATAAATACCATACTTTAATAATAGAATAAATACCATATTTTTTTCAAATACCATATTTTTCTAATAAAATAAATATCATATTTTCATACTAAAATAAATACTTCATTTTCCTAACAATATAAATACCATATTTTCCTAATTAAATCAATACCATATTTTTCCTGTAACAATAAATACCAGATTTTCCTAAAAAAATTAATACATCTTTCTAATAAAATAAATACCATATCTTCCTAATAAAATAAATACCATACTTTCCTATAAGAATAAATACCATATCTTCTTAATAAAATAAATACCATATTTTCCTATAACAATAAATACAATATTTCCCTAATAAAATAAATACCATATCTTCCAAACAAAATAAGGAATTTTATAAAAATGAAAAGGTCATTATTTTATGTATATTTGAGGGTAGAAACGCCGGTTCAGCACCCGGACAGAAAGTTGCCAGCGAATCATAGCTGACTGGTTTGCCCCATGATCGGTGAACCAGAACAACCCAGACCCTACTCCACCTCTTCGCGGTCCCCCTAGAAACAGACTAACCAGTCTAGTCTGGTCAAGAGAGTAGGGATCGAGAGGTAAGACAACCCGGTGCTCAAAAGCGCCATGCTGAAGTCGGATCTGCTGGGCCGAAAGGCGTAAGTGTCACAGTTCTACTGCAAACCACAATACAGCTCATATACGCCCACTGACGTCCTTTTAACTCTTTCAGTACGGAAAGTTTTTACCAATTTAGTGGCAGAGATTTCAGAGATAAAAATGTTCATGATTTTAAAAAGCAATCTACATGTTTATATTTATCTAAAACTGAAGGATATTATATCTGAATGTGTAGATAATTAAACAATGAATTATATTTCACCAATAACAGAATGATGCAAGTCGTATAAAAAGAATATGGTTTGATGACAGTTTACACTAATCAAATTGAGAGTGACGCACTGTGCGGCTAAACGTACGGAAAGTGATAACGAAGAGGTGTCTCATTAACTTTTAGTTATCATCATGTGATCACAGGCAAGAATATTAGTTATGTTATGTTACTTAGTTATTTTATGTTACTATCTCTAAAATAACATAATCATAACTAATGAGTTTAAACTAAAATATAACTATTCCATCTAAAAAAAATAATAAATAAAAAAATACCAGTAAAATTAACAGAAATACAAGTATCTCCATCTATAAAATACCCAATTGAACTTAAATACCATTATCCTGAGACTGTTGTCTATAGTTTAACACCGTGCTGTGATCTGATTGGCGGAAATAACTAGTTTGTTGTTGATTGACATGACCCGGCCGTCTAGCTCCATCAAATCGTTGCGCTACACGAAGTCCCGTAATCCCGGCCACACAAAACGTTAATTTCCGATCGATCTCTGCCGATTAGCGCAACATGCCTCTAGGGGTGGGAAAGCGCGGATAAACCCATGGATAATAGTGACAGTTCTGGGATATTGTGCTCGCACGTGCAGTAGTTGGACCCAATAACTCCACCAGTAATGAAGACTACATATCAGACATTAATTAAGAACAGGTTTATAATTGCTAATTCGCGAGAACAGTAATAAACATGAAAATGCTATGGTAAAACATAAAAGGAAGTTGGTGTGCAATCCATTTTTGACAATTGAAACGAGAAAAAGCGTTCTTAAATGTTATGTGGAACCAGTTTTAACATATGGATGTGAATCATGGACAATAGGACAAACAAACAAGAAAATCAGTGGAGTCTGTAGAAATGTGGTTTTACAGAAGAATGTTGAGAATACCATAGACAGCTAAGAATAGTAATGAAAACGTTCTGAAAGAGGCCAGAGCAAATAGAGAGATAATTTCCAATATTAGGAAGAAACAATCATCACTTTTTGGCCATGTAATGAAAAGAGAACAGTTGGAATATATTGTGACAACTGGGAAAATTGAAGGACGAAGAGATAGAGGGAAGCAAAGAGAAAAGATACCAGACAGCTTAAGAGAATAGCTTGGCAGAAGGTCAACAACAAAAATGATAAATAAAACTGTCGAGGTGGAAAGTTGTGGAGTGACATGATCACCTACGCCAGCAGGCCGGGTACTTGATGATGATGATGATGCTAAGACAACTGTTCTATTATCTAATTCAACTGTCTACGGCATAATTCTAATCCCCCGACCCCAAAGCACTTACGACACGAGACTTTGAAACAAACTCTGGCTGCAGAGTTGAAATATTTGAGATCATATACAAGATAAGAACAGTTCAGATGTGCTCATCATGTGCCATACCGGTTGGCGTAGGCGATCATGTCCCTCCACATTCTTCTATCTAACGTGCATCGTTTCAATTATATTGTTGACTGTTTACCATGCCATGACACCAAGCTATCTATTATTTTCTTTCTTTGTCGTCCACGATCTCTCTTTCCCTGTATTTTACCAGTTGCAACCAAGTGGAACGAATTCAAAACAAAGGAGGAAATTAGAGATATCGCTGATCAACGACTAATATCTTCAGTAATAAAGAAAAGACGATGGTCATATGTTGGACATGTGATGAGGAGAGATAATAACCGAATAACAAAGCAAGCCCTCGTGTGGGAAACAACAGGTAAGAGGAAAAGAGGAAGACCCAGAGAGACACTGAGCAGAACATTGATGAGAGAGGCAAGAGCAGCAGGATTCGGCTCCCTCAATGAGATTGAGCTACTTGCACAGAACAGAGACAAATGGCGAGATTTGATAAAATATCTTTAAAAGAATTGAAAACTGCTAGAACAAAAATTCCGATAAGAGGAGTATCTTGGTCTACGCCCTATGGGCCAGCTACGGCTCGAAAGGTCGCAATGAATGAATGAATGAATGAACCAAGTATTCTAACTTTCCTCTTCTCATGATGTGCCCGAAAAATGCTGATTGTTTCTTTCTGATGTTTCTTATGAGCTCCATTTTTGTGTTGGCCTCTTCGAGAATGCCCTCGTTGGTCTTTCTAGCCATCCAGGGAACTTTCAACAATTTCAAATATGCTCGACAGAGAAATGAATTAACAAAAGTAAATGAAGAAAACTGAAAATGAACGAAAATCTTCTCGGTGAATTCAGTAAAGAAATTGACATGTGAGTTGACCACACTAAACTCTATAACGCGATGCAACAATTGTAATGGAGGATATAGTTAGTGGAACAATGAGAACGGGGTAATTTCTATACGATGGGACCAGGACATCAAAGATTCCTTGCAAATTAAATGTATTGAGACATGTAACAACGAGAAGAAACACTAAGACATGTAACAAGGAGAAGAAACACTGAGACATGTAACAAGGAGAAGAAACACTGAGACATGTTACAAGGAGAAGAAACACTAAGACATGTAACAAGGAGAAGAAACACTGTGACATGTTACAAGGAGAAAAAACACTAAGACATGTAACAAGGAGAAGAAACACTGAGACATGTTACAAGGAGAAGAAACACTAAGACATGTAACAAGGAGAAGAAACACTGAGACATGTTACAAGGAGAAGAAACACTAAGACATGTAACAAGGAGAAGAAACACTGAGACATGTAACAAGGAGAAGAAACACTGCGACAGATTACAAGAAGAGGAAACACTGGGAAATGTAACAAGGAGAAGAAACACTGTGACAGATTACAAGAAGAGGAAACACTGATACATGTTACAACGAGAAGAAACACAGAGACTGGCAACAAAAAGAGGAAACACTGAGACGTGTAACAACGAGAAGAAATAATGAGGCAGGTAAGAAGAAGAGGAAACACTGAGACATGTAACAACGAGAAGAAACACTGAGCTGTCTTACTTTTATTTCTCTGTTTAATTTCTATTTCCCTGTCTTACTTCTATTTCTATAACTTCTATTTCTCTGTTTAACTTCTATTTCTCTGTCTAACTTCTATTTCTCTGTCTAACTTCTATTTCTCTGTCTTACTTCTATTTCTCTGTCTAATTTCTATTTCTCTGTCTTACTTCTACTTCTCTGTCTTACTCCTTCTATTTCCCTGTCTTACTTTTATTTCTCTGTCTTACTTCTATTTCCCTGTCTTACTACTATTTCTCTGTCTTACTCCCTCTGTTTCCCTGTCTTACTTCTATTTCCCTGTCTTACTTTTATTTCTCTGTCTTACTTCTATTTCCCTGTCTTACTACTATTTCTCTGTCTTACTCCCTCTATTTCCCTGTCTTACTTCTATTTCAGGTTACAAGAAGAGGAAACACTGAGATGTGTAACAACGAGAAGAAACAATGAGACAGGTTACAAGGAGAAGAAACAATGAGACAGGTTACAAGGAGAAGAAACAATGAGACAGGTTACAAGGAGAAGAAACAATGAGACAGGTTACAAGGAGAAGAAACACTGAGACAGGTAACAGGAGAAGAAACAATGAGACAGGTAACAGGAGAAGAAACAATGAGACAGGTAACAGGAGAAGAAACAATGAGACAGGTTACAAGGAGAAGAAACAATGAGACAGACAGGAGACAAGGAGGTTACAAGGAGAAGAAACAATGAGACAGGTTACAAGGAGAAGAAACAATGAGACAGGTTACAAGGAAGAAACAATGAGACAGGTAACAGGAGAAGAAACAATGAGACAGGTTACATAGAGAAGAAACAATGAGACAGGTAACAGGAAAGAAACAATGAGACAGGTTACATAGAGAAGAAACAATGAGACAGGTAACAGGAGAAGAAACAATGAGACAGGTAACAGGAGAAGAAACAATGAGACAGGTTACATAGAGAAGAAACAATGAGACAGGTAACAGGAGAAGAAACAATGAGACAGGTTACATAGAGAAGAAACAATGAGACAGGTAACATAGAGAAGAAACAATGACAGGTAGAAGAAACAATGAGACAGGTTACATAGAAAAGAAACAATGAGACAGGTAACATAGAAGAAGAAACAATGAGACAATGAGACAGGTAACAGGAGAAGAAACAATGAGACAGGTTACAAGAAAAGAAACAATGAGACAGGTTACAGGAGAAGAAACAATGAGACAGGTTACATAGAGAAGAAACAATGAGACAGGTAACAGGAGAAGAAACAATGAGACAGGTTACAAGGAGAAGAAACAATGAGACAGGTTAGTCAAGGAGAAGAAACTTGAGACAGGTTGACAAAGGAGAACGAACGAACGAACTGAGACAGGTAACAACGAGAATAAACACTGAGACAGGTAACAACGAGAAGAAACACTGAGACAGGTAACAACGAGAATAAACAATGAGACAGGTAACAGGAGAAGAAACACTGAGACAGGTAACAATAAGTAGAAACAATGAGACAGGCAACATGAAGAAGAAACAATGAGACAGGTTACAAGGAGAAGAAACAATGAGACAGGCAACATGAAGAAGAAACAATGAGACAGGTTACAAGGAGAAGAAACAATGAGACAGGTTACAAGGAGAAGAAACAATGAGACAGGTTACAAGGAGAAGAAACAATGAGACAGGTTACAAGGAGAAGAAACAATGAGACAGGTTACAAGGAGAAGAAACAATGAGACAGGCAACATGAAGAAGAAACAATGAGACATGTAACAAGGAGAAGAAACAATGAGACAGGCAACATGAAGAAGAAACAATGAGACATGTAACAAGGAGAAGAAACACTGAGACAGGTTACAAGAAGAGGAAACAATGAGACAGGTTACAAGGAGAAGAAACACTGGACAGGTTACAAGAAGAGGAAACAATGAGACATGTAACAAGGAGAAGAAACACTGAGACAGGTTGCATGGAGAAGAAACAATGAGACAGGCAACAACAAGAACTATACATACTGTCAGTTAGATCTAAGACATCAGTATCTCTCCACAGACTACACTGAGGTAGGTAACAACAACAACTATACAGACTGACAGTTATAAGTGTAATTCTTTTTCTAGACAAGGTACCTGATGATGATGATATTGGTGATGATGATGGCGGTGGTTGTGGTAATACTGATGGTAATGAAAATGATGACCGTGGTGATGATGATGAGTATGTTGGTGATGATGATAATGATGAACTGCCCAGTTTTGTGTGTGTGTGTGTCCATATCACCCTAGGGGTAGGTAGCATGTGGTCGTGATGGATGGAGCTATTGTTCATCTAAGAAATGCGATTAAATTGTGGGGAATTAATTAATGTTTACCTCATTCCGGACAACATATATATCATACATACAAACATACATACACACATACATACATATATGCATACTTACATACATACATACATACATACAGACATACATATATACATACATATATGCATACTTACATACATACATAAATATATACATACATACATACATACATACATACATACATACATACATACATACATACATACATACATACATACAAACATACATACATACATACATACATATGTGCATACTTACATACATACATACATACATACATACATACATACATACATACATACATACATACATACATACATACATACATACATACATACATACATACATACATACATACATACATACATACATACATATATGCATACTTACATACGTACATACATATATGCATACTTACATACATACATACATACATATATGCATACTTACATACATACATACATACATACATACATACATACATACATACATACATACATACATATATGCATCATACATACATACATACATACATACATACATACATACATACATACATACATACATATCATACATACATACATACATACATACATACATACATACATACATACATACATACATACATACATACATACATACATACATACATACATACATACATACATACATATATGCATACTTACATACATACACAAATGTATACATACATACATACATACATACATACATACATACATACATACAAACATACATACATACATACATACATACATACATACATACATACATACATACATACATACATACATACATAGCCAGCATACCCACATACACACACACACACGCACACATATATACACCCACATACACACACAGAGAAGACTTTGACAAGAACCCTACCAGAACCCTACCAGAACCCTACAAGAACCCTACCAGAACCCTACCAGAACTCTCAGTTTATATCCCAAACATCCACAAAACAGAAACAGACCAGTCTTCTCTTTTCCTGTCTTACTTCTATTTCTCTAACTTCTATTTCTGTGTCTAACTTCTATTTCTGTGTCTAACTTCTATTTCTCTGTCTAACTTCTATTTCTCTGTCTAATTTCTATTTCTCTGTCTTACTTTTATTTCTCTGTCTTACTGTTATTTCTCTGTCTTACTGTTATTTCTCTGTCTTACTGTTATTTCACTGTCTTACTTCTATTTCCCTGTCTTACTTCTATTTCCATGTCTTACTTCTATTTCCCTGTCTTACTTCTATTTCCATGTCTTACTTCTATTGCTGTGTCTTACCTCTATTTCTGTGACTTACTTCTATTTCTCGAACAGATTCCTATGTTTATTCTTCTTGTGCGATCATGGCTCACTGAGACTAGGACTCCGGACTCTCTTATGAAGTCAGCTGTCTATTTAAGTGATTCGGGTGCCCCGTAGAGTTTCTCTTCCAGGGAGGTGGGTGTGGACCACATTGTCCTCCTCAGTCCTGTGTACTGGGGGCAATCCTGTAGAACATGTTTTGCTGTCATGTAATCCAGGGTACAGTGGCACTGGCTGGTAGTTCCTATTTTGAAATTGGTGAACATGTGATTTCTCATTCTGTTGTAGCCGGTGCGTAGGTGAAGTATGATGACTTGATCCCTCCTTGGTAGTTGGATGTATCCGTCCCTCTAGTTAAACTTTGAGTGTTCTTGTTTCCATACTTCATGATACTGGCCTTTGATGATGCATTTGGCTTCATCGTAGCTGACCAGATGGTTCTCTTGTGGTAATCTCCCTTCCTCCTTAGCTAGTTTGTCTGCGCGTTCGTTTCCGTGTATATTACAGTGAGATGGTATCCAATGGATGACCACTTTTTGAAAGTTATTGCACAGTTGGTCTCGGGTTGTTCTCAAGTCATCTAGATCACTGTTCCTGGAGGTTTTTAGTTCTGTCAGGACTGACAGTGCATCAGTCAGTATCACCAATTTATTGTGCATGTTATTTTTGTGTTGGATAGTCAGTTTTCCAGCGTCTTTGAGGGCTTCAGTTTCTGCTTTATAGTTGTCTATGCTTGTTCAATCACTTGTCTATTGTTATGTTTACATTAATTATATTTTCGGAATGAACATTACAAAAAATACAGTGAGATGTGAAGCTCAGAGATCGCTCAAGTTTAACTGTTCTCTCGCTCTACAAAAGCCACTAACATACACGAGTAACATAGAGGTATTATAATTGTGTACAGCAAAGAGAAAAAAATACGAGAAAGCTTGGTATAATAGCATGGAAAACAGTCAACAACAGAACTGATACGATGCACTGTAGATATAAGATTGTGGAAGGACATGATCGTCTACGCCAACCGGCATGGCACATGATGATGATGATGCTGATGAAAGAGGAAAAACTAGAAAATATTAAATAATTATTGACTTCCGGTCAATATGGCGGATAGGCGCCAGGAACCATTGAGGCCCTGTCTGAAAAGTGTTCCCTGTTGCAGTTTCCTCATATTCCAAATCCGGTTTGAATCCGGAGCTACTGAGTTTAGTGTAATGTGCACACCGTGAGTTGGGTTATTTCATCCGGATCGGTGTTTTAATATTCCGATTGTTTACGATGAATGATGATATCGTATGACAAAGGACAGTTCAGCTGCGTTCACTTTCGGTGCGGCTATGCCTTATATCTTTTGGCATGTGCTGTAGCTGATATGACGGAGACTGCATCTGCCTTTCTTTGTTTGGATCCTTCAATGAGATTATTTTTATTTCGGATTATTCCATTGGCACGAGCGATTGAGCAATTATAGATTTTAATTCGTTTGCAGTGATACAGGAAACTTCGACTAACCACTAACAACCGACCAACCATTATTAAATAAATCGTACAGTTATCATAGATAAGGGGTTAAGGCAAAGAAATGCAAATGAATGCATAAAAATGCGAAGCTGCAGTAAAGCTGAATATGAGGAAAAATTTAAAAATACAAAAAAATGGTATGTTAGAAGCTATACGTGATAAGTGAACGACACAGACTAAACGACGTTTCGGCCCAATAGGCCTTCAGCAGGAACAAACAAGAAAAACACACACACAAAACTAATAACGAAACATTCAAAACAAAAATATTCGAAATATGTTAAAGAAAATGTCTATCCTGTGTGTATGAAAAGGAAATGGTAACAAAGGTGTGGCTGTCGTGAATGTGCAGAAATGTGCGCAAATGCACACCAAACCAGAGGAGTTCACACAGGGGTCAGTGTGCAAACACAAAGGAGAAAGAATAGAACAGTAGACTAACAGGTGCTCAAAAGGCGGTAAGAGTGAGATGTCTGAGAGTGGGGTACAATAAAAACAAAAACAAATGAGGGGTAAGGAGTGTGTGTATGTCACAAATAAGACTCGACAATAAAGACAGTAGAATGATATCTTTGAAAAAAAAATTAAATTGATGGCTGGATGATAAGAGAAAGGAAATAATAGAGTATCAGGTTGTACCAACAAGACAAGAGCTGTTGTACCAACAAGACATCAGCTGTTGTACCAACAAGACAAGAGCTGTTGTACCAACAAGACAAGAGCTGTTGTACCAACAAGACAAGAGCTGTTGTACCAACAAGACAAGAGCTGTTGTACCAACAAGACAAGAGCTGTTGTACCAACAAGACAAGAGCTGTTGTACCAACAAGACAAGAGCTGTTGTACCAACAAGACAAGAGCTGTTGTACCAACAAGACAAGAGCTGTTGTACCAACAAGACAAGAGCTGTTGTACCAACAAGACAAGAGCTGTTGTACCAACAAGACAAGAGCTGGACAAATATCAGGCTATCAGAATGTGTTTACAATATAAGTGATGGACAAATAAGAACCTGTCAGAATGTACCAACAAGACAACAGTTGTTGAACCAACAAGACAAGAGCTGGACAAATATCAGATCAGAATGTGTCTACAAAGACTAGAGATGGACAAATAAAAGGGTGTCTGAATGTACCAACAACGCAAATTATGAAGAAATAAGATCCCGTCAGAATGTACCATAAAGGCAGGTGATGGACAAATAGCGGACTGTCAGAATGTACCAATAAGACAAGTTATGGGCAAATGACAGGCGGCCAGAATGTTTCGACAAGACAAGAGTTGTACAAATAACATCATGTCAAAATGTATCAACAAAATAAGAGTTAGACAAATAACAACCTGTCAGATTGTACCAACAAAACAAGATATGGACAAATAACGTTTTGTCAAAATGCATCAGCAAACAAGAGATGGACAAACAACAACGTGTTAAATTGTACCAATAAGACAAGAGATAGACAAATAACATGTCACAATGTACCAACAAGACAAATGATGGACAAATAACAACCTGTTCGAATGTACCAACAAGACAAGAAATAGACAAATAACATGTCACAATGTACCAACAAGACAAATGATGGACAAATAACAACCTGTTCGAATGTACCAACAAGACAAATGATGGACAAATAACAACCTGTTCGAATGTACCAACAAGACAATAAATAGACAAATAACATGTCACAATGTACCAACAAGATAAATGATGGACAAATAACAATCTGTTCGAATGTACCAACACGACGAGAGATGGACAAAGACAACCTGTCAGATTGTACCAACAAGATAAGAGAACGGCACTGACATCTATATAGCTAATATAATCAATGAAGAGTTACCAAGATGTACCAACGAGACATGAAGTATGCTTCATACGCGAAACCATCAGCAAAAATCCCAGAAAAGTCTGCTCCACTGACGCCTCGGGTCTTGTTGTACTTAAATCTGCAATTGTACCAGATAATTGGCACAAAGCACTTCATTTGGAAGTACACGATTTCAAAATCTGCTTCAACACTCACCGACCACAGGTCTGATAACTTAATTTGCTGACAGAGCTGTGCTCACACACAGTCATTTGTTAGGAACATTTTGCTTATCTCTCGTTTATCGAGTTTTTGATTGCTGTTTTCATTTGCTACATCTCGTTGCTTGTTATTCTCTTCTGTTGCTATATCTCGTTGCTTGTTATTCTCTTCTGTTGCTATATCTCATTGCTTGTTATTCTCTTCTGTTGCTATATCTCGTTGCTTGTTATTCTCTTGTTGCTATATCTCGTTGCTTGTTATTCTCTTCTGTTGCTATATCTCGTTGCTTTTTATTCTCTTCTGTTGCTATATCTCGTTGATTGTTATTCTCGTCTGTTTGCTGATAGTTTTGTTTCTACTCTTCTACTACTAGTATACTGTTACTACTATTACCATTTACACTCTATTACTACTATTACCAATTATACTACTACTACTACTACTACTATTACTACTACTATTACTACAACAACTACTACTACAAATATTACCATTACAAATTTTAATAATACTACTACTATTATAAATTATACTACTACTACTATTACCAATTATGATACTTTTGCTATTAAAAAGAATACTACTGCCATTATTACTGATACAAGTATGTGCTACTACTACTATTACTGATACAACAACTGCTACTACTACTATTACTGATACAACAACTGCTGCTACTGCTATTATTGATACAACAACTGCTGCTACTGCTATTACTGATACAACAGCTGCTACTACTGCTATTACTGATACAACAACTGCTACTACTGCTATTACTGATACAACAACTGCTGCTACTGCTATTACTGATACAACAGCTGCTACTACTGCTATTACTGATACAACAACTGCTACTACTACTATTAATGATACAACAAATGCTGCTACTGCTATTAATGATACAACAACTGCTGCTATTAATGATACAACAACTGCTACTACTGCTATTACTGATACAACAACTGCTACTACTAATACTGATACAACAAGTGCTGCTACTGCAATTACTGATACAACAACTGCCGCTACTGCTATTACTGATACAACAACTGATACAACAAGTGCAACTACTGCTATTACTGATACAACAACTGCTACTACTACTATTACTGATACAAGAACTGCTACTACTACTATTACTGATACAACAACTGCTACTACTGCTATTACTGATACAACAACTGCTACTACTACTATTACTGATACAACAACTGCTGCTACTGCTATTAATGATACAAAAACTGCTACTACTGCTATTACTGATACAACAACTGCTACTGCTATTACTGATACAACAACTGCTACTACTGCTATTACTGATACAACAACTGCTGCTGCTATTAATGATACAACAACTGCTGCTACTGCTATTACTGATACAACAACTGCTACTACTGCTATTACTGATACAACAACTGCTACTACTGTTATTACTGATACAACAACTGCTGCTACTGTTATTGCTAATACAACAACTGCTGCTGCTATTAATGATACAACAACTGCTACTACTGCTATTACTGATACAACAACTGCTACTACTGATATTACTGATACAACAACTGCTACTGCTATTACTGATACAACAACTGCTACTACTACTATTACTGATACAACAACTGCTGCTACTGCTATTACTGATACAACAACTGCTACTACTGCTGTTACTAATACAACAACTGCTGCTGCTACTAATGATACAACAACTGCTACTACTGCTATTACTGATACAACAACTGCTACTACTGCTATTACTAATACAACAACTGCTGCTGCTATTAATGATACAACAACTGCTACTACTGCTATTAATGATACAACAACTGCTGCTACTGCTATTACTGATACAACAACTGCTGCTACTGCTATTAATGATACAACAACTGCTGCTGCTATTAATGATACAACAACTGCTGCTACTGCTATTACTGATACAACAACTGCTGCTACTGCTATTAATGATACAACAACTACTGCTATTAATGATACAACAACTGCTACTACTACTATTACTGATACAACAACTGCTGCAACTACTATTACTGATACAACAACAGCTACTACTGCTATTAATGATACAACAACTGCTACTACTACTATTACTGATACAACAACTGCTACTACTACTATTACTGATACAACAACTGCTACTACTGCTATTAATGATACAACAACTGCTACTACTACTATTACTGATACAACAACTGCTACTACTGCTATTAATGATACAAAAACTGCTGCTGCTATTAATGATACAACAACTGCTGCTACTGCTATTACTAATACAACTGCTGCTGCTATTAATGATACAACAACTGGTGCTACTGCTATTACTGATACAACAACTGCTACTACTACTATTACTGATACAACAACTGCTACTACTGTTATTACTGATACAACAACTGCTGCTACTGTTATTGCTAATACAACAACTGCTACTACTGCTATTACTGATACAACAACTGCTACTACTGCTATTACTGATACAACAACTGCTACTACTGCTATTACTGATACAACAACTGCTACTACTGCTATTACTGATACAACAACTGCTGCTACTGCTATTACTGATACAACAACTGCTACTACTGATATTACTGATACAACAACTGCTACTACTGATATTAATGATACAAGAACTGCTGCTACTGCTATTACTGATACAACAACTGCTACTACTACTATCATCATCATCATCCCTATACCGTCATCATTATCGGCATCTTCTCCTTTCTCCGCTTATTGTTCTGTGTCTTCACTTTCCTCATTGTGTTCTTCAATTTGTTCGTCTTTTCTTATTTTTTTCTTTTTGCTCTTCGTTTTTTTTTTCCTCCTTTTGTTTTTCTGTCCTCTTCTTCATGCAGTTTTTGCTGTTCTTCCACTTGTATTCGTCTACTCTACCTTCTTCTTCACATAGTCTTTTACTGCACATTTCACACCCACCGTTCTGTCAAGCCATTGCCGCGCTACCTCCTGCTACTAGGCGTACACATGTTCCTATGGTGATCCGTGTTGCGTACTGAATTAAGCTTTCATTAATTGAATGCCGTCCTCGCATCGAAGGTTGGCTACCATGGAGCGTCATTCCGCTCTTTCTCTTGTTTTGTTCATCACCATTGAGTGCCGTCTCCACATCGAAGGTTGGCTACCATGGAGCGTCATTCCGCTCTTTCTCTTGTTTTGTTCATCACCATTGAGTGCCGTCTCCACATCGAAGGTTGGCTACCATGGAGCGTCATTCCGCTCTTTCTCTTGTTTTGTTCATCACCATTGAGTGCCGTCTCCACATCGAAGGTTGGCTACCATGGAGCGCCATTCCACTCTGTCTCTTGTTTTGTTCATCATCATTGAGTGCCGTCTCCACATCGAAGGTTGGCTACCATGGAGCGCCATTCCACTCTTTCTCTTGTTTTGTTCATCACCATTGAGTGCCGTCTCCACATCGAAGGTTGGCTACCATGGAGCGCCACTCCACTCTATCTCTTACTTTGTTCATCACCATTGAGTGCCGCCCTCGCATCGAAGGTTGGCTACCATGGAGCGCCATTCCACTCTTTCTCTTGTTTTGTTCATCATCATTGAGTGCCGCCCTCGCATCGAAGGTTGGCTACCATGGAGCGCCATTCCACTCTTTCTCTTGTTTTGTTCATCATCATTGAGCGCCGCCCTCGCATCGAAGGTTGGCTACCATGGAGCGCCATTCCACTCTTTCTCTTGTTTTGTTCATCATCATTGAGTGCCGCCCTCACATCGAAGGTTGGCTACCATGGAGCGCCATTCCACTCTGTCTCTTACTTTGTTCATCACCATTGAGTGCCGCCCTCACATCGAAGGTTGGCTACCATGGAGCGCCATTCCACTCTATCTCTTACTTTGTTCATCATCATTGAGTGCCGCCCTCACATCGAAGGTTGGCTACCATGGAGCGCCATTCCACTCTATCTCTTACTTTGTTCATCATCATTGAGTGCCGCCCTCACATCGAAGGTTGGCTACCATGGAGCGCCATTCCACTCTGTCTCTTACTTTGTTCATCATCATTGAGTGCCGTCTCCACATCGAAGGTTGGGTACCATGGAGCGCCATTCCACTCTGTCTCTTGCTTTGTTCACCACCATTGAGTGCCGTCTCCACATCGAAGGTTGGCTACCATGGAGCGCCATTCCACTCTGTCTCTTGCTTTGATGGTGCAGATTGTCATAGGTTGACTTGTCCATCTTTTGATGTTACTCGTCCATGTTGGTCTTGGCCTGTCTCTGCCTCTTTTACCTTGTATTTTTCCCTCCAATATTACTTTTAGTAGGCTGGTGTGTCTTTTAACAAGCCCCACAAATTTCATTTGTCTTGTTCTAATTGTGTTGAGAATACCATGGACAGCTAAGAAGAGTAATGAAAATGGTCTGAAAGAGGTCAAAGCAAAAAGAGAGCTAATTTCCAATATAGGAAGAAACAATCATCATTTTTTGGCCATGTAATGAGAAGAGAACAACTGGAATATATTGTAACAACTTGGAAAATTGAGGGACGAAGAGATAGTGGGAAGCAAAGAGAAAAGATACCAGACAGCTTAAGAGAATGGCTTGACAGAAGGTCAACAACAGAAATGATAAATAACTGTCGAGATCGAAACTTGTGGAGAGACATGATCACCTACGCCAGCAGGCTTGGTACTTCATGATGATGATGACGAAATGTGTTTAGTAATTATCTTTTTATTTTTAGTTGTTTTAAAATTTCATCGTTTTTTTCTTTTCTTTCCATCCAATTCTACCTATTCTTCTATCAATCCACATTTCAAAGGCTTCAATTTTCTGTTCTGTTTTCTTGTCTAATGTCCATGTTTCTGCACCATACATGAATATTGAGATAATGTAACATTTTGCTATTCTTAGTTTTAGCCCTGGTGTTATTTGTACTCTTCAAACGTTTAATCTCCCGCTCTACATAATTTATCTTTATACACTCAAACGATTTATCCATTTTCAAACCATTTATCTTTGTACTCTCCAAACATTTTATATTTTTACTCTGTATAAAATGTATATACTCTAAACATTTTATCTTTTTATTCTGTAAAAAATTTATATTCTCTAAACATTTTATCTTTTTATTCTGTAAAAAATTATATTTATACACTCCAAACATTTTATCTTTTTACTCTGTAAAAAATTTATATTTTTACACTACAAACATTGTATCTTTCCGATCTACATAATTTACCTTTTTACATTTAAATAATTTGTCCGTCACTTTTGAATCAATGTATCTTACTTCCTGAACCTAAAACATTTTCTTTTCCTCTCTAAATTATTCTAATTATTATTAATTATATATTTTCTTATTATTAAGTAATTATTTTATTATTTTAAACAACTTATCTATTTACACTACACACTATTCGATTTTTTATCTGTCAACAATTTTATCGTTTTATTTCTTTAAACGACATACCATCTTACACTCTACACAATTTATTGTTAACTTTACAACCTCAGCAAACAATTTATCTTTCTACTCTTGAAACAATTTATCTTTCTATTCTACAAACAATTTATCGTTCTATTCTACAAACAATTTATCTTTCTACTTTACAAACAATTTATCTTTCTACTCTTCAAATAATGTATTTTTCTACTCTTCAAATAATTTATCTTTCTACTCTTAAAATAATTTAACTTTCTACTCTCCAAATAATTTATCTTTCTACTCTTCAAATAATTTATCTTTCTACTATTGAAACAATAATTTATCTTTCTACTCTTCAAATAATTTATCTTTCTACTCTTCAAATAATTTATCTTTCTACTCTTCAAATAATTTATCTTTCTACTCTTCAAATAATTTATCTTTCTACTCTACAAATAGTTTATCTTTCTATTCTACAAACAATTTATCTTTCTACTCTTCAAACAATTTATCTTTCTACTTTTGAAACAATAATTTATCTTTCTACTCTTCAAACAATTTATCTTTCTACTCTTCAAACAATTTATCTTTCTACTTTTCAAATAATTTATCTTTCTACTATTGAAACAATAATTTATCTTTCTACTCTTCAAACAATTTATCTTTCTACTCTTCAAATAATTTATCTTTCTACTCTCCAAACAATTTATCTTTCTATTCTACAAACAATTTATCTTTATATTCTACAAACAATGTATCTTTCTACTCTTCAAATAATTTATCTTTCTACTCTTAAACAATTTATCTTTCTACTCTTCAAACAATTTATCTTTATATTCTACAAACAATTTATCTTTCTACTCTTCAAATAATTTATCTTTCTACTCTTCAAACAATTTATCTTTATACTCTTCAAATAATTTATCTTTCTACTCTTCAAACAATTTATCTTTTTACTCTTTAAAAAATTTATCTTTCTACTACTCAAACAATATATCTTTATATTCTTCAGATAATTTATCTTTCTACTATTCAAACAATTTATCTTTCTATTCTACAAACAATTTATCTTTCTACTCCTTAAAAAATGTATCTTTATACTACTCAAACAATTTATCTTTCTACTCTTCATATAATTTTTCTTTTTTCTTTTTTCCACACACATTTTTATACTGTATATGTTTACTTTCTACACTCTTCCTTTATACTCGCCTCACATTTTTTAAACTTTTTGTTTTCATTTCAGAGTTTGTCTTCTTTGTTCTTTCACCCTATCAATTCTATTTTTTTTTTATTTTTTACTTTTTCCTAACCTCTTATTTATATTTTCCCCAGAATTCATATGTGTTCCCTTCACAAATTTACCTTTGTTCTTCTCATAAATTATCTATATATATTTTACCAACAATTGATTGTTTTTTCTCAACAGTCTACGTTTCCTCTTCTACCACATTATCTTTATATTTTACCCACACCTCATGTGTTCTCTTCACAAATTTACCTTTATACTTCTCCTAAATTATCTTTATATTTTACCCCCACTTTATTTGTGTTCTCTTACATACAATAGATTTGTTCACCTCCCACACTATCTTTATGTACAACATATTTATGTTGTCTTTATTATTGTTCTTCTTCTACCTTTCAGCTCCCTGTGGAGCATAGGTCTTCAACAAACACTTTCCAAGTCGTTCTGTTTCTTACCATTCTTTTAAGATCATTCCATGTCTTCCCCATCATCTTCATCTCTGCTTCTGTCTGTCTTCTCCAAGAATTTCTTGGTCTTCCTCTTTGTCTTTTCTCCTGGGGATTCCAAAAAAAGCCTGTTGTGCACTACTCTCAGTTGGCTTCCGCAGTGTGTGTCCTATCCAACGCCATCGTCTTCGCTGTATCTCTTTATCCACTGGTATTTGACTGGTACATTTCCATAATTCTATGTTAGTGATTTTGTCCTGCCATTTCCATCCTTTTATTCTGCGTAAGCATCTATTAATGAAAGTCTTTAACTTTATGATTGTCATTTTGTTGTTCTCCATGTTTCACATCAATATAATAAGACTGACTTAACATTGGAGTTCAACATTTTTATTTTAGTAATTTACTGAATTCACCTGGAAGATTTTCGTTCATTTTCAGTTTTCTTCAGTTATTCATTCATTATTGTTCTTTACCCGTAGCTTATTTTAGTTTCCTTGCAACACAGTTATTGTCCTTATGCCACATTGTTCTTCCTTTATCTTCCCACAGTTTATTTGTGTTCTTTTCCCACCATTTATCTTTTGTTCTGGTCCTCAATTTATTTTTAATTCAGACATCACTCAGCTCCCGTGACATCATCCATGACCAATCAGATCTGACGCCATGCAAAACTATAATCCAATAGATGTTCTACTATCATCATCATCATCATCATCATCATCATCATCAAGTACCGGGTCTGCTGGTGTAGGTAATCATGTCTCTCCACAACTTTCGATCACGACAGTTATTTATAATTTCTGTTGTTAACCTTCTGTCAAGCCATTCTCTTAAGCTGTCTGGTATCTTTTCTCTTTGCCTCCCTCTGTCTCTTCGTCCCTCAATTTTCCCAGTTGTTATAATATATTTCAGCTGTTCTCTTCTCATTACATGGGCAAAAAATGATGATTGTTTCTTCCTAATATTGGAAATTAGCTCTCTTTTTGCTTTGACCTTTCTCAGAACCTCTTCATTACTCTTCTTAGCTGTCCATGGTACTCTCAACATTCTTCTGTAAAACCACATTTCTACAGACTCCAGTGATTTTCTTGCCTGTTGTCCTATTGTCCATGATTCACACCCATATGTTAAGACTGGTTCTTTATAACATTTAGAACTCTTTTTTGTCTATAGCATGAGGTTTTATGCATTACAAATTTACCAGTAGAGCGTCGATACAAATTTGTTCCTCTGACGTGTCTCCACCACAAGGTGGTAGAGAAGCCTATGTGCCCATATCCCCAAGAACTTATCTAGTGGTAGAGGAGCCTATGTGCCCATATCCCCAAGAACTGATCTAGTGGTAGAGGAGCCTATGTGCCCATATCCCCAAGAACTTATCTAGTGGTAGAGGAGCCTATGTGCCCATATCCCCAAGAACTTATCTTGTGGTAGAGGAGCCTATGTGCCCATATCCCCAAGAACTGATCTAGTGGTAGTAAAGTAAAGTAAAGTACCCCCGTCACGCCAAGTGGCATATAGGGAATATGGTGTTAGTGACCATAAATTTTACAGACCTTCAGCACATGATTTTCGGGGTAATGTGGTCGGTATTACGCCCGTGTCGCTTTACTTTCCCAGAAAAATCCGGTACCCATTTAAGGCTGGGTGAACCCGGAAGCCGTCGGTTGGGATTGAACCCTACCCCTTGTCCTTTGTAGTCCAGTTCACTAACCACTGAGCTATCGCGGCTCCTATCTAGTGGTTGCAATACAACTAAAGGATCACCCAAACTTGACAGACCAAAGGGCTGGTTTAAATCTTTAAAAAAAAAATATATAGAAAAGAAAAAGTAGAAAAAAACGGTATGGTTAAAGCTGTACTTAATAATTGGGCGTCACAAAATAAAACAACGTTTCGGCCCAATAGCCCTCCAGCAGGAATAAACATACAACACACATATGCAGTTATGTATTTAAAAAAAAATAATAATAAAGTAATTTCCAACTAGAAAGAGAAATAAAAATAGAAATAAGAGTAAAAGGTCTTCCCTGCATGCTGTGCTATGGACAAAAGGACAATGAACGCTACGGTACACGCACGGGGTACGTAAGCGAGCACCAAAGTGATAATGCGCGCACACAGCAGGAATAACGAAAAGTTTCAAAGGGGTGAGACCATGAAAAGCAAAACACAAACGTGTTGAATTCGGATGCACTTCGGCTACATACCAAAAATAACATTGCAACATAACGCTCACCGTGAGGTCTCTTGTGACCATCACCGGTACAAAATCGGGTCAAGCTGATGGTGATGTCACCAGCCTTGAGCTGACAAAATTTTCTTAGAACTTATCAATAATGACGTCTAGAGGAGTTCTTAGAAAAAGAAGATTTAAAATTCTCCCAGAGTGTTAATCTATTTTCTTTCAACAAATTATCTTGTGTTCCTCCATTCTCATCCTGCAACATATTTTTGTGTTCCTGCATTCTCATCCTGCAACATATTTTTGTGTTCTTGCATTCTCATCCTGCAACATATTTTTGTGTTCCTCCATTCTCATCCTACAACATATTTTTGTGTTCTTCCATTCTCATCCTACAACATATTTTTGGGTTCATCCATTCTCATCCTACAACATATTTTTGGGTTCATCCATTCTCATCCTACAACATATTTCTGTGTTCCTCCATTCTCATCCTACAACATATTTTTGGGTTCATCCATTCTCATCCTACAACATATTTTTGGGTTCATCCATTCTCATCCTACAACATATTTTTGGGTTCATCCATTCTCATCCTACAACATATTTTTGTGTTCATCCATTCTCATACTACAACATATTTGTGTGTTCCTCCATTCTCATCCTACAACATATTTCTGTGTGCCTCCATTCTCATCCTACAACATATTTTTGTGTTCTTCCATTCTCATACTACAACATATTTTTGTGTTCTTCCATTCTCATCCTACAACATATTTTTGTGTTCTTCCATTCTCATCCTACAACATATTTTTGTGTTCTTCCATTCTCATCCTACAACATATTTGTGTGTTCCTCCATTCTCATCCTACAACATATTTCTGTGTCCCTCCATTCTTATCCTACAACATATTTCTGTGTTCCTCCATTCTCATCCTACAACATATTTCTGTGTTCCTCCATTCTCATCCTACAACATATTTCTGTGTTCCTCCATTCTCATCCTACAACATATTTCTGTGTCCCTCCATTCTTATCCTACAACATATTTCTGTGTTCCTCCATTCTCATCCTACAACATATTTCTGTGTCCCTCCATTCTTATCCTACAACATATTTCTGTGTCCCTCCATTCTCATCCTACAACATATTTCTATGTCCCTCCATTCTCATCCTTCAACATATTTCTGTGTTCCTCCATTCTTCTCATCCTACAACATATTTTTGTGTTCATCCATTCTTCTCATCCTACAACATATTTTTGTGTTCCTCCATTCTTCTCATACTACAACATATTTTTGGGTTCATCCATTCTCATCCTACAACATATTTCTGTGTGCCTCCATTCTCATCCTACAGCATATTTTTGTGTTCTTCCATTCTCATCCTACAACATATTTTTGTGTGCCTCCATTCTCATCCTACAACATATTTTTGTGTTCTTCCATTCTCATCCTACAACATATTTTTGTGTTCTTCCATTCTCATACTACAACATATTTTTGTGTTCCTCCATTCTCATCCTACAACATATTTTTGTGTTCTTCCATTCTCATCCTACAACATATTTCTGTGTTCCTCCATTCTCATCCTACAACATATTTTTGTGTTCCTCCATTCTCATCCTACAACATATTTTTGTGTTCCTCCATTCTCATCTTGCAACATATTTTTGTGTTTGTGACCGTTTTCCATGGCATGACACCAAGCTATGCGTCATCTTCTCTCTTTGTCGTCCACGATATCTCTTCCCCTGTTTTTTGCCAGTTGTAAACGAATAAGTATTCCAACTTTCCTCTTCTCATGATGTGCCCGAAAAATGTTGATTGTTTCTTTCTGATGTATTTTAGAAGCTCCCTTTTTGTGTTGGCCTTTTTGAAAATGCCCTCGTGGGTCCTATTAGCTGTCCAGGGAACTTTCAACATTCTTCTGAGAAATCTACTATTGTTTCCCAGTGTTTTTAAAATTTCATCAGTCCATCTTCACGTTGTTATACCTTGAGTCTGGTGTTCTCGCAACGTTTATTAAAGGCTCGGGGTCAAATAATAATAAATGAATATTATTATATAGAGAAACTTCCGAGGCGATAATTCAGGGAATCATAGGAGGAAGAGGTATGTTTACAGCACTCGAAAAAAATAACAAATAATCAACAAAAGAAGAAAAAAAACAAGAACAATATATGTCCCGAAACAGGATCGAACCCGTACTTTTTGGCACAGCGCCTTGCCACGAGAAGCTAAACGCTAGGGAACACTGCCAACTCAGCTAACTTAAAAATTAGCCATCATTGGCGATGTCTTTCATGGAGGTGTTCTCATGACTTTGTTAAAGGCTCGTTGTGTTGTGTTTTGATGTTTATGTCTTATCACGTGGCCAAACCATTTTATATGTTGTTTTTTTTTATGCACTCCATGGCGGAAATTATCTCTAGCTTTTTCGTCAGTTTTTCATGAGAAGAGCAAAGTGGTCCAGACCCACCGCCCTTAAAGAGAATCTATATGGGGCAATCGAATCACTTAAACAGACAGCCGACTTCATGAGAGAGTCTGGAATCCATTATCTCTCTGGTTGTTTCCTGCCATTCGACTAACACATTTAATCTCGGTAGTGGTTATTTTTCTTATTATTCTTGTGCCTAACGTCTAAGTGTTGCACTGGTTGCACAACGTTGCAACGATAATTCTTCTTATTTCCTTCCTCATTTGTCTTTCAGCGTCAAAAAAAAAATGAAAGAGCCCCCGTCACGCCAAGTGGCGTATAGGGAATATGGTGTTAGTGATCATAATTTTTACAGACCTTAAGCACATGATTTTTGGGGTAATGTGGTGGGTATTACGCCCATGCCGCTTTACTTTTCCCAGAAAAATATCCGGTACCTATTTAAGGCTGGGTGAACCCGGAAGCCGTCGGTTGGGATCAAACCCTACCTCTTGTCATGTGTAGTTCAGTTCACTAACCACTGAGCTATCTTGGCTCCCATTTCAGCGTCAAGGGGAGACATAATTTGCAGTGTGTTGCTCTTCTGTTCGCCTCTGCTGCTGTTATGTTTCCTTGTGTTTCTAATATTCTGTCTTCTTTCTGGTCGGCCCTTGTGTCTACTTTTCTCACAACGTTTATTGAATGCTTGTTGTGTTGTGTTTTTTTTTTAATCTTTCTGCCTTGTCATGTGGCCAAACCATTTTACCTTTATTTATTTATATATTATTCTAAGTGAAGATTATTTCCTAGCTTTTTTCTCAGTTCTTCATTTCTGAATTTATCTCTCAGACTGTTTCCTGTCATTCGTCTAACACATTTCATCTCTGTAGAGGTTATTTTTCTTATTGTTCTTGCATCTCGGGTACAGGTTTGGCACTGGTAGCACAAAGTTAGGATAAACAAACATAATTGTTATCCACAGTTTAACCATTTGTGTTCTCATCTGCATAAATTATCTTTATTATATTTCTAAATGTCTCCTTCTACTTTCCATTTCTTTATAAATTACCCCTTCTGCATAAATTACCTTTAAAATCATCATGTACCATGCCTGCTGACGTAGGTGATCATGTCTCTCCACAACTTTCGATCTCGACAGTTATTTATCATTTCTGTTGTTGACCTTCTGCCAAGAAATTCTCTTAAATTATCTGGTATCTTCCCTCTTCGCTTCCATCTATCTCTTCGTCCCTCAATTTTTCCCAATTGTTACAATATATTCCAGTTGTTCCCTTCTCATTACATGGCCAAAAAATGATGATTGTTTCTTCCTAATATTGGAAATTAGCTCTCTTTTTGCTTTGACCTCTTTCGTAACGTTTTCATTACTCTTCTTAGCTGCCCATGGTATTCTCAACAGTCTTCTGTAAAACCACATTTCTACGTCCTCTAGTTATTTTCTTGTCTGTTGTCCTGTTGTCCATGATTCACATCCATGTGTTAAGACTGGACCTACATAACATATAAGAACGTTTTTTCTTGTTTCTTTTGTCAAAAATTGATGGCACAGCATCTTTCTCATTTTTTTAAAGCTGTTTTTGCCTGGGCCATTCTACATCTCACCTCTGTTGTACATCTACCATCTCACCTCTGTTGTACATCTACCATCTCACCTCTGCTGTACATCCACCATCTGAGGTTAACATTGTTCCTAGATATTTAAATTCATTTACCTGTTTTAACATTAATTAATTAATTATTCAAAATTTATTAGATTCCACAGTTAACATTTCTTATCTAAAAATGATCGATCACATATCACAATTTATCATTATTCCTTATCTTATCCTCCAAATTGTTTCCTTATCTTTATCTTTGAACTTAACCAATTTTGTATTCTTCCAATTAATTTTTGTTTTTTTACTTTTTGCTTCTATACTTTATCTTTATTATCCTCTCACAAGTTACTATTTTCATCATATTTTATCTTTATATCTTAATCTCTCTATATATTTCTTTAAAAAGACATCACCTCAGTGCAAAATAAAGACAAGTGGAACAATATTAAAAAAGGTAAATGAATTTAAATATTTGGGAACTTTGTTAACCTCAGACGGAAGATATACAAAAGAGGTGAGATGTAGAATGGCTCAGGCAAAAGCAGCTTTCCAAAAAATTAGGAAGATACTATGCAATCCATTTTTGACAAAAGAAACAAGAAAAAGAGTTCTTAAATGTTATGTAGAGCCAGTCTTAATATATGGATGTGAATCACGAACAATAGGACAACAGACAAAGAAAATAACTAGAGGACGTAGAAATGTGGTTTTACAGAAGAATGTTGAGATTACCATGGACAGCTAATAAAAGTAATGAAGAGGTTCTGAGAAAGGTCAAAGCAAAAAGAGAGCTAATTTGCAATGTTAGGAAGAGGCAATCATCATTTTTGGCCATGCAATGAGAAGAAAACAACTTGAATTTATTGTAACAACTGGAAAAATTGAGAGGACGAAGAAATAGAGGGAAGCAAAGAGAAAAAATAACAGACAGCTTAAGAGAATGGCTTGGCAGAAGGTCAACAACAGAAATGATAAATAGCTGCCGAGATCGAAAGTTGTGGAGAGACATGATCACCTACGCTACTAGGCCCGGTACTTGATGATGATGATATTTCTTTACGTTATATTTTTCATACCCAATATTTATCCTTATCTTCTATGTTTCTTTTAACCCTGGAGCAGACAATATCGCAACGAACGAACGGAATATCCGAACAGAAATTACCCATATTTCGAACTGCCAGTCCCACCATATTGAATATCCGGCGAAGCTCAGCCGCGGACTAATATCAAATGCGTTTATTCTTTTGTTTACGCAATCCACGTTTTGACATCCGCTATCGGGCACCAACAAACTAGTGCCCTGGCTGACACGGCATTCGTCGTTTCGAGAGATCCATGAAGAAAGACGTCAATTCTAAGCTCAATTTTTGCGTCGGGAAACGGCCGGCCATTGAATCGGCTGATTCTATAGAGCTGGGACTTTTTATTTCAAAGGCTGAATCTGCGACGATGGAGGATTTGCATGTATTACTGCGCCAATTGAAATATCAAAGTCTCTAGAGGTAGGACCAGGTAAATATTGAGGGTTTTTTTTTTTTTTAATTATCGGACTTGCGAGCAGCGGCGTCACAAGGGTAAGACATATGAAGAAGTGGGGGCGCCCCAATTTTAGAATTGTAGTGATAGAAAATTATCTATATTGAGCTGAAGGGAATCTGATCATCAGAATTGAACTTTTGTCGAACAAGTGGCACTGCCATTTTGGCTTTCTGGCACTCTAAGAGGAACATGCCTACTTGGGTCACTACTCTCAGACCTCAGCTGACTACTGAATTCTATACATGAAAAATCGTAAAACGTTCTGAGTACAATATCAGACTATATCCTACCAGCTTTTTGACTGAGTACATTATCAGACTGTATCCTACCAGCGTATTAAATGAGTACATTATCAGTCTATCCTCTCAGAGTCTTAATTACATTATCAGACTGTCCTCTCAGAGTCTTAATTACATTATCAGACTATCCTCTCAGAGTCTTAATTACATTATCAGACTATCCTCTCAGAGTCTTAATTACATTATCAGACTATCCTCTCAGAGTCTTAATTACATTATCAGACTGTCCTCTCAGAGTCTTAATTACATTATCAGACTATCCTCTCAGAGTCTTAATTACATTATCAGACTATCCTCTCAGAGTCTTAATTACATTATCAGACTATCCTCTCAGAGTCTTAATTGCATTATCAGACTATCCTCTCAGAGTCTTAATTACATTATCAGACTATCCTCTCAGAGTCTTAATTACATTATCAGACTATCCTCTCAGAGTCTTAATTACATTACATGATTTACCTACCAGAGTACACTATCAGACTACACAGTCAGCATCCAGAGCACATTATCAGAATCTACCTCCAGTCAGTCTATATTAGCTCAAACACTGGCCACATCACCCCTAAATTGGACCTCCTTGGTCTTTGATAAAAAATTACGCACGATTTAACACGATATACCGCACTATTAGGCGAAAGGCATGCTGGGAACTTTTAATTTTATCAGTTGAAACTGTAGACAGCGTCATGCTCCCTGAGCTAATCTACACTCAGACAGGTACTACAACACTGTGACGTCATTGGATGATGTCTACATCATAGGGCTTCGTATCTCTCTGGCGAAGTCCCGAGAGACAGCAATTTTTTGTGAATATCCTAGAGCCAAAATAATGGAGAAACAATCGCGATCATACAGAACAAAGCAATAACTACGGAAGCAAAAAGGGCAATATACAAATCAATTTTTCTACCAACGCTGTGCTATCAGTGCCAGAATTGGACGCTGGACTCTAGAACAATAAGAAAGATAGTGACCACCGAAATGAAATGTGTCAGAAGAATGACAGGAAACAGCTTAAGGGACAGAGTAAGAAACACTGACCTGGGGAAGAAACTCGAAATTGAACCAGCCTTCGAATACATAAAGAACAACAGATAAATTGGTTCGGCCACATAACAAGACAAAAAATAGCTAACAATGACTCAAAAAGAGCCATAAACAAACGCTACGAAAACGCCAGATTAAGAGGAAGACCGAGAAAGAGATGGATAAAGGGAATACTAGAGTTACTACGAGGAATAACATCAGAAGAGGCCAACAGAAGAGCAAAGAATCGCAGATTGTTTCTCCCCTCTACGCCAACGGCAGCAGAGGAAGGAAAGAAGAAGATGAAGCAGAATCCCTTGTTACAATTTTTCGCAACGTCAGCCATATGCATAGATGTCCATAACCATCACCATCATCATCATCGTCATCATTGAGTGCCGTCTCCGCATCGAAGGTTGGCTACCATGGAACGCCATTCTACTCTGTCTCTTGCTTTGATGGTGCAGACTGTCATAGGTTGACTTGTCCATCTTTTGATGTTACTCGTCCATGTTAGTCTTGGTCTGCCTCTGCCTCTTTTACCTTCACCATACAGGCAGATATTCTGTAACTTCAGAAGTACTCTCAGTTTGTAGCGTCGAGAGTTTCAGATGTTTTGAGTAGGTCTTTTTTTTTTCTATAAATTTTTCCCTGGCAGAGCCATTTTTGGTTTACTGCTTTCGATTTGCAACTGACATGGGTTGTTCTTTAACGTGCGCATGAATAACACGGCACCTCCTGTTTTTCGCCGTTATACGAGAGACACTGGACCTTGGTGCCCTGACCAATGGGCAGGGAGAAGCCAGGAAAAAAAACAAAGATTCTAAAAAAAAAAAAAAGTTCCACAGCTCCTGGTCGGAATCAAACCCGGTACGTACTTGTCCAGTATATATACCAACCTCTACGCCACCCTGCTCCGTGGTGGTACTTTAAGTTCAAGTTCTTTCAAGACGGTCAAGTGACACATGCTGGCCAAGCGTTCACACACACACAAAAAAAGAAGTAAAGTACCCTCGTCACGCCAAGTGGGGTATAGGGAATATGGTGTTATTGACCATACATTTTACAGACCTTCGGCACATGATTTTTGGGGTAGTGGGGTCGGTATTACGCCCGTGCCGCTTTACTTTCCGAGAAAAAAAAATACGGTACCCATTAAAGGCTGGGTGAACTCAGAAGCCGTCGGTTGGGATCGAACATTACCTCTGAAGCAGGGTCTGGATGGTTCTTGTTCACCGATCCTGGCCATCAGCTGTGGGTCGCTGACAATTTCCAGCTTTGCTGCTGTGATGCACCTTTGCCTTTTTTCTGTGCAGTGAGATCCGATGTCTGGCCCCCTCGGAAAGTTGAGGAGAAAAAAAAAGAAACAGGAAATCCCGTGTGCATTTGCGCACGTACGTTCAGTAGCTAATAATCGTTAAGTAAAGTAATTTGGGAAATTTGCTATTAATTGTATGTTACCGGGGTACCGGGACCTTCCAAGCATGTCGTAAGAGGCGACTAAGGAGGTTGATCGATGGCTTGACAAGCTGTCATTGTAAAAACTATTGTTAAGGAAACAGAGCCATAGATTTTAGAAGCAGTGATCTCTGCAATATGTGCCATTTTGGCATGCAAGGTTTCTGTTTTTGAGATTCTGATTCTGCCCTATGTGCTGTCTTCGGCTCGAAAGGACAATATATATATAGAAAGTACCCCCGTCACGCCAAGTGGCGTGTAGGGAATATAGTGTTAGTGACCCTATATTTTACAGACCTTCAGCACATGATTTGTGGGGCAATGTGGTCGGTATTACGCCCGTGCTGCTTTACTTTCCAAGAAAAAAAAATCCGGTACCCATTTAAGGCTGGGCGAACCCGGAAGCCGTCGGCTGGGATCGAACCCTAACCCTTGTCCTTTGTAGTCCAGTTCACTAACCACTGAGCTATCAAGAATCGTGAAGAGTAGCCCAAAAGGTAACCACTGCCCTGACAAGTAAGTCAGCAAAATGTTATATCTTCTGAATATTCTTGTGTGGTGCAGAAACATGGACATTAGACAAGAAAACAGAACAGAAAATTGAAGCCTCTGCAATGTGGATATATAGAAGAATAAGTAGAATTAGATGGAAAGAAAAGAAAACAAACGAAGTTTTAAAACAACTAAAAATGAAAAGAGAATTACTAAAAACAATTAGAACAAGACAAATGAAATTTTTGGGTCATGTTAAAAGACACAACAGCCTAATAAAAGTAATATTGGAAGGGAAAATACAAAGTAAAAGAGGCAGAGGTAGACCAAGACCAACATGGACGAATAACACCAAAAGATGGACGGGTCAGCCTATGACAATCTGCACCGTCAAAGCAAGAGAAAGAGTGGAATGGCGCTCCGTGGTTGCCAACCTTCGATGCGGAGACGGCACTCACTGATGATGATGAAAATCCACCATTGATCGATCCCACGCCATTCTACGGAGTTCGTGCACGTGTGCTAAGGTTCTCCCCTGAGACTCTCGACATTTCGAGGGGAAATTCGGAGCACCTATGGATCCGTCCGGTATGCAGTGATGGTCATAATAAGAAACTGTGTTGTTCGGGCTTACTGTACTTGTTTATCTCCGGGCGATCTTTCTCCTGGATGAACCAAATTTACTTTCCTGACAAAACCCTGGGTACGCCACTGACGAAGACCCAGCATTCCGCTGGAATGGACGCGACCGTAGAAACCTTTTTGTTTCAATTTTAAAGAAAACATTTTTCAAAAGAGAAAACACGGACGTGGAAGTAGCGCATTGCCGCTGCTGACTCAGGCAACGGTAACCGGGTGAATAGAACCGAGGGGACCGCGAGGGCACCGTAAGGCGAGCCAATGAATGAGGGGTCCAGCGGGTGAATGCGCACATAAATGAATAAATTAAACGAGTAATTCGGACGGAAAAACAATTTTCTTACGTAGGCGTCGCTTCAGGAAGTGCACATAACCTTCTAAGGAATCCGGGTTCCCAATTACATCCACAACATCATTGGTTCGAGAAACATTATCCTAACCACCATTTGGTTCCGCAAATTTCATAGTTAATAGTTCTTTGATTCTATAATCTTATTCATGTTAGTTCCACTAACTTATCATTCCTTGATTATATAATCTTATTTATATTAGTTACACTAACTTAACAGTCTTTGATTCTATAATCTTATTTAATTTGTTCAATTAATTTACCATTCTTTGATTATATAAAATTATTTATATTAGTTCCACTAATTTAAGAGTCGATTCTATAATCTAATTTATATTAGTTCCACTAATTTAAGAGTCGTTGATTCTATAATCTTATTTATATTAGTTCCACTAATTTAAGAGTCGTTGATTCTATAATTTATTTATATTAGTTTCACTAATTTATGTCTTTGATTTTATAATTGTATTTATTATTATTCAACTAAATTACCATTCATTGATTCTGTAATATTATTTATATTACTTCCACTTATTTACCATTCTTTGATTCTATAATCTTAATATATTAGCTCCACTAACATACCGTTTCTGTTTCTGTATGTTATAATAATATAATGCACAACTGAAATAAATAAAAGAATAGGCATGGCAAAATGTTATTTCAATGCCATGAAAAATATATTAACATCAAAACAAATAACACCAGGGCTAAAACTAAGAATAGCAAAATTATATCTTCTCAATATTCCTATATAGGGTGTAGAAACATGGACATTAGACCAGAAAACAGAACAGAAAATTGAAGCCTTTGAAATCTGGATTTATAGAAGAATAGGTAGAATTGGATGGAAAGAAAAGAAAACAAACGATGAAGTTTTAAAACAACTAAAAATAAAAAGAGAACTACTAAACACAATTAAGACAAGGCAAATGAAATTTTTGGGTCATGTTAAAAGACACAACATTCTACTAAAAGTAATATTGGAAGGGAAAATACAAGGTAAAAGAGGCAGAGGCAGACCAAGACTAACATGGACGAGTAACATCAAAAGGTGGACAAATCAGCCTATGACAATCTGCACCATCAAAGCAAGAAACAGAGTGGAATGGCGCTCCATGGTAGCCAACCTTCGATGCGGAGACGGCACTCAATGATGATGATGTTATAATATTTTTTTTTTTGGTTGCATTAGCTCCTCTAACTTATCCCCTGATTCTATAACCTAATTAACATTATTTCTATTTACCTTATCGTTCCTTGATTCTATCATCTTACTTACATTAGTTACACTACCTTACCGTTCCTTGGTTCTTTAATCTTACTTACATTAGTTCCACTACCTTATTGTTCCTTGGTTCTTTAATCTTACTTACATTAGTTCCATTACCTTATCGTTCATTGGTTCTTTAATCTTACTTACATTATGTTCCACTACCTTATTGTTCATCGGTACTTTAATCTTACTTACATTAGTTCCACTACCTTATTGTTCATCGGTACTTTAATCTTACTTACATTAGTTCCACTACCTTATTGTTCATCGGTACTTTAATCTTATTCACAAAACCGGCCGCATGTTTTCCCATAAACTTATCACAGTTTTCTGCTTCTATAAACATCCCCCTCCTCGTCTTCTGCTACTTCTGTTTCTTCATTAATGTCTTCTTTCTTCTTCATTTTCGTCAACCTGTTCTTCTACGCCATATTCTACTTCTTCCTCTTCCTCATCTTCTTCTTCGTTTTTAGAGAACATTATCTGATTAATGTTGAAGTAAAGTAAAGTAAAGTAAAGTAAAGTACCCCCCGTCACGTCAAGTGCCGTATAGGGAATATGGTGTTAGTGACCATACATTTTACAGACCTTCAGCGCACGATTTTTGGGGTAATGTGGTCGGTATTACGCCCGTGCCGCTTTATTTTCCCAGAAAAAAATGCGGTACCCATATAAGGCTGGGTGAACCCGAAAGCCGTCGGTTGGGATCGAAACCTACCTCTTGTCTTTTGAAGTCCAGTTCACTAACCACTGAGCTATCGTGGCTCCCCTGATAAATGTTGGCCTGAAGCTTAATGTTTTCTAACTAATGTTGACTTGAAGCATAATGTTTTCTAACTAATGTTGACATAAAGCATAATGTTTTCTAACTAATGTTGACATAAAGCATAATGTTTTCTAACTAATGTTGACCTGAAGCATAATGTTTTCTAACTAATGTTGACATAAAGCATAATGTTTTCTAACTAATGTTGACCTGAAGCATAATGTTTTCTAACTAATGTTGACATAAAGCATAATGTTTTCTAACTAATGTTGACATAAAGCATAATGTTTTCTAACTAATGTTGACCTGAAGCATAATGTTTTCTAACTAATGTTGACATAAAGCATAATGTTTTCTAACTAATGTTGACATAAAGCATAATGTTTTCTAACTAATGTTGACATAAAGCATAATGTTTTTTAACTAATGTTGACATAAAGCATAATGTTTTCTAACTAATGTTGACATAAAGCATAATGTTTTCTAACTAATGTTGACATAAAGCATAATGTTTTCTGATTAATGTTGACCTGAAGCATGTTTTCTAACTAATGTTGACCTGAAGCTTATTGTTTTATAACTAATGTTGACCTGAAGCATAATGTTTTCTTACTCATGTTGACCTGAAGCATAATGTTTTCTAACTCATGTTGACCTGAAGCTTATTGTTTTCTAACTAATATTGACTTGAAGCATAATTTTCTCTGATTAATGTTGAATTGAAACATAATGTTTTCTAACTAATGTTGACCTGAAGCATGTTTCCTGTATAATGTTGACTTGAAGCATGTTATTATTTCTGACTAAAGTTGACCTGAAGTATAATGTTTTCTGACTAATGTTGACCTGAAAGGAGAGCGGGTGGCCGAATCGATAGCGTATCTGGCTCCAAACCAGGAGACCGCGAGTTCGAATCCCAGTAAGTTAAAAAGTTTAGTTTTTATTCTCTCGAAGGTGAAATTTAAAGCTCAGACCTAAACACCCTGTTGCGACTGCACTGGTCAAGCGGCCTTTATTCTCCTGTCCTATAAGTCCCCCCCCCCTTTGCAGGCCACAGTAACGGGAAAATGAAGTAAACATATTTCTAGTTTTTAGTTGACCTCAAACGGGATTCTGTTTAGCTAATGTTGCCCTGATGGATAATGTTATCTGAATAATGTTGCCCTAAAGCAGGATTAAATTGTATTTTGAAACAAAATTGTATTTTGAGATTAAATTGCGTTTTGAAATTAAATTGTATTTTGACAATCTTATTTGGCTATATAAGAAGGTAGTTTGCCATTCCTTTCCTTCTTGGCAGTGACTGTTCTAGTCGGAGATCGCAGCCATTGTCCCTACACATGAGATCCTATGCCTGCCATCGCGGAGTGGGGACCATAACCAGCACTACTTGTCGGCTGCTCCCACAACACCATCTACCACCTGCTGCACTGGCTTCAAAGATCCTGACAGGTGGTGGGGCAGGGAAAATGTGGGGGAGAAGGGGAGACTAAGCGGGAGCTCTACCTTGTCCAAAGATGTCCCGAGGACTATCGAAGGAAATGAGACGTCTCACTCCACCTTTGGTAGGGGATAGCTCTACCCCGTTGACTCTAACAGCTTAAAACCAAAACCATCCAGACCCTGCTCCACCTCTCCGCAGTGCCGCCAGCAACAGACTAACCTGTCTAGTCTGGCCAAGCGTGCAGGGATCGAAGAGGGAAGACAACCCGGTACTAAAAAATGTCATGATGAAGTCGGATGTGTTGGGCCGAAAGGCGCAAATATAACAGTTATACTGTAAACCACAACACAACGCAGACACACCCACTTAGCGTCCTTTTAAGGTCGGATCATGAAGTGGTGTACTTCTTTAGTCATCGGGCAAACACAAGCAAACAACGATACAAAAACGGCAATTACAATAATCCAATGATCCATGGAACCAATTAAAGACTTAATGTCAACGAGACAAAAACGGCAATTACAATAATCCATTGATCCAAAGAACCAATTAAAGACTTAATGTCAACAACAATTGCAATAATCCAATGATCCATAGAACCAATTAAAGACTTAATGTCAACGATACAAAAACGGCAATTAAGATAATCAAATGATTCATAAAACCAATTAAAGACTTAATGTCAACGATACAAAAACGGCAATTACAATAATCCAATGATCTATAGAACCAATTAATGACTTAATGTCAACGATACAAAAACGGCAATTACAATAATCCAATGATCCAAGGAATCAATTAATGACTTAATGTCAACGATACAAAAACGACAATTACAATAATCCAATGATCAATAGAACCAATTAAAGACTTAATGTCAACGATACAAAAACGGCAATTACAATAATCCATTGATCCATAGAACCAATTAAAGATTTAATGTCAACAACAATTGCAATAATCCATTGATCCATAGAACCAATTAAAGACTTAATGTCAACGATACAAAAACGGCAATTACAATAATCAAATGATTCATAGAACCAATTAAAGACTTAATGTCAGCGATACAAAAACGGCAATTACAATAATCCAATGATCTATAGAACCAATTAATGGCTTAATGTCAACGCTACAAACACGGCAATTACAATAATCCAATGATCTATAGAAGCAATTAATGATTTAATGTCAACGATACAAAAACGGCAATTACAATAATCCATTGATCCATAGAACCAATTAAAGACTTAATGTCAACAACAATTGCAATAATCCAATGATCCATAGAACCAATTAAAGACTTAATGTCAACGATACAAAAAAGGCAATTACAATAATCAAATGATCCATAGAACCAATTAATGACTTAATGTCAACGACAATTGCAATAATCCAATGATCCATAGAACCAATTAAAGACTTAATGTCAACGACAATTGCAATAATCCAATGATCCATAGAACCAATTAAAGTCTTAATGTCAACAACAATTGCAATAATCCAATGATCCATAGAACCAATTAAAGATTTAATGTCAACGATACAAAAACGGCAATTACAATAATCAAATGATTCATAGAACCAATTAATGATTTAATGTCAACGATACAAAAACGGCAATTACAATAATCCATTGATCCATAGAACCAATTAAAGACTTAATGTCAACAACAATTGCAATAATCCAATGATCCATAGAACCAATTAAAGACTTAATGTCAACGATACAAAAACGGCAATTACAATAATCCAATGATCTATAGAACCAATTAATGACTTAATGTCAACGACAATTGCAATAATCCAATGATCCATAGAACCAATTAAAGACTTAATGTCAACGACAATTGCAATAATCCAATGATCCATAGAACCAATTAAAGACTTAATGTCAACAACAATTGCAATAATGCAATGATCCATAGAACCAATTAAAGACTTAATGTCAACGATACAAAAACGGCAATTACAATAATCAAATGATCCATAGAACCAATTAAAGACTTAATCATTCAATCAATCAATTAATCAATCATTCGATCAATCAATCGTTCAGCCAACAATTCATTCAATCAATAAATCATTCAGTCATCCCAACAGTCAATCGTTCATTCATTCATTCAAACAATCAATCGTTCAGTCAATCATTCAATCTTTAGATATCTTACTTCAGCGTATCTCACAGATACAGTCTCTCCATTCATCCCTATTCTGGACACTACTTCTCGGCAGTCTAGGCCAATATTCTGGAAGATTTCAGTGATTTTCCTATGTATTCCTGGGCATTCCCAGCTTTCTCTTCCCCTGTGGCTTCCATGATTGTGCCTGTCTTGCTATGCTAATATAAGGTTTTCTTAGTGTTTGTCCAATCTATTTCCATTTTCTTTTCCGAATATTTTTCCCTTCTTTTTCCAGATGTATGATCTTGTTATATTATTTGATGTCAAGAATTTGTATTTAAAATTGCTGACAAATGCTTGTAATTGTTCTTTACTTATATTCTTTAAAATACTGGATAGCTTGGTGTCATGGCATATGGGGAAACAACAGAACTGATACGATGCACTGTAGATGGAAGATTGTGGAAGGGACATGATCCCTAACGCCAACCGGTATGGCACATGATGATGATGATGTCTGATACGATGCATTGTAGATAGAAGATTGTGGAAGGACATGATCCCCTAACGCCAACCGGTATGGCACATGATGATGATGAGCAAGATATTAACACCTCTACCAAGATGCTACATAATCTATTAGATAAAACTTGGGAGAGGGAAGAAATACCTAAAGACTGGAAAGAAAGTTATATGATCAAACCACCAAAGAAAGGAAGTTTACAGGAGTGCACAAATTATAGGGGAATTATGCTACTATCACTGCCATGAAAAAATATTAAACAAAATAATTCTGGAGAGACTAAAAGATGCTATACATAAACATTTGAGAGATGAACAAGCAGGTTTTAGGAATAACAGATCATGTGCTGATCAAATAACTTCTGTACGTATAATAGTTGAACAAAGTTTAGAACTAAAATCGCCACTTTATATTGGATTCATAGATTACGAAAAGGCATTTGATAGTTTAGACAGAAGAATGCTTTGGAAGTTGCTGAGTCATTACGGAATCCCCATAAAGTTTATTAACCTGATAAAAACAATGTGTGATGGAACAAAATGTAGAGTGGTGCATGAAGGACAGCTTACAGAAGCATTTGAAATAAGAACAGGAGTAAGGCAAGGATGCCTTCTGTCCCCATTTCTCTTTCTACTGGCCATAGATTGGATTATGAAAATAACTCAAAACAACAGAAATGGGATCCAGTGGTCACTGACCAAACAACTTGATGATCTAGACTTTGCTGATGACATAGCTCTCCTATCACACAGCCATCAACAGATGCAGGATAAAATGAGTATATTAGATGAGAGATCACAACAGCTAGGACTGAAGATTAATAGAGATAAGACCAACATTATGAGAATTAATACAGTTGGCAATAACCAAATAAAACTATGAGAAATACCTCTATTAGATGTACAATCTTACATATATCTGGGCAGTAATATAGATAAAGAGGGAGGAACAGAAAATGATACCAAAATAAGGATATCAAACGCAAGAGGAGCTTTCATTGCACTGGGAAACATATGGAAGTCCAAAGAAATTAGGTTAAATACAATAATAAAAATTTTCAACTCAAATGTTAAGTCGGTCCTATTTTATGGCTGTGAAACATGGAAAACAACAAAATTGACAATCACGAATACAGACTTTCATTAATGGATGCTTATGCAGAATAAAAGGATGGAAATGGCATGGACAAAAGTCACTAACATAGAATTATGGAAATGTACTAGTCAAACACCAGTGGATAAAGAGATACAGCGAAGACGATGGCGTTGGATAGGACACACACTGCGGAAACCAACTGAGAGTATTACACAACAGGCCCTTTTTTTGGAATCCCCAGGGGAAAAGACAAAGAAAAGACCAAGAAATTCTTGGAGAAGACAGATAGAAGCAGAGATGAAGATGATGGGGAAGACATGGAATGATCTTAAAAGAATGGCAAAAAATAGAATGACATTGAAAGTGTTTGTTGAAGACCTATGCTCCACAGGGAGCTAAAAAGGTAGAAGAAGAAGTTTCGCCAAATGAAAAGCCAGTTCAACTTTTTAAACATTTTCTACACAACAACGGAATAATGTCTATTTTTAAGTCGAAGAGACGTTTACCATATTGGCAAAATTGGTAAACGTTTGTGTCCAGAATGTATTTTAACAAATCCGGGATAAAAGCTTTAAAATCGGTCAAAATCTGGACAAATTCGTGACAGAAACAAATCCGGGACAAAGTTTGAAAAAAGAGTAAAAAATCGGGACTGTCCCGAAAAAATCGGAACGTCTGGTCACCTTAAATAGTCAGACGGGGGGGGGAAGGGGCAGAAATAAGTGAGGAACAATGTGGATTTGTGGAAGGAAAGGGCACCGGTAATGCGATATACATCCTTAGAGAGATAGAAAGAGCTACAGAGGTAAAGAAAGATCTATATATGTGCGTTATAGACTACACAAAAGCATTTGACAAAGTAAAGCATGTGGAAATAATCAATTTGCTGAAGAAATTGATGGCAAGGATCTGAGAATCGTAAAATCATGTACTGGCAACAAACAGCAGTTATACGAATTAGCAACCAAACAGGACAATTTCAATATATAAAACAAGGAGTCAGACAAGGCTGTATTCTGTCACCGGATTTGTTTTCACTTTACAGCGAAAATATTATGAGATCAATAGTAGAACAAACAAGGAATTGAAGTCAACGGTTACAACATAAATAATTTGCGATATGCAGTCTTAATAGCAGAGACAGAGAATAAACGACAAGAAATGATAGACATAATAGTAAAAGAAAACAACAAGAAAGGTCTCAGTCTGAATAGTAAGAAAACAGAAGTAATGGTTATATCGAAGAAACAATCATCACCAGCATGCAGCATACAAATAAACGAGACAAATCTTAAACAAGTGCAACGTTTCAAATACTTGGGCACAATAATTACATCAGATGGAAAGTACACCACAGAAAAAAAAAATGTAGAATAGCTCAGACCAAAATAGCATTCCGGAAAGTGAAAAACGTCTTGCACAACAAGTCTATGTCAATAGAAATGAGAAAGAGAGTTTGTTGGTGCTAGAGTTAGAGCCAATTCTGTCATATGGAATCGAACCATGGACAGTAGACAAACAAATTAAAAGTTGATTAAAGGAAACAGAATTGGGTTTCCAAAGAAAATGTTGAGAATTCCCTAAACAGCTAAGTAGAACAACGAGGATATTCTCAAAGAGGCCAATACAAAAAGGAAGCTCCTAAAAAAAAAAAAAACATCAGAATGAAATAATCGTCATTTTGCTGGCACATCATGAGAAGAGGAAAGTTTGAATACTTGGTTACAACTGGCAAAATACAGGGAAAGATATTAGAAAGATTGTAGGATATAGAGAGTTGAAACAGTGTACTAGGAGAGTTGGAGTTATTAGAGTTAACGAGGATAATTCTTCCAGGGGCAATTAATCCACTCAGTCAAGGTGGGTACTGTTCAAGCCGAATGTCATCCCTTGATTGGTGTGATCATATGATCGATTGTGAATCATGGACAATAGGACAACAATCAAGAAAATCACTGGAGTCTGTAGAAATGTGGTTTTACAGAAGAATGTTGAGAATAACATGGACAGCTAAGAAGAGTAATGAAGATGTTCTGAGAGTGGTCAAGGCAAAAAGAGAGCTAATTCCCAATATTAGGAAGAAACAATCATCATTTTTTGGCCATGTAATGAGAAGAGAACAACTGGAATATATTGTAACAACTGGGAAAATTGAGGGACGAAGAGATAGAGGGAAGCAAAGAGAAAAAAATACCAGACAGCGTAAGAGAATGGCTTGGCAGAAGGTCAACAACAGAAATGATAAATAACTGTCGAGATCGAAAATTGTGGAGAGACATGATCACCTACGCCAGCAGGCCCGGCACTTGATGATGACCAACGATACAGTTTATGAACAATATGGTTGCAATTCCGCCATTCTTTTCCGTATATATCAGGCCCCTGTAACGGCTAGCTGAACCTAGGAGGCATCGATCGGGATAAAACCCACCATTTTCCCCTTAGTGGAATCGTTCCTTAATGATCGAGTTACCGTGGCTACCTGCTCAATTAGGGACAGATCATGTGTGGTTCTAGTCAGCGAGCTAACGGTTTATGGTTATGGTCAGTCGAAGGCCTCGGTCACTTCACTGTAAAGGAATTAATATCTTTAATTGTTCAACCGCCCGTGCCGGTGGAATCATCAAATCTCATTGAAGGATCCAAACAAAAACAGGCAGCTGCAGTCCCCTTCATAGCAGCTACAGAACACGCCAAAAGGCATAAGGCCAAGGGGGACCCGAAAGTGAATGCAGCTGAACTGTCCTTCGTCATACGATACCATCATTCATCGTAGGCAATCGGAATATTGAAACACGATCCGGATGAAAAACGCAGCTCACGGTGTGCACAGAGCACTAAACTCAGTAGCTCTGGCAGTAAGCCGGGCTTGGAACGTAAGGAAACAGCAACAATGTGAACATTTTTTTCAGACAGAGCTTGTCTGTGTTTGGTAATATCTCATGTCTTAGTGTGTATCTGCGTTGGTCATGTGTCATATCTTTGTGTGTGCATGTATGGGTTAGTGATGTCTCATATCTTTGTGTGCATGTTTATGTTAGTCATATCTCGTGTCTTTGTGTGTGCATGTCTGTGTTGGTCACATCTCGTGTCTTTGTGTGTGCATGCCTGTGTTGGTCACATCGCGTGTCTTTGTATGTGCATGTCTGTGTTAGTCACCTCTAGTGACTCAGGCAGATGGTGCTCGTCAACCTGGGAGGGCCGACCATCTAAGGGCAGAATCCCCCTACAGAAAAGACAATCTGCTGCCTTGCAGGAAGATTGGGAACAATCAAAGGCTAAGGAAAGCAAACCTGAATAAAATGCTGACTGAAATCGGATGCACTGGACCACTGGCGCAGATCACAGTGCAACGTTTTAACCGGTGTTCAATCAGAGTGGATCTGGCAGACTCTAAATGTGATGTTCTGTCTGTGGTGGCGATCAACACACTTAACCTGACAGCTGACTTCATGTGAGAGTCTGAAATCCTACTCTGATTGAGTCCTGATCGCAGAGAGAAAGAGACAGAGCTTAAATGGTTCCTGCCGCCTATCCACCATATTGACCGGAAGTTTACACCTCTTTACCATCTGCTGAAATAAAACAGCCACCCATGGGGCTCCCTCCAGTAGAGTTCCAACTAATAACCGAAATCCCTCTCTGATGTCGTCAGCCCTGCTATACTGTTCCCGCGATTCTGCTGAATCCCGCGAGAGAAGCGCCCCATGAACTGAGCTACGTTCAGTCAACAAAGAGTGTCCAGCCGCTCCTTCGCTCCAATACAACTTATGCAAATATTGTCCGTCGTTAGTGAATAGCTTAATCCGCGCCTCACCGCACAGATTCGTGCTGCCATGGTTACCGCGTAAATGGTGGAATTAAAAAAAAAAAAGAAACGAGAAACACATTTCGTTCCGCGTATAATCTTCAGGCATAGTGTCAACAACTTGCCTGCCAGACTACGCCTGAGTGAACACAAAATGGCGGCAATAATTAATGTTGATCAAACATCAATTCACCGATCACATAAATTATAAATAAACTTTTCTCCGTGTAAAAACGGAATTTGTTTACACCTGCAAAACGTCTGCTCTCTTTAACTGGGTCGCCAACTTCCAGTGGGAGAACGGGCGTGTGTTTACGGATGAGGAATCCACAAATAATGACAGCTGGGTATTAAAGAGTAGAAAAAAAAAGGGGGGGGGGGGGGGGGGGGGGGGGTGGGGCGGGAGGGTGAGGGAAGTGAGAGGTAGAAAAGTGACAGAGGAAGGGAAATTGGTTGAAGAATGTCTTATAGTAGGGGGAAATGATTGTAAAAAAAGGGGGGGGGTGTTAGTAGGGGGAAGTGATAGTAGGTGAAAGTAATAGTAGGGGGAAGTAATAGTAGGGGGAAGTAATAGTAGGGGGAAGTGATAGTAAAGGGAAGTGATAGTAGGGGGAAGTAATAGTAGGGGGAAGTAATAGTAGGGGAAGTGATAGAAAAGGGAAGTGATAGTAGGGGGAAGTAATAGTAGGGGGAAGTAATAGTAGGGGGAAGTGATAGTAAGGGGAAGTGATAGTAGAGGGAAGTAATAGTAGGGGAATGACAGTAGGGGGAAGTAATAGTAAGGGGAAGTGATAGTAGGGGGAAGTGATAGAAGGGGAAGTAATAGTATGGGAAATGATAGTAGGGGAAGTAATAGTAGGGGGAAATAATAGTAGGGGAAGTAATAGTAGGAGGAAGTAATAGTAGGGGGAAGTAATAGTAGGGGGAAGTAATAGAAGAGGGAAGTAATAGTAGGAGGAATGATAGTAGGGGGAAGTAATAGTAGGGGGAAGTAATAGTAGGGGGAAGTAATAGTAGGGGAAGTAACAGAAGAGGGAAGTAATAGTAGGGGGAAGTAATAGAAGAGGGAAGTAATAGTAGGGGAAGTAATAGTAGGGGAAGTAATAGAAGAGGTAAGTAATAGTAGGGGGAATGATAGTAGGGGGAAGTAATAGTAGGGGGAAATAATAGTGGGGGGAAGCAATAGAAAGGGGAAGTGATAGTAGGGGGAAGTATATAGTAGGGGGAAGTAATAGTAGGGGAAGTAATAGAAGAAGGAAGTAATAGTAGAGGGAATGATAGTAGGGGGAAGTGATAGTAGGGAGAATTAATAGTAGGGGGAAGTAATAGTAGGGGAAATGATAGTTGGGGGAAGTAATAGTAGGGGGAAGTAATAGTAGGGGGAAGTAATAGTAGGGGGAAGTAATAGAAGAGGGAAGTAATAGTAGGGGGAATGATAGTAGGGGGAAGTAATAGTAGGGGGAAATAATAGTAGGGGGAAGTAATAGTAGGGGGAAGTGATTGTAGGGGGAAGTAATAGTAGGGGGAAGCAATAGAAGAGGGAAGTAATAGTAGGGGGAATGATAGTAGGGGGAAGTAATAGTAGGGGGAAATAATAGTAGTGGGAAGTAATAGTAGGGGGAAGTGATAGTAGGGGGAAGTATATAGTAGGGGGAAGTGATATTAGGGGAAGTGATAGTAGGGGGAATGATAGTAGGGGGAAGTGATAGTAAGGGGAAGTAATAGTAGGGGGAAGTAATAGTAGGGGGAAGTAATAGTAGGGGGAAGTGGTAGTAGGGGGAATGATAGTAGGGGAAGTAATAGTATGGGGAAGTAATAGTAGGGGGAATAATAGTAGGGGGAATGATAAAAGGGGAAATAATAGTAGGGGGAAGTAATAGTAGGGGGAAGTAATAGTAGGGGGAAGTGATAGTAGGGGGATGTGATAGTAGGGGGGAAGTAATAGTAGGGGGAAGTAATAGTAGGGGGAAGTAATAGTAGGGGGAATAATAGTAGGGGGAATGATAAAAGGGGGAAATAATAGTAGGGGGAAGTGATAGTAGGGGGAAGTAATAGTAGGGGGAAGTGATAGTAGGGGGATGTGATAGTAGGGGGAAGTAATAGTAGGGGGAAGTAATAGTAGGGGGAAGTAATAGTAGGGGGAAGTAATATTAGGGGGAAGTAATAGTAGGGGGCAGTAATAGTAGGGGGAAGTAATAGTTGGGGGAATGATAGTAGGGGGAATGATAGTAGGGGGATGTAATGGTAGGGGGAAGTAATAGTAGGGGGAAGTGATAGTAGGGGGAATGATAGTAGGGGGAATGATAGTAGGGGGAATGATAGTAGGGGGATGTAATGGTAGGGGGAAGTAATAGTAGGGGGAAGTGATAGTAGGGGGAATGATAGTAGGGGAAAGAAATAGTAGGGGGAAGTAATAGTAGGGGGATGTAATGGTAGGGGGAAGTAATAGTAGGGGGAAGTGATCGTTGGGGGAATGATAGTAGGGGAAAGAAATAGTAGGGGGAAGTAATAGTAGGGGGAATGATAGTAGGGGGATGTAATGGTAGGGGGAAGTAATAGTAGGGGGAAGTGATAGTAGGGGGAATGATAGTAGGGGGAAGTAATAGTAGGGGGAAGTAATAGTAGGGGGAATGATAGTAGGGGGAAGTAATAGTAGGGGAAGTAATAGTAGGGGGAAGTAATAGTAGGGGAATGATAGTAGCGGGAAGTAATAGTAGGGGGAAGTAATAGTAGGGGGAAGTAATAGTAGGGGAAGTAATAGTAGGGGGAAGTAATAGTAGGGGAGGTAATAGTAGGGGGAAGTAATAGTAGGGGGAAGTAATAGAAGAGGGAAGTAATAGTAGGGGGAATGATAGTAGGGGAATGATAGTAGGGGGAATGATAGTAGAGGGAAGTGATAGTAGGGGGAAGTAATAGTAGGGGGAAGTAATAGTAGAGGAAAGTGATAGTAGGGGGGTGTGATAGAAGGGGGAAGTGATGCAAGGGGGGAGTAATAGTAGGGGGAATGATAGTAGGGGGAATGATAGTAAGGGTAATGATAGGGGGGGAAATGATAGTGGTAAAAGACAGAATGGGGAATAATGCTAACAGAAAATGCCAGATTCAACAGATAAAATGGTTTGGCCACGTGACAAGGCAGAACGAACACTACACAACACAACGAGCCTTCAAACAAACGTTGTGAGAACACCAGACCCAAGGGTCGACCACGAAAAAGATGGGTCGATGGAATACTAGAAGCACTAGGAAACATAACAGCAGCAGAGGCGAACAGAAGAGCAAAAGACCGCAAATTATATTTCACATCGACGCTGAAAGGCAGATGAGGAAGGAAAGAAGAAGAAGAAGAAGAAGGAGAAGAAGAAAATGCCAGGGAGGGAATTGGGGCACTGAAATATGGGAGTCCATGGGGATTGGGACATTAAAATATGGAAGTCCATGGGAAATGGGACATTGAAATATGGGAGTCCATGGGGATTGAGACATTGAAATATGGGAGTCCATGGGGATTGAGACATTGAAATATGGGAGTCCATGGGAAATGTGACATTGAAATATGGGAGTCCATGGGGATTGAGACATTGAAATATGGGAGTCCATGGGAATTGAGACATTGAAATATGGGAGTCCATGGGGATTGAGACATTGAAATATGGGAGTCCATGGGAAATGTGACATTGAAATATGGGAGTCCATGGGGATTGAGACATTGAAATATGGGAGTCCATGGGAAATGAGACATTGAAATATGGGAGTCGACGGGGATTGGAACATTGAAATATAAATACTATCTTTGAAAAAAGAAAATTACGACATTTTCCCATTACTGGTGTTTGCCGGTGGTAGTGGTGGGAAAAGGGGGGGGGGGATTTCAGGACCTGAGAATAAAGGCCGCTTGTTCAATGCAGTCGCTGCAAAGTGTTCAGGATCTGAATTGTTATTCAACCCTCCCCCCCCCACACACACACACAGTTACAAATATGTGACCATCCCAGGATTCAAACCCTCATTCTCCTGGTATAGAGCCGGACAAGTTATCGACTCGGGGACCCGCTCTCCTACTTTAGAATATGACGTCATGAAATATCGCGTCTGCAGGCGTAGGTGATCATGCCTCTTCACGACTGTCCGTCTCTACAATTGTTTATCAGTTCTCATTTGTTAATTACTTCCAAACGAACCGTTCTCGTCAAAAGTCACTTCTCTCAGTTTCTCTCAACTTCTCCTGTTGTCACAATATTCTGTTTCTCTTAACTTCTCCTGTTGTCACAATATTCTGTTTCTCTCAACTTCTCCTGTTGTCACAATATTCTGTTTCTCTAAACTTCTCCTGCTGTCACAATATTATGTTTCTCTCAACTTCTCCTGTTGTCACAATATTATGTTTCTCTCAACTTCTGTTGTCACAATATTCAGTTTCTCTCAACTTCTCCTGTTGTCACAATATTCAGCTTCTCTCAACTTCTCATGCTGTCACAATATTATGTATCTCTCAACTTCTGTTGTCACAATATTCAGTTTCTCTCAACTTCTCCTGTTGTCACAATATTCAGTTTCTCTCAACTTCTCCTGTTGTCACAATATTCTGTTTCACTTAACTTCTCCTGTTGTCACAATATTATGTTTCTCTCAACTTCTCCTGTTGTCACAATATTATGTTTCTCTCAACTTCTCCTGCCGTCACAATATTATGTTTCTCTCAACTTCTCCTGCCGTCACAATATTATGTTTCTCTCAACTTCACCTGTTGTCACAATATTCTGTTTCTCTCAACTCCTGTTGTCACAATATTCTGTTTCTCTCAAACTTCTCCTGCCGTCACAATATTCTGTTTCCCTCAACTTCTCCTGTTGTCACAATATTCTGTTTCTCTCAACTCCTGTTGTCACAATATTATGTTTCTCTCAACTTCTCCTGTTGTCACAATATTCCTTCTCTCATCCGGTCGTTCACAGGACGTCTATAAAAGGAAAATTGACCCCTAATTTCCCCTCCGTGCAAGCAACGACGTTAGATGGGCGTAGATACGATGTGTTGTTGTTTACAGCTAGTCTTCTACTACTTCTTCTGCTGCGATCATGACGTCAATCAGGCAAGGGCTCTGGACTCTCTCATGATAGCAGCTGTCTATATTTCTCTATCTGAGAACTATATCTTTCTCCAACTGTTAAAATCTATATTTTTCTGTGAACTATATCTTTCTCCAACTGTTAAATTCTATATTTCTCTATCTGTGAATTATATCTTTCTCCAACTGTTAAAATCTATATTTGTCTATCTGTGAACTATATCTTTCTCCAACTGTTAAAATCTATATTTCTCTATCTGTGAACTATATCTTTCTCCAACTGTTAAAATCTATATTTTTCTATCTGTGAACTATATCTTTCTCCAACTGTTAAATTCTATATTTCTCTATCTGTGAACTATATCTTTCTCCAAATGTTAAAATCTATATTTCTCTATCTGAGAACTATATCTTTCTCCAACTGTTAAAATCTATATTTCTCTATCTGAGAACTATATCTTTCTCCAACTGTTAAAATCTATATTTATCTATCTGTGAACTATATCTTTCTCCAACTTTTAAAATCTATATTTATCTATCTGTGAACTATATCTTTCTCCAACTGTTAAAATCTATATTTCTCTATCTGTGAACTATATCTTTCTCCAACTGTTAAAATCTATATTTCTCTATCTGTGAACTATATCTTTCTCCAAATGTTAAAATCTATATTTCTCTATCTGAGAACTATATCTTTCTCCAACTGTTAAAATCTATATTTCTCTATCTGAGAACTATATCTTTCTCCAACTGTTAAAATCTATATTTCTCTATCTGAGAACTATATCTTTCTCCAACTGTTAAAATCTATATTTCTCTATATGTGAACTATATCTTTCTCCAACTGTTAAAATCTATATTTCTCTATCTGAGAACTATATCTTTCTCCAACTGTTAAAATCTATATTTCTCTATCTGTGAACTATATCTTTCTCCAACTGTTAAAATCTATATTTCTCTATCTGTGAACTATATCTTTCTCCAACTGTTAAAATCTATATTTCTCTATCTGAGAACTATATCTTTCTCCAACTGTTAAAATCTATATTTCTCTATCTGTGAACTATATCTTTCTCCAACTGTTAAAATCTATACTTCTCCATCGGTGAAATATTATCTTTCTCCAAATGTTAAACAATATAATTCTACACCTACAGACTTCTTCTTCTGCGATCATGACGTCATTCAGACTAGGGCTCTGGACTCTCTTAAGAAGTCAGCTGTCTGTTTAAGTGATTCGGTTGCCCCGTATAGTTTCTGTTCCAGGGAGGTGGGTGTGGGCCACATTGCTCTTCTCAGGTCTGTGTACTGGGGGCAATCATGTAGAACATGTTTCGTTGTCATGTTATCCAGGGAACAATGGCATAGGCTAGTGGTTCCTATTTTGAGTTTGGTGAACATAAGACAATCTGCTGCGTTGCAGGAAGATTGGTGACAATAAAAGGCAAAGGAAAGCAAACCTGAATAAAATGCTGGCTGAAATCGGATGCACTGGGCCATTGGCGCAGAACATAGTGCAACGTTCAAACATGTACTCGGACAGCTAGTCTGAGATACATACATCTTTCGGCCCAGCATATCCGACTTTGGTACTATAGTTTGAGTAACGGGTTGCCTTCCATCTTCGATTCCCAGACGTTGACCAGACTGGGTTGTCTTTCACCAGAAGCACAGCTGGGAGATGAAGCAGGGACTTGATCAGCATTTTCTGTTCCTCCAACCTGACAGAATGCAGTCAGTTATGGGTCGCCGACAGCGTCCAGTTCAGTTCCTGCACGGGCACTTTAACCCCCAGTCACTACATACCCCAGCTGTTCCCCAATCTCATTACATCATCATCATCATCATGTGCCATACCGGTTGAAGTAGGTGATCATGTCCCTCCACAATCTTCTATCCACAGTGCACTGTATCACTTCTGTTGTTGGCTGTTTTCCATGCCATGACACCAAGCTGACTGGTATCTCGTCTCTTTGTCGTCCGCGATATCTCTTTCCCTGTATTTTACCAGTTGTAGGGAGCCAATGGTGGGGTGTGCTAAACACTCCAAGGTAATTTGACAATTGCAATTATTTGCCTGTTCCCTTACCAGTTGTAACCAAGTATTCCAACTTTCCTCTTCTCATGATGTGTCCGAAAAATGTTGATTGCTTCTTTCTGATGTTTTTTAAGAGCTCCCTTTTTGTGTTGGCCTCTTTGAGAACTTCCTCGTTGGTCTTTTTAGCTGTCCAAGGAACTTTCAACATTTTTCTGAGAAATCTCATCTCTGTGACCGCTAATCCTCGTTTCTTTTGTTTGTCTACTGTCCATCATTCGCTTCCATAAGTCGGAATTGATTCTATATAGCACCGATGAACTCTCTTTCACACTTCTATTGACATTGTTTTCTGCGTAAGACTTTTTTCCATTTTCTGAACTGCTATTTTGGCCTGAGCTATTCTGATTTTTATTTCTATGGTGTATCTTCCATCAGATGTAATTATTGTGCCCAAGTATTTTACGAGTTGCACTTGTTTCAGATTTGTCCGGTTTATTTTTATTCTGCATGATGGTGATGATTGTTTCTTTGATATGACCATTACTTCTGTTTTCTTACTATTCAGACTAAGATCTTTCATTTACTATTATGTCTATCATTTCTTGTAGTTCATTCTCTGTCTGTGATATAAAGGCTGTGTCATTCGCATATCGCAAATTGTTTATATTGTGACCGTTGACTTCAATTCCTTTTATATCTACTATTGATCTTATATTTTCGCTGTAAATTGAGAACAGATCCGGCGACAGAACACATCCTTGTCTGACTCCTTGTTTTATTTCTCATTACACGGCAACCAAAAATCGATTATTATCTCCACCGAATGGTGGGAAAAAAAAAACGTTCTCTTCTCGCTGTGGCTTCTTTCAGAACGTCCTCATTAACTTGTCTAGCTGCCCATCAACATTCATCGGTACAACCACATTTCTCTGGCCTTCAGTGTTTGTTTGAGTTTTCCTTTCGCCAGCTTTATATCTTTATCGAAGTCAGTCCCGACGACCGAATTATACGTGAATATCACTTCTCACAAATTCTTCACATCTGCAGCCGTGTGCTCGTTTCCCGCCATACAGGCAGATATTCTTCGTAGTAAATTAAAGTACCCCCGTCACGCCAAGTGGCGTATAGAGAATATGGTGTTAATGACCATAAATAGGTGCCATACCTTCGACACATGATTTTTGGGATAATGTGGTCGGTATTACGCCCGTGCCGCTTTACTTTCCCAGAAAAAAATCCAGTACCCATTAAAGGCTGGGTGCACCTGGAAGCCGTCGGTTTGGATCGAACCCTACCTCTTGTCCTTTGTAGTCCAGTTCACTAACCACTGAGCTATCGCGGCTCCAGATGTTCTTCGACTTTTCATATATTTATGATCGGGAGTTGTAATACTTTTCAGGTAGATTTTTGTCCCATGATTTTTGTCCCATGATTTTTGTCCCATGATTTTTGTCCCGTGATTTTTGTCCCGTGATTTTTGTCCCGTGATTTTTGTCCCATGATTTTTGTCCCATGATTTTTGTCCCGTGATTTTTGTCCCATGATTTTTGTCCCGTGATTTTTGTCCCGTGATTTTTGTCCCGTGATTTTTGTCCCATGATTTTTGTCCCATGATTTTTGTCCCGTGATTTTTGTCCCGTGATTTTTGTCCCATGATTTTTGTCCCGTGATTTTTGTCCCGTGATTTTTGTCCCGTGATTTTTGTCCCGTGATTTTTGTCCCGTGATTTTTGTCCCATGATTTTTGTCCCGTGATTTTTGTCCCATGATTTTTGTCCCATGATTTTTGTCCCATGATTTTTGTCCCGTGATTTTTGTCCCGTGATTTTTGTCCCGTGATTTTTGTCCCATGATTTTTGTCCCATGATTTTTGTCCCATGATTTTTGTCCCATGATTTTTGTCCCGTGATTTTTGTCCCATGATTTTTGTCCCATGTATTTTCCCCTGGGCAGCGGTCATTTTTAACATACTCTCTTCTATTTAAAATTGCAACCAGTTCTTTAAGGTGCGCAGAGTGCACAAGTGACCTTCTCTTGTTATTGCCGTTACCTGAGAGGGCTATAGACATCGGATCTCATTATCAGTAGTAGGAAACTCTTTGTACAGAGCTTCGCAGCAGGAGGCAATCTGATCATCAGAAGATAACCCCGTCGAGCAAGTGTTTCGGCCCTTTAGCTTATTGACACTCTAGGGGAGGTGGGCCCGCCTGGGTCATGACTTCCAGGCGTCGACCTCCTGCTGCATTGCCTCTAAGGCTTACACCGTATGTTCGGCACAAACTAACTAAACGTAATACACAAAACTTTCTAAAATAGCTTAACAAACCTAAGCTTATGTTCGGCACAAAATAACTACCACTTAATACATAAAACACTCGAAAATAGATTACCTAACTTAAGATAGGTGTTATGGGATACTCATAGACTAGGGGAGAGTAAAGCTACGAAGAAACCACGGATTCGTTTTTCCCCCCTTATTTTCTACCGCCTATAGTAGGAATTGTTTCACAAATTAATGGAAAGATAATCAATAACCTAAGATATGCTGACGATACTGTACTACTAGCAGAAGATCTGCAACAATTACTTAATGAAATAAATATGACAAGCAAAAATATGGACTAGATATGAATATCAAAAAGACTAAAACTATGATCGTAAACAAGGAAAATACTCAAAACCCACAAGTGGATATCAAAATAGAAGGAATAGACTTGGAGACAGTTCAGAACTATAACTACCTTGGACATACTATAACCAGTGATGGAAAATGTAAAACTCAAATAAACAAAAGAATAGGAATGGCAAAAATTAATTTTAATGTCATGAAGAACATACTAACATCAAAACAAATAACACCAGAGCTAAAACTAAGAATAGCAAAAATGTTATGTCTTATCAATATTCCTATATGGTGCAGAAACATGGACATTAGACAAGAAAAACGATACAGAGAATTAAAGCCTTTGAAATGTGGATCTATAGAAGAATAGGTAGAATTGGATGGAAGGAAAAGAAAACAAACGATGATGTCTTAATACAACTATAAAATAAAAAGAGAACTACTAAATACAATTCAAACAAGATAAATGCGATTTTTGGGCCATGTTAAAAGACACAACATCCTACTAAAAGTAATCCTGGAGAGGAAAATACAAGGTAAAACAGGCAGACCAAGATGGACGAAGAACATCAAAAGATGGACAAACCAGCCTATGACAACTTGCACCATCAAAGCAAGAGACAGAGCAGAATGGCGCTCCACGGTAGCCAACCTTCGATGTGAAGACGTCACTCGATGATAATAATAATGATAGTAGGATTTGAATCCTGGACCTTCATGCTCAAAAGCTAACGTCTTTTTATCCCATAACCCCTAGACCACTCAAAAGCTAAAGTCGTTCTCTCCCCTAACCCCTAGACCACCCAGCAGCCTGTGGCCTGCAATGATTTTCTTGTCTGTTATCCGATTGTCCATTATCCTCTTCCACATATCAATATTGAGCCGCAATAGTTCAGTGGTTAGTGAACTGAACTACAAAAGACAAGAGGTATGGTTCGATCCCTATCGGGGGCTCCGGTTCACCCAGCCTTTAATTGGTACATGATTTTTTTTTTTTTCTGGGAAAGTAAAGCGGCATGGGCGTAATACCGACCACATTACCACAAAAATCATGTGCCGAAAGTATGACACCTATTTATGGTCACTAACACGACATTCTCTTTTCGCCACTTGACTTGGCGGGGGTACTCTACCTTTTATATATATATATCAATATTTACATTTAAAGGGCAAAAATTGGTTGTGTAATATATTGTTATATGTTAAGGCGGTCCTATTGTATGGCTGTGAAAAATGGAGAACAACAAAATTGACAATCATGAAGATACAGACTTTCATTAATGGATGCTTACGCAGAATAAAAGGATGGAAATGGCAGGACAAAATCACTAACAAAGAATTATGGAAATGTACCAGTCAAACACCAGTGGATAAAGAGATACAGCGAAGACGATGGCGATGGATAGGACACACACACTACGGAAGCCAACTGAGATTATTACACAACAGGCCCTTTTTTGGAATCCCCAGGGGAAAAGACAGAGAGGAAGACCAAGGAATTCTTGGAGAAGACAGATAGAAGCAGAGATGAAGATGATGGGGAAGACATGGAATGATCTTAAAAGAATGGCAAAAAACAGAACGACTTGGAAAGTGTTTGTTGAAGACCTATGCTCCGCTGGGAGCTAAAAAGGTAAAAGAGGAAGAGGAAGAATATATATTTATACTTGTTTGGATTATTACTGTCATCAGAGCTATTCTGCATATCACTTCTGTTGTACATTTCCTATCTGAAATTAGCCTTCTTCCTAGGTACTTGAATTCTTTGATTTGTTTTAATACTGAACCATTTACATTCAGTGTGCATGCATTTAGCAGATGTTTGTTTCTTCTTTGTTTCAACTACTTTCTCTTCCTTTTTTACTTTTGGAGTGAAGTAAAATCACACAGTGGGGAGAAAGGACATTAGAATATAACAGAAAGGGGGGAGGGGAAGAACGGACATTAGAATATAAAAGAGGGGTGTGGAGAACGGACATTATGATATAACAGAGGGGGGGGAAGGAAATTAGAATATAACAGAGGAGGGAGAACGGAAATTAGAATAGAACAGAGGAGGGAGAACGGAAATTAGAATATAACAAAGGGAGAAGAACGGACATTATAATATAACAGAGGAGGGAGAACGGAAATTAGAAGATAACAGAGGGAGAAGAACGGACATTAGAATATAACAGAGGAAGGAGAACGGAAATTAGAATATAACAGAGGAAGGAGAACGGAAATTATAATATAACAGAGGAAGGAGAACGGAAATTAGAATATAACAGAGGAGGGAGAACGGACATTAGAATATAACAGAGGGGGGGAGAAAGGAAATCAGAATATAACAGAGGAGGGAGAACGGACGTTAGAATATAATAGAGGAGGGAGAACGGACATTAGAATATAACAGAGGAGGGAGAACGGACAATAGAATATAACAGAGGAGGGAGAATCGACATTAGAATATAACAGAGGGTGAAAAACGGATATTAGAGTATAACAGAGGGAGAAGAACGGACATTAGAATATAACAGAGGTGGGAGAACGGACATTAGAATATAACAGAGGGAAAAGAACGGACATGAGAATATAACAGAGGGAGAAAAACGGACATCAGAATATAACAGAGGGAGAAGAACGGACATTAGAATATAACAGAGGAGGGAGAACGGACATTAGAATATAACAGATCGGGGAGAACGGACATTAGAATATAACAGATCGGGGAGAACGGACATTAGAATATAACAGATCGGGGAGAACCGACATTAGAATATAACAGAGGAGGGAGAACGGACATTAGAATATAACAGAGGTGGAGAACGGACATTAGAATATAATATAGGAGGGAGAAGAACGGACATTAGAATATAACAGAGGGAGAAGAACGGACATTAGAATATAACAGATGGAGAAGAACGGACATTAGAATATAACAGAGGGGGGAAAACGGACATTAGAATATAACAGAGGGAGAAGAACGGACATGAGAATATAACACAGGGAGAAAAACGGACATCAGAATATAACAGAGGGAGAAGAACGGACATTAGAATATAACAGAGGAGGGAGAACGGACATTAGAATATAACAGATCGGGGAGAATGGCCATTAGATTATAACAGAGGAGGGAGAACGGACATTAGAATATAACAGAGGGGGAGAACGGACATTAGAATATAATATAGGAGGGAGAACGGACATTAGAATATAACAGAGGGAGAAAAACGTACTTTAGAATATAACAGAAAATGGAGAACGGACATTAGAATATAATAGAGGAGGGAGAACGGACATTAGAATATAACAGAGAAGGGAGAAAGAACATTAGAATATAAAAGAGGATGGATAACGGACATTAGAATATAACAGAGGAGGGAGAACGGACATTAGAATATAACAGAGGGGGGAGAACGGACATTAGAATATAACAGAGAGAGAAGAACGGACATTAGAATATAACAGAGGTGAGAGAATGGACATTAGAATATAACAGAGGGGGGAGAACGAACATTAGAATATAACACATGGGGAAGAACGGACATTAGAATATAACAGATCTGGGAGAACAGACATTAGGATATAAGAGATCGGCGAGAACGGACATTAGAATATAACATTTCTGGGGAGAGCTGACATTAGAATATAATGGAGGAGGGAGAACGGACATTAGAATATAACATAGGAGGGAGAACGGACATTAGAATATAACAGAGGGGGGATAACGGAGATTAGAATAAAACAGAGCGGGGAGATAGGACTTTAGAATATAACAGAGGAGAGAAATAACATTAGAATATACAGAGGGTGGAGAAATGACATTAGAGTATAACAGAGGTGGGAGAACTGACATTATAATATAACAGATCGGGGAGAACGGACATTAGAATATAATAGAGCGGGGAGAAAAGACATTAGAATATAACAGAGGTGGGAGAACTGACATTAGAATGTAACAGAGGAGGAGGTGAGAGAATGGACATTAGAATGTAACAGTGCGGGTAGAACGAACATTAAAATATAACAGAGCGGGAAGAACGAATATTAGAATATAACAGAGCGGGGAGAACGAACATTAAAATATAACAGAGCGGGGATAATTAAAATAAGAATGTAACAGAGCGGGGAGAACTAACATTTGAATATAAGAGGGCGTTGAGAACGAATATAAAGAATACAACAGAGCGTAGAAAACGAATATTTTAGAATATAACAGAGCGGAGAGAACGAACATTTTAGAATATAACATAGCGGAGAGAACGAACATTTTAGAATATAACAGAGCGGAGAGAGCGAACATTTTAGAATATAACAGAGCGGAGAGAACGAACATTTTAGAATATAACAGAGTGGAGAGAACGAACATTTTAGAATATGACACGTCCAAGAAAAGAAACAAGTGATTTCAAATTTTGAGACACAAGATTTCAAGTTTTTTAAAACCTGCAGTATTTCTAAACTACATTTCTTGAAAACATTTTTATAGTTTTTATCCGAACTTGTTCCTGTCCGTCGGACACTCTTAGAAATGCTTCCACCATTTCTATCGCATTCTTCCACTTGAGTGCGCATGTCCGACTTTCGATTTCCACAGTTCTAGCTCAAATTCTGCTTCCTGTCTTCAGCCTGCCAACCAAACACTGACTTTTGTCCTGGAACTTGACCTACATTTATGACCTAATTAATATTCTTCTTGATTGGTCATTAAAAAAAATCTTTTCACTTCCGCTTTTGTGTTTCGTGTCATATCTGATTCAGAACGCCGGTGTTGTTTATTTATATCTCATCATCATGATGTGCCGTACCTGTTGGCGCAGGCGAGCATGTCCTTCCACAACCTTCTATCTACAGTGCATCGTATCAGTTCTGTTGTTGGCTGTTTTCCATGCCATGACACCGAGCTATCCAGTATTTTCTCTCTCTGTCGTTCGCGATCTCTCTTTCCTTTTATTTTGCCAGTTGTAACCAAGTATTCCAACTTTCCTCTTCTCATGATGTGCCCGAAAAATGTTGATTGTTTCTTTCTGATGTTTTTTTTTTATGAGCTGCCTTTTTGCGCTGGCCTCTTTGAGAACTTCCTCATTGGTCTTTTTAGCTGTCCAGGGAACTTTCAGCATTCTTCTGAGAAATCCCATCTTTGTGGATTCTAATCGTCTTTTGATTTGTTTGTCTACTGTCCATGATTCGCTTCCATGGGTCAGAATTGGTTCTACATAGTACCGATCTTCTTCTTCTTCTTCTATCCTTCCTCTGCTGCCGTTGGTGTCGAGGGGAGAAACAATCTGCGATTCTTTGCTCTTCTGTTGGCCTCTTCTGATGTTATTCCTCCTAGTGACTCTAGTATTCCCTTTATCCATCTCTTTCTCGGTCTTCCTCTTAATCTGGCGTTTTTGGTGGCATTTGTTTATGGCTCTTTGAGTCATTGTTAGTTCTTTTTGTCTTGTTATGTGGCCGAACCAATTTATCTGCTGTTTCTTTATGTATTCGAAAGCTGGTTCAATTTCGAGTTTCTTCCTCAGGTCAGTGTTTCTTACTCTGTCCCTTGAGCTGTTTCCTGTCATTCTTCTGACACATTTCATTTCGGTGGTCATTATCTTTCTTATTGTTCTAGAGTCCAGCGTCCAATTCTGGCACTGATAGCACAGAGTTGGTAGAAACATAGCACCGTTGAACTTGTTTATATCTGAAGACACGGAAAAAAAGGTAATTTCAATATCTCGGGAATCATAATCGCAGACTGATTTACGCTAAAGACAAAAAATAATAATAAGTGAATATTATTGTGATCGGAAATATCCGATGATCAATATCCGATGATCAATATCCGATGATCAATATCCGACGATCAATATCCGATGATCAATATCCGATGATAAATATCCGATGATCAGTATCCGATGATCAATATCCGATGATCAATATCCGATGATAAATATCCGATGATCAATATCCGATGATCAATATCCGATGATCAATGACTAACTTCAGCGGGACAGGTGATGTATACAACATCATCATTGAATGCCGTCTCCGCATCGAAAGTTGGCTGCCATGGAGCGAAATTCAGCCCTGTCTCTTGCTTTGATAGTGCAGGTTGTCATAGGTTGACTTGTCTATCTTTTAATTTTACTCGTCCATGTTAGTCTTGGTGTGCCTCAGCAACTTTTTAATTGTATTTTCCCTTCCAAGATTATTTTTAATAGGCTGTTGTGTCTTTTAACACGCCCCAAACATTTCATTTGTCGTGTTTGAATTGTATTTAGTAGTTCTCTTTTTACTTTTAGTTGCTTTAAGGCATCATCATTTGATTTCATTATCTCTACTGAGATGAAATGTGCCAGACGAATAGCAGGAAACAGTTTGAGAGATAAGATCAGAAATGAAGAACTGAGATAAAAAGCTAGGAATAACCCCCTTCGTCATAGAATATATAAAGAAACAACAGATAAAATAGTTTTGCCACGCAACAAGGTCGAGTAGCCAAAATACAACACAACGAGCCCTCAATAAACGTTGCGAGAATATCAGACCCAAGGGTCGACCAAGAAAAAGATGGATTGATGGAATATTGGAAACACTGGGAAACATAACCGCAGCAGAAGCGAAAATAAGAGAAAAAGACCGCAAATTATATCTCCCCTCGACGCTGAAAGGTAAATGAGGAAGGAAAAAAGAAAAAAGACGAGCATTTGTTTTCTTTCTTTCCATCCAATTCTTCCTATTCTTCTATAAATCCACATTTCAAAGGCTTCGATTGAATATAGTTGACTGAGGAAAATCCATTGGCCCATAGATACAACACTACAGACAAAACTATATGGGCCACTGCAAGAATTACAAAAGACAGTAAAATTTATACAGAAAACGACATTGCAGATATACGAGTAGACAATACTTCAGGCGAACGAAAGATAGATAGATAGATAGGCTTCAATTTTCTGTTATGTTTTCTTGTCTAATGTCCATGTTTCTGCACCATACAGAAATGTTTATAAAATATAATATTTTGCTATTCTTAGTTTTAGCCCTGGTGTTATTTATTTTGATGTTAGTATATTTTTCATGGCATTAAAATTACTTTTCGCTATTCCTATTGTTTCGTTTACTTCAGAGCTACTCTCATATTTGTATCCTCAATCGTTTTCAAATTTTGGGCAGATATCTTTCCTATTAAAGAGCCGCGATAGCTCAGTGGTTAGTGAACTGGACTACGAAGGACAAGAGCTAGGGTTCGATCCCAATCGACGGCTTCCGGTTCACTTATACTTTAATGGGTACCAGTTTTATTTGCTGGGAAAGTAAAGCGGCACAGGCGTAATACCGACCACATTACCCCAAAAATAATTTTACTTTAATACTTTTTTTTTTCCTATTAACTTTTTTCCGGGTAGCGGCCATTTTTAACCTACTCTTTTCGACGTCCAGGTGCCTAGGTTTTATATTTAACGTGCGCAAAGTGTGCACGGAATCTTCTCAATTTCACCTTTATTCGAGATGGAGAGATATCCGATCTCCCAACCCAGAGATCGAAGAAGGATAAAGCCTTGAAGAAACACTAGATTTGACTTTTTTTTTTCTTTCACGGCCTGTAATTGGAAGTGTCCCACATTTCTTGTAACATAAATTACAACAAAATGTTGGACATTATAGTGAAGGAAAGCAAAAATAAAGGACTCAGCCTTAATAGCAAAAAGATAGAGGTAATGGTAGCAACAAAGAGAAAGACATCACCTCAGTGCAAAATAAAGACAAGTGGAACAATATTAAAACAGGTAAATGAATTTAAATATTTGGGAACTTTGTTAACCTCAGACGAAAGATGTACAACAGAGGTGAGATGCAGAATGGCTCAGGCAAAAGCAGCTTTAAAAAAAATGAGGAAAATACTATGAAATCCATTTTTGACAATAGAAACAAGAAAAAGAGTTCTTAAATGTTACGTACAGCCAGTCTTAACATATGGATGCGAGTCATGGACAATAGGACAAAAGACAAGAAAATCACTGGAGTCTGTAGAAATGTGCTTTTACAGAAGAATGTTGAGAATACCATGGACAGCTAAGAAGAGTAATGAAGAGGTTCTGAGAGAGGTCAAAGCAAAAAGAGAGCTAATTTCCAATATTAGGAAGAAACAATCATCATTTTTTGGCCACGTAATAAGAAGAGAACAGCTGGAATATATTGTAACAACTGGAAAAATTGAAGGACGAAGAGATAGATGGAAGCAAAGAGAACAAATAACAGACAGCTTAAGAGAATGGCTTGGCAGAAGGTCAACAACAGAAATGATAAATAGCTGCCGAGATCGAAAGTTGTGGAGAGACATGATCACCTACGCCACTAGGCCCGGTACTTGATGATGATGAATTGGAAGTGAATCAGGGACCTTCTAATCTAGAGGCCAATGTCTTACCCATAGACCAATCAGCCTACCACCTCCCCCCTGCACTACCTTCCCGGTGGCTATGCTAATAATGGCGAGAGAAGTCCATTAGATGGAAGATATCTAACTTCCTAGCAAACCCATCTTCAGGAGGCGAAGCTGCGCCTCCCAGCAGCGGAGCTGGAAGTTGTCAGCGGCCAACAGCTGATGGTTTGCGCAAGGATCGGTGAACCTGAACCATCCAGACCCTGCCCTACCTCTCCGTGGTAAGGGGGGCAGCAGAAGCGCCTGCGACCTGCGGTCGAAATAACAGGGTCGGCGCACCATCAGCCGACCAAGACCTAGCAGTTCTACCTAAGAGAAGCTAGGATCGCCGTGTTCCTTGTAGTGGTGGCTGTTACTGATATAGAGGACCCAGTATTGCAGTACCTCTGGGCTGGACTAGTAGTTTCCCAGCGTAGCCTGGGACAGACGAACTCCAACCTCTCCAGTAAGAGCCGGGAATGTCAAGAAAGCCATTACGACCCGCCACATCAAATGAGTAAAAGGGCAACCTGCCCGCATCAACTCGTGGCAATGCATCAACAACAACAACTCCGTGTTAATAAAAAAGTAAAGTACCCCCGTCACGCCAAGTGACGTATAGGGAATATGGTGTTAGTGACCATCCATTTTACAGACCTTCGGCACATGATTTTTGGGGTAATATGGTCGGTATTACGCCCGTGCCGCTTTACTTTCCCAGAAAAAAAATCCGGTACCCATTAAAGGCTGGGTGAACCGAAAGCCGTCGTTTGGGATCGAGTCCTACCTCTGCTCCTTTGTAGTCCAGTTCACTAACCACTGAGCTATCGCGGCTCCATTTTATCTATTCATGGTGTATGTATACTTCCTCTCCGTGGTGCCTCCAGTAAAAGTCTAACATATCTAGACTGGCTAAGATCGAATATAGGGAAGACAAATCGGTACTCAAAAATGTCTTGCTGAAGTCGGATGTGTTGGGCCGAAAGACGCAAATATAAAATATAACAGTTATACTGCAAACTACAACACAACGCAGACACGGCCACTTAACGTCCTTTTAAGGGCGAATGCTGAAGAGGTGCACTTCTTTAATCATCGGGCGAATGCCAGCAAGGAAAATCATCATCATGTGAACCAAAAGGGATCCAACCAGACACATATTTCCACTCTTCCCCAGACGCTTATTGGTTACACCTCTCACGGAATGTCAACAGTCCAGACCTATCTCGCGTGAAGATTCGAGAACTTACAGACATCGGTTGACGTCACGTCTTCAGCTTCACTGTTGCTATAACAACGCCAATATGTCTACTGTTCTTGAACGTTCGCTATAGTTCTTCTCTTTGTTCTTTGTTCTTTTTTATGTTTTTAATTTTCTTCGTTCACTTTGGTATTCTTCTTCTTCTGCTTCTTCTCTTCCTCTTCTTCTCATATATTTTCTTCTTTTTTTGTCCCTTCTACTGTAATGTTTCTCTTCTTCCGAATTCACTTCTTATATTCTTCCTTTCTTTTATTTTCCGTTTTCTTCTTAATATCATCATCATCATCATCATCATCATCATCATCATCATCATCATCTTCTTCCTCTTCTTCTTCTCCTTTTTTCTTCTTTTTATTCTTTTCCGTTTTCTTCGTTTTCTTTTTTAGTTTCTTTCTTTTTTAGTTTCCTTCTTTTTTTCTTCTTCTTTTCTTTCTCCTTCTTCTTGTTTTTCATCCACTTTTCTTTCTTCCTCTTCTTCCTCCTCTTCTTCTCCTTATTGTTTTCTTTCTTTCTTTCTTTCTTCCTCTCCTTCTTCTTCTTCCTCTTCTTTCTTTCTTTCTCTTCATCTTTCTCTTGTTCTTGTTCTTCGTCTTCCTCTTCTTCTTTTTCTTTCTTCTTCTACTTCTTCTTCCTCCTCTTCTTCTTCTTATTGTTTTCTTTCTTTCTTTCTTTCTTTCTTTCTTTCTTTCTTCTCCTTCTTCTTTTCTTTCTTTCTTTCTTTTACTTCTTCTTTCTCTTGTTCTTGTTCTTCGTCTTCCTCTTCTTCTTTTTCTTTCTTCTTCTACTTCTTCGTCTTCTTTTTTTCTTCTACTTCTTTTCTTTATTCCTTTATTCTTCCTCTTTTCTCTTTTTCTTATTTTATTTCTTATTTTTCTTCCTCTTTTCCTTTTTTCTTCTTTTTGTTCTCTTCTCCTTTTTTCATCTTCTGCTTTAGTGTTTCTTTTGTTCCGAATCCACTTACGTTATTCGTCCTTTCTTCTATATTCTCTCTTCTTCTTAATCTCCTCTTCTGCTTCTACATTTTCTTCCTCTTCAAAAAATCCTCTTTCCACTCTTCTCCTTAATTCTTCCCCATCCTCTATTTTATCTCCATCTTCCATTTTATCGTTAGTCAGCTTTGATTCAGCCCAGCAACTTACACTTTCCCAACGCATTCTTCGTTTTTCATCTCATTACATTAACTTTCTTCCTTATCTCCTCGTGTTTTTGCCATCTTCTCTCTGTCCACAATCACCTCTGCCTCTCCCACCTCCCCTGTAGCGACCCGTGTACTCCGAATATATCGGCCTGCACTCGCCGCCCACCCGCATACTCTATAATGAGGCTGGTAACAATGCCAGACATCGCTAAACTGGAGCATCGTAAAGTGCGCATCTTTTAGTGTAATTGGCGCTAACTGTCTCAGTCTATGACGTGAACTTCCAGATTTGCACGCCATAGACTTCAGTTTGATGGCAAACTTCGACCATATAATTCTGGAAATGGAGAAGCGGCGTTGTTTCCAAGAATTTTGTCTTCTGGGATTTACGAGAGACATTAATGTTTCCAAGAATTTTGTCTTCGGGGCTTTACAAGAGACATTAATGTTTCCAAGAATTGGGTCTTCCTGGTTTTACAAGAGACATTAATGTTTCCAAGAATTTTGTCTTCAGGGCTTTACAAGAGACATTAATGTTCCCAAGAATTGTGTCTTCCTGGTTTTACAAGAGACATTAATGTTTCCAAGAATTTTGTCTTCCTGGTTTTACAAGAGACATTAATGTTCCCAAGAATTGTGTCTTCCTGGTTTTACAAGAGACATTAATGTTCCCAAGAACTGTGTCTTCGGGGCTTTACAAAAGACATTAATGTTTCCAAGAATTTTGTCTTCAGGGCTTTACAAGAGACATTAATTTTTCCAAGAATGGTGTCTTCTTGGAAACATCCATATCAACTATACTTCGCTGTGCTATAACTTAACTATATACTGTTATTACATTTGGAGGAAAAATATGCACATGACCTTTGTCGTCTTGGCAGACGCAAGGTAGCAAGCAACCAGTAAATAACAGCAGATCTTGGCAGGCGTATTGTGTAGACGAACAGCTTTTCCCATGGCTGAGTCTTCCACTGTTAGATCCATAGGTCCGGCCGCAGAAGGAGTAGGTTCTAGTTGAACTTGTATGTGTCATCATCATCGAGTGCCTTCTCCGCAACGAAGGTTGGCTACCATGGATCACCATTCTACTCTGTTTCTTGCTTTGATGGTGCAGGCTGTCATAGATTGACTTGTCCATCTTTTGATGTTACTCGTCCATGTTCGTCTTGGTCTGCCTCTGCCTCTTTTACCTTGTATTTTCCCTTCCAATATTACTTTTAGTGGGCTGTTGTGTCTTTTAACATGCCCGGAAAATTTAATTTTTCTTGTCTTAATTGTATTTAGTAGTTCTCTTTTTATTTTCAGTTGTTTTAAAACTTCTACTTTTTTATGTGTAAAAAAAAAAAAGTAAAGTACCCCCGTCACGCCAAGTGGCGTATAGGGAATATGGTGTTAGTGACCATACATTTTACAGACCTTCGGCACATTATTTTTGGGGTAATGTGGTCGGTATTACGCCTGTGCCGCTTTACTTTCCAAGAAAAAAAATCCGGTACCCATTAAAGGCTGGTTGAACCGGAAGCCGTTGTTTGGGATTGAAACCCTACCTCTTGTAGTCCAGTTCACTAACCACTGAGGTATAGCGGCTCCCTTTCTTATGGCTGAATCTGCCATTATTAGATCCATAGGTCCGGCCGCAGAAGGAGCAGGATCTAGTTGTACTTTTATGTGTCCTTCATTTCCTTTGTGAGGCTCGTCCACTGATCCTTTCATCAACTGTCTTTCTTGTTGCGCTACGGTCTTCTGCAATCTAAAAGTCTGGAAAAATAAATTACATGATCTTGCAACCCGTCGATAACACTTCTTTCTTTCCTAATTTGCCTCATAGCGCCAAGAGACGATATAATTTGTGGTCCTTTGCTCATCTATTGATATCTATCTATCTATTGTCCTTTTGAGCCGAAGACGGCACATAGAGCAGAACCACAATCTCAAAAACAGAAACCTTGCATGCCAAAATGGCACATATTGCAGAGATCACTGCTCTAAAATATATGGCGCTGTTTCCATAACAATAGTTTTTACAATGACAGCTTGTCAAGCCATCGATCAACCTCCTCAGTCGCCTCTTACGACATGCCTGGAAGGTGACAGTGTCTTTACTCCCCTCATAATGAGGCCCCGGTAACACACGGGAATTGATATCTGCTTCTGTTATTTATTTATACATTTTTGTTGCGCTTGCCAGCTTGCACCTCTGGCAAAGTCCCTGGAGACTAGAAACTGAATTTTTCCCGTTAATCCTTTTTTTCCCCTTGAAGCTTGTGTCCACAAGGGTCCCTCGTCGAGCAGGCAGATACGCACACCTGTGTGAAAGACATCGCCAACGATAGTTAAATCTTTTAGGCAGCTGAGTTGGCCGTGTGTTCTAGCGTTTGGTTATTGTGGCAAGGCGCTGTGCCATGGAGTACAGGTTCGATCCTGCTTCGGACCATCTATTGTTCTTTGCTTTTTTTTTCTATTGTTGATTGTTTGTCATTTTTTCCCCGATTGCTGTAAAAGTCGTTCAAATTTGTGTCGTCCACAAATCACATAAAGCTTTCACGATACCATTCATTCTTTTATTTTTTTTTTTTCAATTCTCCCTCACATTTAAATAACATCAGATGGGAGATGCACCACAGAAATAAAAAGCAGAATAGCTCAGGCCAAAATAGCATTTCAGCAAATGAAAAATATCTTATGCAACAAATCTATGTCAATAAAAATGAGAAAGAGAGTTCATCGGTGCTATATAGAACCAATTCTGACCTATGGAAACGAATCATGGACAGTAGACAAACAAATGAAAAGACGATTAGAGGCCACAGAGATGGGATTTCTCAGAAGAATGTTGAAAGTTCCCTGGACAGCTAAAAAAGACCAATGAGGAAGTTCTCAAAGAGGCCAACACAAAAAGGGAGCTCTTAAAAAACATCAGAAAGAAGCAATCAACATTTGTCGGGCACATCATGAGAAGAGGAAAGTTGGAATACTTGGTTACAACTGGCAAAATAAAAGGTAAGAGAAATCGCGGACTACAAAGAGAGAAAATACTGGATAGCTTGGTGTCATGGCATGGAAAACAGTCAACAACAGAACTGACACGATGCGCTGTAGATAGAAGATTGTGGAGGGACATGATCACCTACGTCAACCGGCAAGGCACATGATGATGATGATCACATTTAGATTTACTGCGACTTCGCATTTTTTTATGCATTCATTTGCATTTCTTTGCCTTAACCCCTTACTAGTACAATACCGCTGCTACTAAATGTTTGTATTTCGTCCTAAGTGTCTACTCTAGTACATATATTTTAGTTTAGATCGTTTACTAGACTGTCATTATTTTATTACCATTTTTACCATTTGTGACATTATAATTTTATTTTGGATGTTTCATTACTAGTTAGCTATATAGGATTAGTTTTATTTACTTATATATCAGTGTGTGTGTGTGTGTTGTTTGTTTGTTCTGCTGAAGGCCTATTGAGCCGCAACGTCGTTCAAATCTGTCTTCTTCTTCTTCTACCTTTTTAGCACCCAGTGGAGCATAGGTCTTCAGCAAACACTTTCCAAGTCATTCTGTTTTTTGCCATTCTTTAAAGATCATTCCATGTCTTCCCCATCATCTTCATCTATGTTTCTATCTGTCTTCTCCAAGAATTCCTTGGTTTCCTCTTTCTCTTTTCCCCTGGGGATTCCAAAAAAGGGCCTGTTGTGTAATGCTCTCAGCTAGCTTCCGTAGCGTGTGTCCTATCCAGCGCCATCGTCTTCGCTGTATCTCACTGTTATTTGACTGCTACATTTCCATAATTCTATGTTAGTGATTTTGTACTGTCATTTCCATCCTTTTCTTCTGCGTAAGCATCTATTAATGAAAGTCTGTATCTTCGTGATTTTCAATTTGGTTGTTCTCCATGTTTCACAGCCATATATCCTTCAAATCTGTATCGTCTATTACTTATGTAAAGCTTCTACCATACCATTTTTTCTATATTTTGTTTTTTCAATTCTCCCCCCTGCTGTAAACGTACCTCTTCCACTGTTATAATTCGCCGATCTATCACCTCGGTAGTTTCCCTACATAATAATATTCATTTATTATTACTCGCCTCCACAAATAAATGACCCGTTTCACTTAGCATCTGCTTCGGCTGTTCCCGGAGTCTTCTCGGGTAATTTTGATCGTTTTGTATGAAAACATGGGCGCCATGCGGGTAATATGATCCAAGTGTTTGGCACTGTCATGGCTTCCTGACCCGTGCTTGAGTGCTTTGTCATGTGATGAACACGCTTCATTCAACCATTCCGGGGTAATAACAGGGGTGTGATTACCAGATATAGAAAGAACTATAACTAACAGGGCGCAAGGCCGGGAGTCAAGATGTTCTGCCGATAGCAGTCGCGATCAATAAACCAGAGCTGGCCAAGACCGTAATCTACTTCTTTATTATACTAATAATTATGAAAACGTGTTACTTCATCATCATCATGTGCAATACTGGTTACCGTCTATCACTTACACTACATGACCCATTTATCACTTACACTACAGGATCCATTTATCACTTACACTAAAGGACCAATTTATCATTACACTACAGGACCCATTTATCACTTACACTACATGACCCATTTATCATTACACTACAGGACCCATTTATCACTTACACTACAGGACCCATTTATCATTACACTACAGGATCCATTTATCACTTACACTACATGACCCATTTTTCATACACTACAAGACCCTTCTATCATTTACACTACAGGACCCATTTATCACTTACAGTACAGGACAAATTTATCACTTACACTACAGGACCCATTTATCACTTACACTACATGACCCATTTAGCACTTGTACTACAGGACCCAATTATCACTTACACTACAGGACCCACCTATCACTTACACTACAGGACCCATTTATCACTTACACTACATGACCCATTTAGCACTTATACTACATGACCCAATTATCACTTACACTACAGGACCCAATTATCACTTACAGTACAGGACCCATTTATCATTACACTACAGGACTCATTTATCACTTACACTACAGGACCCATCTACCACCCACACTACATGACCCATTTTTCATACACTACAAGACCCTTCTATCATTTACACTACAGGACCCATTTATCACTTACAGTACAGGACCCATTTATCACTTACACTACAAGACCCATCTATCACTTACACTACATGACACATTTTTCATACACTACAAGACCCTTCTATCATTTACACTACAGGACCCATTTATCACCTACACTACATGATCCATTTATCATTACACTACAGGACCCATCTATCACTTACACTACAGGACCCATCTATCACTTACACTACATGACACATTTTTCATACACTACAAGACCCTTCTATCATTTACACTACAGGACCCATTTATCACCTACACTACATGATCCATTTATCATTACACTACAGGACCCATCTATCACTTACACTACATGACACATTTTTCATACACTACAAGACCCTTCTATCATTTACACTACAGGACCCATTTATCACCTACACTACATGATCCATTTATCATTACACTACAGGACCCATCTATCACTTACACTACATGACACATTTTTCATACACTACAAGACCCTTCTATCATTTACACTACAGGACCCATTTATCACCTACACTACAGGACCCATCTATCACTTACACTACATGACACATTTTTCATACACTACAAGACCCTTCTATCATTTACACTACAGGACCCATTTATCACCTACACTACAGGACCCATTTATCACCTACACTACATGACCCATTTATCACCTACACTACAGGACCCATCTATCACTTACACTACATGACCCATTTATCACCTACACTACAGGACCCATTTATCACCTACACTACATGACCCATTTATCACCTACACTACAGGACCCATCTATCACTTACACTACATGACCCATTTATCACCTACACTACATGACCCATTTATCACCTACACTACAGGACCCATCTATCACTTACACTACAGGACCCATTTATCACTTACAGTACAGGACCCATTTATCACTTACACTACAGGACCCATCTATCACTTACAGTACAGGACCCATTTATCACCTACACTACATGACCCATTTATCACCTACACTACAGGACCCATCTATCACTTACACTACATGACCCATTCATCACCTACACTACAGGACCCATTTATCACCTACACTACATGACCCATTTATCACCTACACTACAGGACCCATCTATCACTTACACTACATGACCCATTTATCACCTATACTACATGACCCATTTATCACCTACACTACAGGACCCATCTATCACTTACACTACAGGACCCATTTATCACTTACAGTACAGGACCCATTTATCACCTACACTACAGGACCCATCTATCACCTACACTACAGGACCCATTTATCACCTACACTACATGACCCATTTATCACCTACACTACATGATCCATTTATCATTACACTACAGGACCCATCTATCACCTACACTACAGGACCCATTTATCACCTACACTACATGACCCATTTATCACCTACACTACATGATCCATTTATCATTACACTACAGGACCCATTTATCACCTACACTACATGACCCATTTATCACCTACACTACATGACCCATTTATCACCTACACTACATGACCCATTTATCACCTCCACTACATGACCCATCTATCACCTACACTACAGGACCCATCTATCACTTACACTACAGGACCCATCTATCACTTACACTACAGGACACATCTATCACCTACACTACATGACCCATTTATCATTACACTACATGACCCATTTATCATTACACTACATGACCCATTTATCATTACACTACATGACCCATTTATCACCTACACTACATGACCCATTTATCATTACACTACATGACCCATTTATCATTACACTACATGACCCATTTATCATTACACTACATGACCCATTTATCACCTACACTACATGACCCATCTATCACCTACACTACATGACCCATTTATCATTACACTACATGACCCATTTATCACCTACACTACAGGACCCATCTATCACCTACACTACAAGACCCATCTATCACTTACACTACAGGACCCATCTATCACTTACACTACAAGACCCATCTATCACCTACACTACATGACCCATCTATCACTTACACTACATGACCCATCTATCACCTACACTACAAGACCCATCTATCACTTACACTACATGACCCATCTATCACCTACACTACATGACCCATCTATCACTTACACTACATGACCCATCTATCACCTACACTACAAGACCCATCTATCACTTACACTACATGACCCATCTATCACCTACACTACATGACCCATTTATCACTTACACTACATGACCCATTTATCATTACACTACATGACCCATCTATCACCTACACTACATGACCCATCTATCACCTACACTACAGGACCCATCTATCACCTACACTACATGACCCATCTATCACCTACACTACATGACCCATCTATCACCTACACTACATGACCCATCTATCACCTACACTACATGACCCATCTATCACTTACACTACATGACCCATCTATCACCTACACTACAAGACCCATCTATCACTTACACTACATGACCCATCTATCACCTACACTACATGACCCATCTATCACTTACACTACATGACCCATCTATCACCTACACTACAAGACCCATCTATCACTTACACTACATGACCCATCTATCACCTACACTACATGACCCATTTATCACTTACACTACATGACCCATTTATCATTACACTACATGACCCATCTATCACCTACACTACATGACCCATCTATCACCTACACTACAGGACCCATCTATCACCAACACTACATGACCCATCTATCACCTACACTACATGACCCATCTATCACCTACACTACATGACCCATCTATCACCTACACTACATGACCCATCTATCACCTACACTACAGGACCCATCTATCACCTACACTACATGACCCATCTATCACCTACACTACAGGACCCATCTATCACCTACACTACAGGACCCATCTATCACCTACACTACAGGACCCATCTATCACCTACACTACATGACCCATTTATCATTACACTACATGACCCATTTATCATTACACTACATGACCCATCTATCACCTACACTACATGACCCATCTATCACCTACACTACATGACCCATCTATCACCTACACTACAGGACCCATCTATCACCTACACTACAGGACCCATCTATCACCTACACTACAGGACCCATCTATCACCTACACTACAGGACCCATCTATCACCTACACTACATGACCCATTTATCACCTACACTACATGACCCATTTATCATTACACTACAGGACCCATTTATCACCTACACTACATGACCCATTTATCATTACACTACATGACCCATTTATCACCTACACTACATGACCCATTTATCACCTACACTACATGACCCATTTATCACCTACACTACAGGACCCATTTATCATTACACTACAGGACCCATTTATCATTACACTACAGGACCCATTTATCATTACACTACAGGACCCATTTATCATTACACTACAGGACCCATCTATCACCTACACTACAGGACCCATTTATCATTACACTACAGGACCCATTGCCTACAACGAACAATTGTCCTCGTCTTGCCAGACCCGACCAGTCGTGGCTCAAACATTTGAACCAGTCAACACAAACACGGCATCAATTGAATCTTAATCAAACATCTTGTGTAAGACACAGTTGATGTGTCGAGAAAGAAGGACCGCCTTACGGCCGGTGCCGAGCCCACACTGTTTTTTTTTTTACGCCCGGGGCATCCTACAGGATGCTTGTTCGTGCTAATCCACTCAGTGGACGAGAATAATTCGATCCTTTGTCGAGGCTTCCACGAGTGGAAACAGCCCGTGGGGACAGTGTCTGGAAGTAGGCTGGTTGTGTCACGTGTTCGTATATCTGAAGTGGGATTCTGGGATACAATCATGGCTGTCGATGGACAGGCTGCCCGCTGTGGTGATGTGAAAATGTGCATCTACTCTTCATTCTTCTAGTTTGTATCCTCCATATTCTTCTTTTTAATACTCTTACCATTCCTCCTTCGTCTGTCCTTTCCACTTCTATTCCCACTCGTTCTACTCTTCCCTTCCCGCCCCACTCCTCTCATCCTACTCTTCACTATACTTTCTAATACTCAATCTCCACTACCATTCCCAATCCTCCTTCTCCTACTCTTCTCTATCCTCACCCCTCCTCTTTCTAATGCTCTTCCATAGTCAACCCCACCACTTCTTCTACTCTTACCTACTCTCCCATACATTTGCCACTCCTACATCTCCTACTCTACTCTTACCTACTCTCCCATACATTTGCCACTCCTACATCTCCTACTCTACTCTTACCTACTCTCTCCTAACTTTGTCACTTCTACATCTCCTACTCTACTCGTATCAACTCTCTCTCCTAACTTTGTCACATCTACATCTCCTACTCTACTCGTATCAACTCTCTCTCCTAACTTTGTCACATCTACATCTCCTACTCTACTCGTATCAACTCTCTCTCCTAACTTTGCCACTTCTACATCTCCTACTGTACTCTTACCTACTCTCTCTCCTAACTTTGCCACTTCTACATCTCCTACTGTACTCTTACCTACTCTCTCCTAACTTTGCCACTTCTACATCTCCTACTGTACTCTTACCTACTCTCTCCTAACTTTGTCACTTCTACATCTCCTACTCTACTCTTACCTACTCTCTCTCCTAACTTTGTCACTTCTACATCTCCTACTCTACTCTTACCTACTCTCTCTCCTAACTTTGCCACTTCTACATCTCCTACTGTACTATTACCTACTCTCTTCTAACTTTGTCACTTCTACATCTCCTACTCTACTCTTTCCTACTCTCTCTCCTAACTTTGCCACTTCTACATCTCCTACTGTACTCTTACCTACTCTCTCTCCTAACTTTGTCACTTCTACATCTCCTACTGTACTCTTACCTACTCTCTCCTAACTTTGTCACTTCTACATCTCCTACTCTACTCTTACCTACTCTCTCTCCTAACTTTGCCACTTCTACATCTCCTACTGTACTCTTACCTACTCTCTCTCCTAACTTTGCCACTTCTACATCTCCTACTCTACTCTTACCTACTCTCTCTCCTAACTTTGCCACTTCTACATCTCCTACTCTACTCTTACCTACTCTCTCTCCTAACTTTGTCACTTCTACACCTCCTACTGTACTGTTACCTACTCTCTCTCCTAACTTTGCCACTTCTACATCTCCTACTGTACTCTTACCTACTCTCTTCTAACTTTGTCACTTCTACATCTCCTACTCTACTCTTTCCTACTCTCTCTCCTAACTTTGCCACTTCTACATCTCCTACTGTACTCTTACCTACTCTCTCCTAACTTTGTCACTTCTACATCTCCTACTCTACTCTTACCTACTCTCTCTCCTAACTTTGCCACTTCTACATCTCCTACTCTACTCTTACCTACTCTCTCTCCTAACTTTGTCACTTCTACATCTCCTACTCTACTCTTACCTACTCTCTCCTAACTTTGTCACTTCTACATCTCCTACTCTACTCTTACCTACTCTCTCCTAACTTTGCCACTTCTACATCTCCTACTCTACTCTTACCTACTCTCTCCTAACTTTGTCACTTCTACATCTCTTACTCTACTCTTACCTACTCTCTCTCCTAACTTTGCCACTTCTACATCTCCTACTCTACTCTTACCTACTCTCTCCTAACTTTGCCACTTCTACATCTCCTACTCTACTGTTACCTACTCTCTCCTAACTTTGCCACTTCTACATCTCCTACTCTACTCTTACCTACTCTCTCCTAACTTTGCCACTTCTACATCTCCTACTCTACTCTTACCTACTCTCTCTCCTAACTTTGCCACTTCTACATCTCCTACTCTACTCTTTCCTACGCTCTCTCCTAACTTTGCCACTTCTACATCTCCTACTGTACTCTTACCTACTGTCTCTCCTAACTTTGACACTTCTACATCTCCTACTGTACTCTTACCTACTCTCTCCTAACTTTGCCACTACTACATCTCCTACTGTACTCTTACCTACTCTCTCCTAACTTTGTCACTTCTACATCTCCTACTCTACTCTTACCTACTCTCTCTCCTAACTTTGCCACTTCTACATCTCCTACTCTACTCTTACCTACTCTCTCTCCTAACTTTGTCACTTCTACATCTCCTACTCTACTCTTACCTACTCTCTCCTAACTTTGTCACTTCTACATCTCCTACTCTACTCTTACCTACTCTCTCTCTCCTAACTTTGCCACTTCTACATCTCCTACTGTACTGTTACCTACTCTCTCTCCTAACTTTGCCACTTCTACATCTCCTACTGTACTATTACCTACTCTCTCCTAACTTTGTCACTTCTACATCTCCTACTGTACTATTACCTACTCTCTCCTAACTTTGTCACTTCTACATCTCCTACTGTACTATTACCTACTCTCTCCTAACTTTGTCACTTCTACATCTCCTACTGTACTCTTACCTACTCTCTCCTAACTTTGCCACTTCTACATCTCCTACTTTACTCTTACCTACTCTCTCTCCTAACGTTGCCACTTCTACATCTCCTACTGTACTCTTACCTACTCTCTCCTAACTCTGCCACTTCTACATCTCCTACTCTACTCTTTCCTACTCTCTCTCCTAACTTTGCCACTTCTACATCTCCTACTGTACTCTTACCTACTCTCTCCTAACTTTGTCACTTCTACATCTCCTACTCTACTCTTACCTACTCTCTCCTAACTTTGCCACTTCTACATCTCCCACTGTACTCTTACCTACTCTCTTCTAACTTTGTCACTTCTACATCTCCTACTCTACTCTTACCTACTCTCTCTCCTAACTTTGCCACTTCTACATCTCCTACTCTACTCTTACCTACTCTCTCCTATCTTTGTCACTTCTACATCTCCTACTCTACTCTTACCTACTCTCTCTCCTAACTTTGCCACTTCTACATCTCCTACTCTACTCTTACCTACTCTCTCCTAACTTTGCCACTTCTACATCTCCTACTCTACTCTTACCTACTCTCTCCTAACTTTGTCACTTCTACATCTCCTACTCTACTCTTACCTACTCTCTCCTAACTTTGTCACTTCTACATCTCCTACTCTACTCTTACCTACTCTCTCCTAACTTTTGTCACTTCTACATCTCCTACTCTACTCTTACCTACTCTCTCCTAACTTTGTCACTTCTACATCTCCTACTCTACTCTTACCTACTCTCTCCTAACTTTGTCACTTCTACAGCTCCTACTCTACTCTTACCTACTCTTCCCTAACTTTGCCAATTCTACATCTCCTACTCTACTCTTACCTACTCTCTCCTAACTTTGTCACTTCTATATCTCCTACTCTACTCTTACCTACTCTTCCCTAACTTTGCCACTTCTACATCTCCTACTCTACTCTTACCTACTCTCGCCTACCTTTGCCACTCCTACATCTCCTACTCTACTCGTATCAACTCTCTCTCCTAACTTTGCAACTTCTACATCTCTTACTCTACTCTTACCTACTCTCTCTCCTAACTTTGCCACTTCTACATCTCCTACTGTACTCTTACCTACTCTCTCTCCTAACTTTGTCACTTCTACATCTCTTACTCTACTCTTACCTACTCTCTCTCTCCTAACTTTGCCACTTCTACATCTCCTACTGTACTCTTACCTACTCTCTATCCTAACTTTGTCACTTCTACATCTCTTACTCTACTCTTTCCTACTCTCTCTCCTAACTTTGCCACTTCTACATCTCCTACTCTACTCTTACCTACTCTCTCCTAACTTTGCCACTTCTACATCTCCTACTCTACTCTTACCTACTCTCTCTCCTAACTTTGCCACTTCTACATCTCCTACTGTACTCTTACCTACTCTCTCCTAACTTTGTCACTTCTACATCTCCTACTCTACTCCTACCTACCCTCTCCTAACTTTGCCACTTCTACATCTCCTACTCTACTCTTACCTACTCTCTCTTAACTTTGTCACTTCTACATCTCCTACTCTACTCTTACCTACTCTCTCCTAACTTTGCCACTTCTACGTCTCCTACTCTACTCTTACCTACTCTCTCCTAACTTTGCCACTTCTACATCTCCTACTCTACTCTTACCTACTCTCTCCTAACTTTGTCACTTCTACATCTCTTACTCTACTCTTACCTACTCTCTCTCCTAACTTTGTCACTTCTACATCTCCTACTCTACTCTTACCTACTCTCTCCTAACTTTGCCACTTCTACATCTCCTACTCTACTCTTACCTACTCTCTCCTAACTTTGCCACTTCTACATCTCCTACTCTACTCTTACCTACTCTCTCCTAACTTTGCCACTTCTACATCTCCTACTCTACTCTTACCTACTCTCTCCTAACTTTGTCACTTCTACATCTCTTACTCTACTCTTACCTACTCTCTCTCCTAACTTTGCCACTTCTACATCTCCTACTCTACTCTTACCTACTCTCTCCTAACTTTGCCACTTCTACATCTCCTACTCTACTCTTTCCTACTCTCTCTCCTAACTTTGCCACTTCTACATCTCCTACTCTACTCTTTCCTACTCTCTCTCCTAACTTTGCCACTTCTACATCTCCTACTCTCCTCTTACCTGCTCTCTCTCCTAACTTTGCCACTTCTACATCTCCTACTCTACTCTTACCTACTCTCTCCTAACTTTGCCACTTCTACATCTCCTACTCTACTCTTTCCTACTCTCTCTCCTAACTTTGCCACTTCTACATCTCCTACTCTACTCTTTCCTACTCTCTCTCCTAACTTTGCCACTTCTACATCTCCTACCATCACTACTAGTCATTCTTCTACTTATTTCTACACTACGGACTCCTCCTTTTCCCAATCGTTCCTAACCATCCCACTCCTCCATTTCCTAGTCTTCCTACGCTACCTTACCGCCTTCTCCTACTCGTCCCTATCCTCTCCACTCTTCCTTTTCCTTCTTTTTCCTACACTCACTGCATCTTCTTTTTCTACTCTCCTCTGCCCTCCCCACTCATCCTTCTCTTAATCTTCCTCCAACAACCCCCACTCCTTACTGTATCCTTTCCTCCTTCTCAAACTTTTCCTCCTACTCTTCCTCACATCTTAACATCCTTCTCCTACTTTAACGCACCCCTCCTCCTCCCTCTTCTACCTTTACTCCTCCTGTCTCTCTGTCTAATCATTCCGCTATTCTTCCTTTCCTCCAACATCACACTTACACGCCTCCATTCTACTACTAATTCTTTTCTTCTCCTAATATTACTTCCTCGCCTCCATTCTTCTGCTACTTCCTTTCTTCTCCTAATATTACTTCCTCGCCTCCATTCTTCTGCTACTTCCTTTCTTCTCCTAATATTACTTCCTCGCCTCCATTCTTCTGCTACTTCCTTTCTTCTCCTAATATTACTTCCTCGCCTCCATTCTTCTGCTACTTCCTTTCTTCTCTTAATATTACTCCCTCGTCTCCATTCTCCTACTACTTTCTTTCTTCTCTAATATTACTTCCTCGCCTCCATTCTCCTACTACTTCCTTCCTTCTCCTAGTATTACTTCCTCGCCTCCATTCTCCTACTACTTCCTCCCTTCTCCTAGTATTACTTCCTCGCCTCCATTCTCCTACTACTTCCTTTCTTCTCCTAATATTACTTCCGCGCCTCCATTCTCCGACTACTTCTTTCCTTCTCCTAGTATTACTTCCGCGCCTCCATTCTTCTACTACTTCCTCCCTTCTCCTAGTATTACTTCCTCGCCTCCATTCTCCTACTACTTCCTCCCTTCTCCTAATATTACTTCCGCGCCTCCATTCTCCGACTACTTCTTTCCTTCTCCTAGTATTACTTCCGCGCCTCCATTCTCCTACTACTTCCTCCCTTCTCCTAGTATTACTTCCTCGCCTCCATTCTCCTACTACTTCCTTTCTTCTCCTAATATTACTTCCGCGCCTCCATTCTCCTACTACTTCCTCCCTTCTCCTAGTATTACTTCCTCGCCTCCATTCTCCTACTACTTCCTTCCTTCTCCTAGTATTACTTCCTCGCCTCCATTCTCCTACTACTTCCTACCTTCTCCTAATATTACTTCCTCGCCTCCATTCTGCTATTGCTTCTTTTCTCTCCCTCCTCTCTCTCTCTCTCTCTATATATATATATATATATATATATATGTATATATATATATATATATATATGTATATATATATATATACATACATATATATATATATATATATATATATATATATATATATATATATATATATATATATATATAAATGAATAGACCTTCTAAGGGCAGAATTCCCCTACAGAAAAGACAATCTGCTGCCTTGCAGGAAGATTGGGGACAATTAAAGGCTAAGGAAAGCAAAGCTGAAAAAATTCTGGCTGAAATCGGATGCACTGGGCCACTGGCGCTGAACACAGTGCAACGTATTAACAGGTGTTCAGTCAGAGTGGATCTGGCGGACCCTAATTGTGACTTTCTGTCTGTGGGGGCGATCAACACACTTTACCTGACAGCTGACTTCATGTGGGAGTCTGGAATCCTACTCTGACTGAGTCCTGATCGCAGATATATATATATATACTCGTTGATGCCCACAGCAAGAAGTGATCTAGAGATGATAAGGATATATTTGAGGATATGTGAAATCTTCTTTGTGTAGAAATAGATATAATACTATCTTCAATGTGGGTGTCCGGTTAGCGCAATCGATAGGCGGTTGGCTTACCACGGCAACAGCCGGGGTTCGTAATCCTGGCGAGGACACCTGGGTTTTACTAATTCCCTAAAAATTAGTAGGAGCCGCGATAGCTCAGTGGTTAGTGAACTGGACTACTACGGACAAGGGGTAGGGTTCGATCCCAACCGACGGCTCCGGGTTCACCCAGCCTTAAATGGGTACCGGATTTTTTCTGGGAAAGTAAAAGCAGCACGGGCGTAATACCGACCACATTACCCCAAAAATCATGTGCTGAAGGTCTGTAAAATATAGGGTCACTAACACCATATTTCCCTATACGCCACTTGGCGTGACGGGGGTACTTTACTTTTTACTATCTTCAATGTGCATACCGGTATCTTTTTATCCAGAGAAACACTGCATACACAAACTTATCGTCCCAGGATGCCAAGAAAAACGTCTATCACTTAACATCGGAAATGGTGAACAGCTGTAGAGATGGGAGGGAGCGGTGGGGGCATGATCACCTACGCCAGTAGGCGTACTTCTCCATGATATTGATCATTACCTTAACACTTAACCTAATTTGGACATGCCACACACTTGCTGCCATCTCTTTATACTCTCCAGCGTAAAAGAAATAAAATAAAAAAGATAAAACCGGCAGTGACAGACATAATCGGTCAATCCTTACAAATGGCAGTTTTAGCAAAATCCTATTGCAGGAATAGTTTTTGTCGCCCTTGAGATGGAAGGGCATTAACCAATTCGTTCAGTATTTCGTAGTTGTCTCCCTGTTGTTAGAAAGTGGCTACTCATATGTTTGTTGTAACAGCTAATTAATTTAATTATAGTTAGTTAGAGCAGTAATTTATGTGCGAATCCGTGTATCACAGAGATGGCAGGCCTAAACGTTAATCTATCTATCTATTGACCTTTCGAGCCGTAGCCGGCCCATAGGGCGTAGACCAAGATACACCTTCTCCTATATGAATTTTTGTTCTAGCAGTTTTCTTTTAAAGATATTTTATTAAATCTCGCCATCTGTCTCTGTTCTGTGCAAGCAGTTCTATCTCATTGAGGGAGCCGATTCCTGCTGCTCTTGCCTCTCTCATCAATGTTCTTCTCAGTGTCTCCCTGGGTCTTCCTCTTTTTCTTTTACCTGTTGTTTCCCATATGAGGGCTTGCTTTGCTATTCGATTATTATCTCTTCTCATCACATGTCCAACGTATGACCATCGTCTTTTCTTTATTACTGAAGATATTAGTGGTTGATTGGCGATTTCTCTAATTTCCTCGTTTGTTTTGAATTCGTTCTATTCTATACCAAGTATTTTCCTTAGACATTTATTTTCGAATGCGTTCAACTTTGTTTCTATATCTCTTGTTGTTTTCCAGCTTTCACATGCATACGTAAGGGTAGATAGTACATTTGATTTGAGTAGCCTAAGTTTTGTGTTTGTGCTAATGAGTTTTGATTTCCACAACTTTTCAAGGCTTCTGAAAAACGTTAATGGAAAGATAATTAATGACCTAAGATGTGCTGATGATGCTGTATTCATCATCATCAAGTACCGGGCCTAGTGGCGTAGGTGATCATGTCTCTCCACAACTTTCGATCTCGGCAGCTATTTATCATTTCTGTTGTTGACCTTCTGCCAAACCATTCTCTTAAGCTGTCTGTTACTTTTTCTCTTTGCTTCCCTCTATCTCTTCGTCCCTCAATTTTTCCAGTTGTTCTCTTCTCATTGCATGGCCAAAAAATGATGATTGTTTCTTCCTAATACTGGAAATTATCTCTCTTTTTGCTTTGACCTCTCTCAGAACATCTTCATTACTCTTCTTAGCTGTCCATGGTATTCTCAACATTCTTCTGTAAAACCACATTTCTACAGACTCCAGTGTTTTTCTTGTCTGTTGTCCTATTGTCCATGATTCGCATTCATATGTTAAGACTGGCTCTACGTAACATTTAAAATGTCTTTTTCTTGTTTGTATTGTCAAAAATGGATTGCATAGTATCTTCCTCATTTTTTAGAAAGCTGCTTTTGCCTGAGTCATTCTGCATCTCACCTCTTTTGTACATCTTTCGTCTGAGGTTAACAACGTTCCCAAATATTTAAATTCATTTACCTGTTTTAATATTGTTCCACTTGTCTTTATTTTGCACTAACAAATAGTCAAGAGTACACCTGCGTGAAATAAATCACCAATAATAGCTATCTTTTTTGGTAGCCGAGTTGGCCGTGTGCCCTAGCGTTTGGTTTCTAGTGGCAAGGTGCTGTATCGAGAACGGGTTCGATCCTGCTTCGGATCATTTATTTATTTATATTTTTTTTTCTGTTGTTGATTATTTGTGATTTTTTTCCCCCGGAGTGCAGTAAACATAACTCCTCCCCTGAAATGATTCACTGACCTATCGCCTCGGAAGCTTCCCTACATTATAATATTCATTCGTTATTATGTGTCTCCTACAACAAAGATGACCATGATAAGTGCTGTGTAGCCGCTGCTGTCCAGATGATGTTTAGAAGTCACATGACAACGGAGAGAGGCAATCCGTCAATCACGGGACGTGTTGTGTGTCAGGAACCAGTGCTGAACAACGGGGGTTTGGTAACTAGAGACCTGTCGGTGGGCTGGTTGATTGGGGGGGGGGGGCCTTTGTTTTGGATGATTTTTGTTTGGGGGTGGGGGTGGGGGTGAGGGTGGGAGGGGGGAGGCCTTGGGATTAGGGGAGGGAGAGATCTCGAGTAGTGGGCTACGCAGAAGGTGAGAGAGTGAGTGAAGGAGTGTGAGGTTTTGTGGGTGAATGATGTTTTTACGTGTTTTTGTGTGAGTGAATATGTGAGTATTTGTGTTGCGTGTGGTGATTTTATGAGTGGTGTGAATTTGTGTGTGCGTTTACGTTGCGTGTGTTTGATTTTATGAGTGGTGTGAATTTGTGAGTGCGTTTACGTTGCGTGTGTTTGATTTTATGAGTGGTGTGAATTTGGTGAGTGTGAATATGTGGGGAATTGTGGGTTTGGGAACTCGTGTGTGAATGCATCAGTCAGTGAGTAACCGAGTGAGTGAGTGGGTGAGTGAGTGAGTGAGTGAGTGAATGAGTAAGTGAGTGAGTGAGTTAGTGAATGAGTGAGTGAGTGAATGGGAGAGTGAGTGGGTTGGTTGGTGAGCGGTAAGGTTGACGTGTAAGTGAGTGAGTGAGTGAGTGAGTGAGTGAGTGGGTATGGTCATACACGCTTATCTCGACCCACTATGTTTCTTTGTGCTGACAGGCTGTGTTTTGTGGCGTAGCAGACTGGTTAGCTTGTACCACAGTTTATCGTCATCGTCATCGCCATCATCATCGTCATCGCCATCATCATCGTCATCACCATCATCATCGTCATCGCCATCATCATCGTCATCGCCATCATCATCGTCATCACCATATCGTCATCGCATCATCATCGTCATCGCCATCATCATCGTCATCGCCATATCGTCATCGCCATCATCATCGTCATCGCCATCATCATCGTCATCGCCATCATCATCGTCATCGCCATCATCATCGTCATCGCATCATCATCGTCATCGCATCATCATCGTCATCGCCATCATCATCGTCATCACCATCGTCATCGCCATCATCATCGTCATCGCCATCATCATCGTCATCGCCATCATCATCGTCATCGCCATCATCATCGTCATCGCCATCATCATCGTCATCGCCATATCGTCATCGCCATCATCATCGTCATCGCCATCATCATCGTCATCGCCATCATCATCGTCATCGCCATATCGTCATCGCCATCATCATCGTCATCGCCATCATCATCGTCATCGCCATCATCATCGTCATCGCCATCATCATCGTCATCGCCATCATCATTCGTCATCACCATCATCATCGTCATGGCTATCATCATCGCCATCATCATTCGTCATCACCATCGTCATCGCCATCATCATCGTCATCGCCATCATCATCATCATCGCCATATCGTCATCGCCATCATCATCGTCATTGCCATCATCATCGTCATCGCCATATCGTCATCGCCATCATCATCGTCATCGCCATCATCATCGTCATCGCCATCATCATTCGTCATCACCATCATCATCGCCATCATCATTCGTCATCACCATCATCATTCGTCATCACTATCATCATCGTCATCGCCATCATCATCGTCATCATCATCATCATCGTCATCACCATCATCATCGTCATCGCCATCATCATCGTCATCGCATCATCATCGTCATCGCCATCATCATCGTCATCGCCATCATCATCGTCATCGCCATCATCATCGTCATCGCCATCATCATCGCCATCATCATCGTCATCGCCATCATCATTCGTCGTCATCACCATCATCATCGTCATCGCCATCGTCATCACCATCATCATCGTCATCACCATCATCATCGTCATCACCATCATCATCGTCATCGCCATCATCATCGTCATCGCCATCATCATCATCTAGCTGCTTGTCTCTGTTGAGGCTGGACTCCCACGACGTCTACCCTAGAGTTTCTTTCTGTCCTACGAGAGATGCCCAGCGTCTGCAGCATTCAGTCGCAGTTCGTCTATGATACCTTGCACTACCTTCCTCTCTCTCTCTCTCTCTCTCTCTCTCTCTCTCTCTCTCTGTCTGTCTCATTTACCTGAAACTATGCCCTCCATAGTTGTCTTCTCCTCGCTCTACGCCAGTATGTACTCTACATCCCGCTACTGGCTTCTAGGCCATTGTCTCGTTACAAGACTATTACGAACGCTATAAAAGAGGCTAAAGCAAACCTTAAACAAGACCATCATCATGTGCCACATCGTTGGCAAAGGCGATCATGTCCTTCCACAATCTTCTATCTACCGTGCATCGTATCAGTTCTGTTGTTGACTGTCTTCCATACCATGACACCAAGCTATCCAGTATTTTCTCTCTTTGTCGTCCGCGATCTCTCTTTCCTTTTATTTTTCCAGTTGTAACCAAGTATTCCAACTTTCCTCTTCTCATGATGTGCTCAAAACATTTTGATTTTTTTCTTTCTGATGTTTTTTATGAGCTTCCTTTTTGTGTTGGCCTCTTTGAGAACTTACTCATTGGTCTTTTTAGCTGTCCAGGAAACTTTCAACATTCTTCTGAGAAATCCCATCACTGTGGCCTCAAACAGTTTTTTCATTTCTTTGTTTACTGTCCAGGATTCTCTTCCATAGGTCAGAATTGGTTCTATATAGCACCGATGAACTCTTTTTCTCACTTCTATTGACATAGATTTGTTGCATAAGATATTTTTCATTTTCTGAAATGCTATTTTGGCCTGTTCTGCTTACTTAAACAAGATACTCATCGATAAAACAATATAACAATAAAGAACATCAAGATCTTTGTTCTCGTCCCAGTCCACGATGTTCTTGACATTCCTCCAATGCACTCACTTTCTAAGGATAATGTGTATTGTTTCCCTCAGATTTGTCGACTGTCCATGTTTCATAGATGTATGCTGCTATGGGGTAAATATAGGTGCTAAGCATAGGTTTTGAAAATTGTTATTATATTTTTAAAATAATGTTTATATATGTATTTTTTTGTATTTAACCTTATTTCTTTGGACTTCTATATGTTTCCCAGTGCAACAAAAGCTCCTCTTGACTTTGATATACTTATTTTGGAATTATTTTCTGTTCCTCCCTCTTTATCTATATTACTGCCCAGCTATAAGTAAGATTGTACGTCTAGTAGAGGTATTTCTCGTAACTTTACTTCGTTATTGATGGGGAAGACATGGAATGATCTTAAAGGAATGTCAAGAAACAAAACGACTTGGAACGTGTTTGTTGAAGACCTATGCTCCACAGGGAGCTGAAAGTTTTTGTTGAAGACCTATGCTCCACAGGGAGCTGAAAGTGTTTGTTGAAGACCTATACTCCACAGGGAGCTGAAAGCGTTTGTTGAAGACCTATGCTCCACAGGGAGCTGAAAGCGTTTGTTGAAGACCTATACTCCACAGGGAGCTGAAAGCGTTTGTTGTAGACCTATACTCCACAGGGAGCTGAAAGTGTTTGTTGTAGACCTATACTCCACAGGGAGCTGAAAGCGTTTGTTGTAGACCTATGCTCCACAGGGAGCTGAAAGGTAGAAGAAGAAGAAGCATAGGTTGTGTCGAGAAATCAGTTAGTTGCATAGTTACAGATGTTTACCACAGAGTGGAGCGGTAAGTGAGGGATCTCTCCCCTGTCCCACTAGGCCAATGGGAAATGTGGTGTGACCATATTTAAAGGTAAACTACAAGACTAGAAAGTTCTTAAATGTTATGTAGAGCCAGTCTTAACATATGGATGCGAATCATGGACAATAGGACAACGGACAAGTGATTACTGGAGTCTGTAGAAATGTGGTTTTACAGAAGAATGTTGAGAGTATCATGGACAGCTAAGAAGAGTAATGAAGATGTTCTGAGGGAGGTCAAAGCAAAAAGAGAGCTAATTTCCAATATTAGGAAGAAACAATCATCATTTTTTGGCCATGTAATGAGAAGAGAACAACTGGAATCTATTGTAACAACTGGAAAAATTGAGGGACGAAGAGATAGAGTGAAGCAAAGAGAAAAAATAACAGACAGCTTAAGAGATTGGCTTGGCAGAAGGTCAACAACAGAAGTGATAAATAGATGCCGAGATCGAAAGTTGTGGAGAGACATGATCACCTACGCCAGTAGGCCCGGTACTTGATGATGATGATGATGACAAGACTAGAATCGGCGTCTCAGCATGCGAGTTTTTACCCATATGTGCTCGGCCGCCTATCCAGAAGTGTTCGGAGACTTCTGGATAGTGCCGCTTCAAGCATAGAAACTCGCGATTCGATGTGGCATTCCTCACCTTTTTAGAGTACTACCCTGGTACCCAATTCTGCCAACGGCTGGGTCGACAGAATGGGGATTTTTTTTCCAGTCACAAGTAACAACCCACACTGCTTCCAGCGGGAATCGAACACGGGTTGTCTGCCCGTCTGTAGCCCACCCGGGTGGTTTTCCCAAAAAAGCTACCGAACCCCGTAGATCATATTTATCTATGAACACGGCACGTTTGTTGGCGGGGAACAGACAAATAATTGCAATGCTGCGGTAAAGCTGGTAGCAAGGAACAAGTAGTGGCGTGTGATAAACACTCCAAGATGTGGTGACAGCTTTACAAAGAAGGAACACAACACAATACTGACGTTTCGGCCTGTGGCCTTCTTCAGAATACAGGTACAACAACAAACGGTGAAGCACAATTATCTATAACTACATGTTAGATGATCAAGTGGAGGGAGAGGTGAACAGAGAGTGGAAAGTAAGATGTTGAAAAAAGAAAGGAGAGAGAGAGAGAGAGAGAGAGAGAGAGATGTAAATGCTTCATGAGGGGAGGTAGGATGAGCGTCGAGAACGTTGGTGATGTGGTCGGTATTACGCCAGGCCGTCTTTAACTTTAAGAAAAATCTATGGTACCCATTTTTAGAGGCTGGGTGAAATCCGGAGCCTTGTTGCTCCGAAAACGTCCGCAACTTCTGGAGATTAAGTCCGGACAGTTCTGATAAGGAAGTGAGCGCGCTAACCGCTCAGCCATAGAGGCTTTACAAAGAGGTACCTTCGGTTGTAATATGAGAAACGTCAATTACCCATCGACGGAAAAATATATAAATACTTCCCAAGACGGAGTTATCTGCCTGTGCGGCGAGGGCTATCCCTGTGCACACGGCTGCCAGTGGAAAACGGATTAACATGTAAAATTCTAATCCGTTCTCTCACTTCTCACAATAATTATCGGCAGAACTTACGGACCTATCAGCGTCCAATCATTCTTCTTCATAAAACTGCTCTATCATCATCAGCATCATCATCATCAGCATCATCATGTGCTATATCGGTTGGCTCCAATTGTTTACGATGAATGATAATATCGTATGACAGGGAACAGTTGGCTGTGTTCACTTTCTGCGCGGTTTCTCCTTATGTCTTTTGGCGTGTGCTGAGACTGCTACGATGGAGACTACAGTTACCTTTCTTTGTTTGGGAGATGAGATATTAATTCGGATGATTACGCTGGCACAGGTGGTTGAGCAATTATGGATTTTAATTCGTTTGCAGTGATACCGGGGCCTTCTATAACCAAATAACCAAATCGGTTGGCATTGGCGATCATGCCCTTCCACAATCTTCTTTCCACAATAAAAGTAAAAGTAAAGTACCCCCGTCACGCCAAGTGGCGTGTAGGGAATATGGTGTTAGTGACCATAAATTTTACAGACCTTCTGGACATGATTTTTGGGGTAATGTGGTCGGTATTACGCCCGTGCCGCTTCACTTCCGAAGAAAAAAAATTCGGTACCCATTAAAGGCTGGGGGAACTCGGAAGCCGTCGGTTGGGATCGAACCCTACCTTTGTCCTTTGTAAAAGTAAAGTTTCCCTGTCACACCAAGTGGCGTATAGGAAATATGGTGTTAGTGACCATATATTTTACAGACCTTCGGCACATCATTTTTGGGGCAATGTGGTCGGTATTACGCCCGTGCCGCTTCACTTCCCCTTACATGCATCGTATAAATTCTGACGTTGACTATTTTTCATGCCATGACACCAAGCTATCTAGTATCTTCTCTCTTTGTCGTCCGCAATCTCTCTTTCCCTGTATTTTGCCAGTTGTAACCAAGTATTCCAACTTTCCTTTTCTCATGATGTGCCCGAAATCAAATGTTTATTGTTTCTCTCTGATGTTGTTATGAACTCCCTTTTTGGGTTGGGCTCTTTAAGAATTTTTCTCTTTACTATTTTTTAACTGCGCAGGTAACTTTCAACATTCATCTGATCAATCCTGTCTCTGTGGCCTCTAATCGTCTTTTCATTCGTTTATCTACTGTCCATGATTCGTCTCCATAGTTCACAATTGGCTCCTTATAGCACCGATTAACTCTCTTTCTCACTACTATTGACAGCTTTATTGCATAAGACGTTTTTCATTTTCTGAAATGCTTTTTTGGCCTGAGCTATTCTGGTTTCCATTTCTCTGGTATTATATCTTATCTTCCATCTGATGTTATTATTCATCATCATCGAGTGCCGTCTCCGCAACAAAGGTTGGCTACCATGGAGCGCCATTTTGCTCTGTCTCTTGCTTTGAAGGTGCAGGTTTTCATAATCTGGTTTGATGTTACTCGTCCATATTACCTTTTACCTTGTATTTTCCCCTCCAAGATTACTTTTAGTAGGCTGCTGTGTCTTTTAACATGGCCCAAAAATCTCATTTGTCTTGTTTGAATTGTGTTCAGTAGTTATCTTTTCATTTTTGGTTGTTCTAAGACTTCATCGTTTGTTTTCTTTTCCTTCCATCCAATTCTACCTATTCTTCTATATATCCACATTTCAAAGGCTTCAATTCTCTGTTCTGTTTTCTTGTCAAATGTCCATGTTTCTGCACCATATAGGAATGTTAAAAAGACATAACATTTTACTATTCTTAGTTTTAGCTCTGGTGTTATTTGTTTTGATGTTAGTATGTTCTTCGTGACATTAAAATTACTTTTTGCCATTCCTATTCTTTTCTTTACTTCAATTGTACATTTTCCATCACTGGTTATAGTATGTCCAAGGTAGTAGTAGTTCTGAACTGTCTCCAAGTCTATTCCTTCAATTTTGATATCTACTTATGGGTTTTGAGTATTTTCTTTGTTTATGATAATTGTTTTAGTCGATGTTGTTATTGCTTCCAAGTATTTGCCGCGTTGCACTTTTTTTCGGATTTGTCCGTTGATTAATAATTAAAACAGCTGCAGACAAACATAGATATTCCTCTTTCTGTCACTCCCATCTTCACAAATACCTTCTCAATCACTCCTCCCCTAACAGACAGCACGCGCAAACAGACAGCCCTCCTCCGTGCAGAGATAACAGCACAATGATGTGTCGCCAACAGCCTAACCGCACGGCTATTCAGCACAGACCAATCGGCACGTTCCCAGATACCACCAATAGAAGCGCGTCTCTCCCGGATCCCGTCAGACAATGCTGTGCTCTGGCGAAGCAATCGATTTTTGCTGCTCTCCTCTAACGACATGGGCGCAAGCCTAGGAAAAAAAAGGGGGGGGGGGGGGATGGTTGAAAAATGTAGTATACAGGTAGGAGCCAGACAGTACCTGAGTGCAGTGGCGTATCGTTCACTGTCAGTGGGGCAGGAGCGCCCTCGGTGACCTAATTAGGAAAACAACCCGACTAGGCTACTGACGTGCGGACAACCCGTGTTAATTCCCACTAGAACCAGTGTGAATTGTACTCGTGGTTGGGAAAAGAATACCCCCGCGGTCGACCCAGCCGCTGGCAGAAATGGGTAGCAGAGTAGTACTCTGGGAAGGTGAGGAATGCCGCCTCGCATCGTGAGTTTCGATGCTTGAGGCGACACTACGCAGAAGTCTCCGAACATTTCTGGATAGGCGGCCGAGCACATATGGGTGAAAACTCGCTTGCTAAGACGCCGGTTCAAGTCTCGTAGCGGCAATACTAAAAAAAAAAAAAAAAAGAGGAAGAAGAAAAGTGGTATGGTGACAGCTTTACGTGGTAATGGACAAAACAAAAGTCGACGTTTCGGCCAAGTAGGCCTTCAGCTGGAACAACAAACAACACCAAAATATATATAGGTATATGTAAACAAATCTGCTCCCGTGTGTTACCGGGGCCTCATTATGAGGGAAGTAAAGAATAGTGACACTGTAACCTTCCAGGCATGTCGTAAGAGGCGACTAAGGAGGTTGATCGATGGCTTGACAAGTTGTCATTGTAAAAAGTATTGTTATGGAAACAGAACCATAGATTTTAGAAGCCGTGATCTCTGCAATATGTGCCATTTTGGCACGCAAGGTTTCTGTTTTTGAGATTGTGGTTCTGCCCTATGTGCCATCTTCGGCTCGAAACGACGATAGATAGATAGATAGATTCAAATCAAACTACATGACGATATTATGCTAGATGCTTTATGTTTGTATATCGTCCTATGTGTTTACACTAGTACTTCAATTTGTAGACCATTATCGTTCACATTGTTTTTATCTAGCATATTATCGCCATGTAGTTAGATTTGTTTACATATCCTTATATATATTTTTTGTGTTGTTGTTTGTTGTTCCAGCTGAAGGCCTACTTGGTCGAAACGTCGACTTTTGTTTTGTCCATTACCACGTAAAGCTGTTACCATACCACATTTTTTTTTTTTTAATAGAATTGCTATTATCATCAGATTTACAGCAGCTTCGCATCTCTACGCATCTTGATGCCTTTACTTCAAATCTCGTTCTTGACCTTTACCTCTACCTTTACCACTACCTTTACCTTTACCTTTACCTTTACCTTTACCTTTACCTTTACCTTTACCTTTACCTTACCTCTACCTCTACCTCTACCTTTACCTTTACCTTTACCTTTACCTTTACCTTTCCCTGCCAAAACTCGGGTATTACACTCTCAATTGGGGGCCTCGGTAGCCTAGTTGGGAAAACCACCCGACTGGACTACTACCGACGTTCGGACAACCCGTGTTCGATTCCCGCTGGGAGCAGTGTGAGTTGTACTCGTGGTTGGGGAAAAAAAATACCCTCACGGTCGACCCAGCCGTTGGCAGTAATGGGTACCAGGGTATTACCCTGGGAAGGTGAGGAATGCCGCTTCGCATCGTGAGTTTCGATGCTTGAAGCGACACTATCCAGAAATCTCTGAACGTTTCTGGACAGGCGGCCGAGCACATATGGGTGTAAACTCGCGTGCTAAGACGCCGGTTCAAGTCTCGCGATTTACCTTGACCTTTACCTTACACTCTCAAATCTCCTATAGTTAAAAAATAATATAAGTAAAGTACCCCCGACACGCCAAGTGGTGTATAGGGAACATGGTGTTAGTGACCATACATTTACAGACCTTCGGCACATGATTTTTGAAGTAATGTGGTCGGTATTACGCCCGTACCGCTTTACTTTCCCAGAAAAAAAAATCCGGTACCCATTAAAGGCTGGGTGAACCCGGACCTGTCGGTTGGGATCGAACCCTACCTCTTGCCCTTTGTAGTCCAGTTCACTAATCATTGAGCTATCGCGGCTCAAATCTCGTATAGCTTATATTTTAATTTTTTTCCTCTTTTTATTTTCAAATTCTGAACTACTGAGAATTTAGAATAGTAAGAAAACAGAAGTAATGGTCATATGGAAGAAACAATCATAACCATCATGCAGCATAAAAATAAACAGGACAAATTTGAAACAAGTGCAACGTTTCAAATACTTGGGCACAATAATAACATTGAATGGAAGATGCGCCATAGAAATAAAATGCAGAATAGCTCAGGCCAAGATCGCATTTTAGGAAATGAAAAATATCTTATGCAACAAATCTATGTCAATAGAAGTGATAAAGAGAGTTCATCGGTGCTATTTGTAGAGTCAATTCTGACCTATGCAAGCGAATCATGGACAATAAACAAACGAAAAGATGGGGACTAGTTGGTCTCGAGGCAAGACACCAGCTTTTGTTTACTTACATATGTGTGTGTGTGTATGTGTGTTCTTTATTGTTACCGATGAAGGCCTATTGTGACGAAACGTTGTTCAAATTTTTGTCGTCCATTAATTACGGAAAGCTTTAAATGTGCCATTTTTTTTTTTCAAAAACTTCTTCATTTCTCCCTGAGAATTGAACGCCACTAAGGATTTTGCTCTACAAAGGATTTTGCAATACGGAAAATTCTACTCCAATAAGGATTTTGCTCTACTAAGGATTTTGCAATACGGACAATTTTACTCCAATAAGGATTTGGCTCTACTAAGGATTTTGTAATATGGACAATTTTACTCCAATAAGGATTTGGCTCTACTAAGGATTTTGCAATACGGACAATTTTACTCCAATAAGGGTTTGGCTCTACTAAGGATTTTGCAATACGGACAATTTTACTCCAATAAGGATTTGGCTCTACTAAGGATTTTGCAATACGGACAATTTTACTCCAATAAGGGTTTGGCTCTACTAAGGATTTTGCAATACGGACAATTTTACTCCAATAAGGGTTTGGCTCTACTAAGGATTTTGCAATACGGACAATTTTACTCCAATAAGGGTTTGGCTCTACTAAGGATTTTGCAATACGGACAATTTTACTCCAATAACGATTTGGCTCTACTATGGATTTTGCAATAAGGAGAATGTTACGTCAATAAGGATTTAGCACGACATAAAACTTTACAGACAGCGTTGACATTTGTAAGACAGGGGTACGTACTATCCCACCTACTGTTTATTACATCATCATCATCATGTGCCATACCGGTTGACGTAAATGATCATGTCCCTCCACAATCTTCTATCTACAGTGCATCGTATCAGTTCTGTTGTTGACTGTTTTCCATGCCATGACACCAAGCTATCCAGTATTTTCCCTCTTTGTCGCCCGCGATCTCTCTTTCCTTTTATTTTTCCAGTTGTAACCAAGTATTCCAACTGTTCTCTTCTCATGATTTGCCCGAAAAATGTTGATTGTTTCTTTCTGATGTTTTTTAAGAGCTCCCTTTTTGTGTTGGCCTCTTTGAGAACTTCCTCATTGGTCTTTTTAGCTGTCCAGGGAACTTTCAACATTCTTCTGAGAAATCCCATCTCTGTAGCCTCTAATCGTCTTTTCATTTGTTTGTCTACTGTCCATGATTCGCTTCAATAGGTCAGAATTGGTTCTATATAGCACCGATGATCTCTCTTTCTCATTTCTATTGACATAGATTTGTTGCATAAGATATTTTTCATTTTCTGAAATGCTATTTTGGCCTGAGCTATTCTGCTTTTTATTTCTGTGGTGCATCTGTGCCAACCCATCAGAGACAGAAAAGACCAGCAAGCTTCTATTTGGGGACGATCATGCACTAATACATGGAGAAAAATGCAGAAGACATACAAGAACACTTAAATAGACTCAACAACACAGGTACAAGATACAACATGAAAATCAACATCAACAAAACCTAAGTCATGATTACCGCAAAAGGAAAAACATATCTATAGAAGGAAGACAACTAAAACAAGTAGAGGAATTTAAATATCTAGAAAGTCTAGTGATACATGATCAATCACAAACAGCAGAAATAGACTCAAGATTCAAGGAAATTTGTCAAATCATTTGACAGATGTCATTACTGTTGTCCAACAAGGAAATAACTCTAGAGGCAAAGCGGGCACTCTACAATACAATCTTCATCCCAACGTTGTGCTACCAACGCCAATCGTGGATCTTAGATGGAAGAACAATGAGAAAAATAACCTCTACAGAGATGAAATGTGTTAGACGATTGACAAGAAACAGCCTGAGAGATAAGATCAGAAATGAAGAACTGAGAAAAAAAGCTAAGAATAACCACTGCCATCGAATATATAAAGAGACAACAGATAAAATGGTTTGGCCACGTGATAAAGTAGAAAGATCAAAACACAACACAACGAGCCTTCAATAAACGTTGCGATAACACCAGACCCAAGGACAGACCCAAAAAAGATGGATTAACGGAATATCAGAAACACTAGAAAACACAACTGCAGCGGAGGAGAACAGAAGAGCAAAAGGCCGCAAATTATATCTTCACTCGACATTGAAAGCAAAGGAGGAAGGAACAAACAAGAAGAAAATGATAATTGTACGCCACCCAGGATTGAACTTTACTAAGGATTTTACGCCAGATACAAGCTCCCCAAATATTATGACACTGCTACATGAGGATTCAAGTATCTCTCTCTCTCTCTCTCTCTCTCTCTCTCTCTCTCTCTCTCTGCGTTCAGGACTCAATCAGAGTAAGGATTCCAGACTCCCACATGAAGTCAGCTGTCAGGCTAAGTGTGTTGATCGCCCCCACAGACAGAACATCACAATTAGAGTCTGTCAGATCCACTCTGACTGAACACCCGTTAATACGTTGCACTGTGTTCTGCGCCAGTGGCCCAGTGCATCCGATTTCAGCCAGCATTTTATTCGGGTTTGCTTTCCCTAGCCTTTGATTGTCCCCAATCTTCCTGCAAGGCAGCAGATGATCTTTTCTGTAGGGGGATTCTGCCCTTAGATGGTAGGCCCTCCCAGGTTTACGAGCACCATCTGCCCGAGTCACTAGAGGTGACTAACACAGACACGGACACACAAAGATGTGAGATGTGACTAACACAGACACGGACACACAAAGATGTGAGATGTGACTAACACAGACATGCACACACAAAGATATGAGTTGTGACTAATACAGACATGCACACAACGATACGAGGCATGACTAACACTGACACACATCAAGATATATGACACATGATTAACATGCACATAAAGATATGAGATATAACTGACATAGACATGCACACCCAAAAATATGACACATGCCTAACATAGACATGCACACAAAGATAAGAGATATGACTAACATAGATATGCACATAAAGATAAGAGATATGACTAACATAGATATGCACACAAAATTCAAGTATGGGAAATGTCTAAAACGGATAGGGCCCTTTTTTAAATTTTAATTCGTTTGCAGTGATACCGGGGCCTTCGATTAAACATCACCGTGCTTGATGCAGATGGGGCCACGATAGCTCAGTGGTTAGTGAACTGGACTACAAAGTGCATGAGGTAGGGTTCGATTCAAACCGACGGCTTCCGGGTTCACCCAGCCTTTAATGGGTACCGGATTTTTTCTGGGAAAGTAAAGCACGGGCGTAATACCGACCACATTACCCCAAAAATCATGTGTTGAAGGTCTGTAAAATTTATGGTCACTAACACCATATTCCCTATACGCCACTTGGCGTGGCTGGGGCTCTTTACTTTTTTTTCTCATATACATATCCTATGGCGGGAATTATTCCATACTTTTTCTGAGTTCTTCACTTCTCATCTTATCTCTCAGGCTGTTTCCTGTCATGCGTCTAACACATTTAATCTTGGAAGTTTTTTTTTTATTTTTCTTATAGTTCTTGAGCGTCGAGCTCTGCTCTGGTGTTGGTTAGCACAACGTTTGGATGAAGATTGTAATGTAGAGTGCCCGTTTTGCCTCTAGAGTTATTTCTTTGTTGGACAGCAGGGGTGAAAATTTCCGATTTGACAAATTTTGTTGCATCTTGAGTCCATTTCTGATGCTGGTGCATTATCATTTGTCACAAAAGTACGTAAAAAATAAAGTGCCCCCGTCACACCAAGTGGCGTTTAGGGAATATGGTGTCCTCATCTTCTTTTCTCTTTCACTGATACCTAAAAGGTGTCGTGGTTTATATCATTTGTCGTTCTTGAGCTGCTCGAACTGTCTAAATTCGTGACTTTCCTTTGTTGTTACATGTCTCTGTCACTGCATCTATCCATCTTCTTCTTTTCTCTTTCTCACTGATACCTAAAACGTGTCGTGGTTTATATCATTTGTCGTTCTTGAGCTGTTCGAACTGTCTGAATTAGTGATTTTCCTTTGTTGTTACATGTTTCTATCACTGCATCTATCCATCTTCTTCTTTTCTCTTTTCACTGATACCTAAAACGTGTCGTGGTTTATATCATTTGTCGTTCTTGAGCTGTTCGAACTGTCTGAATTAGTGATTTTCCTTTGTTGTTACATGTTTCTATCACTGCATCTATCCATCTTCTTCTTTTCTCTTTTCACTGATACCTAAAAGGTGTCGTGGTTTATATCATTTGTCGTTCTTGAGCTGCTCGAACTGTCTGAATTAGTGATTTTCCTTTGTTGTTACATGTTTCTATCACTGCATCTATCCATCTTCTTCTTTTCTCTTTTCACTGATACCTAAAAGGTGTTGTGGTTTATATCATTTGTCGTTCTTGTGCTGCTCGAACTGTCTGAATTAGTGATTTTCCTTTGTTGTTACATGTTTCTATCACTGCATCTATCCATCTTCTTCTTTTCTCTTTTCACTGATACCTAAAAGGTGTCGTGGTTTATATCATTTGTCGTTCTTGAGCTGCTCGAACTGTCTGAATTAGTGATTTTCCTTTGTTGTTACATGTTTCTATCACTGCATCTATCCATCTTCTTCTTTTCTCTTTTCACTGATACCTAAAAGGTGTCGTGGTTTATATCATTTGTCGTTCTTGAGCTGCTCGAACTGTCTGAATTAGTGATTTTCCTTTGTCGTTACATGTCTCTGTCACTGCATCTATCCATCTTCTTCTTTTCTCTTTTCACTGATACCTAAAACGTGTCGTGGTTTATATCATTTGTCGTTCTTGAGCTGCTCGAACTGTCTGAATTAGTGATTTTCCTTTGTTGTTACATGTCTCTATCACTGCATCTATCCATCTTCTTCTTTTCTCTTTTCACTGATACCTAAAAGGTGTCGTGGTTTATATCATTTGTCGTTCTTGAGCTGCTCGAACTGTCTGAATTAGTGATTTTCCTTTGTTGTTACATGTCTCTATCACTGCATCTATCCATCTTCTTCTTTTCTCTTTTCACTGATACCTAAAAGGTGTCGTGGTTTATATCATTTGTCGTTCTTGAGCTGCTCGAACTGTCTGAATTCGTGACTTTCCTTGGTTGTTATATGTCTCTGTCACTGCATCTATCCATCTTCTTCTGGGTCTTCCTCTTGGTCTTTTCCCATGCATTCTCTAGAAGAACGCCTTTGATGGTGATTGAAAAGGGCGTTCTTTAATTTGAATATGGTGTTAGTGACCATAAGTTTTACAGACCTTTGGCACATGATTTTTAGGGTAATGTGGCCGGCATTACGCCCGTGCCGCTTTACTTTCCCAAAAATAATCAGATACTCCTTTAAGCCGGAAGCCATCAATCAGGGTAAAACCCGACCTATTGTTCTTTGTAGTCCAGCTCGCTAAGCAGCGAGCTAGCGCAGCTCCCCATTTGTCACTAAATTCCCTAGATATTTAACTTCCTCCACTCAGGAAAATGGGAGCCGCGATAGCTCAGTGGTCCGTGAACTGGACTACAAAAGGACAAGATGTAGGGTTCGATCCCAACCGACGGCTTCCCGGTTCACACAACCGTTAATGGGTACCGGATTTTTTTCTGGGAAAGTAAAACGGCACGGGCGTAATACCGACCACATTACCCCCAGAATCATGTGCTGAAGGTCTGTAAAATGTATGGTCACTAACACCATATTCCCTATACGCCACTTGGCGTGACGGGGGTACTTTACTTTTGACTACTCAGGGAAATGGTTGTATTTTAAAAAATTGAGAAAAATAGTAAACAACCCATTTTTGTCAATGGAAATAAGAGAAATAGTTCTTCATTGAGAAGTGAAGCATGGATATAAAGCGTTGACATTTAAACGACAGACAAGAACATCGTAGGAAGCTACAGAAGAATGTTAAGAATACCCTGGACAACTGAAAATGGGACTGAGAAAACTTATCATCATCAGCAAGTGTTATGGCTGCTGGCGTAGGTGATCATGCCTCTCCACAACTTTTGATCTCAACAGTTATTTATCATTTCTGTTGTTGACCTTCTGCTAAGCCACTCTCTTAACCGGTTCTGGTATATTTTATCTTTGCTTCCCTCTATCTCTTCGTTACTCAATTATGATTGTTTCTTCCTAATATTGGAAATTCGTTCTCGTTTTGCTTCCCTCTATCTCTTCGTCCTTCAATTATGATTGTTTCTTCCTAATATTGGAAATTCGTTCTCTTTTTGCTTCCCTCTATCTCTTCGTCCCTCAAATATGATTGTTACTTCCTAATATTGGAAATTTGCTCTCTTTTTGCTTCCCTCTATTTCTTCGTCCTTCAATTATGATTGTTTCTTCCTAATATTGGAAATTTGCTCTCTTTTTTGCATCCCTCTATCTTTTTGTCCCTCAATTTTCCCAGTTGTCACAATATATTCCAGCTGTTGCCAAATGATGATTGTTTCTTCCTAATCTTGAACATTGAGGAAGCCCAACTCCAGGAAAATCACAAAGTTGATCTCCAACATTTGAACGGAACAACCGTCATTTATTTGGTTGACATGCCATGTGAAAAAAATAAATAAATAGAATTTATCTTTATGGCATTTCACCGTTTCTTGGGTCTGCCTTGGGAGGGGGGGGTGTAGTACCGGTGTATAATGGTCGCTTGTCCAGTGCAGTTGCAGCGAGATGGTAGATTCTGAGTTTTAGTTTCACTCCCGATAGAAAAAAAAATCGTTTAACCCTACCGGGATTTGAACCCACGTTCTCTTGGTTCGCGAGGATGTGCGCCAAAGTCTACTATCTCGCTGGCTGAAAAACAGGCGTCCGGTGTTCGAAACTCGCGGTAGACTGAAAGGAATTTTTTTCTATCGGGGGTGAAATAAAAATCTTGAGTCTCACACGTCGTGACGACTGTTTTGGGACAAATAATAATAATTGAATACTATTATAGAGGGAACCTTCCGACGCGATAATCAGCGAATCAATTTATAGGAAGAGGTATGTTTACAGCACTCAGAAGAAAATGGCAAATAATCAACAACAGAAAAAAAACAAAACAAAGAACAATATATGGTCCAAAGCAGGATTGAATCTGTACACCTTGGCACAGCGCCTTGCTACGAAAAGCCAAACGCTGGGGTACACTGCCAACTCAGCTAACTAAAAAAATTAGCTATCATTAGCGATGTCTTTCACTCAGGTGTTCTCATGAATTTATTAAACACTCGTTGTGCAAGGCGCTGTGCCACTGAGTACGGGTTTGATCTTGCTTTGGGCCATATATTGTTCTTTGTTTTTTTTTCTGTTGTTGATTATTTGTCACTTTTTCCGAGTGCTGTAAACACACCTCTTCCTCGGAATTGATCGACTTCATTGACCAAGCTGCCTTTATCCCTCTGGTTCTATCGTGAGCGCCCCCCCCCCCCCGCCCACCTCGACATACACCAGCAATGGTATACTATATGTGGTAGAGATAGTTCTCCTGTTTTGGAGTCCGACAAGTTATCGATTCGGCAACCGGCTCTACAAAACGAGAAGGAAACAGCTGGAATATATTGCGACAACAGGATAAATTGAGGTTAAAAAAAATAACAAAAGGGAGCAGAGAATAAAAAAAGATACTAAGACAGCAACTGTAAGAAGTCAACATCAGAAGTGACCATCATCATCGAGTGCCGTCTCCGCATCGAAGGTTGGCAACCATGGAGCGCCATTAAATTCTGTTTCTGACTTTGATGGTGCAGATTGTCATAGGTTGACTTGTCCATCTTTTGATGTTACTCGTCCATGTTAGTCTTGGTCTGCCTCTGCCTCTTTTACCTTGTATTTTCCTTTCCAAGATTACTTTTATTAGGCTGTTGTCTTTTAACATGCCCAAAAATTTGATTTGCCTTGTTCTAATTGTGTTTAGTAGTTCTCTTTTCATTTTTAGTTGTTTTACAACTTCATCGTTTGTTTTCTTTTCCTTCCATCCAATTCTACATATTCTTCTATAAATCCACATTTCAATGCCTTCAATTTTATGTTCTGTTTTCTTGTCGAATGTCCATGTTTCTGCACCATACAGAAATCTTGAGAAGATATAACACTTTGCTATTCTTAGTTTTAGCCCTGGTTGGTGCTATTTGTTTTGATATTAGTATACTTTTCATAGCATTAAAATTACTTTTTGCCATACCTATTCTTTTAAGAATATATATATATATATTATATATATATATTTTATATATATATATATATATATATATATATATATGTTGCAATGGTGTCAAGTCGGGTAATTTTACCTGCTACTGTGTGCAGTAAACAGAACAACCTGTGGCTGCCCTACTGCCTTGCAGGTAAGCTCGGGAGAGTAAAAGGCTAAGGGAGGGTACCACGAAGTAAAACAACACCACTGCCTTGTGGGTGTGGCTTTTTAGTCAAAGGCTAGCGGAGCCAACCGTAAACAAACCGATGGAAGGCAATAGAATATCGCCGTCGTAATTTCTTTCTACAAGAAGTAATCGCTACATTAATAGAATCACTGGAGTCTGTGGATATGTGGTTTTACAGAAGAATGTTGAGAATACCATGGACAGTTAAGAAGAGTAATGAAAACGTTCTGAAAGCAGCCAAAGCAAAACGAGAGTTAATTTCCAATAATAGGAAGAAACAATCATCATTTTTTGGCCATGTAATGAGAAAAGAACAGCTGGAATATATTGTAACAACTGGGAAAATTGCGGGCGAAGAGATAGAGGGAAGCAAAGAGAAAAGATACCAGACAGCTTAAGAGAACGGCTTGGCAGAAGGTCAACATCAGAAATGATAAATAACTGTCGAGATCGAAAGTTGTGGAGAGACACGATCACCTACGCCAGCAGGCCCGGTACTTGATGATGAT
>JAVIAB010000049.1:17867668-18182668 GCA_032433765.1 Megaustenia siamemsis
TCTCTCTCCATCCTCATTTCTCCTTTCTATTTCCACCTTCTCTCTCCATCATCATTTCTCCTTTCTATTTCCACCGCCTCTCTCCATCATCATTTCTCCTTTCTATTTCCACCTTCTCTCTCCATCATCATTTCTCCTTTCTATTTCCACCTTCTCTCTCCATCATCACCTCTCCTTTCTATTTCCACCATCTCTCCATCATCATTTCTCCTTAATATTTCCACCCTCTCTCTCCATCATCATCATCCCTTCTCCTTTCTATTTCCACCGTCTCTCAACATCATCAACTCTCTCCTTTCTATTTCCACCTTCTCTCTCCATCACCATCCCTTCTCCTTTCTATTTCCACCCTCTCTCTCCATCACCATCCCTTCTCCTTTCTATTTCCACCTTCTCTCTCCATCACCATCCCTTCTCCTTTCTATTTCCACCCTCTCTCTCCATCACCATCCCTTCTCCTTTCTATTTCCACCATCTCTCTCCATCACCATCCCTTCTCCTTTCTATTTCCACCCTCTCTCTCCATCATCATCCCTTCTCCTTTCTATTTCCACCGCCTCTCTCCATCATCAACTCTCTCCTTTCTATTTCCACCGCTTCTCTCCATCATCACCTCTCCTTTCTATTTCTACCCTCTCTCTCCATCATCATCCCTTCTCCTTTCTATTTCCACCTTCTCTCTCCATCATCATCCCTTCTCCTTTCTATTTCCACCCTCTCTCTCCATCACCATCCCTTCTCCTTTCTATTTCCACCATCTCTCTCCATCACCATCCCTTCTCCTTTCTATTTCCACCATCTCTCCATCATCACCTCTCCTTTCTATTTCCACCCTCTCTCTCTATCATCCCTTCTCCTTTCTATTTCCACCCTCTCTCTCCATCATCATCCCTTCTCCTTTCTATTTCCACCCTCTCTCTCTATCATCCCTTCTCCTTTCTATTTCCACCCTCTCTCTCTATCATCCCTTCTCCTTTCTATTTCCACCCTCTCTCTCAATCTTCCTCTCTCCCCATTTGTATTTCCACTCTATCTCTCTCAATCTTCCTCTCTCCCCATTTTTATCTCCACTTTATCTCTCTCAATCTTCCTCTCTCTCCATTTTTATCTCCACTCTATCTCTCTCAATCTTCCTCTCTCCCCATTTTTATCTCCACTCTATCTCTCTCAATCTTCCTCTCTCCCCATTTTTATCTTCACTCTATCTCTCTCAATCTTCCTCTCTCCCCATTTTTATCTCCACTCTATCTCTCTCAATCTTCCTCTCTCCCCATTTTTATCTCCACTCTATCTCTCTCAATCTTCCTCTCTCCCCATTTTTATCTCCACTCTATCTCTCTCAATCTTCCTCTCTCCCCATTTTTATCTCCACTCTATCTCTCTCAATCTTCCTCTCTCCCCATTTTTATCTCCACTCTATCTCTCTCAATCTTCCTCTCTCCCCATTTTTATCTCCACTCTATCTCTCTCAATCTTCCTCTCTCTCCATTTTTATCTCCACTCTATCTCTCTCAATCTTCCTCTCTCCCCATTTTTATCTCCACTCTATCTCTCTCAATCTTCCTCTCTCCCCATTTTTATCTCCACGCTATCTCTCTCAATCTTCCTCTCTCCCCATTTTTATCTCCACTCTATCTCTCTCAATCTTCTTCTCTCCCCATTTTTATCTCCACTCTATCTCTCTCAATCTTCCTCTCTCCCCAAGTCTATATCCACCCCCTCTCTCTATCTCCATCTTCCTATCTCCCCACTTCTATATCCACTCTCTCCATCACCGTCTCTCCTTCCTTTCCTTCATTTTCAACTCTCCACTCTCTGTTCCTCCCCCCACCCCCATATCAGCCGTTCTATTCTTTCTCTCACTTTCTCTCCCACACTTCTCCTACCCCACCTATCTCTCTTATTTACCTTTCTCCTTGCCAACTTACAACGCACAGAAAAGCGACACAAAATCTATTTCCAGGTATAATCCCCGCGCTAACGTGCCACATTATTTCCCGCTAACAAATCGATGGCAAATACTTAATCCGCAGCACATATGAGACAGCACGTCCCTACCTTAGCTCTACCAATACGATTGACAGAATATCTGTCCGTGACCGTCAACTAGTGCAATGTCTTACGTGTTTGGGTCAATCTATTGACGAAGTCTATGTTTCAAAACAAAAAGAGAACTTAACTAACTTCTCAAGACGAAGCGGTAGAGTTGTTTCCCTTGGGGGGAAATGGCAACGAATATACCAGTGTGGGGGAGTTAGGATAGAAGTAGATGGAAGGCAATCCGGTAATATAAATATTTCGTGGAAGTCGGATGTACTGGGCCGAAAAGAACGCAATATTTTAGCTTGCAGTGAGCGAGAGCGCAATGCAGCTACGCCCACTTGATGACCATAATGACATACTTGAATAGGAGTAGTAGTTGGGTGAACAGAGGATGAGGTGGAAGGAGGAGAAAGGAGGAGGGGAAGATGAAGGAGGAAGGGAAGATGAAGGAGTAGGGGAAGATGAAGGAGGAGGGGAAGATGAAGGAGGAGGGGAAGATGAAGGAGGAGGGGAAGATGAAGGAGCAGGGGAAAATGAAGGAGGAGGGGAAGATGAAGGAGGAGGGGAAGATAAAGGAGGAGGGGAAGATGAAGGAGGAGGGGAAGAAAAAGGAGCAGGGGAAGATGATGGAGGAGGGGAAGATGAAGGAGCAGGGGAAGATGAAGGATGAGGGGAAGATGAAGGATGAGGGGAAGATGAAGGAGGAGGGGAGGATGAAGGAGGAGGGGAAGATGAAGGAGGAGGGGAAGATAAAGGAGGAGGGGAAGATGAAGGAGGAGGGGAAGATAAAGGAGGAGGTGAAGATGAAGGATGAAGGAGAAGATGAAGGAGGAGGGGAAGATAAAGGAGGAGGGGAAGATGAAGGAGGAGGGGAAGATAAAGGAGGAGGGGAAGATGAAGGAGGAGGGGAAGATGAAGGAGCAGGGGAAGATAAAGGAGGAGGGGAAGATGAAGGAGGAGAGGAAGATGAAGGAGGAGGGGAAGATGAAGGAGGAGGGGAAGATGAAGGAGGAGGGAAAGATAAAGGAGGAGGGGAAGATGAAGGAGGAGGGGAAGATAAAGGAGGAGGGGAAGATAAAGGAGGAGGGGAAGATAAAGGAGGAGGGGAAGATAAAGGAGGAGGGGAAGATGAAGGAGGAGGGGAAGATGAAGGAGGAGGGGAAGATGAAGGAGGAGGGGAAGATAAAGGAGGAGGGGAAGATGAAGGAGGAGGGGAAGATGAAGGAGGAGAGGAAGATGAAGGAGGAGGGGAAGATGAAGGAGGAGGGGAAGATGAAGGAGGAGGGGAAGATGAAGGAGGAGGGGAAGATAAAGGAGGAGGGGAAGATGAAGGAGCAGGGGAAGATGAAGGATGAAGGAGAAGATGAAGGATGAGGGGAAGATGAAGGAGGAGGGGAAGATGAAGGAGGAGGGGAAGATGAAGGAGGAGGGGAAGATGAAGGAGGAGGGGAAGATGAAGGAGGAGGGGAAGATAAAGGAGGAGGGGAAGATGAAGGAGGAGGGGAAGATGAAGGAGGAGGGGAAGATAAAGGAGGAGGGGAAGATAAAGGAGGAGGGGAAGATGAAGGAGGAGGGGAAGATGAAGGAGGAGGGGAAGATAAAGGAGGAGGGGAAGATAAAGGAGGAGGGGAAGATGAAGGAGGAGGGGAAGATGAAGGAGGAGGGGAAGATGAAGGAGCAGGGGAAGATGAAGGATGAAGGAGAAGATGAAGCAGCTGGGGAAGATGAAGGAGCAGGGGAAGATGAAGGAGCAGGGGAAGATGAAGGATGAAGGAGCAGAGGAAGATGAAGCAGCAGAGGAAGATGAAGCAGCAGGGGAAGATGAAGGAGGAGGGGAAGATGAAGGAGCAGGGGAAGATGAAGGATGAAGGAGAAGATGAAGGATGAGGGGAAGATGAAGGAGGAGGGGAAGATGAAGGAGGAGGGGAAGATAAAGGAGGAGGGGAAGATGAAGGAGGAGGGGAAGATGAAGGAGCAGGGGAAGATGAAGGATGAAGGAGAAGATGAAGGATGAAGGAGAAGATGAAGGATGAGGGGAAGATGAAGGAGGAGGGGAAGATGAAGGAGGAGGGGAAGATGAAGGAGGAGGGGAAGATAAAGGAGGAGGGGAAGATGAAGGAGGAGGGGAAGATGAAGGAGGAGGGGAAGATGAAGCAGCAGAGGAAGATGAAGGAGGAGGGGAAGATGAAGCAGCAGAGGAAGATGAAGGAGGGGAAGATGAAGCAGCAGAGGAAGATGAAGGAGGAGGGGAAGATGAGGGAGGAGGGGAAGATGAGGGAGCAGGGGAAGATGAAGGAGCAGGGGAGGATGAAGGAGGAGGGGAAGATGAAGGAGGAGGGGAAGATGAAGGAGGAGGGGAAGATGAAGGAGGAGGGGAAGATGAAGGAGCAGGGGAATATGAAGGAGCAGGGGAAGATGAAGGAGGAGAGGAAGATGAAGGAGCAGGGGAAGATGAAGGAGCAGGGGAAGATGAAGGAGGAGGGGAAGATGAAGGAGGAAGAGGATATTGAGGAGAGGAAGGTGAAGGAGGAGAGGAAGATGAAGGAGGAGGAAGAAATGGACAGAAAGAAGAGAGAGGAGGAGATTATGAAGGAGGTGGGGAAGATGGAGGAGGAGAAGATGTACAAGGAGAATAAGATGAAGGAGAGCAAGAGAAGGACAAGAGGAAGAAGAAGGAATAAATGAAGAAAATGGTAGGGGTCGCTTAAGAATAAAGAGAAGGGAAGAGGAAGAAACTTTGGAAAAAGATTAAGAAGAAAGAGAAGAAGAAGCAAAAGAGGGTAAGAAGAAGAGGAGGAAGGAGATTTTTAAAATGAAGAAGAAGAAGAGGACGAAAAAGAAGAAGAGGAGTAAGGAGATTAAAAAATGAAGAAGAAGAAGACGAAGACGAAGAAGGAGAAGAGGAGGAAGGAGATTAAAAAATGAAGAAGAAGAAGAAGAAGAAGACGAAGAAGAAGAAGAGGAGGAAGAATATTAAAAAACGAAGAAGAAGAAGAGGACGAAGAAGAGGCAGATGGTCAAGATTTAAAAAAAAGAAAGAAAGAAAGTGAGGATGAGAAAAAGAAGAAGAGTAGAAGAAGAAGCAGAAAAGGAAGATTAAGATGATAAGAAATAGAAGAAGAGTAGAAGAAGAAGCAGAAAAGGAAGATTAAGATGATAAGAAATAGAAGAAGAGTAGAAGAAGAAGCAGAAAAGGAAGATTAAGATGATAAAAAATAGAAGAAGAAGATTTTGTGGACAAGAAGAAGCTGAGAAGAAAGATAACGAAGAAGATACAAGAAATAGGGGAAAAGAGTAAGTAGTAGAAGAAGAACAACAACAAATTAGGTTTCACTGCAGCGATAGGTTTAAACAAACAGAAGAAAAACTAGCAGAACAACATGGACAGCAATGGTTTCTCTCCCTCCAGCAATAATTGATAATACACACCCACCGACAGGTCCTGGGCAGATTGAGGACAAGAAGAAGAGAAGATGAAGGGGAGGAGAAGATGAATGAAGAAGAAGATGGAGGAAGGTGTAGAATAAATAGAAGAAGAAGAAACAGAGGTGGAGGATTGCGAAGAAGAAGAAGAAGAAGAAGAGGAAGAAGAAGAGGAAGAAGAAGAGAAGAAGAAAGAGAAGACGAAAAATAGCGTAAGAAGAAGAGGAGGAAGAATATTTTGAAAGAGGAAGAAGAGGCAGAGGATTAAGATTAAGTACAAAAAAGAAAGCAAATGAGGATGAGAAGAAGAAGATAAGAGGATGGAACAGAGAAAAAAGATTAAGAAGATAAGAAGAGAAGTAGAAGATTTTGAGGAGGAGAAGAAGAAGCAGCGGAGAAGAAGAGGAAGAAGAAGAAGAGAAAGAAGAACGCCGAGAAGAAATTATGTTTCTCTGTAGCGATAGGTTTAAACAAACAAAATGAAAAACTAGCAGAACAACATGGACAGCAGTGGTTTCTCTCCCTCGTGCATGATTGATAGAACACACCCACCGACTGACCCGGGGCAGATGTTCTTGTGACTGACAGATCGAAAATGGTGTTATCTTTCTGTGGCCAGGTTTCCGTGTCGATCCCTCTTTAATCACGAATGTGATACGATATGATATCAAATGTTAGGCGGTGCTTCCGTCACGATTCAACCAACAACCATGGTTTACTGCCAGGGACAGCCACTTCCTGTTTACTCGGCTACAAGTAAGGATCCACGGCTACAAGTAAGGATCCACGGCTACATGTTAGCTTCAGTTCTCGTAATGTGTTGAACTAGAATGCTTTCATCATCATCATCATCGTGTGCCCTCTCCGTAACGAAGGTTGGCTACCATGGATCGCCATTCTACTCTGTTTCTTGCTTTGATGGTGCAGGCTGACATCGATTGACTTGTCCATCTTTTGATGTTACTCGTCCATGTTAGTCTTGGTCTGCCTCTGCCTCTTTTGCCTTGTATTTTTCCTTCCAATATTACTTTTAGTAGGCTGTTGTCTTTTAACATGCCCCAAAAATTTAATTTGTCTTGTCTTAATTGTGTTCAGCAGTTCTCTTTTTATTTTCAGTTGTTTTAAAACTTCATCGTTTGTTTTCTTTTGTTTCCATCCAATTATACCTATTCTTCTATAAATCCACATTTCAAAAGCTTCAATTTTCTGTTCTGTTTTCTTGTCTAATGTCCATGTTTCTGCACCATACAGGAATATTGAGAAGATGTAACATTTTGCCATTCTTAGTTTCAGCCCTACTGATATTTGTTTTGTTGTTAGTATATTTTCATGGCATTAAAATTACTTTTTGCCATGCCTATTCTTTTGTTAATTTCAATTTTACATTTTCCATCATTGATTATAGTATGTCCCAGGTAGTTGTAACTCTGAACTGTCTCCAGATATATTCCCTCCACTGTGATATTTAATTGTAGGTCTTGAGAATTTTCTTTGTTTATGATCATAGTTTTAGTCTTAGAATGCCTTCATGTATAAATAATATGGTACAGGACTGGCATTGGTAGCACGACGTTGGGATGAAGATTGTATTGTGGTGTGCCCGTTTTGTCACCAGAGTTATTTCCTTGTTGGACAATAGTGGTCTTTTCAGTCATTACTTTTACCAACTGTTTCCATAAACCTCTTTCCTTATATATAATACAATACCACAATACAATCTTCATCCCAACGTTGTGCTACCAATGCCAGTCCTGGACCCTAGATGCAAGAACAATAAGCAAAATAACCTCTAATTAGATTAAATGTGTCAGACGATTGACAGGAAACAGTCTGAGAGATAAGATCAGAAATGAAGAACTGAGAAAAAAAAAAAGCTAAGAATAACCCCTGCCATAGAATATATAAAGAAACAACAAATAAAATTGTTTGGCCACGTGACAAGGCAGAAAGATCAACACACAACACAACGAGCCTTCAATAAACGTTGTAGGAATACCAGACCTAAGAGTCGACCAAAAAAAAGATGGATCGATGGAATATTAGAAGCACTAGGAAACATAACAGCAGCAGAGGCGAACAGAAGAGCAAAAGACCGCAAATTATATCTCCCCTCGACGCTGAAAGGCAGATGAGGAAGGAAAGTAGAAGAAGAATGACTGAAAATAAAGAAAGAGAGACTGCAAACTAAATCTCCATGAACACTAAAAAGAAATGACAAAGAACTATCATCAACAAGTACCATGCCTGCTGGCGTAGGTGATCATGTCTCTCCACAACTTTCGATCTCGACAGTTATTTATCATTTCTGTTGTTGACCTGCCAAGCCATTTTCTTAAGCTGTCTGGTATCTCTTCGTCCCTAATTTTCCCAGTTGTCACAATATATTCCAGCTGGGGGGGGGGGGGGGGGGACTGGTTGGTCTCGAGGTAAGACGCAGACCTCGAGACAGAGAGGATGTGGGTTCAAATCCCGGCTACACCGGTTGGGACTTTTATTTATGATTTCTCTATGCGGCAACCACCCCCGGTCTCAGCAGCGAGACCCGGCTTGAAACGTTAATTACTCATTTACGGAAAAAATATTAGTACCTCCGAAGTCGGAGTTATCTGCCTGTGCGGCGAGGCACCCCAGTGCACACGGCTGCCAAGGAAAAATAGATAAACGCGCAAAATTCAGTTCCTAGTCTCTAGGGACTTCGTCAGAGGTAAACGCCGGCAAACGATATATATATATATATAAATATATATTCCAGCTGTTCCCCTTATCATTACATGACCAATAAATTGTGATTGTATCTTCCTAATTGTGTAAATGAGCTCTCCTTTTGCTTTGGCCTCTTTCAGACCATCTTCATTACTCTCCATAGCTGTCCATGGTATTCTCAGCATTAATCTGTAAAACCTACTATCTACAGCCTCCAGTGTTTTTCTTGTTTGTTGTCCTATTGTCCGTGATTTACATCCATATGTTAAGACTGGCTTTTCATAATATTTAAGAACTCTTTTTTTCTTGTTTCTATTGTCAAAATTGGATTGCACAGTATTTTCCTCAATTTTTGGAAAGCTGCTTTTTGCCTGGGCCATTCTGCATCTCACCTCTGTTGTTCATCTACCTTCTGAGGTTAACATTGTTCCCAAAATATTTAAATTCATTTACCTGTTTTATCTATATATCTATCTTTCGTTCACCCGAAGTATTGTCTATATCTGCAATGTCGTTTTCTGTATAAATTTTACTGTCTTTTGTAATTTTTGCAGTGGCCCATATAGTTTTGTCTGCAGTGTTGTATCTATGGGCCAATGGATTTTCCTCAGTCTACTATACTCGTATTCAGTGCAGTCTTGAAGTATTTGTTCAGCAGTCTGGGGCGCCTGTCCACATGTACAAGTAGTTGATGTGCCGATCTTGAATTTTGTATACATGTGACTGTGGAGTCGATTGTGTCCTGTTCTGAGGCGTATAATGATAACTTGTTCACATCTATTCATATTATGAAAGGCATCCTGATTTGGGGCTTGTGGTCCTCTGATTGATTTGATTATCTGTTTCTTATGATGGTATGTAACTGGTGTATCTAGTTGTGTGCCTGTTGAACCTTCCTTTGCCAACTGATCTGCTTTCTCATTTCCTGGTATTCCACAGTGAGATGGGATCCACTGCAGGGCAACCCTGTGGTGCTTGCAGAGTTCAGTCAATAAGGTCTGCAGATGTGGTAATTTTCTGGATTGTAGTCCCTGGAATACTAATCTTGCATCTGTCAAAAACACTACAGGCTGTGGGCTAAGATTACTTACTGTTCAGCAGTTTTTCTATTGCCAACTTTATTGCTTGGATTTCTGCATTGTAATTGTGACAATATTTCCCTGTTGCTATTTTATTCATATCCCTAGTGTTATTTGGGTACTCTATATATACACCTGCTCCCCCATTCTGTACTGCATTCTGTGCTGATCCATCTGTGTACACACGGATCCATAGGTCTTGTGGGTATTCTTCATCCAGGAAACTGAGAGTTATTGTTTTTCGCTGTAGACTATTTTGTTCCTCTTTGTCAACTATTCCTTTCACTTCTGTCCGTATTTGTATTGATAATCCTGATTCCTCTGTCCAGGGAGTTTGTTCTGGTATGGGCAGTAGGGGGTTAACAACTCTTGGCAATTCTGGTGTTTGTTTACTAATACGCTTGGCTTGGTGGATAAAACTGCTTCTCTTAAGCCGTCCCAATGCAAGATTTTGGAATCGGTCCTTCATTGGATGTCTCGGCATGCATGCACATTTGTATGCCTGTATCAGCACCTTTGTGTCCCTCCGTTCTCTCAGTGCTGGTATCCTCCACAATTTCTCCATCTCCAATATTGGTGTTTGCCTCTTAATATTGTTCCACTTGTCTTTAATTTGCACTGAGTTGATGTCTTTTTCTTTGTTGTTACCATTACTTCTGTCTTTTTACTATTAAGGCTGAATTCTTTATTTTTGCTTTCTTTCACTATTATGTCTAACATTTCTTGTAACTCATTTTCACTCTTAGCTATTAAGACTGTATCATCAGCATACCTTAGATTATTTATATTATGACCACCGATTGTTATTCCAAACATGTCCCTTATGGATCTTAAAATAATCTCATTATAAATATTAAATAAATCTGGTGACACCGATTAGATTAACAAATGAATAAAGTGACAGAAGCAAAGTAATTAATAAGAAGTGAACCGTTTTTGTGATTATGTAACATCTTGGTAGAGGTGTTAATATCTTGCCTTGGTGACTTTTGAAGGAATTAAATACAAGATAAAAGAGAACAACAAGAAAATAAGGAAAAAGTTAAAAATTGGACAGATGAGATGAGACGTAACTAGAACGAATAACAAATAAGACATAAAGGATGACATATAATACACAGAGGGTGACAAATAAGACATAGAGGGTGGCAAAAAAGACATAGAGAAAGCCAAAAAAAGCATAGAGGATGTCAAAAAAGACATAGAGGATGTCAAAAAAAGACATAGCGGATGGCAAAAAGACATAGAGGATGGCAAAAAAGACATAGCGAGTGGCAAAAAGGCATAGCGGATGGCAAAAAGACATAGCGGATGGCAAAAAGACATAGAGGATGGCAAAAAAGACATAGCGGGTGGCAAAAAGACATAGCGGATGGCAAAAAGACAGAGGATGGCAAAAAAGACATAGCGGATGGCAAAAAGACATAGAGGATGGCAAAAAAGACATAGCGGATGGCAAAAAGACATAGAGGATGGCAAAAAGACATAGAGGATGGCAAAAAGACATAGCGGATGGCAAAAAGACATAGAGGATGGCAAAAAAGACATAGATGATGGCAAAAAGGACACAGAGAATGTCAAAAAAGACATAGAGGATGGCAAAAAGACAAAGAGGATGGCAAAAAGACATAGAGGATGGCAAAAAGACATAGAGGATGGCAAAAAAGACATAGAGGATGGCAAAAAGACATAGAGGATGGCAAAAAAGACATAGAGGATGGCAAAAAGACAAAGAGGATGGCAAAAAGACATAGAGGATGGCAAAAAGACATAGAGGATGGCAAAAAAGACATAGAGGATGGCAAAAAAGACATAGCGGATGGCAAAAAGACATAGAGGATGGCAAAAAAGACATAGCGGATGGCAAAAAGACATAGAGGATGGCAAAAAAAGACATAGCGGATGGAAAAAAGACATAGAGGATGGCAAAAAAGACATAGCGGATGGCAAAAAAGACATAGAGGATGGCAAAAAGACATAGCGGATGGCAAAAAGACATAGAGGATGGCAAAAAAGACATAGCGGATGGCAAAAAGACATAGAGGATGGCAAAAAAGACATAGTGGATGGCAAATAAGACATAGTGGATGACAAATAAGACACATAGGATTACAAATAAGACATAGACGATATCAAATAAGATTAGGATAACGCATAAGAGAAAGAGGATGATAAATAAGACATAGCGGATGACAAATAAAATAAAAGCATGACAAATTAGACATAAAATGACAAAAAAAAAGACCTAAAGGAATGACAAAAAGAAATAAAGGAATGACAAATAAGACATAAAGGATCACAAATAAGACATACAGGATCACAAAAAAGGGCATTAAGGATTACAAATAAAACGTAAAGGAATGACAAAAAAAGACAAAAAGGGTGATTAATGAGGCAAGAGCGATGACCAATAAGCAAATAAGGAAGCATAAAAAGATAATTAGTAGGGTGTTGTCAGTATCATCATCACTGCACACCAAGCGAACACATAGGTGCTCCGGTATCACCTTCGAGGAAGCCCAATGGTGAATCTTGGACCATGTGCATGAACTCCGTAGAACGACCTGAGATCCACTGGTAGTGGGTAGGTATATGATGACAACATTTTGCCCGGGTAGCGGCCATATTTTTCTTCTTCTTCTTCTTCTTCTTTTCCTTCTTCTCCTTCTTCTCCTTCTCCTTCTTCATCTGCCTCTTCTTCTTCTTTCTCTTCTTCTTCTTCTTTTCCTCTACTTCTTCTTCCTCTTCTACTTTTTCTTCTTCTTCTTCTTCCTCTTCTACTTCATCTTCTTCTTCTCCTCCTCCTTCATATTCCTCTTCTACTTCATCTTCTTCTTCTCCTCCTCCTTCATATTCCTCTTCTACTTCATCTTCTTCTTCTCCTCCTCCTTCATCTTCCTCTTCTTTTTCATCTTTTCTTCTGCGATCATGGCTCACTCAGACTAGGACTCCGGACTCTCCTATAAATGCAGCTGTGGTCTACTCTTTTTCGACTTTAACTGCCAGGGGTTCTTTAACGTGTGTGAATGTACACGGGTCGTCCTGTTTATTGCCACTATCCGAGAGGGCTAGACACCGGATCTCACTAATCAAGAGATCAAGGGTGGGTAACGTCATAAAGAAGCCACGGATTAATTTTTCCCGATTTTAAAAAATCGCCAACGCTTCTGGTGAGCTTTGAACCTGAGTCCTTCCTGTCCTGGGGCCTACGCCGCACCTCTAGACCACCAGGTCCCCGTTGTTGAAACTAGATGTAACATCATCATCATCATCATCATCAAGTACCAAGCCTACTGGCGCAGGTGACATGTCTCTCCACAAATTTCGATCTCGACAGTTATTTATCATTTCTGTTGTTGACCTTCTACCAAACCATTCTGTTAAGCTGTCTGGTATCTTTTCTCTTTCCTTCCCTCTATCTCTCTGTCTATAAATTTTCCCAGTTGTTACAATATATTCCAGCTGTTCTTTTCTCATTACGTGGCCAAAAAATGATGATTGTTTCTTCCTAATATTAGAAATTAGCTCTCTTTTTGATTTGACCTCTCTCAGAACGTTTTCATTACTCTTCTTAGCTGTCCATGGTATTCTCAACATTCTTCTGTAAAACCACAATTTCTACAGACTCCAGTGATTTTCTTTGTCTGTTGTCCTATTGTCCATGATTTACACCCATATGTTAAAACTGGTTCTACATAACATTTAAGATTCTTTTTCTTGTTTCTATTGTCGAAAATGGATTGCACTGTATCTTCCTCATTTTTTGGAAAGCTACTTTTGCCTGAGCCATTCTGCATCTCACCTCTGTTGTACATCTACCATCTGAGGTTAACATTGTTCCCAGATATTTAAATTCATTTACCTGTTCTAATATTGTTCTAGACATAACAGACTTCAAGAAAGATTTGGCAACAAAGTTGCAATATAAGATAAAGGTTACGAGATAGAAGAAAGAAATGGTACTACTTTCAACACTGAACAACCGTATAACAGGAAGGAAACCACAACACACGAATGACTCATTGCACACGTGACCAGCTGGCGAAACATGACATCGCAGCGTCCTTGACAACATTCCATAGGCTTAACGTGCAACAGGCATTATTCTGACAGACCATCAGGCACGGAGGCCGAGGTTGGTCTCTTGTGAACTACCCCCTGCTTGTGCATGGATACAGCCCAGACGTGTGTGGAAATCATATTTTGAACGATTGCAAGGAAATTGTGGATAATCGGAAAAGACTAATGTTGAAGGTCGTAGAAGGTTCAGAGGAGAATAACAGCAACAGAGTTATTGAGTTATTTGCGGGTCATCATCATTTCACTCCGAACATATCCATAGGTGCTCAGATCCCCTCCTCAGTTATTGAGTTATTTGCGGGTCATCATCATTTCACTCCGAACATATCCATAGGTGCTCAGATCCCCTCCTCAGTTATTGAGTTATTTGCGGGCCATCATCATTTCACTCCGAACATATCCATAGGTGCTCAGATCCCCTCCTCAGTTATTGAGTTATTTGCGGGTCATCATCATTTCACTCCGAACATATCCATAGGTGCTCAGATCCCCTCCTCAGTTATTGAGTTATTTGCGGGTCATCATCATTTCACTCCGAACATATCCATAGGTGCTCAGATCCCCTCCTCAGTTATTGAGTTATTTGCGGGTCATCATCATTTCACTCCGAACATATCCATAGGTGCTCAGATCCCCTCCTCAGTTATTGAGTTATTTGCGGGTCATCATCATTTCACTCCGAACATATCCATAGGTGCTCAGATCCCCTCCTCAGTTATTGAGTTATTTGCGGGTCATCGTCTTTGCACTCCGAACATGTCCATAGGTGCTCAGACCCCCTCATCAGTTAAGTGAGTTATTTGCAGGTCATCATAATTGTACTCCGAACATGTCCTCAGGTGCTCAGATCCCCTCCTCAGTTATTGAGTTATTTGCGGGTCATCGTCTTTGCACTCCGAACATGTCCATAGGTGCTCAGACCCCCTCATCAGTTAAGTGAGTTATTTGCAGGTCATCATAATTGTACTCCGAACATGTCCTCAGGTGCTCAGATCCCCTCCTCAGTTATTGAGTTATTTGCAGGTCATCATAATTGTACTCCGAACATGTCCTCAGGTGCTCAGATCCCCTCATCAGTTAAGTGAGTTATTTGCAGGTCATCATAATTGTACTCCGAACATGTCCTCAGGTGCTCAGATCCCCTCCTCAGTTATTGAGTTATTTGCAGGTCATCATTATTGCACCCCAAACATGTCCTCAGGTGCTCAGATCCCCTCATCAGTTAAGTGAGTTATTTGCAGGTCATCATTATTGCACCCCAAACATGTCCTCAGGTGCTCAGATCCCCTCATCAGTTAAGTGAGTTATTTGCAGGTCATCATAATTGTACTCCGAACATGTCCTCAGGTGCTCAGATCCCCTCATCAGTTATTGAGTTATTTGCAGGTCATCATAATTGTACCCCGAACATGTCCTCAGGTGCTCAGATCCCCTCATCAGTTATTGAGTTATTTGCGGGTCATCATTATTGCACCCCAAACATGTCCTCAGGTGCTCAGATCCCCTCCTCAGCAAGTCTCGCTGTGTCCAGCGACTGACGACTCCAGTTTTTTTGTTGGTTGATAATTCTTCTGAAAACAACTTGTCGTCATTGTTGATTTTATCGCTGCAAGTCGATGCTGTGGATGGTCTAGACTCATGTGCACTCACTCAGTCGCACGGTCCAGAACCCGTTTCCATGTATAGACAGGCCAACTCCTATCAATCAGCTCCTCGGCACGTGGATACAAGCTTTTTATTTGCTTCATTTAGAAACACGCATCAATGAAATTACGCTTCCTTGCAAGCTGGCATCGACTCATAGCTGATGGTTTGCGCCAGGATCGATGCACCTGAAAACTATCCAGGCTGTTCTCCATTTCTTCCTGGTACCCCTAGTAACATACTAACCAGTCTAGTCCAGCCAAGTGAGTAGGCACAGATATTGAAGACAACCCGGTACTAAAAATGTCATCCAGAAATCGGATATCCTGGGATGAAAGGAGGAAATATCATAGTTCTACTGTAAACCACAAAACACAGTCCTATTAAGGGCGGATGACGAAAAAATGAGTGCCTTAGTCATAGAGTGAATGGAAGCGAACGAGCGAAGGTCACAAATTGCGATTTCTTTTTTCTTCTGCGATCATGACGTCATTCAGACTAGGACTCCGGACTCTCTTATGAAGGCAGCTGTCTGTTTAAGTGATTCACTTGTCCCGTATAGTTTCTCTACAAGAAATATTTAAAAGGTTTTCTAAGTGGGTGTGTGGTATTGGCTGGTATTTCCTCTTTTCAGATCGGTGAACATATGGGTTCTCATTCTGTTGTGGCCAGTGCGTAGGCGAAGTATGATGACATCATCCCTCCTTGATAGTTGGAGGTATCCGCCCCTCTCTTTAAACCTTGGGTGTTCTATCTATAGACATGTTCTATATGGCAGTACTACTGCAAACCACTACACAACGTGCAATTAACTATTTTACATACGTTTCGACACACCGTGCGTCATATCGAATTCTGTCGCGTACGTTTCGTCGCACTGTGCGTTACTCTCTTTTTTAATTACTGTAAATCGTCATCAAACCATATTCGTTTTATATGTCATCGTGATATTGGTGAAATTTAATTCTCTGTTCAATTATCTATAATTTCATATATAATATATGATGTGGTAATTAAATATAAGATGATGGTCATATTTTGGACATGTGATGAGGAGAGATAATAACGGAATAACAAAGCAAGCCTTTATGTGGGAAACAACAGGTAAGAGGAAAAGAGGCCGACCCAGAGAGACACTGAGAAGAACATTGATCAGAGAGGCAAAGGCGGCAGGAATTGACTCCCTCAATGAGATAGAGTTGCTTGCACAGAACACAGATAAAGGCGAAATTTTATAAAATATCTTTAGAAGGATTGAAAACTGCTAGAATAAAAATGTAGATAAGAGAAAGAGTATCTGGGTTCATGCCCTAGGGGCCGGCTACGGCTCGAAAGGTCAATAGATAGATAGATATATAGATAAATAGACAGACCAGACCAGACCAGAACAGACCCCAGACTCCAGACTCCAGACTCCAGACTCCAGACTCCAGACTCCAGACTCCAGGCTCCAGGCTCCAGGCTCTAGGCTCCAGGCAGGCAGGCAGGCAGGCAGGCAGGCAGGCAGGCAGGCAGGCAGGGCAGGCAGGCAGGCAGGCAGGCAGGCAGGCAGGCAGGCAGGCAGGCAGGCAGGCAGGCAGGCAGGCAGGCAGGCAGGCAGGCAGGCAGGCAGGCAGACAGACAGACAGACAGACAGACAGACAGACAGACAGACAGACAGACAGACAGACAGACAGACAGACAGACAGACAGACAGACAGATAGATAGATAGATAGATAGATAGATAGATAGATAGATAGATAGATAGATAGATAGATAGATAGATAGATAGACATAAATATGTAAACTGATTTTTTAAAACCATACAAATTTTGTCACCGAAATCTTCTGTGTCACTGATAAAAAGCTTGTGCACAGAACGAGTTAATAGCGTATGACGGAGATGTGAACGCTTTAGTCATCGTGCCAACGGAAATGAAGGAACAAAGGTCACAAAATGCGACTTCACAGAAGAAATATACATACACCATGGGTAGATAAAAAGGAGCCGCGATAGCTCAGTGGTTAGTGAACTGGACTACAAAGGACAAGAGGTAGGATTCGATCCCAACCGACGGCTTCCGCGTTCAGCCAGCCTTAAATGGGTATCGGACTTTTTCTGAGAAAAGTAAAGCGGCACGGGCGTAATACCGACCACATTACCCCAAAAATCATGTGATGAAGGTCTGGAAAATGTATGGTTACTAAGACCATATTCCCAATACGCGCACTTGGCGTGACGGTGGCTCTTTACTTTTACTTTCATGGGTGGATAAAAGGGAGCTGGTAAAAAAACATCAGAAAGAAACAATCAACATTTTTCGAGCACATCATGAGAAGAGGAAAGTTGGAATACTTGGTTACAACAGGCAACATGCAAGGAAAGAGAGATCGCGGACGACAAAGAGAGAGAATACTAGATAGCTTGGTGTCATGGCATGGAAAACAATCAACAACAGAAATGAAACGATGTACTCTAGATAGAAGATTATGGATGGACATGATCGCGTGCGCCAACCGGTATGACACATGATGATGATGGGTAGATATACAAAGATAAAGATGATGTTCTAAATGAGGCCAAATCAACAGAAGACAAACGCGTTAGTAACGTTATGAGAAAACAATTTTCATTATAACACATTGTAATGAGATGGCTTTGAACCCGATTTCTTTCTCTCCTGAGGCCTAAGTCGAACCTCTAAACCACCAAGTCCTCGTTGTTGGTGTTAGATGTATCAGACTTGATGAATGTTTAGACAACAAAGGGGCAAAATAAGATACAAATTACGAGAACTAACAGAGGAATTATACTACTATCAAACACTAAACATCTGGAATATAGCATGACATCGGGAAAACTGTATAGAACTATATAAAAATGGTAAGAACAAAACCCTGCCAAGAGTATATAAAACAACGACAACAACTTAAATTGTTGGGCCACCTGGTCAGAATGAATCCTTACCAATCACCATTAAGGGCGTTCTTCTCAATAATGCATGGAAAAAGACCAAGAGGAAGACCTAGAAGAAGATGGATAGATGCAGTGACAGAGACATGTAACAACAAAGGAAAATCACTAATTCAGACAGTTCGAGCAGCTCAAGAACGAAAAATGATATAACCACGACACCTTTTAGATAGGTATCAGTGAGAAAGAGAAAAGTAGAGGAACAGGAAATCACTGTGGGGTAAAAAAAATAGGAGAATGTAGGGAGGACATATACAAGACAGGACAGAACAGAGTTGTAGGAACCAATGAGAGAGTTAATAAACAACTGTAGGGAGAAGATGTTGTGGAAAGACATGATCGACCCAGACAGTTGATGATGTTGAGGATGATCATGTTGATAATGAGGATGGTCATGTTAATGAGGGTGTTAATGGTGACAATGTTAATGTTGATGTTCGTGATATTGATGATGTTAATCATGATGTTAATGATGACAATATTGATGTTCATGATATTGATGATGTTAATCATGATGTTAATAATGGCAATGTTGATGTTCATCTTATTGATGATGTTAATCATGATGTTAATGATGTCAATATTGATGTTCATGATATTGATGATGTTAATCATGATGTTAATGATGGCAATGTTGATGTTGATGTTCATGATATTGATGATGTTAATCATGATGTTAATGATGATAATATTGATATTGATGTTCATGATATTGATGATGTTAATCATGCTGTTAATGATGACAATATATATATGTTCATGATATTGATGATGTTAATCATGATGTTAATGATGACAATGTTGATGTTCATGATATTGACGATGTTAATCATGATGTTAATGATGACAATGTTGATGTTCATGATATTGATGATGTTAATCATAATGTTAATGATGGCATTGTTGATGTGGATGATCTTGATGATGTTAATAATGATGTTAATGATGACATTGTTGATGTGGATGATCTTGATGATGTTAATAATGATGTTAATGATGACATTGTTGATGTGGGTGATCTTGATGATGTTAATAATGATGTTAATGATGACAATGTTGATATTGATGATGTTAATCATGATGTTAATTATGACAATGTTGATGTTCATGATATTGATGATGTTAATAATGATGTTAATGATGACAATGATGATGTGGATGATATTGATGATGTTAATCCTGTGTCAACGAGACTACCAACAATCAACCTACCAGAATGTGTCAACGAGAATAGGAACAATCAAATTGTCAGAATGTGTCAACGAGAATAGGAACAATCAACTTGTCAGAATGTGTCAACGAGAATAGGAACAATCAACTTGTCAGAATGTACCAACGAGACTACCAACAATCAATCTACCAGAATGTGTCAACGAGAATAGGAACAATCAACTTGCCAGAATGTATCAACGAGAATAGGAACAATCAACTTGCCAGAATGTATCAACGAGAATAGGAACAATCAACTTGCCAGAATGTATCAACGAGAATAGGAACAATTAACCTACCAGAATGTATCAACGAGAATAGGAACAATTAACCTACCAGAATGTATCAACGAGAATAGGAACAATCAACCTACCAGAATGTATCAACGAGAATAGGAACAATCAACCTACCTGAATGTGTCAACGAGAATAGGAACAATTAACCTACCAGAATGTATCAACGAGAATAGGAACAATTAACCTACCAGAATGTATCAACGAGAATAGGAACAATCAACCTACCAGAATGTATCAACGAGAATAGGAACAATTAACCTACCAGAATGTATCAACGAGAATAGGAACAATCAACCTACCAGAATGTATCAACGAGAATAGGAACAATCAACCTACCTGAATGTGTCAACGAGAATAGGAACAATCAACCTACCAGAATGTATCAACGAGAATAGGAACAATCAACCTACCAGAATGTGACAACGAGAATAGGAACAATCAACCTACCAGAATGTGTCAACGAGAATAGGAACAATCAACCTACCAGAATGTATCAACGAGAATAGGAACAATTAACCTACCAGAATGTATCAACGAGAATAGGAACAATTAACCTACCAGAATGTATCAACGAGAATAGGAACAATCAACCTACCAGAATGTATCAACGAGAATAGGAACAATCAACCTACCTGAATGTGTCAACGAGAATAGGAACAATCAACCTACCAGAATGTATCAACGAGAATAGGAACAATCAACCTACCAGAATGTATCAACGAGAATAGGAACAATTAACCTACCAGAATGTATCAACGAGAATAGGAACAATTAACCTACCAGAATGTATCAACGAGAATAGGAACAATTAACCTACCAGAATGTATCAACGAGAAAGGAACAATCAACCTACCAGAATGTATCAACGAGAATAGGAACAATCAACCTACCTGAATGTGTCAACGAGAATAGAAACAATCAATCTACCAGAATGTGTCAACGAGAATAGGAACAGTCAACCTACCAGAATGTGACAACGAGAATAGGAACAATCAACCTACCAGAATGTGTCAACGAGAATAGGAACAATCAACCTACCAGAATGTATCAACGAGAATAGGAACAATCAACCTACCAGGATGTATCAACGAGAATAGGAACAATCAACTTGCCAGAATGTATCAACGAGAATAGGAACAATCAACCTACCAGAATGTATCAACGAGAATAGGAACAATCAACTTGCCAGAATGTGTCAACGAGAATAGGAACAATCAACCTGCCAGAATGTATCAACGAGAATAGGAACAATCAACCTACCTGAATGTGTCAACGAGAATAGGAACAATCAACCTACCAGAATGTGTCAACGAGAATAGGAACAGTCAACCTACCAGAATGTGTCAACGAGAATAGGAACAATCAACCTACCAGAATGTGTCAACGAGAATAGGAACAATCAACCTACCAGAATGTGTCAACGAGAATAGGAACAATCAACCTACCAGAATGTGTCAACGAGAATAGGAACAATCAACCTACCAGAATGTGTCAACGAGAATAGGAACAATCAGCTTGTCAGAATGTGTCAACGAGAATAGGAACAATCAACTTGTCAGAATGTATCAACGAGACTACCAACAATCAATCTACCAGAATGTGTCAACGAGAATAGGAACAATCAACCTACCAGAATGTATCAACAAGAATAGGAACAATCAACCTACCAGCATGTATCAACGAGAATAGGAACAATCAACTTGCCAGAATGTGTCAACGAGAATAGGAACAATCAACCTACCAGAATGTGTCAACGAGAATACTAACAATCAACCTACCAGAATGTGTCAACGAGAATAGGAACAATCAACCTACCAGAATGTGTCAACGAGAATAGGAACAGTCAACCTTCCAGAATGTGTCAACGAGAATAGGAACAATCAACCTACCTGAATGTATCAGCGAGAATAGGAACAGTCAACCTACCAGAATGTGTCAAAGAGAATAGGAACAATCAAGCTACCAGAATGTGTCAACGAGAATAGGAACAATCAACCTACCAGAATGTGTCAACGAGAATAGGAACAATCAACCTACCAGAATGTATCAACGAGAATAGGAACTATCAACTTGCCAGAATGTATCAACGAGAATAGGAACAATCAACCTACCAGAATGTATCAACGAGAATAGGAACAATCAACTTGCCAGAATGTGTCAACGAGAATAGGAACAATCAACCTACCAGAATGTATCAACGAGAATAGGAACAATCAACCTACCAGAATGTGTCAACGAGAATAGGAACAATCAACTTGCCAGAAAGTGTCAACGAGAATAGGAACAATCAACCTACCAGAATGTATCAACGAGAATAGGAATAATCAACCTACCAGAATGTATCAACGAGAATAGGAACAATCAACCTACCAGAATGTTTCAACGAGAATAGGAACAATCAACCTACCAGAATGTATCAACGAGAATAGGAACAATCAACCTACCTGAATGTGTCAACGAGAATAGGAATAATCAACCTACCAGAATGTGTCAACGAGAATAGGAACAATCAACTTGCCAGAATGTGTCAACGAGAATAGGAACAATCAACTTGCCAGAATGTGACAACGAGAATAGGAACAATCAACCTACCAGAATGTGTCAACGAGAATAGGAACAATCAACTTGCCAGAATGTGTCAACGAGAATAGGAACAATCAACCTACCAGAATGTATCAACGAGAATAGGAACAATCAACTTGCCAGAATGTATCAACGAGAATAGGAACAGTCAACCTACCAGAATGTATCAACGAGAATAGGAACAATCAACTTGCCAGAATGTGTCAACGAGAATAGGAACAGTCAACCTACCAGAATGTATCAACGAGAATAGGAACAATCAACTTGCCAGAATGTATCAACGAGAATAGGAACAATCAACTTGCCAGAATGTATCAACGAGAATAGGAACAATCAACTTGCCAGAATGTATCAACGAGAATATGAACAGTCAACCTACCAGAATGTATCAACGAGAATAGGAACAATCAACCTACCAGAATGTATCAACGAGAATAGGAACAATCAACTTGCCAGAATGTATCAACGAGAATAGGAACAGTCAACCTACCAGAATGTATCAACGAGAATAGGAACAATCAACTTGCCAGAATGTATCAACGAGAATAGGAACAATCAACTTGCCAGAATGTATCAACGAGAATAGGAACAATCAACTTGCCAGAATGTATCAACGAGACTACCAACAATCAACCTACCAGAATGTATGAATAAGACTGGGAACAATCAACCTGCTAGAATCCTTTCCAACTGAAGTAGATGTCTTGAATGTCTTTCTTGGTGGTCAGCGCGAATGATGCCACTCCATTGACTCTCTTTTTGTCTCGGGTTCAAAATGATGTACCCATGTTTCGTTACCTGTAATAATCTTAGCCAAAAAATTCTCTCCATCAACAATGAAACGCTCCAACAGTTCAGAAGAAATTGCTTTTCTTTGTAATCTGTGCTCATTTGTGAGATTTCGTGGAATCCATCTTGCACAAACCTTAAAGAATCCGAGAGTTATTATAAATACATTTGCACTACCAATGCTGACTGACAACTTTAAGTCTAATGTTGCCAATTGTTGAGTAGTTGTGCTCTTATCTGCAAGAATAATGCTCTCGGCACATTTCAACATCACTGCATTGGTGGCTGTGGCTTGCGCGCCCGATCAAGAATCTCCGTATCTCCACTTTCCGATTCTTCATTCTCTGAACCCATGGACTTACTGTGCTCCTGTCGACTGCAAAACTTCCACATACATCACATAGGTGCTTGTGAATGTTCACAAAACTTCCACATACATCACATAGGTGCTTGTGAATGTTCACAAAACTTCCACATACATCACATAGGTGCTTGTGAATGTTCACAAAACTTCCACATACATCACATAGACGCTTGTGAATGTTCACAAAACTTCCACATACATTACATAGACGCTTGTGAATGTTCACAAAACTTCCACATACATTACATAGACGCTTGTGAATGTTCACAAAACTTCCACATACATCACATAGGTGCTTGTGAATGTTCACAAAAGTTCTCTTCTCTGAAACGAGAAATTCTGTCACAATTCGCTGCCTATAACGCAATTTGTTAGCATCCACCATTTTTTTTTAGTACCAGCTTGCGTTTCCTGTAAAAGAGAGAATGGTGTAAGAGTTTCATGGAGGACATGGAGAAAGCTGGAAAGGTTAAGCTAGGATATGAAGAAAGCTGGAAAGGTTAAGCTAGGACATGAAGAAAGCTGGAAAGGTTAAGCTAGGACATGAAGAATGCTGGAAAGGTTAAGCTAGGACATGGAGAAAGCTGGAAAGGTTAAGCTAGAACATGAAGAAAGCTGGAAAGGTTAAGCTAGGACATGAAGAAAGCTGGAAAGGTTAAGCTAGGACATGGAGAAAGCTGGAAAGGTTAATCTAGGACATGAAGAATTCTGGAAAGGTTAAGCTAGGACATGAAGAATGCTGGAAAGGTTAAGCTAGAACATGAAGAAAGCTGGAAAGGTTAAGCTAGGACATGAAGAAAGCTGGAAAGGTTAAGCTAGGACATGAAGAATGCTGGAAAGGTTAAGCTAGGACATAAAGAATGCTGGAAAGGTTAAACTAGGACATGAAGAAAGCTGGAAATGTTAAACTAGGACATGAAGAATGATGGAAAGGTTAAACTAGGACATGAAGAATGCTGGAAAGGTTAAACTAGGACATGAAGAATGATGGAAAGGTTAAGCTAGGACATGAAGAAAGCTGGAAAGGTTAAACGAGGACATGAAGAATGCTGGAAAGGTTAATCTAGGACATGAAGAATGCTGGAAAGGTTAATCTAGGACATGAAGAAAGCTGGAAAGGTTAAAATAAGACATGAAGAAAGCTGGAATGGTTAAGCTAGGACATGAAGAAAGCTGGAAAGGTTAAGCTCGGACATGAAGAAAGCTGGAAAGGTTAAGCTAGGACATGAAGAAAGCTGGAAAGGTTAAGCTAGGACATGAAGAATGCTGAAAAGGTTAAGCTAGGACATAAAGAATGCCGGAAAGGTTAAACTAGGACATGAAGAATGCTGGAAAGGTTAATCTAGGACATGAAGAAAGCTGGAAAGGTTAAGCTAGGACATGAAGAAAGCTGGAAAGGTTAAGCTCGGACATGAAGAAAGCCGGAAAGGTTAAGCTAGGACATGAAGAAAGCTGGAATGGTTAAGCTAGGACATGAAGAAAGCTGGAAAGGTTAAGCTAGGACATGAAGAATGCTGGAAAGGTTAAGCTAGGACATAAAGAATGCCGGAAAGGTTAAACTAGGACATGAAGAAAGCTGGAAAGGTTAAACGAGGACATGAAGAATGCTGGAAAGGTTCATCTAGGACATGAAGAAAGCTGGAAAGGTTAAAATAAGACATGAAGAAAGCTGGAATGGTTAAGCTAGGACATGAAGAAAGCTGGAAAGGTTAAGCTCGGACATGAAGAAAGCTGGAAAGGTTAAGCTAGGACATGAAGAAAGCTGGAAAGGTTAAGCTAGGACATGAAGAATGCTGAAAAGGTTAAGCTAGGACATAAAGAATGCCGGAAAGGTTAAACTAGGACATGAAGAATGCTGGAAAGGTTAATCTAGGACATGAAGAAAGCTGGATAGGTTAAGCTAGGACATGAAGAAAGCTGGAAAGGTTAAGCTCGGACATGAAGAAAGCTGGAAAGGTTAAGCTAGGACATGAAGAAAGCTGGAATGGTTAAGCTAGGACATGAAGAAAGCTGGAAAGGTTAAGCTAGGACATGAAGAATGCTGGAAAGGTTAAGCTAGGACATGAAGAATGTTGAAAGTTCCCTGAACAGCTAAAAAGATCAACCAGGAAATTCTCAATGAGGGAGCTCCTAAAAAAACATCAGAAAGAAACAATCAACATTTTTCGGGCACATCCTGAGAAGAGGAAAGTTGGAATATTTGGTCACATCTGGCAAATTACAGGGAAAGTGAGATCGCGGTCTATACGGATAGAAAATACTAGACAACTTGATGTCATGGCTTGGAAAATAGTCAATAAGAGAATTGATAAGATTTACTGTAGATAGAAGGTTGTGGAAGGACATGATCGCCTACTGCAACCGGTATGGCACACGATGATGATGAGGGCACGAACACAGAAGATGGGAAAAGAGGACTTCGAGGGCATGGCTAGACTTGGAGAAAGCAACTTAGACAAGAGAGGAAAGGAGAGAAGAGTGAAGTTAGCAAAGAAAATGTGGAAAGTCGTGTATGTGCGTGCATGTGAGCTGAAGTACTCTACAGTGTGTACAATATTGTGTTCTGTGTTGATTGCAACGTGCGTCATTGGACTTCCGGTCAATATGGCGGATAGGCGGCAAGAACTATCGAGGCACAGTCGGAAAAGTGCTCCTTCCTGCAGTTTCCTCATATTCCAAGTCCGGATTGCTATGAGAGCCACTGAGTTTAGTGCTCTGTGCACACCGTGAACTGTGTGTTTCATCTGGATTGTGTTTCTATATTCCAATCGCATATGATAAATAATTATCTTATGACGAATGACAGTTCAGCTGCGTTCTCTTTCAGTGCCGCTTGGCCTTATGCCTTTTCACGTGTGCTATAGCTGCTATGATGGGGACTGCAGCTGCCTTTCTTTGTTTTGATCCTTCAACAGGATGAGATGTTAATTTGGATGATTCCACTGGCACGGGTGATTGAGCATTATGGATTTTAATTCGTTTGGAGTGATGCCGGGGCCTTCGACTAACCATGACCATGTGGGAGAGGTTGCTGTGAATACGTTTGTTATTTGTGGGCATCAATACATTGTGCTCATGATGATAGTGGCGTTAACAAAATGATGTCACTTGCTAATACAACATTGCAAAATACAAACACAATATACCACAAATAAAACAATATCTTCTAATTCTTCTTTCAGCTCTCTGTGGAGCATAGATCTTCATCATCATCATCATCAGCATCATCATCATCATGTACCATATCGGTTAGCGTAGGCGATCATATCCTTCCTCAATCTTCTATCTACAGTGCATCGTATCAGTTCTGTTGTTGACTGTTTGCCATGCCATGACTTCAAACTATCTAGTAGTATCTCTCTTTGTCGTCCGCGATCTCTCTTTCCTTGTATTTTGCCTGTTGCAACCAAGAATCCTAACTTTCCTCTTCTCATGATGTGCCCGAATAATGTTGATTGTTTTTTTTTTCTGATGTTTTTTAGGAGTTCCCTTTCTGTGTTGGCCTCTGTGAGAATTTCCAGGTTGATCTTTTTAGCTGTCCAGGGAACTTTCAACATTCTTCTGAGAAATCCCATATCTATGGCCTCTAAATTTCAATTTGTTTGTCTACTGTCCATGATTCACTTCCATAGGTCAGAATTAGTTCTCATATGTCTTCAACAAATACTTTCTAAGCCGTATTTTCTTGCCACTCTTTTAAGATCTTTCCATGCCTTCCCATCATCTTCATCTCTGCTTTCATCTGTCGTCTCCAAGAATATGTTGACCTTCCTCATTGTCTCTTTCCCTGGGGATTCCAGAAATAGGACCCCATGTGAAATACTCTCAGTTGACTTTCGCAGTTTGTGTCGTAACCAGCGCTATCGTCTGCACCGTATCTCTTCACCCACTTATTTTTGACTGGTACTTTTCCATAATTCTGCGTTAGTAATATTGTCCTGCCATCTCCATCCTTTTATTCTGCACTAGTATCATTGCCAGGTGTTTGTAATTTTTGTTGATCTCCATATTTCACCGTCACATAATAGGACTGATTTAACATTGAGGTTGAACATTTTCATTTTTGCATTTAAGCCATTTTTTTTCTCCCGAGAACACAATATACAACACAATATTAACAACACAACTTACAACAACACAACATATAAATACCGCACATACAATACAACATATACAAAACAACTTACACCAACACAAGTTATGCAACTAAACATACAACACAACATATACAACACAATTTTTTTTATCTGGAAGTTTCCAAGATGGTGAACGGGGTTCATGTTCTCTCGATAGCTGCAGAATTTGCATCTGGGGACTGATTAATTTCGGCTCTCCTGTGCAATTTTCTGCGTTAGAGTCAAAATGATGTTCTGCTTAACAAATCTGCGCCGATGAAGCGGAGTCGTACACACGGCAATATTCCTTTTTGACAAGTCAAGTGTTGTGAATGCGACCTTCCACCGTCTAGAGTTGATCTGCAGTTTACGTCAACACAAAGAGTGCTGTTCAATGGCCGTCGTTGGAATTGTTTGACGCAAGTTATTTACATGTTACAACTCATTAATGTGGACTGCTCTGTCAAGTCAACCGTAGTTTTCACTTTAGGGAATTTGCACCGTGTTTCGTTCGTTGTAGGCTGCATTCACTAGAGTAATCTGGAATCTACGGGCGCAGCCATTGTTGCGTGTGCTACGTCATCAGAATGGCTCATCGTTTATCCCTAGACCGGCCATACGTTTATGTTGAAAGGCGAAATTACGAATCTTTATTCATGACTTTCCAGCATCGGGGTGACTCCCGGAGTTTCATGTTAGTCAGGAAGGATATTGTCTAAATTCAAGAGGGCTACTATGAGATCTAGGGTAGACATGCTTGCTACTTGCTTGCTTGCTGTATTCGATGACTAAATGAGTAGTACACCTCTTCATCATCCGCCCTTGAAAGGATGTTAAGTGGACGTGTATGTGCGTTGTGATGTGGCTTGCAGCATAATTGTGATATTTGCGCCTTTAGGCACAACACATCCGACTTCAGCGCGACACTTTTGTGAACCAGGTTGTCTTCCCTCTTTGATCCCTACTCGCTTGGCCAGACTAGACAGGTTAGTCTAGTAACAGAGGCACCACGGAGAGGTGGAGCAGGGTCTACTTGGTTCTGATTCACCGATCCTGGCACAAGCCATCAGCTGTGGGTTGCTAACAACTCTCAGCTCTGGTGCTGTGATGTGCGCTTTGGCCTCCGGGTAGACATGTGATTTTATAGTTTCAATATGTGGTTTATAATTTCACAAATTCACATTGCGGAAAGATCTTATGGTCTGTTGTTTGATGTGCTACGGAGATAATCCGACGACTAACTCACAACTAGAGTCAAAGACGATGTCCTCACATCATCAAGCACTATACATTTTTAAAAAAATGACGATTATCATTTTCAGGAGGACGTGAACTTCCGGTCAATATGGTGGATAGGCGGCAGGAACCATTGAAGGCTATGTATGAAAAGTGTTCCTTGTTGCAGTTTCCTCATATCCCAAGTCCGGCTTGTTGCAGGAGCTACTGAGTTAAGTGCTCTGTGCACACCGTGAGCTGTGTGTCTCATCCGTTTTGATCGTGTTTTGATATTCCAATTGTTTACGATGAATGATGATATCGTATGACAAGGAACAGTTAGCTGTGTTCATTTTCTGTGCAGTTTCGCCTTATGTCTTTTGGCGTGTGCTGAGACTGCTATGATGGGAACTACAGCTACCTTTCTTTGTTTGGGAGATGTGATAGTAATTCGGATGATTCCACTGACAAGGGCGGTTGAGCAACTATGGATTTTAATTCGTTTTCAGTGATACCGGGGCCTTCCATAACCATATACAACACAAGGTATACAACTCAACATGCAACACAACATATATAGCACATCATATGCAATACAACATATACAACACAACTTATGCAACATAACAAATGCAACACAACATATACAACACATATACAAAACAACAAATGCAATAAAACATGTACAACTCAAAATATGCAACACAACATATTCAACACAAATTATTCAACACAACATATGCAACACAACTTATTCAACACAACATATGGAGCACAACATATACAATATAACATAAGCAACACAACATACAACAACACAACATATACAACACAATACATACAACACAACATAACACACCATATGCAACTTAACATATACGGCACATCATATACACCATAACATATATAACACAACATACACACAACAACATTTGCAAGACAACATACAACAACACAACATATACAACACACCATACAACAACGCAACAACCAACACAACACATACAATACAACTCATACACCACAACATATACACCACAACATATACAACACAATAATGTCAACAAACATATACAACACAATAATGTCAACAAACATATACAACACAATAATGTCAACAAACATATACAACACAATAATGTCAACAAACATATACAACACAATAATGTCAACAAACATATACAACACAATAATGTCAACAAACATATACAACACAATAATGTCAACAAACATATACAACACAATAATGTCAACAAACATATACAACACAATAATGTCGACAAACATATACAACACAATAATGTCAACAAACATATACAACACAATAATGTCAACAAACATATACTACACAATAATGTCAACAAACATATACTACACAATAATGTCAACAAACATACAACAAAATCACCAATCTTTGTGCTTCATTTATTTGCATTCTCCTGTGAAGTAGAAAAATCTAAGTTATTCTCCAACATTCTTCTATCTCGTAAACAAACCAAAAAATGTTGTATACAACAGTGTTAATGTTATAACATTTGTTTTATATAACAAGTAACGTAACAGTAACATAACATTAAACCAATATTATAACATGCCTATAATATAACAGAAATAATAACAAAGTTTTAAAAGAGATCACATAATTCCAACCTTGCTTTTTTGGAAATAAATGGAGATTTTATTATTAAAATTACTGCACTTCAGGCAACGACATAGGTGCTTAGTTGCTGTCAGTAGGTGACGAAGTGTGGCATCGATCTCAATTGGATCGTTAAATTAAAACTTGTTTTAAAAAAATATTAATAATAATGTAATAATGGAAACGTGGGCGTTGTACTAATTGGTAGCATGCGAGGAATCCGCCCTGGGTAACAGTTGAGAAAATGGTTTCGTGAACGGAGAAGTGTAGGAGAATGAGCAGATGATAATGAGAGCAAAAGTAACAGTTGTAGGAAATTCTTTGTACAGAGCATCGGGGCAGGAGGAAATCTGATCATCAGAAGAAAAAACCCCGTCGAGGAAGTGTTTCGGCCCTTTAGTTTCTCAACACTCTAAGGGAGGTGGCCCCGCGTCGGTGGATTTTGTAGTAGTAGCCTCCGTCAGTCATAGTTGACTATGGATTTTGTAGTAGTAGCCTCCGTCAGTCATAGTTGACTATGGATTTTGTAGTAGTAGCCTCCGTCAGTTATAGTTGACAATGGATTTTGTAGTAGTAGCCTCAGTCAGTCATGGTTGACTATGGATTTTGTAGTAGTAGCCTCCGTCAGTCATAGTTGACTATGGATTTTGTAGTAGTAGCCTCCGTCATTTATAGTTGACAATGGATTTTGTAGTAGTAGCCTCCGTCAGTTATAGTTGACAATGGATTTTGTAGTAGTAGCCTCCGTCAGTTATAGTTAACTATGGATTTTGTAGTAGTAGCCTCCGTCAGTCATAGTTGACTATGGATTTTGTAGTAGTAGCCTCCGTCAGTCATAGTTGACTATGGATTTTGTAGTAGTAGCCTCCGTCAGTGATAGTTGACTATGGATTTTGTAGTAGTAGTCTCCGTCAGTCATAGTTGACTATGGATTTTGTAGTAGTAGCCTCCGTCAGTCATAGTTGACTATGGATTTTGTAGTAGTAGCCTGCGTCAGTCATAGTTGACTATGGATTTTGTAGTAGTAGCCTCCGTCAGTTATAGTTGACAATGGATTTTGTAGTAGTAGCCTCCGTCAGTCATAGTTGACTATGGAGTTTGTAGTAGTAGCCTCCGTCAGTCATAGTTGACAATGGATTTTGTAGTAGTAGCCTCCGTCAGTCATAGTTGACAATGGATTATGTAGTAGTAGCCTCCGTCAGTCATAGTTGACTATGGATTTTGTAGTAGTAGCCTCCGTCAGTCATAGTTGACAATGGATTATGTAGTAGTAGCCTCCGTCAGTCATAGTTGACAATGGATTATGTAGTAGTAGCCTCCGTCAGTCATAGTTGACTATGGATTTTGTAGTAGTAGCCTCCGTCAGTCATAGTTGACAATAGATTTTGTAGTAGTAGCCTCCGTCAGTCATAGTTGACTATGGATTTTGTAGTAGTAGCCTCCGTCAGTCATAGTTGACAATAGATTATGTAGTAGTAGCCTCTGTCAGTCATAGTTGACAATAGATTTTGTAGTAGTAGCCTCCGTCAGTCATAGTTGACTATGGATTTTGTAGTAGTAGCCTCCGTCAGTCATAGTTGACAATGGATTTTGTAGTAGTAGCCTCCGTCAGTCATAGTTGACTATGGATTTTGTAGTAGTAGCCTCCGTCAGTTATAGTTGACTATGGATTTTGTAGTGGTAGCCTCCGTCAGTCATAGTTGACTATGGATTTTGTAGTGGTAGCCTCCGTCAGTCATAGTTGACTATGGATTTTGTAGTAGTAGCCTCCGTCAGTTATAGTTGACTATGGATTTTGTAGTAGTAGCCTCCGTCAGTTATAGTTGACAATAGATTATGTAGTAGTAGCCTCCGTCAGTCATAGTTGACTATGGATTTTTCAGCGCCCCTAGAAATGTTATTTTTTCTTTTCTTTCCTTTATGTTTATTCTCTTTCTATATGAATCTGTCTGCTTCTTGTTTGAGGTGAACCTTTAGAGTGTGTTCCTAAAGATTGCGGTCTGCAGCTTTGTCTTCCCAGGCTGCAGGGTTAATGTTCAGAGTCTTCATGTCACGTTTACACACATCTACAAGTCAAAGTTTTAGGCGCCTCTGGTTCTTTCACCATCTGCCAGTTGTCCGTAGAGTATATCTTTCGGTAAGCGGCCATCTTTCATACGGTGTACATGGCCGAGCCAGCGTAACCTACGTTGCTTGAGCCGCGTGTAGATATTCGGGAGGCCTGTGCAAGTCATGACCTCCACGTTTGTCGCTTTATCCTTCCAGGTGATACCAGGAATACGGCGCAGACATCGCATATGGAATGCATTTAGCCTTCTCTCCTGCTTTACATAGGTTGTCCAAGATGAATCATCATCATCATTGAGTGCCGTTTCCGCATCGAAAGTTGCCAAATATGGAGCGCCATTCCACTCTCTCTTGCTTTGATGGTGCAGATTGTCATAGGCTGACTTGTACATCTTATGATGTTACTCGTTCATGTTAGCCTTGGTCTGCCTTTGCCCCTTTTACCTTGTATTTTCCCTTCCAATGTTACTTTTAGTAGGTTATTGTGTATTTTACCATGCCCCCAAAATTTCATTTGTCTTGTTCTAACTGTGTTTAATTGTTCTCTTTTCAATTTTAGTTGTTTTAAAACTTCATCGTTTGTTTTCTTTTCTTTCCACCAAATTCTACCTAGCCGCGATAACTCAGTGGTTAGTGAACTGGACTACAAAGGACAAGAGGTAGGGTTCGATCCCAACCGACGGCTTCCGGCTTCACCCAGCCTTTAATGGGTACCGGATTTTTTTCTGGGAAAGTAAAGCGGCACGGGCGTAATACCACTTTACCCCAAAAATCATGTGCTGAAGGTCTGTAAAATGTATGGTCACTGACACCATATTCCCTATACGTCACTTGGCGTGACGGGGATACTTTACTTCTTGTTTAACTATATTTTTTCCTATTAAGCAGTCTTCTTGAACGTCACGTTGTGAGTGTTTGTGTGTGTGCGTGTGTGTGTGTGTGTAACTGAATGCGATTGAGTGCTTGAATCCCCGTGAGGGTGTGTGATCAAGTGAGTGTGGTTGTATAGGCTTCACGTTGGTCGCGTTCAGAAATGTTTTGATCTCACTCCTTCATTCGTCTCAAGGATAACACGTCTCAAGGATAACACGTCTCAAGGATAACACGTCTCAAGGATAACACGTCGAATTGATTCTGAAACATCAGAGTGTAACTACCAAAGATTCATTTGTTAAAAAAAAAAGAAAAAAAAAGTAAAGTACCCCCGTCACGAAGAAGTGGCGTATAGGGAATATGGCGTTAGTAACCATACATTTTACAGACCTTCGGCACATTATTTTTGGGGTCATGTTGTCGGTATTACGCCCGTGCCGCTTTACTTTCCCAGAAAAAAAAATCCGGTGCCCATTTAAGACTGGGTGAACCGGAAGCATCAATACATGTGAGATGCGATGCTTGAGAAAAGTAACAAACAACACAAGAAGAGATAGAATACCAAATGAAACCATAAGAAAAATGGTAGGAACAAAACCCTGCCAAGAATATATAGAACAACAACAACTTAAATGGTTTGGCCACCTGGTCAGAATGAATCCTCACCTATCACCATCAAGGGCGTTCTTCTCGAGAATGCATGGGAAAAGACCAAGAGGAAGACCCAGAAGAAGATGGATAGATGCAGTGACAGAGACATGTAACAACAAAGGAAAATCACTAATTCAGACAATTCGAGCAGCACAAAAACGACAAATGATATAACCACGACACCTTTTAGGTATCAGTGAAAAGAGAAAAGAAGAAGATGGATAGATGCAGTGACAGAGACATGTAACAACAAAGGAAAATCACTAATTCAGACAATTCGAGCAGCACAAAAACGACAAATGATATAACCACGACACCTTTTAGTTATCAGTGAAAGAGAAAAGAAGAAAGAAGAACCGGAAGCCGTCGGTTGGAATTGAACCCTATCTCTTGTCCTTTGTAGTCCAGTTCACTAACCACTGAGCTATCGCGTCTCCCAAGATTCATTTGTACCTGTTGGTAAATCATGCTACTAATTCCACACCTGGACAAGTCTCTGAGGGGCGCAAGTAGACTAGTGATATGTGATTCTTAAAAGGTACTGCAGTATGAACAAAGAAGGTCAGAGTTTAAACCAAACAAATTAAAATGAAGGAAACCTTAAGACTCCAGGAAAATATGCCTCGTTAGCCTTAGTTGGGAGACTGTCTGACTGGGCTACCGACTTTTGTACAACCCGTGTTCGATTCCCGCTGGGAGGCAGTGTGGGTTGTACTCGTGGTTGGGGAAAAGAAAAATATAGCCCCACGGTCGACCCAGGAGCTGTCAGAAATGGGTACCAGGGTAGTACTCTGGGAAGGTAACGGATACCGCCTCGAATCGTGAGCTTCGATGCTTGAAGCGACACTATCCAGAAGTCTCCGAACACTTCTTGATAGGCGGCCGAGCACATATGGGTGGAGACTCGCTTGCTGAGGCGCCGATTCAAGTCTCGTACATTAGCTTGACCTTGACCTTTATGATAAATAACATCAAAGAATTCACTGGTTTGGACACGTGACCGGAACAAAACCTAACCTACTGTGCATCACGAGCATATTGCATGAAAATGTCAGGCTATGAGGCGAAAGAGCAGCTCAAGAAAAAGGTGGAGAGACTAAATCATCATCACATGCCATGCGGGTTAACGTAGGCGATCACCTTCCTCCACTTCACCTGGTCCTTCTTGCATGTCACAATTTCAGCCGGTGATTTTTTTGCCATTTGGATAAAAAAGTAAAGAAATGTAAAGAACCCCCATCACATCAAGTGGCGTATAGGGAATATGGTGTTAGTGACCATAAATTTTACACACCTTCAGAACATGATTTTTGGGGGTAATGTGGTCGGTATTACGCCCGTGCCGCTTTACTTTCCACAAAAAAAAAATCCGGTACCCATTAAAGGCTGGGTGAACCGGAAGCCGTCGGTTGGGATCGAACCCTATCTCTTGTCCTTTACAGCCATTTGGATAAGCTGTTCAATATTTGTTCTCTTGGTTTTCCTCTGTTCTTCTTTCCATTCATTCTGCCTGTTATAGTTTTCTCAAAGCCTTGTTTCCGCGTTACATACCAAATAAATGTAGATTTTCTCTTTCCTTACGCTTTTGATGATATTCATAGTTTCGTCAGCTGGTTTTTTAAACAACCTTTATTTGTAATTTGCACTATCCATAGACTAAATCATTGAGTGAGTGAATATACACACAGTAACTCAACAACTCGCGATGCACACACCGTCTCCTCTCTTAAAAGCCTCTCATCACAAGATAACTAATAATCGTAATTGTGTGGCCATGTAACGAGAGGAGAACAGCTGGAATATACTGTGACAACCGGAGAAATTGAGGGACGAAGAGATGGAGGGAAGCAAGGAAAAAAAAAGATAACAGACAGCTTAAGAGAATGGCGGGGCAGAAGGTCACAACAACAGAAATGATAAATAACTGTCGAGATCGAAAGTTGTAGAGAGACATGATTACCTACGCCAGCAGGCGTGGTACTTGATGATGATGATGACTGATATAAATAAAGAACAAGAAAAAGATGCGTCAAAATTGCCTCTTCAGCTTTCTATCTTTCATTTATTTATTATATATATATATATATATGTTTTGGGTTTATTTATTTTAATTTTTTCATTATTTCAGTCCCATTTTTAGATAGGAGTTTGGCATTAGTATTGATATATCAGCTTAAGAGAATGGCTTGGCAGAAGGTCAACAACAAAAATGATAAATAACTGTAGCGATCGAAAGTTGGGGAGAGACATGATCATCTACGCCAGCAGGCCCGGTACTTGATGACGATGATGATTTATCTGTTCCTTCTTTTTAAGTTTGATAATAGTATTTGCTTATAGCGTTGATATTTATGCATATGTTGTTTTATACCCGAAGAAGTCTTTTGCCGAAACGTTGCTGTTTGTCTCGTCTATCTAACAGTCTAACTGCTGGGTACAATTTTATGTTTGTTTCACACGCTTTAGCAGCTACTTGTCTCTTTTGACTGGTCTCAGCAATACGTCCCCAATCTAATAATATAACTGACCCATGAAAGATAAATAAATCTACTGGACATGAAGGTACACAGAATCATCAAAAAGTTAACATTTCTGACATCATCATGTGCCATACCGGTTGGCATTGACGATTATGTCCTATCACAATCTTCTATCCAACGTATTCTTCGCCTTTCTTCCTTTCAGTTCCCTGTGGAGCATAGTTCTTCAACAAAACACTTTCCAAGTCGTTCTGTTTCTTGGCATTCTTTTAAGATCATTCCATGTCTTCCCCATCATCTTCATCTCTGCTTCTATCTGTCCTCTCCAAGAATTCTTTGGTCTTCCTCTTTATCTTTTCCCCTGGGATTCCAAAAAAAAGGGCCTGTTGTGTGAGCCCGTGCATCGTATCAATTCTGTTCTTGACTGTTTTCCATGTCATGACATTAAGCTATCCAGGGTTTTCTTTCTTTGTCGCCCGCGATCTCTCTTTCCTTTTATTTTGTCAGATGTAACCAAGTATTGGAATTTTCCTCGTCTCATGATGTGCCCGAAAAATGTTGATAATTTCTTTCCGATGTTTATTTTTCGCTCCCTTTTTGTGTTGGGCTCCTTGTGAATTTCCTCATTGGTCTTTTTTAGCTGGCAAGAGAACTTTAAACATTCTTCTGAGAAATCCCATCTCTAACAAGAAAAAAAAATTATAATAACAAGACAGTAACTCAAATGTAACAATTGTGCACGTTTCACATACAAATGTGTTGATTCTGAAACAAGTAGCAAACAAAAGAACTAAAATATCAATACAAAACAGTACTAACTTCATGTACTAAAATTGGACGTACCATAAAAGAATAGCTCACAGTTATTATTTCTGAAATGAGTGACAGAACAAGACAACAACAAAAACAAGAAACAGAAAAGTCTTGTTACGTTAATTGTAAGTCTGCTTTCTGTAAAATAAACATATTATTTACCTAAACATTTCTTATGTGGACATTCTTGTTCTCCCGGGAGTTCATAAACTCTCCCCAAGTCATAATTTGACTGTTTATGTTTTAGGGCAAAAATCAACAGGAAACACAGAAAAGGCAAGAAACACTGCCATTAAACAGTAAACATTTCTCAAAAAGACAACATAATTTACAAAAGATAAAGAAAACATTTGTCTCAAGGTGTCATTGACGAGAAGAAATAAATCATCATGAATTTTGCCGTTGGAATGTTTACTAAAATAGAATGTTAACAAATGGTACACAAATCATTGTCGGAAAAAAATAAAATTCTAGAAAATTGTATATACAGTTGGGATTTGAAAAATAGTGCCAGATTATTTCTTTCTCTCTCTCTCTCTTTCTCTTTCTGTATATGTGTCTGCCAATCTCTCATATCTACTTCTACAGCAGATCTACATAACCACACTCACTTAATCACACACCCTCACAGAGACTCAAACACTCACTCACTCACCAATGTATTACATTAGAGGGAGAATCAAATCGCTCGGTGCTAAACACACTGCAATGCAGCACACAAGGGAAGCGAAAAAGAAAATAAGATGAATGAAGAATCAAACAAAATCAAAAGAGAACGAAATAGAAAGTAAAGACGATGAAAAAAAAAAGAAAGACTAGTTCACTTCTGCTTCTAAAATTCGCATTTGTTTCTATATTTTGGATCTGCTTATATAGTTCACATCAGTTTCCACAGATCCTATTTCTTTCTATACCTCACATCAGTTTCTACAGATCATATTTCTTTCTATACCTCACATCAGTTTCTACAGATCCTATTTCTTTCTATATCTCACATCAGTTTCTACAGATCCTATTTCTTTCTATACCTCACATCAGTTTCTACAGATCCTATTTGTTTCTATACCTCACATCTGTTTCTAAAGCTCACATTAATTTATATAGTTCACATACTTTTCTAAATGTCAAGTCTGTTTCTAAAGCTCACATCCGTTTCTAAAGCTCACATCCGTTTCTAAAGCTCACATCAGTTTATATAGCTCACATACGTTTCTAAAGCTCACAACTGTTTAAGTAGCTCACATACGTTTCTGAAGCTCACATCAGTTTATATAGCTCACATACGTTTCTAAAGCTCACATCAGTTTATATAGCTCACATACGTTTCTAAAGCTCACATCAGTTTATATAGCTCAAATACGTTTGTAAAGCTCACATCAGTTTATATAGCTCAAATACGTTTCTAAAGCCCACATCAGTTTTTATAGTTCTCGTATGTTTCTAAAGCTCACATCAGTTTTTATAGTTTTCGTATGTTTCTAAAGCTCACATCAGTTTTTATAGTTCACCTCAGTTTATAAAGCTCACATCAGTTTATAAAGCTCATATAAGTTTCTAAAGCTCACATCAGTTTCTATAATTCACACAGGAAGTGTCAAAGTATAGGTTGAGTGCTAATTTATTATCGCAGGCTTTATTGTACATAGACATTTCATACATTACATAGACGCACTCAGTCCATATGTAGACACACTCAGTCCTTACATAGATACTCTTCCCCTATATAACATTCTACACAAAACAGACGAAAGCACAATATGACGTAAGTAAACTAATCAAACGTCAAACCAAATACGTCATTTAACGTGATCTCAATGTTTTTGAATGAATGAATGAATGAATGAATGGAGTGAATTGAAGTTTAATATTGAAAGAAGAGAAATGACCCTGCAACCACAGATCTCATCTCTTTCAATTAAGGGAAAAGGATGGACATATGTCGATCATGTTCTGTGAAGAGACAAGAAGAGAATTCCAAAACAGGCTCTTCTATGGGAAACATCAGGATACAGAAAAAGAGGAAGGCGTTAGAAGACATTAAAAAGAACAATTATAAGAGAATCAAAATTGTGAGGCATATACTCATCATCAAGTACCGGGCCTGCTGGCGTAGGTGATCATGTCTCTCCACAACTTTCGATCACGACAGTTATTTATCATTTCTGTTGTTGACCTTCTGCCAAGCCATTCTCTACAGCTGTCTGGTATCTTTTCTCTTTGCTTCCCTCTATCTCTTCGTCCCTCAATTTTCACATTTGTTACAATATATTCCAGTTGTTCTCTTCTCATTTCATGGCCAAAAAATGATGACTGTTTCTTCCTAATATTGGAAATTAGCTCTCTTTTTGCTTTGGCATCATTCAGAATGTTTTCATTACTCTTCTTAGCTGTCCATGGTGTTCTCAACATTCTTCTGTAAAACCACATTTCTACAGACTGCAGTGATTTTCTTGTCTGTAGTCCTATTGTCCATGATTCACATCCATATGTTAAGACTGGCTCTACATAACATTTAAGAACTCTCTTTCTTGTTTCTGTTGTCAAAAAATGGATTGCATAGTATCTTCCTAAATTTTTGGAAAGCTGCTTTTGCCTCACCCATTCTGCATCTCACCTCTTTTGTACATCTTCCGTCTGAGGTTAACAAAGTTCCCAAATATTGAAATTCATTTACCTGTTTTAATATTGTTCCACTTGTCTTTATTTTGCTCTGGCATAGACTCATTAGATAAGATTGAACATCTGGCCCAGAACAGAGATGGATGGCGAAAAAAACCACATCAAGCCCTCTGTGACGTTTAACGGTGTGGGAAAAATCAAGAACATTTTTCTGTGTTCTAAACACACACGACAAGAAAATAATTCAAAACTCAAACTTGCAACATGAGAATCGATGGCAAACAAAAAATCTACATCTTCTTCTAACTTTCAGTTCCCCGTGGAGCATAGGTCTTCAACAAACATTTTCTAGACTGTTTTGTTTGTTGCCGGTCTTTCCAGACCATTCCATATCGTCTACATCATCTTCATCTCTGATATCCCTTGTCCTCTTCTTTCCGTCCTCATCTCTGATATCCCTTGTTCACTCTGCTTCTCCTTGTTCATTCCGATTCCCCTCGTCATCTCTGCTTCCCCTTGTCCTCTTCTTCCCCTCCTCATCTCTGCTACCCCTTGTCCTCTCTGCTTCTACTTGTCCATTTCGATTCCCCTTGTCATCTTTACTCCCCTCGTCATCTCTGCTTCCACTTGCAATTTCTACTCCCCTCGTCATCTCTGCTTCCCTTTGTCATCTCTGCTTCCCTTTGTCATCTTTACTTCCCCTCGTCATCTCTGCCTCCCCTCGTCATCTCTGCCTCCCCTCGTCATCTCTGCCTCCCCTCGTCATCTCTGCCTCCCCTCGTCATCTCTACCTCCCCTCGTCATCTCTACCTCCCCTCGTCATCTCTACCTCCCCTCGTCATCTCTACCTCCCCTCGTCATCTCTACCTCCCCTTGTCATCTCTACCTCCCCTTGTCACCTCTACCTCCCCTTGTCACCTCTACCTCCCCTTGTCATCTCTACCTCCCCTCGTCATCTCTACCTCCCCTCGTCATCTCTACCTCCCCTCGTCATCTCTACCTCCCCTCGTCATCTCTACTTCCCCTCGTCATCTCTACCTCCCCTCGTCATCTCTACCTCCCCTCGTCATCTCTACTTCCCCTCGTCATCTCTACTTCTCCTCGTCATCTCTACCTCCCCTCGTCATCTCTACCTCCCCTCGTCATCTCTACCTCCCCTTGTCATCTCTACTTCCCCCTGTCATCTCTACCTCCCCTCGTCATCTCTACCTCCCCTAGTCATCTCTACCTCCCCTTGTCATCTCTACTTCCCCTTGCCATCTCCAAGAATATTTTGGTCTTCTTCTTTGTCTCTTCCCCTGTGGTCTACATAAATAAAAGATATAATTCAGCAGACAAGATGGGGAAGCCTGGAGCAGACAGAAGACAAAGAGACTAAGACATAAAATAGATATATGTATGTGTATGTTTGAAGGAAAACTGTATAATAAAAGTAAAAAAAGTAAAGAGCCCCCGTCACACCAAGTGGCGTATAGGGAATATGGTGTTATTGACCTTAAATTTTACAGCCCTTCGGCGCATGATTTTTTGGGGTGATGTGGTCGGTATTACGTCCGTGCCGCTTTACTTTCCCAGAAAAAAATCCGGTACCCATTAAAGGCCGGGTGAACCCGGAAGCCGTCGTTTGAGATCGATCCCTACTCCTTGTCCTTTGTAGCCCAGTTCACTAACCACTGAGCTATCGCGGCTCCCAAAACTTTATATTGATTAGTAAACAATAAACTGGCTCCTATATGAGGTGAATTTATAAAACAATAAGGAGATATGAATGGTAATGTTAATTGGAAAAATAAGGCTCAGGAAATTGAGATGAATACGGTTTCGTTTGTAGAAGAATGTTTAGAATCTCCAAGGAGTTATTGAGTTATTAGCGGGTCATCGTCATTGCACTCCGAACATGTCCATAGGTGCTCAGATCCCCTCAGCAAGTCTTGCAGTGTCCAGCGATTGGCGACTCCAGTTCTGTGTTGGTTAATTAGTCTTCTTACACGTCCACTAAGTTTCTCGTTTCTGGCTGTGCCCATTTTAACTTCCATCTCTTTCATCTGAAGGAGTGACGTGGATGTGTGGTTGACGAAGTCATGTGCCCTTTCCACATCTCGGAGGACATTGATGATGTCCTTCCGATCCATTGGTTGATAGACCTCAGCAATAGCGCAGCTAGCCAACCTGTCCGCTCTTTCATTTCCCCGTACTCCCGCATGTCCAGGGACGTAGACAAAGGCGACCTTCCTTATTTCTGACTTGTGCAATGACTCTACCCATTACAAGCGTACAGAATCAAACATGAGAGACAAAACCGCTGGGACAACCTAATTTCAGAGGAAGAAGTATGTTTACAGCACTAGGAAAAAAATGACAGATAATCAACAACAGAATAAAAAACAAAGAACAATATATGGTCCGAAGCAGGATCGAACCCGTTCTCTTTGGCACAGCGTCTTCTTTAGTGGCAAGAAGGTTTTCGTGGCAACATACATCTTCCCCTGAAACGATTCGCTGATTATCGCCTCGGAAGTTTCCCTCTATGATAATATTCATTTATTATTATTTGTCTCCTGGGACAACGTAGCTCTGGGGTGTAGAAGATGTGACACAGCGCGAAAGATACTATAACATCACGGACAGCGAAACATTTTTTTTTGGGGGAAACCAACAATTCAAAGTAATGAGGTAAAGAACATGCAAGAGGTAAAGTTCACAGTCCCTCCACTCGTCAGAAGTGAAACGTACACCAAAACGGGGAATAGCAACACATAACTTCACAACAAGACTGTCGCGTACATTATTTAAATATATAAGCAAGAGCCGAATCATAAAAACGACCACACGTAGCCGCCATGACACCGGAAATCTTATTAACATCATGGACAGTGAAACATTTTTGGGGGAAACCAAAATTCAAAGTAATGATGTAAAGAACTTGCGAGTTGTGGACGCTAGAGTCAGATACACTTGACATGGCACATGATGATTTAAACATTTGATAATGAATCGCTAGACCATGGAAAATGCACCGTCTGCTGAATATCCACTTATGTACACTGTGAGTAAAACTGTTCATGCAGTGGCGTGATCACTAGCTGGGGAAGTGGGGGTGTTTTTTGATTGAGAGAGCCTAAGTGATGCGATGACTTTAAGAGCCTCAGTGATGCGATGACTGAGAGAGCCTCAGTGATGCGATGACTGAGAGAGCCTCAATGATGCGATGACTGAGAGAGCCTCAGTGATGCGATGACTGAGAGAGCCTCAATGATGCGATGACTGAGAGAGCCTCAGTGATGCGATGACTGAGAGAGCCTCAATGATGCGATGACTGAGAGAGCCTCAGTGATGCGATGACTGAGAGAGCCTCAGTGATGCGATGACTTAGAGAGCCTCAGTGATGCGATGACTTAGAGAGCCTCAGTGATGCGATGACTTCGAGAGAGCCTCAGTGATGCGATGACAGAGAGAGCCTAAGTAATGCGATGACTGAGAGAGCCTAAGTAATGCGATGACTGAGAGAGCCTAAGTAATGCGATGGTAACGCTTTGGCCTAGCAATGAAGTGTGTGTAGGTTCATCCGCTATGTGACGCGTTCCAGTCGATCCGGCTTGAAAATTAATAGGTACCTGAGTTACTGAACTCTATCTATCTATCTATTGTCCTTTCGAGCCGAAGACGGCACATAGGGCAGAACCACAATCTCAAAAACAGAAACCTTGCGTGCCAAAATGGCACATATTGCGGAGATTGCATTCAGTTGTTATGGAAACTAAACTCTAGAAAGATAATAACAGCCAGGAAAGCACTGGTCACCTCATCTCTTAATGCTGTGTAGTCTAGTACAGTTAAATCGTATAATTTTACCTTCTAAAAAATATAAATATCACTACAAACATAAGAGCTTTATCACAATCTCACGATTTCGTTAGATATAGAATCCCGCTACTGTCACGGAATTCGTGCTCTCTGATAAAGCACTAGCCTCCTCACCCCTTAACGCCGTGTGGTCTACTACAGTTAAATTTGTATAATGTTACCTTGTAAAAAGAATATACATGTCACTAAACTACAAGCTGTAGTTCAGAGCTACAAATACCTGGGACATACTATAACCAGAGATGGAAAATGTACAACTGAAATAAACAAAAGAATAGGAATGGAAAAAGTAATTTTAATGCCATGAAAAAATATACTAACATCAAAACAAATAACACCAGGGCTAAAACTAAGAATAGCAAAATGTTACATCTTCTCAATATTCCTGTATTTTCAGTACTATTATGTAAATCACTTCTGTTTTCGTTAGTCTGTAAATCACTTCTGTTTACGTTAGTAAGTAAATCACTTCTGTTTACGTTAGTCTGTAGATCACTTCTGTTTACGTTAGTCTGTAGATCACTTCTGTTTACGTTAGCCTGTAAATCCTTTCTGTTTACGTTAGTCTGTAAATCACTTCTGTTTACATTAGTCTGTAAATCCCTTCTGTTTACGTTAGTCTGTAGATCACTTCTGTTTACGTTAGTCTGTAAATCACTTCTGTTTACATTAGTCTGTAAATCCCTTCTGTTTACGTTAGTCTGTAGATCACTTCTGTTTACGTTAGCCTGTAGATCACTTCTGTGTACGTTATTCAGTACAAAGATGCGTGTTGAAATGATGAAACTCCATCTTCCCGGTAATACCAGGCACCGGAAGTACTCTTCAATTAATCAAATTTTAAAAAGATCCAAAGAAGTATCGATTCACCACTTTTAGGGCATGTGATGTTTGTCTCCATATTTAAAAATCGGCACAATGGATGACACATGGTCAGCACTAATTATAGCCGTCTTTCCTTTCAACATGGTTAGGAAATAAAATGTCGGATAATATTTTTCAGACAAGGTGAGGAGCATAAAGAAAGCTCTAGATACAGAAAGTTATGGAGGGACATGATCACCAACGCCAGCAGGTACGATACTAGATGATGATATGCCTTGAAATGGAACTGTTGAAAGAATCAACTCCATCTTTTTGTGTTCAGTACTTGAGTTTAAGTATTCGTGATCCAGTCACATATATCAGTCTGCAGCTTATCACACTTAATTAACTCAAAAAGCATTGGTCAGTTCAGGGTTGTTGACATCACCACATAGCTTCATTTAGGTTGAAGTTGGGGCGACACTGGGTGGTCTAGTGGCTGGCCCTGAGGATGTGGACACAAATATCCCGGGCTAGAATCCCGTCACAGTTTGTGGGAATTGTTTACTTCGAAATTCGTGTTATCTTCGTGGCTTCACAGTCCGTTGCTTCTGGGTAGTGAGATCCGTTGTCTAGCCCTCTCTGGGTAGTGAGATCCGTTGTCTAGCCCTCTCTGGGTAGTGAGATCCGTTGTCTAGCCCTCTCTGGTAGTGAGATCCGTTGTCTAGCCCTCTCTGGGTAGTGAGATCCGTTGTCTAGCCCACTCTGGGTAGTGAGATCCGTTGTCTAGCCCTCTCTGGGTAGTGAGATCCGTTGTCTAGCCCACTCTGGGTAGTGAGATCCGTTGTCTAGCCCACTCTGGGTAGTGAGATCCGTTGTCTAGCCCACTCTGGGTAGTGAGATCCGATGTCTAGCCCTCTCTGGGTATTGAGATCCGATATCTAGCCCTCTCTGGGTAGTGAGATCCGATATCTAGCCCTCTCTGGGTAGTAAGATCCGATATCTAGCCCTCTCTGGGTAGTAAGATCCGATATCTAGCCCTCTCTGGGTAGTGAGATCCGATATCTAGCCCTCTCTGGGTAGTGAGATCCGATGTCTAGCCCTCTCGGATAACGCCAATAAACATAATGGTCATGTTTGCAGCCGTGCACGTTAAAGAAACATTGGTAGCTAAAGGTTAAAAAAAAACAGAGTAGGACAAAATTGGCCGCCGAGCGGGACAAAATTAAGTAAATCTGCTCACGCTGAAGACCGATATTTCGGGCCGAAATTATCGTGGCATTGTCGTAAAACTAGCGACAGAACGTATTTACGCCCACTTAACGCTAAGAAGAAAAAAAAGTCGTGGTCCACGGCACCACGATGAGGTTTATGCTGCGCAGTTACTGTTATACATGTAGCCCAGTGCATCCGATTTCTACATATTTGTGTTTTGTTTTGTCTGGCCCTAACATAACGATATGTCAGACCTGAGTGACGCGTCAGGAACATTCCTGCAACTGACGCAGATCTACACGTGAATACATAAACAGAGAGACTTACAGAGAGACGTAAAGAGATTAATATAGAGCGATGCAAAGAGTGACAAATAGAGACACTCTCTGAGAGACGTAAAGAGATTAATACAGAGCGATACAAAGAGTGACAAATAGAGACATTCTCTGAGAGACGTAAAGAGATTAATACATAGCCATACAAAGAGTGACAAACAGAGACACTCTCTGAGAGACGTAAAGAGATTAATACATAGCCATACAAAGAGTGACAAATAGAGACACTCTCTGAGAGACGTAAAGAGATTAATACATAGCCATACAAAGAGTGACAAATAGAGACACTCTCTGAGAGACGTAAAGAGATTAATACATAGCCATACAAAGAGTGACAAATAGAGACACTCTCTGAGAGACTTACAGAGAGACGTAAAGAGATTAATACAGAGCCATACAAAGAGTGACAAATAGAGACACTCTCTGAGAGACTTACAGAGATTAATACAGAGCCATACAAAGAGTGACAAACAGAGACACTCTCTGAGAGACATACAGAGAGACGTAAAGAGATTAATACAGAGCGATACAAAGAGTGACAAATAAAGACACTCTCTGAGAGACTTACAGAGAGACGTAAAGAGATTAATACAGAGCGATACAAAGAGTGACAAACAGAGACACTCTCTGAGAGACTTACAGAGAGATTTTCTGAGAGACATACAGAGAGACAAACGGAGAGACAAAAAGAGACACTTTCTGAGAGACATACAGAGAGACAAAGTGAGAGACTTTCTGAGAGACAAACAGAGCGACTTTCTGAGAGACATACAGAGAGACAAACAGAGACTTTGTGAGAGACATACAGAGAGACAAACAGAGAGACTCTCTGAGAGACATACAGAGAGGCAAACAGAGAGAATTTCTAAGAGACATACAGAGAGACAAATAGAGAGAATTTCTAAGAGACATACAAAGAAACTTTCTGTGAGACATACAGAGAGGCAAACAGAGAGAATTTCTAAGAGACATACAGAGAGACAAATAGAGAGAATTTCTAAGAGACATACAGAGAGACAAACAGAGAGACTTTCTGAGAGACATACAGAGAGGCAAACAGAGAGAATTTCTAAGAGACATACAGAGAGACAAATAGAGAGAATTTCTAAGAGACATACAGAGAGGCAAACAGAGAGAATTTCTAAGAGACATACAGAGAGACAAATAGAGATACTTTCTGAGAGACATACAAAGAAACTTTCTGTGAGACATACAGAGAGACAAACAGAGAGATTTTCGGAGAGACATGTGAGGCAAACAGAGAGACAAACAGAGAGAAATACAGAGAAAAATAAAGAGACTTACAGAGAGACATACAGAAAGACAGAGACATACATAGACATAAAGAGAGACACAGAGAGAGGCACGGTGAGGCAGTAATTAACTGAAGAGCATTTGTAAGAGAAACAATTCAGACAAAGGTTGCAACGGGTTGACAATATCAAGAGATATCCAGGACAACCCATGACAACGTACGCCATCACGCTATGGTAGACAACCCTCTGATGCTATGACCGCACACAATGATGATAAATAGTTGTAGTTAGTCGAAGGCCCCGGCATCACTGCGAAGGACATACAATTCACAATTGCTCAACCACCCATGCCAGTGGATTAATCATAATTAACATTCAATCTCATTAAAGGATCCAAACATAGAAATACAGCTGCAGTCACCATCATAGAAGCTACTGTACACGCCAAAAGACATAATGCGAAGCCGCACCGAAATTGAGCACAGCTGAACTGTTCTCTGCCATACGATAACGTCATTCTTAGTAAGCTATATATAGTAATTAAAAGTAAAGTACCCCCGTCCCTCCAAGTGGCGTATAGGAAATATGGTGTTAGTGACCATACATTTTACAGACCTTCAGCACATGATTTTTGGGGGTAATGTGGTCGGTATTACGCCCGTGCCGTTTTACTTTCCCAGAAAAAATCCGATACCCATTTAAGGCTGGGTGAACCCGGAAGTCATCGGTTTGTATCGAACCCAACCTCTTGTCCTTTGTAGTCCAGTTCACTAACCAGCGAGCTATCGAAGCTATTTGATGATGAATAAATGGAGGCAATATCTTTGTAGTCCAGTTCACTAACCAGCGAGCTATCGAAGCTATTTGATGATGAATAAATGGAGGCAATATCTTTGTAGTCCAGTTCACTAACCAGCGAGCTATCGAAGCTATTTGATGATGAATAAATGGAGGCAATATCTTTGTAGTCCAGTTCACTAACCAGCGAGCTATCGAAGCTATTTGATGATGAATAAATGGAGGCAATATCTTTGTAGTCCAGTTCACTAACCAGCGAGCTATCGAAGCTATTTGATGATGAATAAATGGAGGCAATATCTTTGTAGTCCAGTTCACTAACCAGCGAGCTATCGAAGCTATTTGATGATGAATAAATGGAGGCAATATCTTTGTAGTCCAGTTCACTAACCAGCGAGCTATCGAAGCTATTTGATGATGAATAAATGGAGGCAATATCTTTGTAGTCCAGTTCACTAACCAGCGAGCTATCGAAGCTATTTGATGATGAATAAATGGAGGCAATATCTTTGAAAGTGCAGTCAGAACCCTTAAAGTTGTTGTCAGTCATCAAGTACAGTCGTCCACGTAGTTAAAGTTTGAATCGTGACATCACACACGCAATGATGTAAAAAAAAAAAAAAAGTAAAGTACCCCCGTCACGCCAAGTGGCGTATAGGGAATATGGTGTTGGTGATCATACATTTTACAGACCTTCAGCACATGATTTTTGGGGGTAATGTGGCCGTATTACACCCGTGCCGTTTTACTTTCCCAGAAAAAAATCCGGTACCCATTAAAGGTTTGGGTGAATCTGGAAGCCGTCGGTTGGGATCGAACCCCAACTCTTGTACACGCAATGATGTTCATCCTTTGTTATCGCTGACGTAGGCGAAGGCGCGGTCACATGGCAGCAGAGCTGGAACTTGTCAGCGACCCACAGCTGATGGTTTGCGCCAGGATCGGTAAACCAGAACAATCCAGACCCTGCTGCATCTCCCCGTGGTGCCTCCAGTAACAGACTAACCTGTCTAGTCTGACCAAGCGAGTACGGATCGAAGAGGGAAGACAACCTTGTGCTCAAAAATGTGATGAAGTCGGATGTGTTTGGGCGAAAGGTGCAAATATCACAGGTATACGTTAAACCACAACACGACGCAGACACGCCCACTTAACGTTCCTTTAAGGGCGGAGGACGAAGAGGTGTACTCCTTTAGTCATCGGGCGAACGGAAGCAAGCAATCAAGCATTACCATTTCCAGGAATTTCCTTTCCAAGAAACAAACAAATAGTGCTAACAATAACAATAGTAAATGAGTAACCGAGAGTTGTTCAAGAGCTGCAGGCAACGGGAGATGGATACGTTGATAACATACAATCAATGGAGAGATAAATACGTTGATAACATACAATCAATGGAGAGATAGATACGTTGATAACATACAATCAATGGAGAGATAGATACGTTGATAACATACAATCAATGGAGAGATAGATACGTTGATAACATACAATCAATGGAGAGATGGATACGTTGATAACATACAATCAATGGAGAGATAGATACGTTGATAACATACAATCAATGGAGAGATGGATACGTTGATAACATAAAATCAATGGAGAGATGCATACGTTGATAACATACAATCAATGGAGATATAAATACGTTGATAACATACAATCAATGGAGAGATAGATACATAGATAACATACAATCAATGGACAGATAGATACATTGATAACATACAATCAATGGAAAGATAGATACGTTGAAAACATACAATCAATGGAGAGATAGATACATTGATATCATACAGTCAATGGAGAGATAAATACGTTGATAACATACAATCAATGGAGAGATAGATACGTTGATAACATACAATCAATGGAGAGATGGATACGTTGATAACATACAATCAATGGAGAGATAGATACGTTGATAACATACAATCAATGGAGGGATAGATACGTTGATAACATGCAATCAATGGAAAGATAGATACATTGATAACATACAATCAATGGACAGATAGATACGTTGACAACATACAATCAATGGAGAGATAGATACATTGATAACATACAGTCAATGGAGAGATAAATACGTTGATAACATACATTCAATGGAGAGATAGATACGTAGATAACATACAATCAATGGACAGATGGATACATTGATAACATACAATCAATGGAGAGATAGATACGTTGATAACATACAATCAATGTAGAGATAGATACATTGATAACATACAGTCAATGGAGAGATAGATACATTGATAACATGCAATCAATGGAGAGATAGATACATTGATAACATACAATCAATGGAGGGATAGATACGTTGATAACATACAATCAATGGAGAGATAGATACATTGATAACATACAATCAATGGAGGGATAGATACGTTGATAACATACAATCAATGGAGGGATAGATACGTTGATAACATACAATCAATGTAGAGATAGATACATTGATAACATACAATCAATGTAGAGATAGATACATTGATAACATGCAATCAATGGAGAGATAGATACATTGATAACATACAGTCAATGGAGAGATAAATACGTTGATAACATACTATCAATGGAGAGATAGATACGTAGATAACATACAATCAATGGACAGATAGATACATTGATAACATACAATCAATGGAGAGATAAATACGTTGATAACATACAATCAATGGAGAGATAGATACGTAGATAACATACAATCAATGGACAGATAGAAACATTGATAACATACAATCAATGGAGAGATAGATTCGTTGAAAACATACAATCAATGGAGAGATAGATACATTGATAACATACAGTCAATGGAGAGATAAATACGTTGATAACATACAATCAATGGAGACATAGATACGTAGATAACATACACTCAATGGACAGATATATACGTTGATAACATACAATCAATGGAGGGATAGATACGTTGATAACATACAATCAATGGAGAGATAAATACGTAGATAACATACACTCAATGGACAGATATATACATTGATAACATACAATCAATGGACAGACAGATACGTAGATAACATACAATCAATGGAGAGATAGATACCTTGATAACATACAATCAATGGAGAGACAGATACCTTGATAACATACAATCAATGGAGAGACAGATACCTTGATAACATACAATCAATGAACAGACAGATACGTAGATAACATACAATAAATTGACAGATAGATACCTTGATAACATACAATCAATGGACAGATAGATACCTTGATAACATACAATCAATGGAGAGACATATACCTTGATAACATACAATGAATGGAAGACAAGTGACCCCTGTGATCAGGAAAGATCAGGAAACAATCACAAGAATTGTCACGTTGTGAACTCCAAAAGGTTGGCAATGGAATGGCAGACCAATAATAAGCTTGTAGAAAGCGGTGAAAAGGAGATGAACAGTGGATCAAACTTGAGGTTTCTCTCGAGTGACGATCAGGCCTTCCTTCTTCACAACAACTCCATAATCGAGATGGTCTTGGCCTATTTTATCCATCGCAAACAACAAAATATAAGAAAGAAAAACCGGCACGGCACTAGATAACGATGAATGATGAAATAATACTAATAACACCATAAGGCTAATTTTATCCCGACGTTGATTAGTCGTAAGTGGGCCGCAGCGTTTCGCCTATTGTAATCAATTTCTCATTTAGCGTTTATTTACGACTTTCGCTATCTGAAAAGTGCGAAAACTGTCGGCGCGTGAACCGGAAGTAATGAATCGGGCGCGTACTCGACGGATAGCGTTCAATTTAAAAACAATTTACGCAATTGGCGCTATAAATCGGTTACTTCTTCTTCTCTCCGCCTCTTTATTTTTCTGGGAAATCTGCAAAAATGACGGCTGTTACTACATGTGATGTTGCCTGGTGCTTACGTGTCTGTCCAATCTGAGGGATTTGTCACACGGAATCACAATCATGTGTCCGATCTTTCGAGCTTTACAGATCAATTACTGCAATTATCTTCAGATCATTCCATTTTAGTATTTACTTTGTTTTCCTAGAACTGTACTCTTGTTCTACTCCAAACTTTTCTAAGTGTCTTTTCTAGCTGGCAAACTTTCTCTCTTCATTCATTTCATTATGAGAATTAATGCAGTTGGCAATAACCAAATAAAATTAGGAGGAGCACCTCTACTAGATGTACAATCTTACATATATCTGGGCAGCAATATAGATAGAGAGGGAGGAACAGAAAATGATACCAACATAAGGATATCAAAAGCAAGAGGAGCTTTCATTGCACTGGGAAACATATGGAAGTCCAAAGAAATTAGGTTAAATACAAAAATAAAAATTTTCAACTCCAATGTTAAGTCGGTCCTATTATATGGCTGTGAAACATGGAGAACAGCAAAACTGACAATCATGAAGATACCGACTTTCATTAATGGATGCTTACGCAGGATAAAAGGATGGAAATGGCAGGACAAAATCACTAACATAGAATTATGGAAATGTACCAGTCAAACACCAGTGGATAAAGAAATACAGCGAAGACAATGGCGCTGGATAGGACACACACTGCGGAAGCCAACTGAGAGTATTACACAACAAGCCCGTTTTTGAATCCCCAGGGAAAAAGACAAAGAGGAACACCAAGTAATTCTTGGAGGAGACAGATAGAAGCAGAGATGAAGATGATGGGGAAGACATGGAATGATCATAAACGAATGCCAAGAAACAGAACGACTTGGAAAGTGTTTGTTGAAGACCTATGCTCCACAGGGAGCTGAAAGTGTTTGTTGAAGACCTATGCTCCACAGGGAGCTGAAAGTGTTTGTTGAAGACCTATGCTCCACAGGGAGCTGAAAGTGTTTGTTGAAGACCTATGCTCCACAGGGAGCTGAAAGTGTTTGTTGAAGACCTATGCTCCACAGGGAGCTGAAAGTGTTTGTTGAAGACCTATGCTCCACAGGGAGCTGAAAGTGTTTGTTGAAGACCTATGCTCCACAGGGAGCTGAAAGTGTTTGTTGAAGACCTATGCTCCACAGGGAGCTGAAAGTGTTTGTTGAAGACCTATGCTCCACAGGGAGCTGAAAGTGTTTGTTGGAGACCTATACTCCACAGGGAGCTGAAAGTGTTTGTTGAAGACCTATACTCCACAGGGAGCTGAAAGTGTTTGTTGAAGACCTATGCTCCACAGGGAGCTGAAAGTGTTTATTGAAGACCTATGCTCCACAGGGAGCTGAAAGTGTTTGTTGAAGACCTATGCTCCACAGGGAGCTGAAAGTGTTTGTTGAAGACCTATGCTCCACAGGGAGCTGAAAGTGTTTGTTGAAGACCTATGCTCCACAGGGAGCTGAAAGTGTTTGTTGAAGACCTATGCTCCACAGGGAGCTAAAAGTGTTTGTTGAAGACCTATGCTCCACAGGGAGCTAAAAGTGTTTGTTGATGACCTATGCTCCACAGGGAGCTGAAAGATAGAAAAAGAATTGTTTCTCTCCAACTGTGTTAAACTACCTTTCTTAATCTCAATCCCTCTTCAATTGTTAAACTATCTTTGCTAAACTCTATCTTTCTCAAAGTGTTAAAATCTATATTGTTACACTTTTTCTTCCACTGTTAAACTCTTTTTTTTAAACTCTGTCTTTCTCCAAATGTTAAAATTAATCTTTGTTTGTTCAAATGTATATTTTCCCACTGTAAATTCTTTTTTTTTCCAAATGTTAAATTCTATATTTCTCCATATGTTTATCTTTCTCCAATGTTAACCTCTATTTTCTACATCTCTTTGCTCTTTCTCCATTGTTAAACCATGTCGTCCAACATTTATTTACTCTATTTTTCTCCAACGGTTAAACTCTACTTCTTCCAAATTGTTCTCTCTATATTTCACCACCTCATTATTCTATCTTTCTCCAAAAGTTAAACTATATATTTTCCCACTTGTTTAGACTATCTTTCTCCAACTGTTAAACTCTATCTGTCTGCATCTGTTTACTCTTTCTAAAATGGTTAAACTCTAAATTTCTCCTTCTGTGAACTATATCTTTCTCCAACCTTTAAACTCTATATTTCTCTATCTGTGAACTATATATTCCTCCATTTCTCTATCTGTGAACTATATCTTTCTCCAACTGTTAAACTCTATATTTCTATATCTTTGAACTATATCTTTCTCCAACTGTTAAACTCTATATTTCTATATCTGTGGACTATATCTTTCTCCAACTGTTAAACTCTATATTTCTATATCTGTGAACTATATCTTTCTCCAACTGTTAAACTCTATATTTCTCTATCTGTGAACTATATATTCTCCATTTCTCTATCTGTGAACTATATCTTTCTCCAACTGTTAAACTCTATATTTCTATATCTGTGAACTATATCTTTCTCCAAATGTTAAACTCTATATTTCTATATCTGTGAACTATATCTTTCTCCAACTGTCAAACTCTATATTTCTATATCTGTGAACTATATCTTTCTCCAACTGTCAAACTCTATATTTCTATATCTGTGAACTATATCTTTCTTCAACTGTCAAACTCTATATTTCTATATCTGTGAACTACATCTTTCTCCAACTGTTAAACTCTATATTTCTATATCTGTGAACTATATCTTTTTCCAACTGTTAAACTCTATATTTCTCTATCTGTGAACTATATCTTCCTCCAACTGTTAATCTATATCTTTCTCCAAATGTTAAACAATATATTCTACACCTATAGACTTCTTCTTCTGCGATCATGACGTCATTCAGACTATGACTCCGGGCTCTCTTATGAGAAGTCAGCTGTCTGTTTCAATGATTCGGTTGCCCCGTTTAGTTTCTCTTCCAGGGAAGTGGGTGTGGGCCACATTGTCCTCTTCAGGTCTCTGTACTGGGGCAATCCTGTAGAACATGTTTTGTTGTCATGTTATCCAGCGTACAGTGGCATTGGCTGGTAGTTCCTATTTTGAGCTTGGTGAACATGTGGGTTCTCCTTCTGTTGTGGCCAGTGCGTAGGCGAAGTATGATGACTTGATCCCTTCTTGATAGTTGGAGGTATAACTCTTCATTATCGCTTCTCTTCACATCCATGTAGACCACCCTATTTTATCTTGTTAGCTGATGCAGGGGACCTCTGAAAGCTACTGAGTTAGGTACTCGGTGCACACCGTGAGCTGTGTGTTTCATCTGTCTCGATCATGTTTTGATATTCCAATTGTTTACGATGAATGATAATATCTAATGACAGGGAACAGTTGGCTGTGTTCACTTTCTGTGCGGTTTCGCCTTATGTCTTCTGGCGTGGGCTGAGGCTGCTATGATGGGGACTACAGCTACCTTTCTTTGTTTGGGAGATGAGTTAATAAATTGGATGGTTACACTGGTACGGGTGGTTGAGCAATTATGGATATTAATTCGTTTGCAGTGATACCAGGGCCTTCCATAACCAAAAAAATCAAAAGGGGACCTATATATATTATATATATATATATATATATATTATATATATTCTCCGGTTGACCATGACTGACATCCATTAAAAAAATATCGGTTCTATTTAGCTTGGTAAGAGCCCAGAACACTGACTTGTCCGCATGTTCTTTGTTCTCTAGCAGAGTGTTTTAGTCTGAGATACCGTTGTGTCCAACTTGATGTAGTTTCCATTTGGAAGAGAATAGGTATCGGAACTCACAGAGAAAGAGCAGACATGAGATGTTAAAAAAAAAAAAGTAACAGTGATAAAACATTGAAAATAAAATAAAAAAATAAGATATTGGAACACACACACAGAAAGAGAGAGAGAGAGAAGAGAGAGAGAGAGAGAGAGAGAGAGAGAGAGAGAGAGAGAGAGAGAGAAAAGAAGAAGAAAAAAATTAGATAAAAAAAATAAAGTGAAAAAAAACAATACTGTGGTAGAAAGAGAAGGAGAAAGAGATGAGATACAAAGAGATAAAGGAAAAAAGACAGAGTGGAAGAGAGAAAGGAGAAAGAAATGAGATACAAATAACAAAATAACGTGAAAAAGGCAATAGAGTGAGAGAACGAGAATGATACAGAAATAAGGTACAAAAGGATAAAGGGAAAAAGACAATAGAGTGGAAGAGAGAGTAGGGTGACTAACAAAAAAATAGAAAAAATAACGAGAGACACAAGAGACAAAGTGAACACGGCAGACAACAAATAGAGTGGAAGGGGACACACACTACAAGATACAGAAGACAGGGAATAAAATAGAGAAAAACATAGAGAATGAGAGAGATAGAGAAAGAAAGAGAGAGCGGTATTACATATAACCTACATAAAATATGGTAAAACTAAACAACAATTAAAGAGGGAAAAAAAAAAAGAAGATAATATTTCTAAATTGAACAATTAAACAGACAATAATGAAGGAAAGCAAAAATATATAATATATGCCGGTGGCCCGTTCTTCAGTATTTCACAGATAGCGAGTCATCGGCAGATTTATTACTTGTTCCGAAGATGCAAAAATAACAAATGAGCACAGATAAACATGAAGACTGTGTGATATCATAATTATCAATTAGGCACAAAATTTGATAAAAATAGGCAAAGAGAAACAATAAACAAAGCACGAAAGTTCAACAATGTTTTGTAAGGGTGTGTGTTTTTCCTTTCACAAAATCCGACAGAACTACAAATCTACTGCAAATGTTTTGTATTACGAGATCAGTCAGCCTAAAGTGATTGATGGAAATAGTTAACATAGATGGAGATTTGAAAAGTGGAGAACTTAATAAGATGGAATAAGAAAAGGACTGTGCATGTCTTCAGGGGAGACAGAGACACAAATGTGAACGAATTGTACACACGAACCTTGAGCTGTACATCTATTTTTGGAGAGACTTTGACAGCAGCTGATCGAATTTAGCAGATCTGAGATACGTGAGTTTCTATCCACAACAGGATTGCTGGTAAGAGAGTCATTGGTCAGATCTGAGATACGTGAGTTTCTATCAACAACAGGAATTCTAGCAATAGAGTCATTGGTCAGATCTGACATACGTGAGTTTCTACAACAGGATTGCTAGCAAGAGAGTCATTGGTCAGATCTGACATACATGAGTTTCTACAACAGGATTGCTAGCAAGAGAGTCATTGGTCAGATCTGAGATACGTGAGTTTCTATCAACAACAGGACTGCTAGCAATAGAGTCATTGGTCAGATCTGACATACGTGAGTTTCTACAACAGGACTGCTAGCAAAAGAGTCATTGGTCAGATCTGAGAATTTAAATCCACGTCACTTCTTCAGATGAAAGAGATGGGAGTTAAGATGGGCACAGCCAGAAATGAGAAACTTAGAGGACATGTAAGAAGACTTATCAACCAACACAGAACTGGAGTCGTCTGTCGCTGGACACTTCGAGAGTTGCTGAGGAGGGGATCTGAGCACCTATGGACATGTTTGGATGATGATGACCCGCAAATAACTCAATAACTCAATCTGGGAATAGTTTCCATCTAATGCTAGCGAGATATTCATTGACCAGATCTGAGATACGTGAGTTTCCATCTACTGCTAGCGAGATATTCATCTGCCAGATCTGGGGTATATTTGACAGCTTCTTTCTGACACCAGGCTTAATGCTCTAGCGACACGACCGCCGTCTAAATCGGACAGAGATCGAAATTTTGAAGGCATCAGGCGGTTGTCGCTAGGATCAGTAAACCATAAATGATCAAGACCTCATAACACCACCCATTCTCCAAACAGATTTTGAAAAAAAAAATGACAAAGAGTCATAATGAAAGATTACCCGAAGAGAATGCACTGAGGTCGGATGCACAGGGTTTAAATGAGTGTAAACCACAGCCTTCTGTAAACTATGACAAGCTGCAAATAACCTCCATCTGGAATACAGGAGAATATGGCGGATAGGCGGCAAGAGCCATTGAGGCTCAGTCTGAAAAGTGTTCCTTGTTGCAGTTTCCTCATATTCCAAGTCTGGCTTGCTGCAGGAGCTACTGAGTTTAGTGCTCTGTGCACACCATGAGCTGTGTTTTTCATCCGGATCGTGTTTCAATATTCCGATTGTTTACGATGAATGATGGTATCGTATGACGAAGGACGGTTCACCTGCGTTCACTATCGGTGCCGCCTGGCCTTATGTCTTTTGGCGTGCGCTGAAGCTGCTATGATGGGGTATGCAGCTGCCTTTCTTTGTTTGGATCCTTCAATGAGATGAGATGTTAATTTGGATGATTCCACTGGCACGGGCGGTTGAGGAATTATGGATTTTAATTCGTTTGTAGTGATACCGGGACCTTCGACTAATCATAGCTAACTAACAAGAACCTCAACTTAGCGCTCTGAACTAAGGACAGGGACACATGATGATGATAATTATACATGATCTTCAAGGTACAGGGGTAGGGTTCGATCCCAACCGACGGCTTCCGCGTTCACCCAGCCTTAAATGGGTACCGGATTTTTTTCTGGAAAAGTAAAGCGGCACGGGCGTAATACCGACCACATTACCCCAAAAATCATGTGCCGAAGGTCTGTAAAATTTATGGTCACGAACACCATACTCCCTATACGCCACTTGGCATGACGGGGGTACTTACTCTTGAAGGTACATGCGAGCTATCACTGTAGAATAGTGTTTTTAGCCCAAGTGTAAGGTCAACAGCCCAAGTGTAAGGTCGACAATTGCAGCAAAGCCACCATTTGAGGGCTAACAAATAACCTGGAAAGTGGTTTTTCTGCTTTTAAAATCACACAAGACAACTGTAATAGCTGATTGTTCCATTACCGGCAATGAGACAAGACTGTGCTGAAAGTTGTCGGCGACCCATAGCTGACTGTTCCACCATAGGAAATGAGACAAGACAATGCTGAAAGTTGTCGGCGACCTATAGCTGACTGTTCCACCATAGGTAATGAGGCAAGACCGCAACAGGAACTGAACTGAAAGTAGTCGGCGACCAATAGCTGACTGTTTCATCGTCTGTACTGAGGCAAGACTCCAATAGTAACTGAGCTGAACGTAGTCGGTGACCCATAGCTGACTGTTTCATCGTCTGTACTGAGGCAAGACTCCAATAGTAACTGAGCTGAACGTAGTCGGTGACCCATAGCTGACTGTTTCATCGTCTGTACTGAGGCAAGACTCCAATAGTAACTGAGCTGAACGTAGTCGGTGACCCATAGCTGACTGTTTCATCGTCTGTACTGAGGCAAGACTCCAATAGTAACTGAGCTGAACGTAGTCGGTGACCCATAGCTGACTGTTTCATCGTCTGTACTGAGGCAAGACTCCAATAGTAACTGAGCTGAACGTAGTCGGTGACCCATAGCTGACTGTTTCATCGTCTGTACTGAGGCAAGACTCCAATAGTAACTGAGCTGAACGTAGTCGGTGACATCGGCATTGAGGAAAGACCACAAAAGTGCCTGAACTGAAAAGGGTCGTCGACCCATAGCTGACTGTACCACCATCAATAACCGAGTTATTTTAACAGAGATGGGAGGGAAAACCCCAACAGTACCTGAACTTAAAGTATTCGGCGACTCATAGCTGATTATTCCATAATTGGTAACCGATTTTTGAATAGTGAAATGAGGCAAGACTACAAAAGTACTTTGAGCAAAAAGTGATTTGGCGACCCATAGCTGACTTTTGAGTCAATATGAGCGTCAGCAGACGGCCGAGTACTTACTCCATCTCTTCTGTGTGCACTGGGTTACATCGCTCGTGTGGCTACTACTGCCCTGACTACGGCGAGGAGAGGAAAGAATATAGCCACTGTCACCTGCGACGCATGTCGTAAATAGCGACTAAGTAAGACTTTGGGATATCTTAGTCGAAGCTGAAGGCACCTTCAGTGCGTTCTCTAGTGTATGGTCTGTTTCTTACTGGGGCACGTTCTGTTGAAGGGGTCTGAGGAGGGTCTGAGAACCGTTCTGAGGAAGGGTCTGAGAACCGTTCTGAGGAAGGGTCTGAGAACCGTTCTGAGGAAGGGTCTGAGAACCGTTCTGAAGAAGGGTCTGAGAACCGTTCTGAAGAAGGGTCTGAGAACCGTTCTGAAGAAGGGGTCTGAGAACCGATCTAATGAAGGGGTCTGAGAACCGTTCTGAGGAAGGGGTCTGAGAACCGATCTAATGAAGGGGTCTGAAGAATGGTTCTGAGGAAGGAGTCTGAGAACCGTTCTGAAGAAGGGGTCTGAGAACCGTTCTGAGGAAGGGGTCTGAGAACCGTTCTGAGGAAGGGTCTGAGAACCGATCTAATGAAGGGGTCTGAGAACCGTTCTGAGGAAGGGGTCTGAGAACCGATCTAATGAAGGGGTCTGAGAACCGTTCTGAGGAAGGGGTCTGAACACTATGTAGTTGTCTGCTGTGCAATGAAGATGATCTGTTAACTAAACTAAACTAAACTAAACTAAACTAAACTAAACTAAACTAAACTAAACTAAACTAAACTAAACTAAACTAAACTAAACTAAACTAAGCTGGACTACACGTCAAATATCTAAGTGCATCATTAGTCCTAAAGCGGAGGAATCACAGATAAACAAGCCTGAACAAAATAGTAGGAATCGAAGAGGAATGGCAACACAATTCCCAAATATACCATGCTGGAATCGGATGCACTGGGTCGAAATGCGCCAAAACGGTAATACGCTGTAAACCACAACACGACACATCAACATCCACCTAAAACCCTTGATAGGGTGGACGATGAAAGGAAGTTATTGGCTGAATGGAGAAGAAGAGAAGAAGAAAGAAAAAGAGGTATAAAGAAGACTATTTAAAAAAAAAACAGCCTTGAGTAAATGAAGTGGGAGGCGTGTCATTACAAGGAACAATGTCAATCTAATTCTTTGACATTTGCTCAACTTCACAGCTCTAATGTTTGTTGCTACTTCTCTTATTTGATAATTGACTCATTTATATTAACTCTTCCATAAACACCGGAAAAACGTCTCTGGTGTATGCGCAACATTTAATGTCCAAATATTGATATGTCTTCCTAGTGCGACATTTAATGTCCAAATATTGATATGTCTTCCTAGTGCGACATTTAATGTCCAAATATTAATGTGTTTTCCTAGTGCAACATTTAATGTCTTAATATTGATATGTCTTCCTAGTGCAACATTTAATGTCCAAATATTGATGTGTTTTCCTAGTGCAACATTTAATGTCTTAATATTGATATGTCTTCCTAGTGCAACATTTAATGTCCAAATATTGATGTGTTTTCCTAGTGCAACATTTAATGTCTTAATATTGATATGTCTTCCTAGTGCAACATTTAATGTCCAAATATTGATATGTCTTCCTAGTACGACATTTAATGTCCAAATATTGATATGTCTTCCTAGTGCGACATTTAATGTCCAAATATTGATATGTCTTCCTAGTGCAACATTTAATGTCCAAATATTGATATGTCTTCCTAGTACGACATTTAATGTCCAAATACGTAGGGAGGTCAAAAAGTAATGCACACCAATTTTTTTTCTCGGAAACTATTCGGGCAAAATGTGTGAAATTTTCACAGATTGTAGCTGAACATCCCCTTTACACTACCTATTTTTCAACATAATCTCCGTCCAAGCGTATTGCCTTACGCCAACGCGAAACTAGGTTATGAATGCCTCGTTTGTACCAAGTTTTGTCCTGCTCGCGTAGCCATTTTTTAACTGCCCGGATCACACCCTCATCATTGTCAAAGTGTGTCCCACGCAGGAATTTTTTGAGTGATCCAAACAGATGGAAATCTGAGGGAGCCAGATCAGGGCTGTAAGGAGGATGGGGCAGTACAGTCCAACCAAATTTGTTGATTGCTTCCCGTGTTACCAGACTTGTGTGAGGGCGTGCATTGTCATGTTGAAGCAACAAATCTGCAGATGGCTTATTAGGCCGAACACTGTGGAACCGATTTTTGAGTTTTGTCAGTGTATTGATGTAAGCTGTCGAGTTGATTGTCTCACCTCTTGTCATTACATCAACAAGAATCACACCATCAATGTCCCAGAAGACAGTGATCATCACCTTTCCGTCTGATGGAGATGTTTTGAATTTTTTTCTTTTGGTGACTGCGGATGATGCCATTCCATTGACTGCATTTTTGTTTCAGGCTCATAATAATGTGCCCACGTTTCGTCACCGGTAACAATTTTTGACAAAAACATTTCTCATTCAACACCGAAACGCTCCAACAATTCAGAACAGAATGTTTTCCTTTGAACTCTGTGATCATTTGTTAGGCACCGAGGAACCCATCGAGCGCAAATCTTTGAATATCCAAAAGTTTTAAAAATTGCGATTGCACTTCCCTTGCTGACTGTAAGCTGCAATGCCAATTGCTGACTAGTGATACGCCTATCCTTACGAATAATGGGATCAGCCCGGTTTAACATGTCTGTGCTGGTAGCCGAGGCAACACGTCCAGAACGCGGTAAATCATGCAGCTCCACTCGTACACTTTCTGCAGCTTTAATTCTCTGAACCCAGCGACTAACTGTGCTCCTATCGACTGCAGAACAGTCGTTTATGAATGTTTGCCACAGTTTCTTTTCCGCAACCAGAAATTCTATGACAATTCGCTGTTTGTAACGGACATTGTTGACAAGCTCCATTTTAACGGTTCATAGATTGCGTAATATTTATCAGAATGCTGTGCAATTTGATACACATAATTGGAACATGTCATATTCCAAGTGTGCAAAATTTCATATTCCTATCTTTATTATTAACCGAGAAAAAAATTGGTGTGCATTACTTTTTGACCTCCCGTATTATTATTATTCCGAATATTAATTTTTTTTTCCATAGTACGACATTTAATGTCCTAATATTAATGTGTGTTCCTAGTACGACATTTAATGTCCAAATATTATTGTGTCTTCCTACTACGACATTTAATTTCCGAATATTAATTTTTTTTTTCCATAGTACGACATTTATATAGCCCTTATTATATGGCCCTTTTCGTCTTGTCAGACAGTCTAGTGGAGGCTATTGCGTATTTTTTTGAGGTATTGTTTTTGCCGAACAGCTTCTCTCGTGGCTAATTCTACCAATGTTTGACAAACACACGCGGTCACATAATGAACAGGTCAGGCTCGCTGGTCCACAGGGTTTACCATCCTTTTTCATGAGTCTCTTCTCTTCTAAGTCCTGTCTTAGAACAGTCTCAAATGTTGTTATACCGTTCCTTATACGTGCTCTCCATGATGTGCGATCACTTGCCAGATGTTGCCAGTCGTTTTCACAGATGGCGAAGTCTTTCAGAGATGATTTGCAGATATCTCTATATCGTAGTTTAGGTCTGCCGATTTGTCGTTTTCCGTGTTTTAGCTCGCCATATAGTATTTGCCTAGGAATGCGTTTTTCTTCCATCCGTTGGACATGCCCCAGCCATCTTAGCCTTCGACTTCTGAGCATCGACATGATTGTTAGGGTCTTAGCACGTTGCAGGACAGTTAAGTTGGTTATTTTGTCTTGCCATTTGATGTGCATTATTTTGCGGAGACATCGCATGTGGAAGACATTTAGTCTTTTTTTTGGTTTGAGTATGTTGTCCAGGTTTCGGATCCATATAGTAGTGTGCTAAGCACACAAGTTTGATATATTAAGAGTTTAGTCTTTTGAGTTAGTTTCGACATTTAATGTCCTAATATTAATGTGTGTTCCTTGTACGACATTTAATGTCCAAATATTATTGTGTCTTCCTAGTACGACATTTAATGTCCAAATATTGATGTTTCTTCATAACACTACAATTAATGTCCAAATATTGACAGGTCTTCCTAACAATATTCGTATGTCCCGTACGTGTTATAATGAAATACAAACATAAATTAAATTAATGAATGGTGAGCTGACGTCGTTCGATCGTTCACAAACATTGCCACCTAATCATTTCCACCTAATCATTTCCACCTAATCATTTCCACCTAATCATTGCCACCTAATCATTGCCACCTAATCATTGCCACCTAATCATTGCCACCTAATCATTGCCACCTAATCATTGCCACCTAATCATTGCCACCTAATCATTGCCACCTAATCATTGCCACTTAATCATTTCCACTTAATCATTTCCACCTAATCATTGCTAGTTAATCATTTCCGCTTAATCATTTCCACTTAATCATTTCCACCTAATCATTTCCACTTAAACATTTCCACTTAATCATTGCTACTTAATTATTTCTACTTAATTATTTCTACTTAATCATTGCTACTTAATTATTTCCATCTAATCATTGCTACTTAATCATTTCCACTTAATCATTTCCACTTAATCATTTCCACTTAATCATTTCCACTCAATCATTGCTACTTAATTATTTCCATCTAATCATTGCTACTTAATCATTGCCATTTAATCATTGCTACTTAATCATTTCTACCTAATCATTGCTACTTAATTATTTCCACCTAATCATTGCTACTTAATCATTTCCATTTAATCATTGCTACTTAATCATTTCTACCTAATCATTGCTACTTAATCATTTCCATCTAATCATTGCTATTTACTCATTTCCATCTAATCATTGCTACTAACTCATTTCCACCTAATTATTGCCACCTAATCAATTCCACCTATTAGTTGCCACATAATCATTGTTAGTTAATGATTTCCACCTAGTTATTTCCAACAACCGTTGCCACCTAATCATTTTCACCTAATTATTTCCACATAATAATTGTCACTCAAAAATTGCCACATAATCACTGCTACCTAGTCATTGCTACTTAATCATTTCCACCTAATCACTTTCACATAGTCATTTCTACATAATAATTGCCACCTAATCATTACCACCTAGTCTTAACTACTTAATTATTTCCACCTAATCATTTCCACCTAATAATTGCCACCTAATCATTTCCACCTAGGCATTCCTACTTAATCATTTCCACATAGTTACTTCCACGTAATACACCTAATCATTTCCACCTAGGCATTGCTACTTAATCATTTCCACATAGTTACTTCCACATAATAATTTCCACTTAATCATTTCCACCTAAATTCAATATAGGTGACAATGCACAAATCCAAGTAAGATAACTCTCTGCGAAAGTACAACGTAATTCCGAGAATTATCGAGTTTTAAATATCACTACCGGATGGGACAGAACATGGTCGCCTACATCACTCAGGCCACAGAGCTGAGGGGAATGTTTAGGAAAACACCCTAATGCTTGTGACGTCATGAGCTATATATATACACCGCTGACGTCATTTTACCCACAACCTATACTTATAACCTCACAGGGTTTGGGTTGTTCCCCCTCAGTGGGCAGGCTTGAGATATATAGGTGGCTCAGGACGGAACCATCCTTCTTTAGATGAGATTAACTTACAAGTGAATTTCAATCAAGTATTTTTTGCTGATTGAATTCTATTAAGTTAGCAATCAATTCTATAAAATTATGAATTAAGTGTATCGATATCCTTGATTGTAAATCAATTTTATCGGGAGAGAAAATCAACTCAACATAAATTAATGTAAACATCATTTGTCATAACAAAAATTAACTCTATCAGAATATCAATTAACTCTATCAGAACAGAATTTAGCTCTATCAGAACAGAAGTTAGCTCTATCAGAGTAAAAGTTAGCTTTATCAAAATAGACGTTAGCTCTATTAGAATAAAAGTTAGCTCTTTCAAAATAAAATCTAGCTCTACCAGAATGGAAGCTAGCTCTATCATGTTAGAAGTTAGCTCTATCAGAATAGGAAGTTAATTATATCAGAGCAGAAACAAATTCTATCACAACCAAATGAAATTGATCAAAATCAAACATCAGTTTTATCAGAACAGAAATGAATCGGATCATATTTGTTATCACTTTATCAAAACATAAATCAGTTCAACAGATTATAAATCAAATCAAATATGATATAGTAAAACAAATTACAAGAAATAATATATTTAGTTATTTAAAAAAAAATATTTGAGCGAAACAAATTATTTGAACATAACCAAACAATAAACCTTGTTAAAGTAATCAACGCTCCCAGCGTCGATTTGATCGGAAAGGTTCGGTACTGTAGCCGATGACAGCGTTTATTTGGAGATAACACACGCTGCTAATCCACAGCTTGTGTTTAGGTGTTATTTCTTTGCTTAATTTGGTTGTTTAACGCGTGCCCATTAGGAGCTCAGATAACGACGCCTGGGTCCCTGAATGGGGTATATGAAACTTCAAATAATGATCTCGTTATAGCAAAGTCGCTTAGAGTTGTAAGGAGAGTCGGTTTATAAATCCCACGGCACAATATTCACAATTTTTGTGTAGAAAAATAATTGTAAAGTATAGCTAAACAGGAGCTGGGTATGTCATTTGTTGCTACATATGGGAAAGAGGTAGTGTGCTGTTGTCAGGTGAGTTGTGTATTTGATGGCCGTTGATGGCGTAGTGTTGCTGCATTTGCTGAAGTCGCTGCTGGGCTGTGAGGAAGGCAGTCTGCTGTTCGTTGCTGATGCTGTGTTCGGATTGTCCGGGGAGATACATGGAGATGAATTCCCGAATCTCGTTGCCCGTCTGCATGAGGGAGGCGGCGGTGTAGGGAGATTTGCTGGAGGATGTGTGCGATGAAAGGCCGGAAGGCTGGACCCCTTGTGTGGGCGTGCCGGTTTCTCGTTTGATGCCAGGCGTGTTGGAGTGACCCTGTGGTGTCGGGGACATGTTGTGGGTGGCGTAGGGGTTTATAGGATTCATGCCCATGTTGTAGCTGTTGGCGCCGTTCATGTAGCTGCCAGGGTTGACCTGATTCTGCATAGCTTGGGTTGAGAAGTTGGAGTAGTACTGCGCTGAGGACAACCCTGGAAGGTGGCTGCTCATTTGTTGATAAGGGTTGTGCTCGCTCATCATATGGGCGTACCCGTTGGACATGTATGAGTTCATATGTCCTGAATACATCCCAGATGGGTCTCTGCTTATTTGACCCATCCCCGGGTTTGGCATCCCTGGTATTCCGTATTTGTCTTTCTTCATTAATGTCTTAGTCTTGCGGCGCGGTCTGTACTTGTAATCTGGGTGCTCTTTCATGTGGATCGCTCTCAGCCTCTTCGCTTCGTCTATAAAGGGTCGCTTCTCCCCTTCGCTGAGGAGCTTCCATTCAGCTCCTAACCTTTTGCTGATTTCTGAATTGTGCATTTTCGGGTTCTCTTGCGCCATCTTTCTTCTCTGGCCACGTGACCATACCATGAACGCGTTCATTGGTCGCTTGACACGGCTGGGGTCAATGATGTTTTTAGAGTTTGTCGAGTTATTATTTGTGGGGCTTCCAGCATTTCCGTTTCCGTTTTGTCCGTGGTTTGTCTGCGACAGGTCGGAATGTCCAACAGACCCGGGACGCGGTGACGTCTGCTGTGGATGCATGGAGTGATGCGATTGGTGGAGCTGGGCGCTGGACGCAGTTGAAAGTTGCGCCTGGGGTAGCTGGTGCAGTATGGGAGACTTCACATCTGGCTCCATCATCATCATCATTTTGGAGCGATGTGAGTCTTCCCCGTCAAATCCTGAGTGAAAAATGTTGAGGCCGTGTATAGATCAACTAAAGGGAAATAAAAATTAGATGAATTCTTTGATCAAATAAGAGTTTAAACAAGCGACCGTTAGTCACGCTTGTACCAACGATTAGTGATGACATACACAACTAATGCACACACATAATATTGTCAATTTGGAAAGTTGAATTTCAGGAAGTTGAATATTAATTGTTGTTCCTGAAAGTAGACTTCCAAGATAATGAATATTAACTACCGTCGCTTAAAGTTGAATTCAATTACTCTTCAATATTAATTACCGATCCTGAAAGTTGAATACAATGAATCTTGAATACTAACTGCCGATCTAGAAAGTTGAGTTCAATGAATCTTCAATATTAATTGACGATCTTGAAAGTTGAGTTCAATGAATCTTCAATATTAATTGCCGATCTTGAAAGTTGAGTTCAATGAATCTTCAATATTAATTGCTGATCCTGAAAGCTGAATTCGATTAATCTTCAATATTAATTCCCGATCCCTAAAGTTGAATTCATGAATCCTGAATATTAATTACAGATCCTGAAAGTTGTAATACACCAATCCTATACTTCAGGTTGTAATATATATTTTAGGAAATGTGATGTCTCAAGGATAATTAACCACCAACATACACATCACTTTAGCAGCACGGGCGGTCTCACCCAATCGGACACTTTTACCCAATCAATCTTCCAAATTGGACCTTTTTGAAATATTTCCCTAAACAAAACATGCATGTTTCATCATGCTGTCAAGTTGCTCAAATCCAGTTAATGAAAACTGTCGACATTGTTTATGGATTTAAATAGAAAATTAAATTCACAAAACTTTCTGTTATCCGCGATCCAGCATTGGTTGGATTTAGTGATGAACAATGAGAAGTATGCGTCGTATGTCTGTGATCATTATCAGATTGCTGCTGGGTCTCAAGAAGAACTTATTTGGTGGCAAAATGGCCAGAACAAAGGCTTCAAATAGAAGGCAAAAGTATAAAGTTGGGCTGGTCAGTGTTTGGAGATTCACACTTCTAGAACTCAGTCCTTGCTGGCACCTGAAAGAGAGAAACACGGGTTTTAGACATCTAATTGTGGAGAGTTTCACTTAAATACGGGTTTTAGACATCTAATTGTGGAGAGTTTCACTTAAACACGGGTTTTAGACATCGAATTGTGGAGAGTTTCACTTAAATACCGGTTTTAGACATCTAATTGTGGAGAGTTTCACTTAAATACGGGTTTTAGACATCTAATTGTGGAGAGTTTCACTTAAATACGGTTTTTAGACATCAAGGGATGGACACATAACAGCGTGTCAGAATATACCAACAAGACAAAATGATTACAGAGATAAATAAGTGACAACAACATCAACAGATGGACAGATCATCACAATATTGATAGATCATCAAGAGATGAACAAATCATCAAAAAGATTGACAAATCATCAAGAAATGGACGGATCATAAAGAGATGGGTAAATCATCAAGAGATGGACAAATCAACAGATGGACATATTATCAACTGATGGACAAATCAACAGATGGACAAATCATAAAGAGATGGCAGATCATCAACAGATGGATAAATCATCAACAGATCGTCAAATCATCAAGAGATGGACAAATGTTAAAAGATGGACTAATCATCAATAGATGAACAGATCATCAACAGATGAACAGATCATCAACTGGTGGATAAATCATCAAGTGATGGAGACAAATCATCAAGAGATTGGCGAATTATCAAGAGATAACAAAAACAAAATTCATCAATCGCATAGACGCTCGCCTTTCCAATTCTCGGTGTAACATCCAACTTCGTTGTGTGTCCATGATGATACCAATACCTCGGTAGCCTAGTTGGGAAAACCACCTGACTGGCTAACGACGTTCGGACAACCCGTATTCAATTCCAGCTGGAAACAGTGTGGGTTGTACTCGCGGTTGAGAAAAAAATCCCCCCACCCCCGGTCGATCCAGCCGCTGGCAGAAATGGGTTACCTGGTAGTACTCTGGAAAGGAGCGGAATGCCGCCTCGCATCGTGAGTTTAAATGTTTGAAGCGACACTATCCAGAAGTCTTCGAACACTTCGGGAGCCGCGATAGCTCAGTAGTTAGTGAACTGGACTACAAAGGACAAGGGGTAGGGTTCGATCCCAACCGACGGCTTCCGGGTTCACCCAGCCTTAAATGGGTACCGGATTTTTTTTCTGGGAAAGTAAAGCGGCACGGGCGTAATACCGACCATATTACCCCAAAAATCATGTGCTGAAGGTCTGTAAAATATAGGGTCACTAACACCATATTTCCCTATACGCCACTTGGCGTGACGGGGGTACTTTACTTTTTTACTTCGAACACTTCCGGATAAGCGGTCGAGCACATATGGGTGAAAATTCGCGTGCTAAGACGCTGATTAAAGTCTCGTACTTTACCTTAAGTTTAACTTTATCGTTACTTTACGTTTAACTTTATCATTACTTTACGTTTAACTTTATCATTACTTTACGTTTAACTTTATCATTACTTTACGTTTAACTTTATCATTACTTTACGTTTAACTTTATCATTACTTTACGTTTAACTTTATCATTACTTTACGTTTAACTTTATCGTTACTTTACGTTTAACTTTATCATTACTTTACGTTTAACTTTATCATTACTTTACATTTAACTTTATCGTTACTTTACGTTTAACTTTATCATTACTTTACGTTTAACTTTATCATTACTTTACGTTTAACTTTATCGTTACTTTACGTTTAACTTTATCGTTACTTTACGTTTAACTTTATCGTTACTTTACGTTTAACTTTATCATTACTTTACGTTTAACTTTATCATTACTTTACGTTTAACTTTATCGTTACTTTATGTTTAACTTTACCTTGATAAGCAAGAAAGTATAGATTCTTGTTCCTTCAAAGTAACTGATCTAGTGACAGCTATTTCTTTTGAAAAACTATCTCTTTGTTTATGCACAGCCCAGCAAGTGACAATTTTTTTTTTTAAAATGAAGGATAATGTGGTATGGTAACAGATTAACTACATGGCGATAATTTGCTAGGTACTCAAGAAAGGAAATAAAAATAAGTCACCTCCCTGCGGTCTAGCGCTTGGTCAGCTTCTGATTGAACTGAAATAGGTGGGTGGGCTGACCAACTATATATCTCCCTGATCCGGCAGTCAGGTGAGAAGTAAAAAGGAGAGGTTCTAAAATATGGGGAGGTGGGTACAAGATACCTATAAACTGTATATCTAACTATGTGCGTGTACACCGAACAGATATAAGAAATGTGTGGTAGGTGTCCTATGTGTATGAGAGCGATATGTTCATGCCTTGGGGGACAGCGAACCCAACTGGACAATGAGGCGATTCTCAAGGGCGAACCGGCTGCGATTGCTGGAGTAACATGAGGCAATACCAGTGACTTGCATGTCAGGTTTACCACTCTGGTCAGGGGAGTTGAAATGGGAAGACACCGGGCTGTCAGTCTTTTGCTCAACATCACGGAGATGCTCACAAAATCTGTCACTCAAGCGTCCTCCACTTTCACCCACATACATCATCTGGCAGTGCTTGCATATTATGGTGTAGATGATATTCCGTGACACACAAGTAAACTCCTCTTTGATGTTGAATCTCCTATTTGGGAACAAGACCGAATCGGTACAAAGCACGTAGTTACAAGTTCTGCAAACTCGACGCCCACAGCACACGGTGCCAAGGTGTTTGTGGTTTGAGCGGGGCAGGCGACCCGTGACAAGAATGTCTCTCAAGACTCCTGTCGCGTTTGAAGGCGACCAAAGGAGGATCACTGAAAAGCAGGCCGATACTGGTGACCAGTGCTGATACGTCACCACTGGTCATTCCGTCCATCTATTGCAGGCTGCTCAACAGTAATGTTTTAATAGTACTCATATATATATAAATACCTTGAAACGTATATATGTCGATAAATTAAAATACATTTATGTTTCGGTACATTGAAACAGGCATATATGTCGGTAGTTGGTAAAACCACCCGACTGGACTACCGACGTTCGGACAACCCGTGTTCGATTCCCGTTGGGAGCAGTGTGAGTTGTACTCGTGGTTGGAAAAAAAAAATACCCCGACGGTCGACCCAGCCGTTGGCAGAAATGGGTACCCTGGGAAGGTGAGGAATGTCGCTTCGCATCGTGAGTTTCGATGCTTGAGGCGACACTATACAGAAGTCTCCGAACATTTCTGGATAGACGGCCGAGCACATATGGGTGGAAACTCGCGTGTTAAGACGCCGGTTCAAGTCTCGTACTTTACCTTTACATATACATCAGTACATTTGTGTGTAGATGTCAGTACATTGAAACACGTATATATGTCGGTACATAAAAAACATATATATATATATATCAGTACATTAGATGACATAAATATGTCAGTACGTTAAAACACGTATATATGTCTTACATTAAATGACATATATATGTCAGTACATTAAAACACACGTCGTTAACTGTAGTGTATGTGAATGAATGAAATGAGAGATAAGAGGGAGGGCGATAACTTCTACTTCAAACATTTCCTTATGATTACAGCGTGCCCTTGACGTTTGTTAATTTCTGAGCAGGTGACGCAACAATAGTACCACACGACGTAACGTATGACGAAACAGTTACACGTGACGTAGTAGATGTTACCACATGATGTAACAGGTGCATCAGATGACGTATAGGTGACGTTACAGTTGAACTGCCTGACGTCACGGGTAGATCAGATGGCGTAATATGTGCCGTTACTGTATACCTGAATGTCGTAATAGGTGATGTTACAGTAGAACTGAATGTCGTAATTGGAAGATCAAATGATGTAATAGGTGACGTTACAGTAGAACTGAATGCCGTAATATGAAGATCAGATGACGTAATAGGTGACGTTACAGTAGAACTGAATGTCGTAATAGGAAGATCAGATGACGTAATAGGTGACGTTACAGTAGAACTGAATGTCGTAATATGAAGATCAGATGACGTAATAGGTGACGTTACAGTAGAACTGAATGTCGTAATAGGAAGATCAGATGACGTAATAGGTGACGTTACAGTAGAACTGAATGTCGTAATATGAAGATCAGATGGCGTAATAGGTGACGTTACAGTAGAACTGAATGTCGTAATAGGAAGATCAGATGACGTAATAGGTGACGTTACAGTAGAACTGAATGTCGTAATAGGAAGAACAGATGGATGTAATAAGTGACGTTAAAGTAGAACTGAATGTCGTAATATGAAGATCAGATGGATGTAATAAGTGACGTTAAAGTAGAACTGAATATCGTGATAGGAAGATCAGATGGATGTAATAAGTGACGTTACAGTAGAACTACAACACGTAACAGGAGGGAAAGATGATGCAACATTTAAGGCTACGAAGCATGTGACGTAACAATCAGTTATAGGGGACGTAACATTTTGACAACTTTAAGGACTGTCCAGACAAGGGAGATAAGAAAGCAAGGTTGAGAGGGGGGGGGGACGAAAGAGATGGAGACTTGAGAGTAAATGTTCAATTTTTCAAACACAACAATAACAACATAATTGTGCAATTAGAACTAGAGCAACATAATTATGCAATCAGAACTAGAGCAACATAATTTTGCAACCAGAAGTAGAGCAACATAATTTTGCAACCAGAAATAGTGCAACAAACTTTTGCAACCAGAACTAGAGCAAAATAATTTTGCAACAAGAACTAGTGCAACATAACTTAGCAACCAGAATTAGAGCAAAATAATTTTGCAATCAGAACTAGAGCAACATAATTTTGCAATCAGAACTAGAGCAACATAATTTTGCAATCAGAACTAGAGCAACATAATTTTGCAACAAGAACTAGTGCAACATAATTTTGCAACCAGAACTAGAGCAACATAATTTTTCAATAAGAACTAGAGCAACATAATTTTGCAACCAGAACTAGACAAACATAATTTTGCAACCAGAACTAGAGCAACTTAAGTATTTTGCAATCAGAACTAGAGCAACATAATTTTGCAATCAGAACTAGAGCAACATAATTTTGCAACCAGAACTAGAGCAACATAATTTTGCAACTAGAACTAGAGCAACATAATTTTGCAATCAGAACTAGAGCAACATAATTTTGCAATCAGAACTAGTGCAACATAATTTTGCAACAAGAACTAGAGCAACATAATTTTGCAACCAGAACTTGAGCAACATAATTTTGCAATCAGAACTAGAGCAACATAATTTTGCAATCAGAACTAGTGCAACATAATTTTGCAACAAGAACTAGAGCAACATAATTTTGCAACCAGAACTAGAGCAACATAATTTTGCAACTAGAACTAGAGCAACATAATTTTGCAATCAGAACTAGAGCAACATAATTTGCAACCAGAACTAGAGCAACATAATTTTGCAATCAAAACTAGAGCAACATAATTTTGCAATCAAAACTAGAACAACATAATTTTGCAATCAAAACTAGAGCAACATAATTTTGCAATCAAAACTAGAGCAACATAATTTTGCAATCAAAACTAGAGCAACATAATTTTGCAATCAAAACTAGAGCAACATAATTTTGCAATCAAAACTAGAGCAACATAATTTTGCAATCAAAACTAGAGCAACATAATTGTGCAACTAGAACTAGAGCAACATAATTTTGCAATCAGATCTAGAGCAACATCATTTTGCAATCCGATCTAGAGCAACATAATTTTGCAATCAGAACTAGAGCAACATAATTTTGCAACTACAACCTAAACAATTTAAGACTCAACCCTTTTTAGATTTTGGGAGCTGCGCTAGCGCGGTAACTAGTGAGCTGGACTATAAAGGACGAGAGATTTGATTCGATTCTGATCAACGGCTTCCGGGTTCACCCAGCCTTACATGGGTACCGGATTTTTTCTGGGAAAGTAAAGCGGCACGGGCATAATACCGACCACAGTACCACGAAAATCATGTGCCGAAGGACTGTAAAAATTATGGTCACAAACACCATATTCCCTATACGCCACTTGGCGTGACGGGGCACTTTACTTTCTTACTTAGATTTATGTACAACAGAGGTGAGATGCAGAATGGCTCAGGCAAAAGCAGCGTTCCAAACAATGAGGAAGACACTATGCAATCCATTTTTGACAATAGAAACAAAAAATAAGAGTTCTTAAATGTTATTTAGAGCCAGTTTTAACATATGTATGTGAATTATGGACAATAGGACAACAGACAAGAAAATCATTGGTCTGTAGAAATGTGGTTTTACAGAAGAATGTTGAGAGTACCATGGACAGCTTAGAGGAGTAATGAAAATGTTCTGAAAGAGGCCAAAGTAAAAAGAGAGATAATTCTCAATATTAGGAAGAAACAATCATCATTTTTTGGCCATGTAATGAGAAGAGAACAACTGGAATAAATTTCAACAACTGGGAAAATTGATGGACGAATAGATAGAGGGAAGCAAAGAGAAAAGATGCGCGAAGACGATGGCGCTGGATAGGACACACACTACAGAAGCCAACTGAGAGTATTACACAACAGGCCCTTTTTGGAATCCCCAGGAGAAAAGACAAAGAGGAAGACCAAGAAATTCTTGGAGAAGAAAGATAGAAGCAGAGATGAAGATGATGGGGAAGACATGGAATGATCTTAAAAGAATGGCAAAAAACAGAACGACTTGGAAAGTGTTTGTTGAAGACCTATGCTCCACTGGGAGCTAAAACGGCAGAAGAAGAAGCAAGAGAAAGATACCAGACAGCTTAAGAGAATGGCTTGGCAGAAGGTCAACAACAGAAAAGTTGTGGAGATACATGATCACCTACGCCAGCGGCCACAGTACTTGATGATTATTATTTATAATAAGAATTCTTACCATCATGTATACGATGACAGACTAATCAACCCTGTTTAAATTATTATTGTTTCGTTTTTTTGTTTTTTTTTGCAATCGCTTTAGAAAAAAAAAAAGAAAATTAAAACCATATTTAGCTCAACATGTTTTTGCAACATCGTTCAGCTCAACCATCTTAGTCATTCCCACCTGAAAACAACAGATACAGTCGTAGAGCCGACAGTTATAATAACGCCTGCCTCTAGACTACGCTCGCTGTGATTTGAAATCTGTCGGATTCGAATACTTATTTCCATCATCATCATCGTGTGCCCTCTCCGTAACGAAGGTTGGCTACCATGGATCACCATTCTACTATGTTTCTTGCTTTGATGGTGCAGGCTGTCATAGATTGACTTGACCATCTTTTGATGTTACTCGTCCATGTTAGTCTTGGTCTGCCTCTGCTTCTTTTACCTTGTATTTTTCCTTCTAATATTACTTTTAGTAGGCTGTTGTGTCTTTTAACATGCCTCAAAAATGTCATTTGTCTTGTCTTAATTGTATTTAGTAGTTCTCTTTTTATTTTCAGTTGTTTTAAAACTTCATCGTTTGTTATCTTTTGTTTCCATCCAATTCTACCTATTCTTCTATAAATCCACATTTCAAAGGCTTCAATTTTCTGCCCTGTTTTCTTGTCTAATGTCCATGTTTCTGCACCATACAGGAATATTGAGAAGATGTAACATTTTGCCATTCTTAGTTTCCGCCCTGTTGATATTTGTTTTGTTGTTAGTATATTTTTCATGGCATTAAAATTACTTTTTGCCATACCTATTCTTTTGTTTATTTCAGTTTTGCATTTTCCATCGCTGGTTATAGTATGTCCCAGGTAGTTGTAACTCTGGACTGTCTCCAGATGTATTCCCTCAACTGTGATATTTAATTGCAGGTCTTGAGAATTTTCTTTGTTTATGATCATAGTTTTAGTCTTTGATGCAGTCGTAGAGCCGACAGTTACAACAACGCCTGCCTCTAGACTACGCTCGCTGTGATTTGAAATCTGTCGGATTCGAATACTTATTTCCAACTCTTCTAAAATATCGGCTTACATGTAATCGGACTTCAGTGATGGTGAATCTTCTCAATAAAAACGAGATTGAAATGAAAAAAATCATATACGGTTAACTCATTATCGTATTGATTACAAGTGCCGGCTGTGGAATCACGGCACGCCCATTGGACACAACAAAGCGGAAACAGATTTGTCAATAGCATTGAGGATAATTCTTTCATGATTTCCATTTGTTTGTTGTTAAGTTCGTCTAGAATCTCATTAATCGGCGATATTCAAGATAATTCGGCGCGGCTTTAATATGCGACCGCGCTTTGGATCACTTAATATTCGTAATCTATATCAGAATTATGCAGACTTGTCAGCAACATTGGTATCTCGTCACAACTGGTAGAGAAAATAAGCAATAGAAAGAGGATAATGCGAATTATATTGGAAGAAAGAAAGAAAGAAAGACAAAAAAGAAAGAAAGAAAGAAAGAAAAGAAAGAAAGAAAGAAAGGAAGAAAGAACGAAAGGAAGAAAGAACGAAAGGAAGAAAGAAAGAAAGTAAGAAAGAAGGAAAGAAAAGAAAGAAATCATGTTTTTAATTTGTATTTTAGTCGACAGATCATCTTCAATGCACAACGAGCAACTTTAAAGTGGTCAAGTCACCTCCTCAGCACATTCCCACGTTTAAAGCGCGTCCACCACACATTACTGAAAGCACTGAAGATGGTTTCAGCTCAGATGCATGAAATCCGTTCCCCGGAAACAAACTTTCCCCTCAAGACTTCCTTAGTCCCCTCTTACGACATGCCTGGCTTGTGACAGTGGCTATATTCCTTTCTCCGTTGACTGTGGTCAGAGCCCTGATAGCCACAGTCAGTGCCCTGACAGCCACAGTCAGTGCCCTGATAGCCACAGTCAGTGCCCCGATAGCCACAGTCAGTGCCCCGATAGCCACAGTCAGTGCCCTGATAGCCACAGTCAGTGACCTGACAGCCACAGTCAGTGCCCTGACAGCCACAGTCAGTGCCCTGACAGCCACAGTCAGTGCCCTGACAGCCACAGTCAGTGCCCTGATAGCCAGACCGGCTATGTAATGTTAAGGAACAGTGTTAAGGAATACTGTCATTTGGATGAATTCCATCACGGAGGACAGACCAGTCGTTCGAGCTAAGTCATTTTCATATACGTTTAATGATACATTATTCACTTTTTACTATTTACGTCTCGATCTCTTCCTTATTTTATATCATTTTATATCTTTCTATTTTATATATATATATATATATATATATATATATATATATATATATATATATATATCAACGCTCATCCTACCTCCCCTCATGTAGCCTCCTTTCTTATTTCAACATATTACTTTCCTCTCTCTGTCCATCTCTCTCTCCACTTGATCATCTAACATGTCTTCTTCTTCTACCTTTTTAGCACCCTGTGGAGTATAAGTCTTCAATAAACACTTTCCAAGTCGTTCTGTTTCTTGCCATTCTTTTAAGATCATTCCATGTTTTCCCCATCATCTTCTTTGTCTTTTTTCTCTGGAGATTCCAAAAAAGGGCATGTTGTGTAATATTCTCAGTTGCCTTCCGCAGTGTGTGTCCTATCCAGCGCCATCGTCTTCGCTGTATCTCTTTATCCACTGGTATTTGACTGGTACATTTCCATAATTCTATGTTAGTGATTTTGTCCTGTCATTTCCATTCTTTTATTCTGCGTAAGCATCCATTAATGAAAGTCTGTTATCTTCCTGATTGTCAATTTTGTTGTTCTCCATGTTTCACGGCCATATAATAGGACCGACATAACATTTGAGTTGAAAATTTTTATTTTTGCATTTAACCTAATTTCTTTCGATTTCCATTTGTTTCCCATTGCAACGAAATCTAATATGTATCTATAGATAGTTGTGCCCCACCGTGTGTTGTCGTTGTTCCTGTATTCTGAAGAAGGCCACATGCCGAAACGTCAGTATTGTGTTGTGTTCCTTCCTCGTTAAGCTGTCACCATACCTTGGAGTGTTTATCACATCCAACTACTGGCTCCTATGTAATGTTAAAGACGACGGGTGTAAAAGGTAGCGCTAAACTGTTCAGAAAAAATAGAAGCCAGAATTAACAAAATCGTTCCACTATTTAATCGCTCATCTGGAGGCATGACGAACAACAGCTGCACGGCTGAGAGCTGTCAATGGACCCACAGCTGCTGACTTGCGCAAGGATCGGTGAACCAGAACCATCCAGACCCAATTCCACCTCTTCGCAGTGCCTCTAGAAACAGACAAACCTGCCTAGTCTGTCCAAGCGAGAAAGGATCGAAGAGGGAAGACAAGCCGGTACTGAAAAATAACATTGTGAAGTCGGATGTGTTGGGCTGAGGTGCTCAAATATCACAGTTTTACTTAAAACCACAACACAACGCATACACGCAACTTAACGACCTTTTAAGGGCGGATGATGAAGAGGTGTTTTTCCTTTAGTCATCGGGCAAACACAAGCAATTGCACATCTCCCCTACATAGAACTACAACTTGACTACAGACCGGAACATAACTGTTGTAAGTTGATATACTTCCACACCGAGTTATCTGCCTGCGAAGCGAGGGACCTCTGTGCACACGTCTGCGAGGGAAAAATAGATTAACACGCAAAATTCAGTTTCTAGTGTCTAGGGACTTCGTCAGAGGTAAAAGCTGGCGACGAAACAAAAAATAATAAAAAATAATAATATAAGTTGTATGTCATATATAATCTCTTGGCTTTCTTTCCTTTTGAGCCAACCGTTTCATTCGTTGTCTCTTCATGTCGCTTATAACTACCTAAATGCTCAATCTCTCTCTTACGACATCATGTCTAATTTTGTCTTTTCTGGTCACTCCAAGGACCTTTCTCAAACATCACATCTCTGTGGTGACGAGCTTCCATTTATATTTTTCTGTAAGCAAGCACAATATAAGTAAAGTACCACCGCTTCACCCAAAAGAGTTCTTAAATGTTATGTAGAGCCAGTCTCAACATATGTATGTGAATCATGGACAATAGGACAACAGACAAGAAGAAAATCACTGGAGTCTGTAGAAATGTAGTTTTACAGAAGAATGCTGAGAATACCATGGACAGCTAAGAAGAGTAATGAAAATGTTCTGAAGGAGGTCAAAGCAAAAAGAGAGCTAATTTCCAATATTAGGAAGAAACAATAATCAGTTTTTGGCCATGTAATGAGAAGAGAACAACTGGAAACTATTGTAACAAATGGGAAAATTGAGGGACGAAGAGATAGAGGGAAGCAAAGAGAAAAAAATACCAGACAGTTCAAGAGAATGGATTAGCAGAAGGTCAATAACAGAAATGATAAATAACTGTCGAGATCGAAAGTTGTGGAGAGACATGATCACCTATGCCAGCAGTCCCGGTACTTGATGTTGATGATGAAAGTACCCCCGTCACGCCAAGTGGCGTATAGGGAATACGGTGTTAGTGACCACAAATTTTACAGACCTTCGGCACAAAATTTTTGGTGTAATGTGGTCAGTATTACGTCCGTGCCGCTTTACTTCCCCAGAAAAAAATCCGGTACCCATTAAAGGTTAGGTGAACCGGAAGCCGTCGTTTAGGATCGAACCCTACCTCTTGTCCTTTGTAGTCCTGTTCACTAACCACTGAGCTATCGCAGCTCCCGAATAGCACAATATGGGAATGATAAATGCATCGTGTAAGCTATTTCATTATGATGACAGGTACTGTGTTCAGCTGAAGAATAGGTCAGACGAATGACAGGAGCCATGTTAATAAAGAAATATTTGGTAGATGTGAAGATCAAAGAATAGATTACTTGAATATCATCATCATTATCATCAAGTAACGGGCCTGCAGGCGTAGGTGATCATATCTCTCCACAACTTTCGATCTCGACAGTTATTTATAATTTCTGTTGTTGACCTTCTGCCAAGCCATTCTTGGAATGTATTTGCTGTCTGGTATTTTTTCTCTTTGCTTCCCTCTATCTCTTCGTCCTTCAATTTTTCCAGTTGTTACAATATATTCCAGCTGTTCCCTTCTTATTAAATGGCCAAAAAATGTTGATTGTTTCTTCCTAATATTGGAAATTAGCTCTCTTTTTGCTTTGGTCTCTTTTAGAACATCTTCATTACTCTTCATAGCTGTCCATGGTATTCTAATTATTCTTCTGTAAAACCACATTTCTACAGACTGCAGTGATTTTCTTGTCTGTTGTCCTATTGTCCATGATTCATATCCATATGTTAAGACTGACTCTACATAACTTTTAAGAACTCTTTTTCTTGTTTCGATTGTCAAAAATGGATTGCATAGTATATTCCTCAGTTTTTGGAAAGCTGTGTTTGCCTGAGCCATTCTGCATCTCACCTCTTTTGTACATCTTCTGTCTGAGGTTAACAAAGTTCCCAAATATTTAAATTCATTTACACTTGTATATATGAATATATAAATAAACTACATATTAAATTGCTCGAAACACGTTACAAAATGGAGGCGAATGCATGACTCACAGAAGCAGAGATGGAAGTTGTCAGCGACCCACAGCTGATGGCTTGCGACAGGATCGGTGAACCAGAACCATCAAGATCCTGCTCCACCTCTCCGTGGTGCCTCCAGTGCAAACCACAACACAACGCAGACTTAACTTCCTTTTAAGGGCGGACGATGAAGAGGTGTACTCCTTTAGTCAACGGGCGAACGCAAGCAAGCACGTGACACAATAGATACAACTAAACACAATACAAACATAGATGTGAACAAACACTACAGAAACAACTAAACACAATACAAACATAGATATCAACAAACACTACAGAAACAACTAAACACAATTCAAACATAGATATCAACAAACACTACAGAAACAACTATACACAAGACAGGCATAGATAGCAACAAACACTACATAAACAACTAAACACAAGACAAACATAGATATCGACAAACACTACAGAAATAACTAAACACAATACAAACATAGATATCAACAAACACTACAGAGACAACTAAACACAATACAAACATAGATATCAACAAACACTACAGAGATAACTAAACACAATACAAACATAGATATCAACAAATACTACAGAAATAACTAAACACAATACAAACATAGATATCAACAAACACTGCAGAAACAACTAAACACAATACAAACATAGATATCAACAAACGCTACAGAAATAACTAAACACAATACAAACATAGATATCAACAAACACTACAGAAATAACTAAACACAATACAAACATAGATATCGACAAACACGAAGAAAGCAAGAGATCGTGAAGAAATGCTCAAAAAGTTGGACGGAATACCAGAAACAATCGAAAAAATGACATCAGATAAGAATATCGAAAGAGCACAAAACCAAATACTATGATCCTCCTTTCCCCGACGCTGAAAAACAATTAAGAAAGGAAATGGGTATGGTAAAAGCTTTACGTAATTAATAGACGACACAAATTTGAACGACGTTCGGCTCAATAAGCCTTCAGCAGGAACAAACAAACAACACACACACACACACACTGATATGTAGGTAAATAAAACTAATCCTACATAGCTAACTAGTAATGAAACATTCAAAACAAAATAATCAAAAATGGCTTAAGAGAAGAAGAAAATACTCCCCGTGTCGTGTTTTTTTCTCTTTTTTCCATTTTTTTATTTTCTAAAACCAGTTTTGATTATTTTGTTTTGGACGTTTCATTACTGGTTAGCTATGTACGATTAGTTTTATTTACTTACATATCAGTGTGTGTGTGTTGTTTTTTCGTACCTGCTGAAGGCCTATTCAGCCGAAACGTCGTTCAAATCTGTGTCGTCTATCAATCACGTAAAGCTTTCACCATACCATTGTTTCTATATTCTTTTTTCAATTCTCCCTCACATTTATCTTTACTGCAGCTTCGCATTTTATGCGTTCATTTTCATTTCATTGCCATAACCCATTAAGAAAGAAAAGAAGAACAAAAATCACTACCTTAATTAAAGAAGAGATATAATCAAACCCCCAGAGACAACATTGCCGCTGATTTTCTGATTTCTCAATGTCGGTCGAGCTGTCAATCAAACGCTGACCAGGAAATGGCCAGTTTTGTGTAAACATGAATAGGGGCCGTAACTTGATCCAGGGACAACCAGCCTGGAATGTCGCTGATTTAACACACGACGGCTAGACCGTACAACTGTCAGTCAAAACATGTATCTAGCACATTCCACAGATCTGGGACCACTGTATCTGATCTCTGTCACTAGCTATGGCGATACAAGCCGTTATTAGTCCATCTGTTGATTTCACTCTATCATTTCACTATTGTATATTCTAACAGACCGTTGTTAGTCCATCTATTGATTTTACTCTATCATTTCACTGTTCTAAATTCCAACAAGCCGTTGTTAGTCCATCTGTTGATTTTACTCAATCATTTCACTGTTCTAAATTCCAACAAGCCGTTGTTAGTCCATCTGTTGATTTTACTCTATCATTTCACTGTTCTAAATTCCAACAAGCCGTTGTTAGTCCATCTGTTGATTTTACTCTATCATTTCACTGTTCTAAATTCCAACAAGCCGTTGTTGGCCCATCTATTGATTTTACTCTATCATTTTACTATTGCAAATTCTAACAGGCCGTTGTTGGTCCATCTATTGATTTTACTCTATCATTTTACTATTGTAAATTCTAACAGGCCATTGTTGGCCTATCTATTGATTTTACTCTATCATTTCTCTGTTGTATATTTTAATATCTAATAACAGACAATTATTAGTCGATCTCTTCACAGCACTGTATTATATTTACGTGGTGCATTCGACCAAATCTTGATGTTATTACTCCACTTGTGTTATCGACAACAACTTCCACACCGATACATTTTCAACTACAACTGTTGCTCATCACTTCCATTTACATTAACGCCAACACTTTCCTTAGATAAACATTCTAATAGAAGTATGCTTTACATTAATTTACATTTAATCTTTCGTTTAATTAAGAAGCGTAAATTACACTTTCGAAAATATATGGCAAATAATCTAAGGTATGCTGATAATACAGGGAGCCGCGATAGCTCAGTGGTTAGTGAACTGGACTACAAAGGACAAGGGGTAGGGTTCGATCCCAACCGACGGCTTCCAGGTTCACCCAGCCTTAAATGGGTACCGCGATTTTCTGGGAAAGTAAAGCAGCACGGGCGTAATACCGACCACATTACCCCAAAAATCATGTGCTGAAGGTCTGTAAAATATAGGGTCACTAACACCATATTTCCCTATACGCCACTTGGCGTGACGGGGGTACTTTACTCTTTACTTATGCTGATGATACATTCTTAATCTCTAAGACTGAAAATGTGTTACAGGAAATGTTAGACGTTATAGTAAAGGAAAGCAAAAATAAAGGACACAACCTTGATAGTTATAAGGACAGAAGTAATGGTAACAACAAAGCAAAAGATCACCGCAGTGCACAATAACGACAAGTGGAAAAATATTAAAATAGGAAAATAAATTTAAATATTTGGGAGCAATGCTAACCTCAGCTCAGATGGGAGATGCACAACATAGATGAGATGCAGAATGGCTCAGGCAAAAGCAGCTTTCCCAAAAATGAGGACGATAATATGCAATCCATTTTTGACAATAGAAAGAGATAAAAGTTCTTAAATACTCTTTAGAGCCAGTCTAAAAATACAGATGTGAATCATGGACAATAGGACAACAGACATGAAAATCACTGGACGATGTAGAAATGTGGTTTTATAGAAGAATGTTGAGAATACCATGGACAGCTAAGAAAAGTAATGAAAATGTTCTGAAAGAGGCCAAAGCAAAAAGAGAGCTCATTTCCAATATTAAGAAGAAACAATCATCATTTTTTGACCATGTAATGAGAAGAGAACAACTGTAATATATTGTAACAACTGAGAAAATGAGAGACGAAGCGATAGATTCAAGCAAAGAGAAAAAATACCAGACAGCTTAAGAGAATGGCTTGAACTGTCGAGATCGAAAGTTGTGGAGCGACATGATCACCTACGCCAGCAGGCATGACACTTGATGATGATGATGTTACATGTTATGTTAAGTTATATTAGGATCATCATCATCGACACTGCACACCGGACTAGCCCATAGGTGCTACGATTTTCCCCTTGAAATATCTAGAATCATCCGATGACAACCCAGATGCACGTGCACGAACTCAGTAGCATGGCCTGTGATCTATCGGTGTGGTTAGATTTCCGCTGACAATTTTAGCCAGGCAACAGGGCCATTTTCTTTACCTATATATATATATATTTTTTTTTTAATTGTTAACTGCCATAATCATCATCATCAAGTACCAGGCATGCTGGCGTAGGTGATCATGTCTCTCCACAACTTTCGATAATAGCTTGTCAAAATGGCCGCTGTCAGGGCCAAAAAAAAACAAACAAAAAAAAAATTGTTAAGCAAATTCATTAATGTCGAAGACGGATGTGTCGGGCCGAAAGGTGCAGATATCGCGACTATGTCGCAAACCAGCGACACAATGTATGAACGCCCACGTCAATTATGAAAGAAAGCTAAAAAGAAGAAACATTCTGCCATAAGCGGTGAGAGTATTTTTTGTGTTCTTTATGAATCCGTGGTTTAACCCCACTGGGTAGTCTTCTTCTTCTCTTTCCTTCCTCATCTGCCTTTCAGCGTCAAGGGGAGATATAATTTGTGGTCTTTTGCTCTTCTGTTCTCCTGTGCTGCTACTATGTTTCCTAGTGCTTCTAATATTCCATACATCCATCTTTTTTCGTGGTCGACCCTTGGGTCTGGTGTTCTCACAACGTTTGTTGAAGGCTCGTTGTGTTGTGTTGTGTTTTGATCTTTCTGCCTTGTCACGTGGCCAAACCATTTTATCTGTTGTTTCTTTATATGGGTTGGGGAGGGGGTTGGGGGGGGGGGTGGGGGGACTATTCCTAGCTTTTTTTCCTCAGTTCTTCATTTCTGATCTTATCTCTCAGACTGTTTCCTGTCATTCGTCTAACACATTTAATCTTTGTAGAGGTTATTTTTCTTATTGTTCTTGCATCCTATAGGATCCAGGTCTGGCGTTGGTAGCACAACGTTGGGATGAAGATTGTATTGTAGGGTCCAGGTCTGGCGTTGGTAGTACAACGTTGGGATGAAGATTGTATTCTAGGGTCCAGGTCTGACGTTGGTAGCACAACGTTGGAATGAAGATTGTATTCTAGGGTCCAGGTCTGGCATTGGTAGCACAACGTTGGGATGAAGATTGTATTGTAGGGTCCAGGTCTGGCGTTGGTAGTACAACGTTGGGATGAAGATTGTATTCTAGGGTCCAGGTCTGGCGTTGGTAGTACAACGTTGGGATGAAGATTGTATTCTAGGGTCCAGGTCTGGCGTTGGTAGCACAACGTTGGGATGAAGATTGTATTGTAGGGTCCAGGTCTGGCGTTGGTAGCACAACGTTGGGATGAAGATTGTATTGTAGGGTCCAGGTCTGGTGTTGGTAGTACAACGTTGGGATGAAGATTGTATTCTAGGGTCCAGGTCTGGCGTTGGTAGTACAACGTTGGGATGAAGATTGTATTCTATAATGCAATGGGTAGTGAGATTCGAATTATTAGCCCTATCGGACAGAGCATTCCACGGACGTTACAAGAACGCAGCACAATTAAATCCACTTTGTGTCTTTTCAGGACCGTCGAAAATGAGGTCTGTTTATTCATTTAGTTATCGGTTCAATTAGAACAAACAAGAACAACAAAAAAAAAAAAACAAGCAAAAAATACATTAAACACGAAAGGATTCAAGTTAGAAAGAAATCAAACAAGGAATAATTCAAGTAAGAAATACATGAAATAAGGTAGAAATCAACTAAGAAAGAAAAGAGAAAAAAAAAATCAAACAAAAAAGAAATCAAGTACGATAGAAATAAAAGAAGAAGGAAGTCAAGTAATACAGAAAACAAGAAAAAAAAAGAAAAAAAAAAGAAAAAAAAAGAAAGAAAGAGAAATTAAGAAAGAAATCAAGTAAAAAATGAAATCAAAGAAGGAAAAAAATCAAGGAAGCGAGAAGTAAAAATCAAGTAAGAAAGAATAAAAAATCATGTAAGAAAGAAGTAAAAAATCAAGTAAGAAAGAATAAAAAATCATGTAAGAAAGAAGTAAAAAATCAAGTAAGAAAGAATAAAAAATCATGTAAGAAAGAAGTAAAAAATCAAGTAAGAAAGAATAAAAAATCACGTAAGAAAAAAGTAAAAAATCATGTAAGAAAGAATAAAAAATCAAGTAAGAAAGAATAAAAAATCATGTAAGAAAGAAGTAAAAATCAAGTAAGAAAGAAGTAAAAAATCAAGTAAGAAAGAAGTAAAAAAATCAAGTAATAAAGAAGTAAAAAATCAAGTAAGAAAGAAGTAAAAAATCAAGTAAGAAAGAAGTAAAAAATCAAGTAAAAAAGAATAAAAAATAAATCATGTAAGAAAGAAGTAAAAATCAAGTAAGAAAGAAGAAAAAATCATGTAAGAAAAAAGTAAAAAAAAAAAGAAAACGAAGAAATCCAAAAAAAGAAAGAAATCAAACATAAAAGAAATCAAACAAGCAAGAAATCAAGTAAGTCAGAAAAAAAAACAAGAAGAATTCAAGTAAGATAATGAAGTAAAATATGTAAAAAAAATAATACAAGTAAATAAGAAAATAAGAACGAAATACAAAAAATAAGATGGAATAAAATGAGCAAAGAAGAAAACAAGCAAAAAAAGAAAACGATTAAGAAAATAATTAAGCCAGAAAGAAAACCCGTAAGGAAAAAAAATGAGATAAAATGTGAGAAAGTTAGAAAGAAAATATGCAAGAAAGAAAACAAATTAGAAAGAAAAAAAAAACAAGAAAGAAAAAAAAGTATGAAAAATATGAAAACACAAGTCAGAAAGAAAACACGTTTTAAAGTTCTCTCTCAGTGTCTGCCCCGCCCCATTCTACCCTTGACTCAAACTGCGAAAACACAACCCGATGTTTAAACCTGCGCTACACAGGCCTATCAACATGGCCTTCCAGCGAACAAGTCAGCCGTGAACTGTCTAACTCCAAGTTCAGCCTCAATCACTACAGCGCCCCCCTGCAGGGAACGTTGACAATCGTTTCCTATCTCAGCCGAGATGATCCACTCTTTTGTTTCGAGTATCACTTTAGCGATTGTAACGTCATCGATCGGCCTTGTCCCGTCCCTGACATTTAACCTTTCATTTCCAGTTATACAAAAAGTGCGAGAAAGGATCAAGAATTGTTCCATCTAATCATCATCATCATCAAGTACCAAGCCTGCAGGCGAAGGTGATCATGTCTCTCCACAACTTTCGATCTCGACAGTTATTTATCACTTCTGTTGTTGACCTTTGCCAAGCCATTCTCTTAAGCTGTCTGGTATTTTTTTCTCTTTGCTTCCCTCTATCTCTTCGTCCCTCAATTTTCCCATTTGTTACAATATTTTCCAGTTGTTCTCTTCTCATTACATGGCCAAAAAATGATGATTGTTTTTTTCCTAATATTGGAAATGAGCTCTCTTTTTGCTTTGACCTCTTTCAGAACGTTTTCATTACACTTCTTAGCTGTCCATAGTATTCTCAATATTCTTCTGTTAAACCACATTTCTACAGACTCCAGTGATTTTCTTGTCTGTTGTCCTATTGTCCATGATTCACATCCATATGTTAAGACTGGGTCTACATAACATTTAAAAACAGTACAACCTGCGGCTGCCTTGCAGCTATGCTCGGTAGAGTAAAAGGCTAAGGGAGGGTACCCCGAAGTAAAACAACCCCACTGCTTTGTGGGTGAGACTTTTTAGTTAAAGGCTAGCGGAGCCAATTGTAAACAAACCGACGGAAGGTAACAGAAAACCACCGTCGTCATTTCTTTGTGCAATCATGAATCGGATCAAGAATAGTTCCATTTAATATTAACATTTTAAGGAACAAATAAATATTTAGATTCGTTTTAGGAAAAATAAACAGGCGATGACTGTAAAAAAAAACATTGATGAAATATAGAAATCAAAGTGACTAAGATCAAAAACAAAGTTCAGTGTTATCAAATACTGAGCTTATATTCACCCTTTTGTTTTTGAGAGATGGATAGCAACTAATGATCATGAACAAAGAAAATTCTCAAGACCTACAAATAAATATCACAGTTGAAGGAATACATATGGAGACAGTTCAGAGCTACAACTTCCTTGGACATACAATAACCAATGATGGAAAATGTAAAATTGAAGTAACAGAAGAATATATATGGCAAAAAAATGTAAAGCACCCTCGTCACGCCAAGTGGTATATAGGGAATATGGTGTTAGTGACAATAAATTTTACAGACCTTCGGCACATGATTTTTGGTGCATTGTGGTCGGTATTACGCCCGTGCCGCTTTACTTTCCTAGAAAAAAATACGGTACCCATTAAAGGCTGGGTGAACCGCAAGCCGTCGGTTGGGATCGAACCCTTCCTCTTGTCCTTTGTAGTCCAGTTCACTAACCACTGAGCTATCGCGGTTCCCAGGTATGGCAAAAAGTAATTTTATCATGAAAAATATGCTAACAACAAAACAAATAACAGCAGGGCTGAGACTAAGAATAGTAAAATGTTACATCATCTCAGTATTCATGTATGGTGCAGAAACATTGACGTTAGACAAGAAAACAGAACAGAAAATTGAAGCCTTTGAAATGTGGATTTACAGAAGAATAGGTAGAATAGGATGGAAAGTAAAGAAAACAAACGATGAAGTTTTAAAACAACTAAAGATAAAAAGAGAACTACTAAATACAATTAAGACAAGACAAATGAAACGTTTGGGGCATGTTATAAGACACAACAGCCTAATAAAAGTAATATTGGAAGGGGAAATACAAGGCAAAAGAGGCAGAGACAGACCAAGATTAACATGGACGAGTAACATCAAAAGATGGACAAGTCAATCTATGACAGCCTGCACCATCAAAGCAAGAGACAGAGTGGAAGAGCGATCCATGGTAGCCAACCCTTCGTTGCGGAGATGGCACTCGATGATGATGATGATGATGATGATGATGATGATGATATCAACTAAAGAAATAGAAAATAAAGTGGAAGCATTTGAAAACAAATGCCCGAGGAAAATACTTCGCGCACAATGGAATGAGTTCAAGACTAGTGCAGTGTCCATCGCTAATTTCTGGACTGATTTTGTTCCGCACTCTTCGCATGATGATTCTTAGTAATATCTTAGTCATGTGACTCACGGCTTATTGTGCGATGATCATCACATTCAATCGCATCAAATTTCTTTGGTAGAGCTTTGAATACTGATTTGAGCAGGTCGCCTGGTATTTATCCGGTGTTGCAGATATAATTCAATATTTTTCTTATTATTTCCTATTCCAAAATCACCTACTGCTTCAATCTCTTCTTTAGTTATATTATCTGGTCCAGGAGCTTTTCCTGCTTTCATATTGCGCAAAGCGTCTTCCACTTCTTCTTTGAGTATTTCTGGTCCTTCTCAATTATCCTTAATATTTACTTCTGTTCGTTCATCATTATAAAGATCTTTAATGTATTATGTCCATCATTCCCTTATGCTTTCTTGTTCAATCAACAGTTCTCATTCCATTGATCTTAGATATCCAGTTTTTTTAATACTGCGTTTTTCTTCCTATTAATTCTGCAATTTTATATATATATATAACTTTAGCATCTCCTTTTTTCTGCATTTCAATCTCTTTGCATCTCTGTTTTAGCCATGCTTTTTTTTTTTGCTTCGTTGCATTTTATTACAATTTATTTATTTAATCTCTTATACTCATCTTTATTTTACTTACTTCATCTTCATGTATCCATTAGCTGTAAAACGTCATCTGTCATCCATTTCTTTCTTGAATTTGTCCTCACTGATGGTAAGAACTCTTTTGATGTTTGTTGCATTGATTCTTTCAGAATTCCCACTGTTCATCAATGCTTTGCATCTTTTTGCATTGTACCGATTCTGAATTGTCATGTTATTTTTGTCTTTGCAACTTTTTGTCTGATTTGAGTAAATCTAAATTTAACTTGATGTTAAAACGAGGCTCGTTTTGTTGTTTTTAATTTTACTCTAAGCTTTCCCACAACTGATACATGATCACTATTGCAATCTCCCCCAGGTCTAGTTTTCACACACACCAGACTGTTTCTAAATCTGTTGTTTGTCATTGTGTAATCAATTTGATTACGTGCGTTGTCTTCTGGGCTTTTCCATCTCCACAGACGGCTTACATGAACATCACACGAAACAGTACTACAGAAGAAAAGTAACAATCGAATGAAGCACTACTACAGAAGAAAAGTAACATTCGAATGAAACACTACTACAGAAGAAAAAGTAACAATCGAATGAAACACTACTGAGGAAGAAAAAGTAACAATCGAATGAAACACTACAACAGAAGAAAGAGTAACAATCGAATGAAACACTACTACAGAAGAAAGAGTAACAATCGAATGAAACACTACTACAGAAGAAAGAGTAACAATCGAATGAAACACTACTACAGAAGAAATAGTAACAATCGAATGAAACACTACTACAGAAGAAAGAGTAACAATAGAATGAAACACTACTACAGAAGAAAAAGTAACAATCGAATGAAACACTACTGCAGAAGAAAAAGTAACAATCGAATGAAACACTACAACAGAAGAAAGAGTAACAATCGAATGAAACACTACTACAGAAGAAAGAGTAACAATCGAATGAAACACTACTACAGAAGAAAGAGTAACAATCGAATGAAACACTACTACAGAAGAAAGAGTAACAATCGAATGAAACACCACTGCAGAAGAAAGAGTAACGATCGAACGAAACACTACTGCAGAAGAAAAAGTAACAATCGAATGAAACACTACTGCAGAAGAAAAAGTAACAATCGAATGAAACACTACAACAGAAGAAAGAGTAACAATCGAATGAAACACTACTACAGAAGAAAGAGTAACAATCGAATGAAACACTACTACAGAAGAAAGAGTAACAATCGAATGAAACACTACTACAGAAGAAAGAGTAACAATCGAATGAAACACCACTGCAGAAGAAAGAGTAACAATCGAATGAAACACTACTGCAGAAGAAAAAGTAACAATCGAATGAAACACTACTGCAGAAGAAAAAGTAACAATCGAATGAAACACTATTGCAGAAGAAGTAGAAACAATCGAATGAAACACTACTGCAGAAGAAAAAGTAACAATCGAATGAAACACTATTGCAGAAGAAGTAGAAACAATCGAATGAAACACTATTGCAGAAGAAGTAGAAACAATCGAATGAAACACTATTACAGAAGAAAAAGTAACAATGAAATGAAACACTATTACAGAAGAAATATAAACAATTATACTACAGCAGATAAAATAAGCTATTAAATTCTAATCGTATATCAATTATACAAACTATATATTTATGTCTCTTCATATCAGTTACATATGACCTTCGCTTTATATCCATTTATATCTAACTCTTTATGTCAATTACGCATGGCCTTCGCTTATTTAAGTTGTGTATGTCATTCTGCGTATGTTATCGATACATTCCATTCTCTGTATGTCAATAATATACGGCATTCTCTTTATGTCAATTATATATATATATAACTATATATATATATTTCTTTATGTCAATTACATATTTCCTTATAGCTATGTCAATTACATATGTCTTTATAGTTATGTCAATTACATACGTCCTTCACTCTTTATTAATTACATTATTTCATTTTCTTCATATTATATATTCATGTCTTTCTCTTTATATCAGTTACATATGTCCTCTTTATATCAGTTACATATGTCCTCTTTATATATTTCTTTCAACGCTTGAGTACCGGAAAGTAAGAAACAATAACAACATATGGAAAAAAGTAATCTGAAGTAAAGGTAAGTAAAGTAAAAATGTAGTAAATGTAAGTAAAGTAAATGTGGTGTAAATGTAAGTAAAGTAAATGTGGTGTAAATATAAGTAAAGTAAATGTGGTGTAAATATAAGTAAAGTAAATGTGGTGTAAATATAAGTAAAGTAAAAATGTAGTAAATGTATGTAACGTAAGGTGGTGTAAATGTAAGAAAAGTAAATGTGTAGTAAGTGTAAGCGGTGTAAATGTAAAAAAAAAAGCCCCCGTCACGCCAAGTGGCGTATAGGGAAATGGTGTTAGTGACCAGAAATTTTACAGAACTTTGGCACATGATTTTCGGGGTAGTGTGGTCGGTATTACACCTGTACCGCTTTACTTTCCCAGAAAACAATCCGGTTCCCATTTAAGGCTGAGTGAAGCCGGAAGCCGTCGGTTGGGATCGAACCCTACCCCTTGTCCTTTGTAGTCCAGTTCACTAAACACTGAGCTATCGCGGCTCACGTGTAGTAAATGTAAGTAAAGTAAATGGGGTTTAAATGTAAGAAAGTAAATGTGTAGTAAATGTAAATACGGTTCATGTGTAGATAATGTGAGTAAAGTAAATGTGTTCAGTGAATGTAAATAAATGGGCAAGAAGTAACAGAGAAAAGAGCAAGTGACAACAACGATAATTTAAACAAGAGTTTAATAACTAAAAGTATATGTACTGAAGATACTAGTTCTTGAAAGATAAAAGTACTTCGATGCAACTGAGGGTTAAATTAATTACAGTAACTCACAGGAACATAGGGTTAAAAATTACAGTAATTCACAGGAACTAAGGTCAAATAATTACAGTAGTTCATAGGAACATAGGGTTAAAAATTACAGTAATTCACATGAATTAAGGGTGAAATAATTACAGTAATTCATAGGAACTATGGTAAAATAAGTATATTAATTCATATGAACTAAGCGTTAAATGATTAAAATAACCCACAGGAATTAAGGGTAAAATAATTATAATAATTCACAACAACTCAGTAATAAATTAGAATAAATCACAGTAATTAGAGATACAATAATTTGAATAATTCACAGTAACTAGGGATAAAGTAATTGGAATAACTCATAGTAACTAGAGATAAAATAATGGGAATAATTCACGCTAACAAGGGATAAAATAATTGGAATAATTCACAGTAACTAGAGATAAAATAATTGGAATAATTCACAGTAACAATGGATAAAATAATGGGAATAATTCACAGTAACTAGAGATAAAATAATTGGAATAACTCATATAAATTAGAGATAAAATAACTGGAATAATTCATAGTAACTAGAGATAAAATAATTGGAATAACTCATATAAATTAGAGATAAAATAACTGGAATAATTCATAGTAACTAGAGATAAAATAATTGGAATAATTCATAGTAACTACAGATAAAATAATTACAGTAATTCACAGTAACTAGCGATGCATTAATTATTTCCTTAAATGCGATTGGGCAATTATGTAAAGAGTAAAGGAAACTATACTTTTCACACAAAAACTACAGGATATTTAACAGTTGCTAGGCCGTGACTAATGTAGCAGACTAGAAACTATTTAATGACTGCATGTAGATTGACAGTAAGTAAAAGTAACGGACCAAAAACTGTTTAATGAGTGCATGTAAAAAAAAAGTAATTAAGAGTAACGGACCAAAAACTGTTTAATGACTACTTGTAAATAGAAAGTAATTAAGAGTCGCGGACCAAAAACTGCTTAAAGACTAAATGTTATTAGATAGTATATAAAAGTATTTAAAAGTAACTGGGAAAAAAAAGATAAGAATAAAGTAATACAATTTTAAAGTAATTAAGCAGTACAAATAGATTTCTGAAAGTGGTCAAAACAAAAAGAGAGCTAATTTCCAATACTAGGAAGAAAAAAAATCATCATTTTTGGCCATGTAATAAGAAGAGAACAGCTGGAATATATTGTAACAACTGGGAAAATTGAGGGATGAAGAGATAGAGGGAAGCAAGGAAAAAAAGATAACAGACAGCTTAAGAGAATGGCTTAGCAGAAGGTCAACAACAGAAATGATAAATAACTGTCGAGATCGAAAGTTGTAGAGAGACATAATCACCTACGCCAGCAGTGATATGGTACTTGATGATGATGATGGATTGAGCAGTAAATAAAAGTAACTTGACAGCACCAAGATACAATTACAGTCTCAGTAGCTGAGTGATTAGCATACTCCTTTGGTTATCGAAAAGGTCTGGGTGCATTTCCCAGAACACCGGAGGTTAATTTGACGAAGAAGAAAACTCCGGGGTTTGTCCAGCCGCTACAAGTGTGGCACAAGAGAATTTTCTTGGGAAGTATAGGCGACCCGGGCGCTGCCGAGGCCCTGAAGTAAAAAAAGTAAAGAGCCCCCGTCACGCCAAATGCCGTATAGGAAATATGGTGTTAGTGACCATACATTTTACAGACCTTCAGTACATGATTTTTGGGGTAATGTGGTCGGTATTACGCCCATGCCGCTTTACTTTCCCAGAAAAAAATTCGGTACCCATTTAAGATTGGGTGAACCCGTAAGCCGTCGGTTGTGATCGAACCCTACCTCTTGTCCTTTGTAGCCCAGTTCACTAACCACTGAGCTATCGCGGCTCCCAAGACTCTGAAAGGGAGTAAAGAATTCTAGCGCTGTTCCCTAGCAGGCATGCTCGTAAGAGGCGACTAAGGAGTGTTGGGAATGGGACTGGCTATCCTGTACTATAAAAAAAAAAATTATTATAATAAATAAGCCATACAAACTTCACAAACACGGACAAGTCAAAGAAGAGAAAAAAATAAATTCGCCATCCAGGAAAGATAAGGGCTCTCTAAGATATGTAAGTCGAAATCCTGAGAAAGCCACAAGGAGACCAGGTTGCCGACTCACCTTTTGTCTACCAGGAAATCCTCCAGAATTGGCACCTGGAATGTACTTTCGTACTCTGCATGAAATGATATCAAAAGCAAGAGGTGCATTTGTTGCACTGGGAAACATGGAAATCCAAAGAAATTAGGTTAAATACAAAAATAAAAATCTGAACCAATGTTAAGTCAGTATTATTATTGTATGGGTGTGAAACATGGAGAACAACAAAAATGACAATCATGAAGATACTGAACTTCATTAACGGATGCTTACGCAGAATAAAAGGATGGAAATGGCAGGACAAAATCACTAACGTAGAATTATGGAAATGTACCAGTCAAATACCAGTGGGCAAAGAGATAGAGAGAAAACGATGGCGCTGGATAGGGCACACATATTGCAGAAGCCAACTGAAAGTATTACACAACAGGCCCTTCCTTTTTTGGGACCCCCAAGGAAAAAGACAAAGAGGAAGACCAAAATATTATTGGAGAAGACAGATGGAAGCAGAGATGAAGATGATGGGGAAGACATGGAACGATTCCCGCTGGAAGCAGTGCGAGTTGTACTCGTGGTTGGAAAAAAAAAACGGTCGACCCAACCGTTGGCAGAAATGGGTACCAGGTTAGTACTCAGGGAAGTTGAGGATTGCCGCCTCGTATCGTGCGTTTCGATGCTTGAGGCGACACTATCCAGAAGTCTTCGAACACTTCAGAATAAGCGGCCGAGCACATATGCGTGGAACCTCGCGTGCTCGGAGTCGGATTGAAGTCTCGTACTTTACCTTGACCTTTACTTCTACATGAGCAGCGATAGCTCAGTGGTTAGTTAACTGGACTACAAAGGACAAGGGATAAGGTTCGATCCCAACCGACGGCTTTCGGGTTCACCCAGCCTTAAATAGGTACCGGATTTTTTTTTCTGGGAAAGTAAAGCGGCACGGGCGTAATACTGACCACATTACTCCAAAAATCATGTGCTGAAGGTCTGTAAAATATAGGATCACTAACACCATATTCCCTATACGCCACTTGGCGTGACGAGGGTACTTTAGTTTTTTTTTTACTTCTACATGGAATGATCTTAAAAGAATAGCAAGAAACAGAACGGCTTGGAAAGTATTTGTTGAAGACCCTCCACTGGGAGTTGCAGGGTAGAAAAAGAAGTGACAAAGAAGTGCGGCCTTGCGTTATACCGACCAAATTACAGAAAGACGTACTGTGGTTATAAAAAAATGTGGTCACATACATCTTATTCCCCATACGCATTCAAAGACGGTATGGCACATGATGATGATGATTCTGAGACAAGGGAGGGAATCTTTTAATGTCGATTGGAAAACAATTAAATTTAAACGGGTTGTGAGAAGTAATTGCGAAATGAGCTAAATATTTTTGGGAAACTCTTCAATGTCTGTCAGCGACCCACAAAAGAGTTCTTACATGTTATGTAGAGCCTGTCTTAAAATATGGATGTGAATCACGGACAACAGACAAGGAAATCACTGGAGTCTGTAGAATTGTGGTTTTATAGAAGAATGTTGAGAATACCATGGACAGCTAAGAAGAGTAATGGAAACGTTCTGAAGAGGCCAAAGAAAAAAGAGAGCTAATTTCCAATATTAAGAAGAAACATCATTTTTGGGCCATGTAATGAGAAGAGTACAACTGGAATATATTGTAACAACTGCTGGAAAAATTGAGGGACGAAGAGATAGAAGGAAGCAAAGAGAAAAGATACCAGACAGCTTAAGAGAATGGCTTGGCAGAAGGTTAACAACAGAAATGATAAATAACTGTAGAGATCGAAAGTTGTGGAGAGACATGATCACCTACGCCAGCAGGCATGGTACTTGATGATGATGATGGTGATGATGATGTGGAATAACTAAAAATAATTTAAAATATTACAAATAATTGAGTATAATATATTCTTCTTCTTCCACCTTTCAGCTCCCTGTGGAGCATAGGTCTTCAACAAACGCTTTCAGCTCCCTGTGGAGCATAGGTCTTCAACAAACACTTTCAGCTCCCTGTGGAGCATATGTCTTCAACAAACATATTCCAAGCCGTTCTGTTTTTTGCCATTGTTTTAAGATTACTCCATGTCTTCCCCATCATCTTCATCTCTGCTTCTGTCTGTCCTCTCCAAGAATTCCTTGGTCTTCCTCCTTGTCTTTTCCACGGGGGATTCCAAAAAGGGCCTGTACTCTCATTTGGCTTCCGCAGTGTGTGTCCTATCCAGCGCCATCGTCTTCGCTCTATCTCTTTATCCACTGGTATTTGACTGGTACATTTCCATAATTCTATGTTAGTGATTTTGTCCTGCCATTTCCATCCTTTTATTCCGCGTAAGCATCCATTAATGAAAGTCTGTATCTTCGTGATTGTCAATTTTGTTGTTCTCCATGTTTCACAACCGTATAATAGGACTGACTTAACATTGGATTATAATATATTAGTCATTAGATATTAAGAGAAAATAAGATCAAAGTTAGTAGAAATAACAGGGACGATTATATGTGATTTGGCAGTAATTAGGCATGATTTATTAGAAAAAAATCATCATCGAGTGCCAAGAAAGCCCCGAGCTTTATTCCCATCACGTGTGGTGGAAAAATAAAAAATAAAAAAATGTAATGTAAATGCAAGATGTAAACTGTAAATGTTGTCCTATTGTCCATGATTCACATCCATATGTTAAGACTGGCTCTACATAACATTTAAGAACTCTTTTTCTTGTTTCTATTGTCAAAAATCCAATCCATGATTTCCTTATGGCTTTACCCTCCCCTGGTCTCTGGGTAGTGTGAGATCGATGCCTGGCCCTCTCGCCAAAAAAAAAATAAAAAAGCGAAATACAAGTGGTCCCGTGTGCATTATGCGCACGTTAAAGAACCTCTGGAAATTGGAAATCAAAAAGAGTAGGTCACAAAAAGTGGCTGCTACCTGTGCTAGGTTGATGTGATAAAGATATACCTTAAAAGGTTAAAACTCGACGATATGAGGAGTACCTCTGAAGTCGGAGAATATCTACTTGACTGGCAGGGGACGCATGAACACACGGCTGTTAGTGCGAGAAATAAAGGGGAAAATGATGTTCGCGCAAAGTTCAGGCTGTCTGGACCTCGCTAGAAATGTAAACCTGGCGGTCGGAAACAAATAAATAAACAAACAAACAAACAAATAACAAATAAACAAACAAACAAATAACAAATAAACAAACAAACAAAACAAATAAATAAACAAACAAACAAAACAAATAAATAAACAAACAAGCAAACAAATAAACAAACAAGCAAACAAATAAACAAACAAGCAAACAAATAAACAAATAAACAAACAAGCAACAAATAAACAAACAAACAAACAAATAAACAAACAAGCAAACAAATAACAAATAAACAAATTAGCAAACAAATAAATAAACAAGCAAACAAACAAACAAAAAAGCAAACAAATAAACAAACAAGCAAACAAATAAACAAACAAGCAAACAAATAAACAAACAAGCAAACAAATAAACAAACAAGCAAACAAAAAACAAATAAACAAACAAAAAACAAACAAGCAAACAAATAAACAAACAAGCAAACAAATAAACAAACAAGCAAACAAATAACAAATAAACAAACAAGCAAACAAATAAACAAACAAGCAAACAAATAAACAAACAAGCAAACAAATAACAAATAAACAAACAAGCAAACAAATAAACAAACAAGTAAACAAATAACAAATAAACAAACAAGCAATCAAATAAACAAACAAGCAAACAAATAAACAAACAAGCAAACAAATAACAAATAAACAGATAAGCAAACAAATAAACAAACAAGCAAACAAATAAACAAACAAGCAAACAAATAAACAAACAAGCAAACAAATAAACAAACAAGCAAACAAATAACAAATAAACAAACAAATAAACAAACAAGCAAACAAATAAACAAACAAGCAAACAAACAAACAAACAAGCAAACAAATAAACAAACAAGCAACAAATAAACAAACAAGCAAACAAATAAACAAACAAGCAAACAAATAAACAAACAAGCAAACAAATAAAATAAAATAAACAAACACACAAGCAAACAAGAAAATTAAGATCCGTGAAAAATCAAAGAATATGTAAGTCAGCCCGCTTGAAATATGATGAAAGTTGTGATGATGACGATGATGACTCGTTTGTGATGGTGGTACAGTCACATTTCTTGTTCCTGAATTATTCATGTGAACAACATCACGACACAAAGGCACAGACAAATAACAAGACTTTTAAAATGGAAGCTCACCTTATAATCATTTCATGCCTTTTTTCTGGAATCCCCAAGGAAAAAGACAAAGAGGAAGACCACAATATTCTTGGAGAAGACAGATGGAAGCAGAGATGAAGATGATGGGGAAGACACGGAATGGTTTTAACAAGAATGGCAAGAAACAGAACGGCCTGGAAAGTGTTTGTTGAAGACCTATGCTCCTTAGGGAACTGAAAGTGTATTTTGAAGAGCCATGCTCCACAGGGAACTGAAAGTGCTTGTTGAAGAACTAAGCTCCACAGGGAGCTAAAAGTGTTTGTTGAAGACCTTTGCTCCACAGAGAACTGAAAGTGTTTTTTGAAGACCTATGCTCCACAGGGAACTGAAAGTGTTTGTTGAAGAACTATGCTCCACAGGGAACTGAAAGTGTTTGTTGAAGACCTATACTCCACAGGGAGCTGAAAGTGTTTGTTAAAGACCTATGCTCCACAGGGAGCTGAAAGTGTTTGTTGAAGACCTATGCTCCACAGGGAGCTGAAAGGTAGAAGAAGAAAAAGACCTTGCAGTCATTACGTCTGAGCTTAGGTCTATAAATGCAAGCAGCCATTTTACTCGGGACAAGTACAAATACCATTATTTTTGTTATTAGTGTACTCGGCATCAGTTGTACAAATACCATTATTTTTGTTATTAGCACAATCGGCATCAGTTGTACAAATACCATTATTTTTGTTATTAGTGTACTCGGCATCAGTTGTACAAATACCATTATTTTTGTTATTAGCACAATCGGCATCAGTTGTACAAATACCATTATTTTTGTTATTAGCACAATCGGCATCAGTTGTACAAATACCATTATTTTTGTTATTAGTGTACTCGGCATCAGTTGTACAAATACCATTATTTTTGTTATTAGTGTACTCGGCATCAGTTATACAAATACCATTATTTTTGTTATTAGTGTACTCGGCATCAGTTGTACAAATACCATTATTTTTGTTATTAGTGTACTCGGCATCAGTTGTACAAATACCATTATTTTTGTTATTAGTGTACTCGGCATCAGTTGTACAAATACCATTATTTTTGTTATTAGTGTACTCGTCATCAGTTGTACAAACACCATTATTTTTGTTATTAGTACACTCGGCACCAGTTGTTAAAAATACCATTATTTTTGTTATTAGTACACCCAGCATTTTAGTTATACAAACACCATAATTTTGTGATTTTAAAAAATGTCTGCTAAAATTACACACAAACCACGAAATCTGTGATCAATGTTACTAATTGAGGTTACATAAATGCCATAAGTTCTAGCATCAATATTACTGGTTAAAATGTCACAAATACCACCAGTCTTGTGATTAACATATAAATACCACCAACAGTGTGATCTTGCATGAATAAAATTATATAATTACCACCCACGGGAGCCGCGATAGCTCAGTGGTTAGTGAACTGGACTACAAAGGACAAGGGTAGGGTTCGATCCCAACCGACAGCTCCGGGTTCACCCAGCCTTAGATGGGTACCGGATTTTTTCTGGGAAATTAAAACAGCACGGGCGTAATACCGACCACATTACCCCAAAAATCATGTGCTGAAGGTCTGTAAAATATAGGGTCACTAACACCATATTCCCTATACGTCACTTGGCGTGACGGGGGTACTTTACTTTATTTTACTTAATACCACCAACAGTGTGATCTTTACAACAAGAACAAAGTTATATAACTACCACCAACAGTGTGATCTTTACAACAAGAACAACGTTATATAACTACCACCAACAGTGTGATCTTTACAACAAGAACAACGTTATATAACTACCACCAACAGTGTGATCTTTACATCAAGAACAACGTTATATAACTACCACCAACAGTGTGATCTTTACAACAAGAACAAAGTTTTATCACTACCACCAACAGTGTGATCTTTACAACAAGAACAAAGTTATATAACTACCACCAACAGTGTGATCTTTACAACAAGAACAAAGTTATATAACTACCACCAACAGTGTGATCTTTACAACAAGAACAAAGTTATATAACTACCACCAACAGTGTGATCTTTACAACAAGAACAAAGTTATATAACTACCACCAACAGTGTGATCTTAACAACAAGAACAAAGTTATATAACTACTACCAACAATGTGATCTTACAAGAACACAGTTATATAAATATCATCAACTCCAAATGAAAGCAACCAAACCAATTATTTTACTTGCTACAGATTCAAATAGACGTAAGCAATCCCAAAAGTCGGCTGATTGACAGAAGACATGTTACACTGAACACCGACCGACAATTCACAATCATCATCACCGTTTTGTTCTGTGTACTATAGTTCCTTCACAAATTCGTGCCCACAGTTTATTAATTATCTCGGTAACTATTTGATGAATTTCTGTAATTCTTTTCCATGAAATCTTATTTTTTCACCGACCTTCAGCCAGATTTTTTGCCTTACTGCCATGCATTTAGGAAAGATTTTTGCTTATTTGAGGTATATAAAATATTATTTTCTTGTTAGTACTAAATTTTAGGATTTTATAACATCCACATTTTTTTGTAATCAACTCACCAATTAAAAAGGCAAATTTCACGTGCACACCACACAATCTTAGCACCGTTTCGCACTCTTAACATGTAATGAGAGCGCCACTCGGAGGTTTTATTTTTGGTAATTTTATTTCCGGTTACTCGTTAAATTGGTCCAGAGGCGTATTTTAACAGAATATTTACTATTAATGAATATTCCCGTATGTGTGATAAGTAGTAAGCTGTTGTGAAGTGACTACTTGATTTTTAAAACCATGAAGAGTTTAAAGTGTAAATTCATCACTATGCAAAAGTTAACTGTGTTATTGTACATGCACTTGTGCAAGGAATCTAAAAGGAGTCGGTTATATTACTATTCAAAGTAATACTGATACGCATTGTTAGAAAATTAAGATAATAACAGTAAAATCTAATGTTTAGAGCACACGGTTTGATATTTTCCTAAAATTATATAACAAAAAATTATTTGTGCGAAATTCAGGTCAAATGTTTGTTATAAAATCTGAAGGACGGTGAAAAAAATAAGATTACAGGAATTCATCAAACAGTTTCGGAGATAATGGATCAACTTCTGTGGGCACGAATTTGTGAACGAACTAGTAGCGAGTGTTCTAATCACGGCAGTGTTAAGCAAATATATCGACAGTAAAATAATACTTTGACACGGCATCTCGTGGTTACTGCACTGGCCGTGCAGCCATTTCACTTCAGCCTATTGACTCCTGCCAGCAGACAGCTGTAATGGGATAATTGTCGCAGGGGCTGATCAATTATTACTGGCTGTGAAGCCGTGATATCGGCTGGGGTAAAGGATACAATTAGCAATCATATTAGCTTAAAGTAAAAGATACGATTAGCAATCATTATATTGGCTGGAGTAAAAGCTACGATTTAAACAATCATCACTTTTTGGGCTATGTAATGAGAAGAGAACAGCTGGAATATATTGTAACAACAGGGAAAATTGAGGAACGAAGAGATAGAGGGAAGCAAAGAGAAAAATTATCAGACAGCTTAAGAGAATGGCTTGGCAGAAGGTCAACAACAGAAATGATAAATAACTGTCGTGATCGAAAGTTGTGGAGAGACATGATCACCTACGCCAGCAGGCTAGGTACTTGATGATGATGATGATGAAAGGCTATGATTAGCAATCATGATATTAGGATTTTGATAATTTGTGAATTAAACGCTAAAATTAACAAATCGTGAATTGGTCTTTTTCAGTAATCGCTATAAACGCTACAATTTACAATAATTAAATATAGGTTCTTCAGTAGTCGCTATAAGCGCTACAATTTACAATAATTAAATATAGATTCTTCAGTAGTCGCTATAAGCGCTACAATTTACAATCATTAAATATAGATTCTTCAGTAGTCGCTATAAGCGCTACAATTTACAATCATTAAATATAGATTCTTCAGTAGTCGTTTTAAGCGCTACAATTTACAATCATTAAATATAGATTCTTCAGTAGTCGCTATAAGCGCTACAATTTACAATCATTAAATATAGATTCTTCAGTAGTCGCTATAAGCGCTACAATTTACAATCATTAAATATAGATTCTTCAGTAGTCGCTATAAGCGCTACAATTTACAATCATTAAATATAGATTCTTCAGTAGTCGCTATAAGCGCTACAATTTACAATCATTAAGTATAGATTCTTCAGTAGTCGCTATAAGCGCTACAATTTACAATCATTAAATATAGATTCTTCAGTAGTCGCTATAAGCGCTACAATTTACAATCATTAAATATAGATTCTTCAGTAGTCGCTATAAGTGCTACAATTTACAATCATTAAATATAGATTCTTCAGTAGTCGCTATAAGCGCTACCATTTACAATAATTAAATATAGATTCTTCAGTAGTCGTTATAAGCGCTACCATTAGCAATCATGACATTGATATTTTTCTGTAGTTACTATCATCACCATCGTCATCATCATCAAGTACTGGGCCTGCTGGCGTAGGTGATCATGTCTCTCCACAACTTTCGATCTCGACAGTTATTTATCATTTCTATTGTTGACATTCTGCCAAACCATTCTCTTAAGCTCTTTGGTATTTTTTCTCTTTGCTTCCCTCCCTCTACCTCTTTCTCCCTCAATTTTTCCAGTTGTTACAATATATTCCAGCTGTTCTCTTCTCATTATATGGCCAAAAAATGATGATTGTTTCTTCCTAATATTGGAAATTAGCTCTCTTTTTGCTTTGGCCTCTTTCAGAACATTTTCATTACACTTCTTAACTGTCTATGGTATTCTCAACATTTCTTCTATAACACCACATTTCTACAGACTCCAGTGATTTTCTTGTCTTTTGTCCTATTGTCCATGATTCACATCCATATATTAAGACTGGTTCTAAATAACATTTAAGAACTCTTTATCTTGTTTCTGTTGTCAAAAATGGATTGCATAGTATCTTCCTCATTTTTTGGAAAGTTGCATTTGCCTGAGCCATTCTGCATCTCGCCTCTGTTGTACATCTACCATCTCACCTCTGTTGTACATCTACCTTCTCACCTCTGGTGTACGTCTACCATCTCACCTCTGTTGTACGTCTACCATCTCACCTCTGTTGTAGATCTACCATCTCACCTCTGTTGTACGTCTACCATCTCACCTCTGTTGTAGATCTACCATCTCACCTCTGTTGTACATCTACCATCTCACCTCTGTTGTACGTCTACCATCTCACCTCTTGTGTACATCTACCATCTCACCTCTTGTGTACATCTACCATCTCACCTCTTGTGTACGTCTACCATCTCACCTCTTGTGTACATCTACCATCTCACCTCTGTTGTACGTCTACCATCTCACCTCTGTTGTACATGTACCATCTCACCTCTGTTGTAGATCTACCATCTCACCTCTGTTGTACATCTACCATCTCACCTCTGTTGTACATCTACCATCTCACCTCTGTTGTACATCTACCATCTCACCTCTGTTGTACGTCTACCATCTCACCTCTTGTGTACATCTACCATCTCACCTCTTGTGTACGTCTACCATCTCACCTCTTGTGTACGTCTACCATCTCACCTCTAGTGTACGTCTACCATCTCACCTCTGTTGTAGATCTACCATCTCACCTCTGTTGTACATCTACCATCTCACCTCTTGTGTACATCTACCATCTCACCTCTTGTGTACGTCTACCATCTCACCTCTGTTGTACGTCTACCATCTCACCTCTTGTGTACGTAGCTACTATAATCGACAAAATTAACAATACTAGAATTGTTTTTTCATAAAAATTATAATCGCTAGCATTAACAGTCATGAAATTGATATTCTCATTAAATGCTTAAAACTCTACAGTTATTATGAAACTGATATTTCTCATTAAGTGCTGAAAACACTACAGTTATCATGAAATTGTCATTTCTCATTAAACGCTAAAAACTCTAAATTTATCATAAAATTGATATTTTGCATTAAGTGCTAACAACTCTATAATTATCATGAAATTGATTTTTCTCAGTTAGTCCTAAAAACTCTACAATTATCATGACATTATTATTTCTCATTAAATGCTAAAAACTCTACAATTGTTATGAAATTGAAACTTCTCAGTAACTGCTGAAAACACTACAATTACCATGAAATTGATATTTCTCAGTAACTGCCAAAAACACTACAATTACCATGAAATTGATATTTCTCAATAACTGCCAAAAACACTACAATTACCATGAAATTGATATTTCTCAGTAACCGCTTAAAAAGCTCTACAGTTATTATGTAATTGTTATTTCTCATTAAGTGCTAAAAACTCTACACTTATCATGAAATTGATATTTCTCATCAAGTGCTAAAAACTCTACACTTATCATGAAATTGTTATTTCTCATCAAGTGCTAAAAACTCTACACTTATCATGAAATTGATATTTCTCAATAACTGCCAAAACTCTACACTTATCATGAAATTGATATTTCTCATCAAGTGCTAAAAACTCTACACTTATCATGAAATTGATATTTCTCAGTATTTGGAATAAGCGCTACAGTCAGTAATTGGGCGAAATAATTACCAGAGAATCTCGGAGACTAGACAAACACAATAAGAGATTGATTGGGGACGTAGCGATTAGCTTAGCGTGCTCCGAAGCGCTGTCTTCGGCCTCTCCGCCTACGACGTCGAATTGAAGAAAATGAAACGAATAGCGCCTCGTTACGCCTGAATCTTACGTGTACGGAATATGGTTGGTGGTTGGTTGGTTGGTTGGTTGGTTGGTTGGTTGGTTGGTTGCGTTCGCCCGATGACTAAAGTATTCTTGAGTATCATGGTAGACTAGAATATTCCTCTTCATCATCCGCCCTTACAAGGACGTAGTGGACGTCTCTGTGTTGTGTTGTGGTTTGCAGTATAACTGTTATATTTGCGCCTTTCGGCACAACACATCCGACTTCAGCACATTTTTGAGTACCGGGTTGTCTTCCCTCTTCGATCCCTGCACACTTGGCCAGACTAGACAGGTTAGTCTGTTACTGGAGGCACCGCGGAGAGGTGGAGCAGGGTCTGGATGGTTTTGGTTCACCGATCCTGGCGCAAGCCATCAGCTGTGGTCGCTGACAACTTCCAGCTCTGGTGCTGGTAGGTATATATATTTTCAAACAAAAGGCATGTTTAGAGTGTTGCTTGCTTGCGTTCGCCCGATGACTAGAGGAATACATCACCTCGTCATCCGCCCTTAAGAGGACGTTAGGTGCGCGTGTCTGCATTGTATTGTGGTCTGCAATAAAATTGTGCTATTTGCGCCTCTCGCCCCAACACATCCGACTTTAGCATGTTATTTTTGAGTACCGGGTTGTCCTCCCTCTTCGATTCCTACTCGCTTGGCCAAACTAGACAGGTTAGTCTGTTACTGGAGGCACCGCGGAGAGGTGGAGCAGGGTCTGGATGGTTCTGGTTCACCGATCCTGTCGCAAGCCAACAGCTGTTCAGCTCTGCTGCTGGGAGGCTATTTACCTTCTATTTAAAAAAAAAAAGTAAGTTGTCAGCACCACCTCAAGCCGCCTTTCTTTCCTATAAGAAATTATCCCATACCTTTTTTAAGGAATCTATCTATCTATTGACCTTTCGAGCCGTAGCCGGCCCATAGGGCGTAGACTAAGATACACCTTCTCCTATCTGAATTTTTGTTCTAGCAGTTTTCTTTTAAAGATATTTTATCAAATCTCGCCATTTATCTCTATTCTGTGCAAGCTGCTCTATCTCATTGAGGGAGCCGAATCCTGCTGCTCTTGCCTCTCTCATCAATGTTCTTCTCAGTGTCTCTCTGTGTCTTCCTCTTTTTCTCTTACTGTTGTTTCCCATATGAGGAATAAGGAATAATGAGTGAGAAATGTAGCTGATTGGTCCATGAATTAAACTCGGCTTCTCTTGCCCTTACTAGACTGTCAACACCTACTACTCGACCACGCTTTCCACTTGGACAAGAACTGAGAAGCTATAGAGAAATAAACTATATGGCTATATTTACATTTATTCTCCTGACAAGAAGGATCTGAGTTCGATTCCCTGCAGTGGCGGATTTTTTTTCGGACGGGCAATGCTTCTGGGTTCACCCAGCATCTAAAAATGGGTACCAGAGATTTTTCTGGGGAAGTAAAGGCGGCCTGACGTGATACCGACCACATCATCCAGAAGTGTGCCGAGGTCATAGAAAAAAATATTGTCACTAACACCATACGTGGTTCTCTACGTGAACAAAATACGGGGAAATGAAAGAGCGGACAGGTCAACACTCTCTTTCCAGCTCAACAAAATAAAGGAAAGAGAAATGTGTTAAAGACGCGAAATATACGTTTTGTCCATTTTTGATGTTTAACATTACAAGTTAACTATCTGGTCAAATAAACTTCCTCTATTTGATGTTTAACATTACAAGTTAACTATCTGGTCAAGTAAACTTCCACTATTTGATGTATAACATTACAAGTTAACTATCTGGTCAAATAAACTTCCTCTATTTGATGTTTAACATTACAAGTTAACTATCTGGTCAAGTAAACTTCCACTATTTGATGTATAACATTACAAGTTAACTATCTGGTCAAATAAACTTCCTCTATTTGATGTATAACATTACAAGTTAACTATCTGGTCAAACAAACTTCATCTATTTGATGTTTAACATTACAAGTTAACTATCTGGTCAAATAAATTTCCTCTATTTGATGTATAACATTACAAGTTAACTATCTGGTCAAACAAACTTTCTCTATTTAATGTATAACATTACACGTTAACTATCTGGTCAAATAAATTTCCTCTATTTGATGTATAACATTACAAGTTAACTATCTGGTCAAACAAACTTCCTCTTATTTGATGTATAACATTACAAGTTAACTATCTGGTCAAACAAACTTCATCTATTTGATGTATAACATTACACGTTAACTATCTGGTCAAACAAACTTCATCTATTTGATGTATAACATTACAAGTTAACTATCTGGTCAAATAAACTTCCTCTATTTGATGTATAACATTACACGTTAACTATCTGGTCAAATAAACTTCCTCTATTTGATGTATAACATTTCACGTTAACTATCTGGTCAAATAAATTTCCTCTAGTTGATGTATAACATTACAAGTTAACTATCTGGTCAAACAAACTTCATCTATTTGATGTTTAACATTACAAGTTAACTATCTGGTCAAATAAACTTCCTCTATTTGATGTATAACACTACAAGCTGATCATTTGGTCACCAATCATCGCAGTTTAAGTTTTAGATGAGCTGGTGGAGGCGGTAACTATCACTGACAAATTGTTTTGTCCTTTGGTAGACTTATTAGGATGTCCCATTCAATGATATAACTCAAGACGATACACCCACTTTCAATGTCCCATCCAATGTTATTACTCTAGTCTATACACCCACTTGTCAATGTCCCATTCTATGTTATTACTCTAGTCGATACACCCACTTTTCAATGTCCCATTCTATGTTATTACTCTAGTCGATACACCCACTTTTCAATGTCCCATCAAATGTTATTACTCTAGTCGATACACCCACTTTTCAATGTCCCATTCTATGTTATTACTCTAGTCGATACACCCACTTTTCAATGTCCCATTCTATGTTATTACTCTAGTCGATACACCCACTTTTCAATGTCCCATCAAATGTTATTACTCTAGTCGATACACCCACTTTTCAATGTCCCATTCTATGTTATTACTCTAGACGGTACACCCACTTTTCAATGTCCCATCCTATATTATTACTCAAGACGGTATTCTAATTGTCCCATCCAATGTTATTACTCTAAACGGTATTCTAAATGTCCCATCCTATATTATTACTCTAAACGGTATTTTAATTGTCCCATCCTATATTATTACTGTAGACGGTATTCTAACTGTCCCATCCTATATTATTACTCTAAACGGTATTTTAATTGTCCCATCCTATATTATTACTCTCAAAGGTATTCTAATTGTCCCATCCTATATTATTACTCTAGACGGTATTCTAATTGTCCCATCCTATAGTATTACTCTAGACGGTATTCTAACTGTCCCATCCTATATTATTACTGTAAACGGTATTCTAACTGTCCCATCCTATATTATTACTGAAGACGGTATTCTAACTGTCCCATCCTATATTATTACTCAAGACGGTATTCTAACTGTCCCATCCTATATTATTACTCAAGACGGTATTCTAACTGTCCCATCCTATATTATTACTCAAGACGGTATTCTAACTGTCCCATCCTATATTATTACTGTAGACGGTATTCTAACTGTCCCATCCTATATTATTACTCAAGACGGGACTCTCCAACTGTCAATATCCCACCTTATGTTATCACATTCCACTGTATTCATCAATTATAGGAAAAGCGTGTTATCGCTGCGGTTAGTCTAGCGGGACAACTAAAGACCGTGTGTCGACACAAACATATAAACACATATACATATCTATCTATCTATCTATTGACCTTTCGAGCCGTAACCGGCCCATAGGGCGTAGACCAAGATACACCTTCTCCTATATGAATTTTTGTTCTAGCAGTTTTCTTTTAAAGATATTTTATCAAATCTCGCCATCTGTCTCTGTTCTGTGCAAGCAGTTCTATCTCATTGAGGGAGCCGATTCCTGCTGCTCTTGCCTCTCTCATCAATGTTCTTCTCAGTGTCTCCCTGGGTCTTCCTCTTTTTCTTTTACCTGTTGTTTCCCATATGAGAGCTTGCTTTGCTATTCGATTATTATCTCTTCTCATCACATGTCCAACGTATGACCATCGTCTTTTCTTTATTACTGAAGATATTAGTGGTTGATTGGCGATTTCTCTAATTTCCTCGTTTGTTTTGAATTCGTTCCATTCTATACCAAGTATTTTCCTTAGACATTTATTTTCGAATGCGTTCAACTTTGTTTCTATATCTCTTGTTGTTTTCCAGCTTTCACACGCATACGTAAGGGTTGATAGTACATTTGATTTGAATAGCCTAAGTTTTGTGTTTGTGCTAATGAGTTTTGATTTCCACAACTTTTCAAGGCTTCTGAAAGACATTGCTGCTTTAGCCAGTCTGATTCTAATTTCTTTGCTCGTATCCCCTTCTCGATCAATGTGACTTCCAAGATAGATAAAGTGATCGATCTCTTCTACTGGTTTGTTTTCCATGTATATTTTGTCACTTGTTGGAATTAAACTTTTCATGACTTTAGTCTTTTCATGATTGACCTCAAGCCCAATTTTGCTGGCTATTGATGATAGTTCATTTGTGTTTTCCTGCATCGTTTTTATCTGACTGCTGATGAGAACTATGTCATCAGCAAAGTCGAGGTCCTCCAAATGGTCTCCTTGTATCCATTCGATGCCTTTATTACCAGTGCAGCATTTCTTCATTATGAAGTCCATAACAATTCCAAATAACAAGGGCGATAAAATACATCCTTGTTTAACCCCAGTTTCTATTGGGAAACATTCGCTCAGTCCTTCCTCTGTTCGAACTGCACATGTGTAACCATCATACATGTCTTTGATAATATTTATGATTTTTGATGGTAAGCCATATTGCTTCAGAATTTTCCACAAAGAATCTCTATGAATACTATCAAATGCTTTTTTTGAAGTCGATGAAGTTAAGTACAAAAGGTTTTTGCTTTTCAATGTGTTCCTCCAATATAAGTCGTAGAGTGAAAATGTGGTCAAGACAGCTTCTCCCTTTTCTAAACCCAGCCTGTTCTTCACGCATTACTGTATCTATTGAATCCTTTATTCTATTTAGGATGATTTTACAGAATAACTTTGAGGCAACTGACAAAAGTGTCACGCCTCTCCAATTGTTACAATCTCTAAGATTGCCCTTTTTTGGGATCTTAACAATGATTCCTTTTTTCCATTCATATACATATATAAGCATTAAAATATATATCAGGTGCCCACCATGTAACCAGAAATAGAGTGTATGTGTTACTTGAGGGCCCACAACAGTCTATCAGGCTTGAGTGTATGTGTTACTTGACGGCCCACAACGGTCTATCAGGCTTGAGTGTATGTGTTACTTGAGGGCCCACAACGGTCTATCAGGCTGGAGTGTATGTGTTACTTGAGGGCCCACAACGGTCTATCAGACTGGAGTGTATGTGTTACTTGAGGGCCCACAACGGTCTATCAGGCTGGAGTGTATGTGTTACTTGAGGGCCCACAACGGTCTATCAGGCTGGAGTGTATGTGTTACTTGAGGGCCCACAACGGTCTATCAGACTGGAGTGTATGTGTTACTTGAGGGCCCACAACGGTCTATCAGGCTGGAGTGTATGTGTTACTTGAGGGCCCACAACGGTCTATCAGACTAGAGTGTATGTGTTACTTGAGGGCCCACAACGGTCTATCAGGCTGGAGTGTATGTGTTACTTGAGGGCCCACAACGGTCTATCAGACTAGAGTGTATGTGTTACTTGAGGGCCCACAACGGTCTATCAGGCTGGAGTGTATGTGTTACTTGAGGGCCCACAACGGTCTATCAGGCTGGAGTGTATGTGTTACTTGAGGGCCCACAACGGTCTATCAGGCTGGAGTGTATGTGTTACTTGAGGGCCCACAACGGTCTATCAGGCTGGAGTGTATGTGATACTCGGGAGCCCACAACGGTCTATCAGACTTGAGTGTGTTTGATAATCAGGGGCCCACAACGGTCTATTAGACTTGAGTGTATGTAATACTCGGGGGCTCACAACGGTCTATCAGACTTAAGTGTATGTGATACTCGGGGGCTCACAACGCTCTATCAGACTTGAGTGTATGTGATACTCGGGGGCTCACAACGGTCTATTAGACGTGAGTGTATGTGATACTCGGGGGCTCACAACGCTCTATCAGACTTGAGTGTATGTGGTACTCGGGGGCTCACAACGCTCTATCAGACTTGAGTGTATGTGATACTCGGGGGCTCACACCGCTCTAGTAGACGTGAGTGTATGTGATACTCGGGGGCTCACAACGCTCTATCAGATTTGAGTATATGTGATACTCGGGGGCTCACAACGCTCTATCAGACTTGAGTGTATGTGATACTCGGGGGCTCACAACGCTCTATTAGACGTGAGTGTATGTGATACTCGGGGCTCACAACGCTCTATTAGACGTGAGTGTATGTGATACTCGGGGCTCACAACGCTCTATCAGACTTGAGTGTATGTAGTATCACAGGTCCACAATGGTCTATCAGACTAGAGTGTATGTGGTATCACAGGTCCACGATGGTCTATCAGGCTTCAGTGTATGTGGTACTCCTGTCCCACAATGGTCTATCAGACTTGAGTGTATGTAGTATCACAGGTCCACTATGGTCTATCAGGCTTGAGTGTATATGGTACTACTGGCCCACAATGGTCTATCAGACTAGAGTGTATGTGGTATCACAGGTCCACGATGGTCTATCAGGCTTCAGTGTATGTGGTACTCCTGTCCCACAATGGTCTATCAGATTAGAGTGTATGTGGTACTACTGCACCACAATGGTCTATCAGACTAGAGTGTATGTGGTACTACTGGCCCACAATGGTCTATCAGACTTGAATCTATGTGGTACTCCTGTCCCACAATGGTCTATCAGACTTGAATGTATGTGGTACTCCTGGCTCACTACCGTCTATCAGACTTAAATGTATGTTGTGCTCCTGTCCCACAATGGTCTATCAGACTTAAATATATGTTGTGCTCCTGTCCCACAATGGTCTATCAGACTTGAATGTATGTGGCATTCCGGGCCCACAATGGTCTATCAGACATGAATGTATGTGGTACTCCGGGCCCACAATGGTCTTCAGGCTTGAATGTATGTGATACTCCTGGCCCACAATGGTCTATCAGACATGAATGTATGTGGTACTCCTGGCCCACAATGGTCTATCAGACATGAATGTATGTGATACTCCTGGCCCACAATGGTCTATCAGACTTGAATGTATGTGGTACTACAAGCCTACAACGGTGTATCGGACTTGAGTGCATGTGGATACTACGGGCCCACAATGGTGCATCAGACTTGTGTGCATGTGGTACTACGGGCCCACGACGGTGTATCAGACTTGAGTGCATGCGGTACTACGGGCCCACAACGGTGTATCAGACTTGAGTGCACGTGGTACTACGGGCCCACAACGGTGTATCAGACTTGTGTGCATGTGGTACTACGGGCCCACGACGGTGTACCAGACTTGTGTGCATGTGGTACTACGGGCCCACAACGGTGTATCAGACTTGAGTGCACGTGGTACTACGGGCCCACAACGGTGTATCAGACTTGTGTGCATGTGGTACTACGGGCCCACGACGGTGTATCAGACTTGAGTGCATGTGGTACTACGGGCCCACAATGGTGTATCAGACTTGAGTGCATGTGGTACTACGGGCCCACAACGGTGTATCAGACTTAAGTGCATTTGGTACTACGGGCCCACAACTGTGTATCAGACATGAGTGCACGTGGTACTACGGGTCTAGAATGGACTGTCAGGTTCTGAGGACAGACCGTGGAAACTAAACCACGGGCTCTAAATAGTAAACTGTTCAGTAATGGTAGCGTTGTGGTTAGTAAAAAAAAAGTAAAGTAAAGTAGCCCCGTCACGCCAAGTGGCGTATAGGGAAATATGGTGTTAGTGACCCTATATTTTACAGACCTTCGGCACATGATTTTTGAGGTAATGTGGTCGGTATTACGCCCGTGCCGCTTTACTTTCCCAGAAAAAATCCGGTACCCATTAAAGGCTGGGTGAACCCGAAAACCGTCGACTGGGATCTAACCCTACCTGTCCTTTGTAGTCCAGTTCACTAACCACTGAGCTATCGCGACTCGTTGTGGTTAGTGTACTGGACTATTAGAGACAGCAGGTCGGGTTAGATCATGGTTATGGAAAGAGGTGAGATGCAGAATGGCTCAGGCAAAAGCAGCTTTCTAAAAAATAAGGAAGATGCTATGCAATCCATTTTTGACAATAGAAACAAGAAAAAGAGTTATTAAATGTTATGTAGAGCCAGTCTTAACATATGGATGTGAATCATGGACAAAAGGACAACAGACAAGAAAATCACTGGAGGCTATAGAAATGTGGTTTTACAGAATAATGTTGAGAATACAATGGTCAGCTAAGAAGTGTAATGAAAATGTTCTGAGAGAGATCAAAGCAAAAAGAGAGCTAATGTCCAATACCAGGAAGAAACAATCATCATTTTTTGGCCATGTAATGAGAAGAGAACTACTGGAATGTATTGTAACAACTGGAAAAATTGAGGGACGAAGAGATAGAGGGAAGGAAAGAGAAAAGATACCAGACAGTATAAGAGAGTGGCTTGGCAGAAGGTCAACAACAGAAATGATAAAAAACTGTCGAGATCGAAAGTTGCGGAGTGACATTATCACCTACGCCAGCAGGCCCGGTACTTAATTATGATGATGGTTATGGAAGGCCCCGGTATCACTGCAAACGAATTAAAATCTATAGGGAAGGGTTAGACTGACAGTCCCAAGGTTGACAAAATCTTAAAATTGAAATTTTTCTACGAAAGTAGAGCTGCATTGCGTGAAACTGACCACATCAGCCATAAAAGGTGCCGTTGGTCATTGAAAAGTAAGGTCGCTAACACCACACGTCTTATAGCATCGGCGTTGGGTTCAGTACAGGAAAGAAACAGGTTCAAAGCCCACCAAAAGCAGTGGTGATTTTTCAAAAATAGGAAAAATTAATTCGTGGTTTATTTATGACGTTGCCCTCCCTGATCTCTTTGGTAGTGAGGTCACGTGTCCAGGCCTAGCGGATAACGACGATAAACATGAGGTCTCGTGTACACTCGCGCACGTTAAAGAACCCTTGGGTTGTTTTCCATGTCATGATATCAAGCTATAGTATTTTCTCTCTTTGTCGTTCGCGATCTCTCTTTCCCTGTATTTTGTCAGTTGTAACCAAATATTCTAACTTTCGTCTTCTCATGATGTGCCCGGAAAAATGTTGATTGTTTTTTTTTTGTTTTTTTTTTTCCTGATGTTTCTTAGGAACTCCCTTTTTGTGTTGGCTTCTTAGAATTTCCTCCTTGGTCTTTTTAGCTGTCCAGAGAACTGTCAACATTCTTCTGAGAAATCCTATATCTGTAGCATCTAATCGTCTCTCATTTCTTTGTTTACTATCCATGAACCGCTTCCATAGGTCAGAATTGTCACCTTCATTAGGACAGTAAAACTTGTTAACTCTACCGTAAAACTTTATTTGGCGGCAGATGAGCAATTCAGTGAGATACCTAGACTTCCTTTCGTAGCTCCGTCGCTGGAGAGTTAACCAAGAACTGGTCTGTCTAATGCGTCCCAGATATCCACTTTCTGTCAGCGGCGTTCGCTCAGCGACTACTAAACGTTATCGACCGCCCTTTAAAGGACGTTAGTCGGGCATGGATGGTTTGTGCTTTGATTTACGACAAGCTTTAGACAGGTATAGAGTAGAGTAGATGGGTGTAAACTCGCGTGCTAAGACGCCGGTTCAAGCCTCGTACTTTACCTTTACCTTTAGAGTAGAGTGGCAATATACAGGAGATATACCTTGACTAAAGTAGAGTGGCAATATACAGGAGATATACCTTGACTAAAGTAGAGTGGCAATATACAGGAGATATACCTTGACTAAAGTAGAGTGGCAATATACAGGAGATATACCTTGACTAAAGTAGAGTTGCAATATACAGGAGATATACCTTGACTAAAGTAGAGTTGCAATATACAGGAGATATACCTTGACTAAAGTAGAGTGGCAATATACAGGAGATATACCTTGACTAAAGTAGAGTTGCAATATACAGGAGATATACCTTGACTAAAGTAGAGTTGCAATATACAGGAGATATACCTTGACTAAAGTAGAGTGGCAATATACAGGAGATATACCTTGACTAAAGTAGAGTTGCAATATACAGGAGATATACCTTGACTAAAGTAGAGTTGCAATATACAGGAGATATACCTTGACTAAAGTAGAGTTGCAATATACAGGAGATATACCTTGACTAAAGTAGAGTGGTAATATACAGGAGATATACCTTAACTAAAGTAGAGTGGCAATATACAGGAGATATACCTTGACTAAAGTAGAGTGGCAATATACAGGAGATATACCTTGACTAAAGTAGAGTGGCAATATACAGGAGATATACCTTGACTAAAGTAGAGTTGCAATATGTAGAAGATAGAAATAGCGTAAAGTGGAGTGGCAAATACAGGAGACAGGTCTACAGGAAAATAGAGTGACTATGTATAGGAGACAGACCTAGAGTGAAGTGTAGTTGTGACAACATATAGAAGACAGATATAGAATCATGTGGACTGACATACACAAGACAGGAGCAGAGTAAAATGGAGTGACATAAAGAAGACAGGAGTTGAGTAAAGTGGAGTGACACACAGAAGAGAGGAGTAGAGTAAAGTAGAGTGACATAAAGAAGAGAGGAGTAGAAAAAAGTGGAGCGACACACAGAAGAGAGGAGTTGAGTAAAGTGGAGTGACATACAGAAGAGAGGAGTGGAATAAAGTGGAGCGACACACAGAAGACAGGAGTAGAGTAAAGTGGAGCGACACACAGAAGACACGAGTAGACTAAAGTGGAGTGACATACAGAAGAGAGGAGTAGAATAAAGTGGAGCGACACACAGAAGAGAGGAGTTGAGTAAAGTGGAGTGACATACAGAAGAGAGGAGTAGAATAAAGTGGAGCGACACACAGAAGACAGGAGTAGAATAAAGTGGAGTGACATACAGAAGAGAGGAGTAGAATAAAGTGGAGCGACACACAGAAGAGAGGAGTAGACTAAAGTGGAGTGACATACAGAAGAGGGGAGTAGAATAAAGTGGAGCGACACACAGAAGAGAGGAGTTGAGTAAAGTGGAGTGACATACAGAAGAGAGGAGTAGAATATAGTGGAGCGACACACAGAAGACAGGAGTAGAGTAAAGTGGAGCGACACACAGAAGAGAGGAGTAGAATAAAGTGGAGCGACACACAGAAGACAGGAGTAGAGTAAAGTGGAGCGACACACAGAAGAGAGGAGTAGAGTAAAGTGGAGCGACACACAGAAGAGAGGAGTAGAGTAAAGTGGAGTGACACACAGAAGAGAGGAGTAGAGTAAAGTGGAGTGACACACAGTAGAGAGGAGTAGAGTAAAGTGGAGTGACACACAGAAGAGAGGAGTAGAGTAAAGTGGAGCGACACACAGAAGAGAGGAGTAGAGTAAAGTGGAGTCACATACAGAAGAGAGGAGTAGAGTAAAGTGGAGCGACACACAGAAGAGAGGAGTAGAGTAAAGTGGAGCGACACACAGAAGAGAGGAGTAGAGTAAAGTGGAGTGACATACAGAAGAGAGGAGTAGAGTAAAGTGGAGTGATATACAGAAGAGAGGAGTAGAGTAAAGTGGAGCGACACACAGAAGAGAGGAGTAGAGTAAAGTGGAGTGACATACAGAAGGCAGGAGTAGAGTAAAGTGGAGTGATATACAGAAGAGAGGAGTAGAGTAAAGTGGAGTGACATACAGAAGACAGGAGTAGAGTAAAGTGGAGTGACATACAGAAGACAGGAGTAGAGTAAAATGGAGTGACATACCGAAGACAGGAGTAGAGTGAAGTGGAGTGACATACAGAAGACAGGAGTAGAGTAAAATGGAGTGACATACAGAAGACCGGAGTAGAGTAAAGTGGAGCGACACACAGAAGAGAGGAGTAGAGTAAAATGGAGTGACATACAGAAGACAGGAGTAGAGTAAAGTGGAGCGACACACAGAAGAGAGGAGTAGAGTAAAGTGGAGTGACATACAGAAGACCGGAGTAGAGTAAAGTGAAGTGACACACAGAAGACAGGAGTAGAGTAAAGTGGAGCGACATACAGCAGACAAGAGTAAAGTGGAGTGACATACAGAAGACAAGAGTAAAGTGGGGGGACATACAGAAGACAAGAGTAAAGTGGGGGGGACATACAGAAGACAAGAGTAAAGTGGAGTGACATACAGAAGACAAGAGTAAAGTGGAGTGACATACAGAAGACAAGAGTAAAGTGGAGTGACATACAGAAGACAAGAGTAAAGTGGAGTGACATACAGAAGACAAGAGTAAAGTGGAGTGACATACAGAAGACAAGAGTAAAGTGGAGTGACATACAGAAGACAAGAGTAAGTGGAGTGACATACAGAAGACAAGAGTAAAGTGGGGTGACATACAGAAGACAAGAGTAAAGTGGAGTGACATACAGAAGACAAGAGTAAAGTGGAGTGACATACAGAAGACAAGAGTAAAGTGTGGTGACATACAGAAGACAAGAGTAAAGTGTGGTGACATACAGAAGACAAGAGTAAAGTGGAGTGACATACAGAAGACAAGAGTAAAGTGGGGGGACATACAGAAGACAAGAGTAAAGTGGAGTGACATACAGAAGACAAGAGTAAAGTGGGGGGACATACAGAAGACAAGAGTAAAGTGGAGTGACATACAGAAGACAAGAGTAAAGTGGAGTGACATACAGAAGACAAGAGTAAAGTGGAGTGACATACAGAAGACAAGAGTAAAGTGGAGTGACATACAGAAGACAAGAGTAAAGTGGAGTGACATACAGAAGACAAGAGTAAAGTGGAGTGACATACAGAAGACAAGAGTAAAGTGGAGTGACATACAGAAGACAAGAGTAAAGTGGAGTGACATACAGAAGACAAGAGTAAAGTGGAGTGACATACAGAAAACCGGAGTAAAGTAAAGTGACACACAGAAGACAGGAGTAGAGTAAAGTGGAGCGACATACAGTAGACAAACCTGAAATAAAGTGGAGTGACATACAGAAGACAAGAGTAAAGTGGAGTGACATACAGAAGACAAGAGTAAAGTGGGGGACATACAGAAGACAAGAGTAAAGTGGAGTGACATACAGAAGACCGGAGTAGAGTAAAGTGAAGTGACACACAGAAGACAGGAGTAGAGTAAAGTGGAGCGACATACAGTAGACAAACCTGAAATAAAGTGGAGTGACATACAGAAGACAAGAGTAAAGTGGAGTGACATACAGAAGACAAGAGTAAAGTGGTGGGACATACAGAAGACAAGAGTAAAGTGGGGGGACATACAGAAGACAAGAGTAAAGTGGAGTGACATACAGAAGACAAGAGTAAAGTGGGGTGACATACAGAAGTCAAGAGTAAAGTATGGTGACATACAGAAGACAAGAGTAAAGTGGGGTGACATACAGAAGACAAGAGTAAAGTGGGGTGACATACAGAAGACAAGAGTAAAGTGGAGTGACATACAGAAGACAAGAGTAAAGTGTGGTGACATACAGAAGACAAGAGTAAAGTGGGGTGACATACAGAAGACAAGAGTAAAGTGTGGTGACATACAGAAGACAAGAGTAAAGTGGGGTGACATACAGACGACAAGAGTAAAGTGTGGTGACATACAGACGACAAGAGTAAAGTGTGGTGACATACAGAAGACAAGAGTAAAGTGTGGTGACATACAGAAGACAAGAGTAAAGTGTGGTGACATACAGAAGACAAGAGTAAAGTGTGGTGACATACAGAAGACAAGAGTAAAGTGTGGTGACATACAGAAGACAAGAGTAAAGTGGAGTGACATACAGTAGACAAGAGTAAAGTGGAGTGACATACAAAAGACAAGAGTAAAGTGGGGTGACATACAGAAGACAAGAGTAAAGTGGGGTGACATACAGAAGACAAGAGTAAAGTGGGGTGACATACAGAAGACAAGAGTAAAGTGGGGTGACATACAGAAGACAAGAGTAAAGTGGAGTGACATACAGAAGACAAGAGTAAAGTGTGGTGACATACAGAAGACAAGAGTAAAGTGGGGTGACATACAGAAGACAAGAGTAAAGTGGAGTGACATACAGAAGACAGGAGTAAAGTGTGGTGACATACAGAAGACAAGAGTAAAGTGGAGTGACATACAGAAGACAAGAGTAAAGTGGGGTGACATACAGAAGACAAGAGTAAAGTGGGGGGACATACAGAAGACAAGAGTAAAGTGGGGGGACATACAGAAGACAAGAGTAAAGTGGAGTGACATACAGAAGACAAGAGTAAAGTGGGGTGACATACAGAAGACAAGAGTAAAGTGGAGTGACATACAGAAGACAAGAGTAAAGTGGAGTGACATACAGAAGACAAGAGTAAAGTGGGGTGACATACAGAAGACAAGAGTAAAGTGGAGTGACATACAGAAGACAAGAGTAAAGTGGGGTGACATACAGAAGACAAGAGTAAAGTGGGGTGACATACAGAAGACAAGAGTAAAGTGGGGGGGACATACAGAAGACAAGAGTAAAGTGGGGTGATATACAGAAGACAAGTGTAAAGTGGGGTGACATACAGAAGACAAGAGTAAAGTGGGGTGACATACAGAAGACAAGAGTAAAGTGGGGTGACATACAGAAGACAAGAGTAAAGTGGGGTGACATACAGAAGACAAGAGTAAAGTGGGGTGACATACAGAAGACAAGAGTAAAGTGGGGTGACATACAGAAGACAAGAGTAAAGTGGGGTGACATACAGAAGACAAGAGTAAAGTGGGGTGACATACAGAAGACAAGAGTAAAGTGGGGTGACATACAGAAGACAAGAGTAAAGTGGAGTGACATACAGAAGACAAGAGTAAAGTGTGGTGACATACAGAAGACAAGAGTAAAGTGGAGTGACATACAGAAGACAAGAGTAAAGTGGAGTGACATACAGAAGACAAGAGTAAAGTGGGGTGACATACAGAAGACAAGAGTAAAGTGGGGTGACATACAGAAGACAAGAGTAAAGTGGGGGGACATACAGAAGACAAGAGTAAAGTGGAATGACATACAGAAGACAAGAGTAAAGTGGAGTGACATACAGAAGACAAGAGTAAAGTGGGGTGACATACAGAAGACAAGAGTAAAGTGGGGTGACATACAGAAGACAAGAGTAAAGTGGGGGGACATACAGAAGACAAGAGTAAAGTGGGGTGATATACAGAAGACAAGAGTAAAGTGGAGTGACATACAGAAGACAAGAGTAAAGTGGGGGGACATACAGAAGAAAAATATAAAATAAAGTGGAGTGAAATACAGAAGACAAACCTATAATATAGTGGAGTGACATACAGAAGACCAACCTAGAATAAAGTGGAGTGACATACAGAAGGCCAACCTAGAATAAAGTGAAGTGACATACAGAAGACCAACCTAGAATAAAGTGGAGTGACATACAGAAGACCAACCTAGAATAAAGTGGAGTGACATACAGAAGACCAACCTAGAATAAAGTGGATTGACATACAGAAGACCAACCTAGAATAAAGTGGAGTGACATACAGAAGACCAACCTAGAATAAAGTGGAGTGACATACAGAAGACCAACCTAGAATAAAGTGGAGTGAAATACAGAAGACAAACATATAATAAAGTGGATTGACATACAGAAGACCAAATTAGAATAAAGTGGAGTGACATACAGAAGACCAACTTAGAATAATGTGGAGTGACATACAGAAGACTAACCTAGAATAAAGTGGAGTGACATACAGAAGACCAACCTAGAATAAAGTGGAGTGACATACAGAAGACCAACCTAGAATAAAGTGGAGTGACATACAGAAGACTAACCTAGAATAAAGTGGAGTGACATACAGAAGACAAACCTAAAGTAAAGTGAAGTGGCATACAGAAGACTTACCTAGAGTAAAGTGGAGTGACATACAGAAGACTTACCTAGAGTAAAGTGAAGTGACATACAGAAGACTAACCTAGAGTAAAGTGAAGTGACATACAGAAGACTTACCTAGAGTAAAGTGAAGTGACATACAGAAGAGAGGAGTAGAATAAAGTGGAGCGACACACAGAAGACAGGAGTAGAATAAAGTGGAGTGACATACAGAAGAGAGGAGTAGAATAAAGTGGAGCGACACACAGAAGAGAGGAGTAGACTAAAGTGGAGTGACATACAGAAGAGAGGAGTAGAATAAAGTGGAGCGACACACAGAAGAGAGGAGTTGAGTAAAGTGGAGTGACATACAGAAGAGAGGAGTAGAATATAGTGGAGCGACACACAGAAGACAGGAGTAGAGTAAAGTGGAGCGACACACAGAAGAGAGGAGTAGAATAAAGTGGAGCGACACACAGAAGACAGGAGTAGAGTAAAGTGGAGCGACACACAGAAGAGAGGAGTAGAGTAAAGTGGAGTGACACACAGAAGAGAGGAGTAGAGTAAAGTGGAGTGACACACAGTAGAGAGGAGTAGAGTAAAGTGGAGTGACACACAGAAGAGAGGAGTAGAGTAAGTGGAGCGACACACAGAAGAGAGGAGTAGAGTAAAGTGGAGTCACATACAGAAGGCAGGAGTAGAGTAAAGTGGAGCGACACACAGAAGAGAGGAGTAGAGTAAAGTGGAGCGACACACAGAAGAGAGGAGTAGAGTAAAGTGGAGTGACATACAGAAGAGAGGAGTAGAGTAAAGTGGAGTGATATACAGAAGAGAGGAGTAGAGTAAAGTGGAGCGACACACAGAAGAGAGGAGTAGAGTAAAGTGGAGTGACATACAGAAGGCAGGAGTAGAGTAAAGTGGAGTGATATACAGAAGAGAGGAGTAGAGTAAAGTGGAGTGACATACAGAAGACAGGAGTAGAGTAAAGTGGAGTGACATACAGAAGACAGGAGTAGAGTAAAATGGAGTGACATACAGAAGACAGGAGTAGAGTGAAGTGGAGTGACATACAGAAGACAGGAGTAGAGTAAAATGGAGTGACATACAGAAGACCGGAGTAGAGTAAAGTGGAGCGACACACAGAAGAGAGGAGTAGAGTAAAATGGAGTGACATACAGAAGACAGGAGTAGAGTAAAGTGGAGCGACACACAGAAGAGAGGAGTAGAGTAAAGTGGAGTGACATACAGAAGACCGGAGTAGAGTAAAGTGAAGTGACACACAGAAGACAGGAGTAGAGTAAAGTGGAGCGACATACAGCAGACAAGAGTAAAGTGGAGTGACATACAGAAGACAAGAGTAAAGTGGGGGACATACAGAAGACAAGAGTAAAGTGGGGGGGACATACAGAAGACAAGAGTAAAGTGGAGTGACATACAGAAGACAAGAGTAAAGTGGAGTGACATACAGAAGACAAGAGTAAAGTGGAGTGACATACAGAAGACAAGAGTAAAGTGGAGTGACATACAGAAGACAAGAGTAAAGTGGAGTGACATACAGAAGACAAGAGTAAAGTGGAGTGACATACAGAAGACAAGAGTAAAGTGGAGTGACATACAGAAGACAAGAGTAAAGTGGGGTGACATACAGAAGACAAGAGTAAAGTGGAGTGACATACAGAAGACAAGAGTAAAGTGGAGTGACATACAGAAGACAAGAGTAAAGTGTGGTGACATACAGAAGACAAGAGTAAAGTGTGGTGACATACAGAAGACAAGAGTAAAGTGGAGTGACATACAGAAGACAAGAGTAAAGTGGGGGGACATACAGAAGACAAGAGTAAAGTGGAGTGACATACAGAAGACAAGAGTAAAGTGGGGGGGACATACAGAAGACAAGAGTAAAGTGGAGTGACATACAGAAGACAAGAGTAAAGTGGAGTGACATACAGAAGACAAGAGTAAAGTGGAGTGACATACAGAAGACAAGAGTAAAGTGGAGTGACATACAGAAGACAAGAGTAAAGTGGAGTGACATACAGAAGACAAGAGTAAAGTGGAGTGACATACAGAAGACAAGAGTAAAGTGGAGTGACATACAGAAGACAAGAGTAAAGTGGAGTGACATACAGAAGACAAGAGTAAAGTGGAGTGACATACAGAAAACCGGAGTAAAGTAAAGTGACACACAGAAGACAGGAGTAGAGTAAAGTGGAGCGACATACAGTAGACAAACCTGAAATAAAGTGGAGTGACATACAGAAGACAAGAGTAAAGTGGAGTGACATACAGAAGACAAGAGTAAAGTGGGGGGACATACAGAAGACAAGAGTAAAGTGGAGTGACATACAGAAGACCGGAGTAGAGTAAAGTGAAGTGACACACAGAAGACAGGAGTAGAGTAAAGTGGAGCGACATACAGTAGACAAACCTGAAATAAAGTGGAGTGACATACAGAAGACAAGAGTAAAGTGGAGTGACATACAGAAGACAAGAGTAAAGTGGGGGGACATACAGAAGACAAGAGTAAAGTGGGGGGACATACAGAAGACAAGAGTAAAGTGGAGTGACATACAGAAGACAAGAGTAAAGTGCGGTGACATACAGAAGACAAGAGTAAAGTGTGGTGACATACAGAAGACAAGAGTAAAGTGGGGTGACATACAGAAGACAAGAGTAAAGTGGGGTGACATACAGAAGACAAGAGTAAAGTGGAGTGACATACAGAAGACAAGAGTAAAGTGTGGTGACATACAGAAGACAAGAGTAAAGTGGGGTGACATACAGAAGACAAGAGTAAAGTGTGGTGACATACAGAAGACAAGAGTAAAGTGGGGTGACATACAGACGACCAGAGTAAAGTGTGGTGACATACAGTCGACAAGAGTAAAGTGTGGTGACATACAGAAGACAAGAGTAAAGTGTGGTGACATACAGAAGACAAGAGTAAAGTGTGGTGACATACAGAAGACAAGAGTAAAGTGTGGTGACATACAGAAGACAAGAGTAAAGTGTGGTGACATACAGAAGACAAGAGTAAAGTGGAGTGACATACAGTAGACAAGAGTAAAGTGGAGTGACATACAAAAGACAAGAGTAAAGTGGGGGACATACAGAAGACAAGAGTAAAGTGGGGTGACATACAGAAGACAAGAGTAAAGTGGGGTGACATACAGAAGACAAGAGTAAAGTGGGGTGACATACAGAAGACAAGAGTAAAGTGGAGTGACATACAGAAGACAAGAGTAAAGTGTGGTGACATACAGAAGACAAGAGTAAAGTGGGGTGACATACAGAAGACAAGAGTAAAGTGGAGTGACATACAGAAGACAAGAGTAAAGTGTGGTGACATACAGAAGACAAGAGTAAAGTGGAGTGACATACAGAAGACAAGAGTAAAGTGGGGTGACATACAGAAGACAAGAGTAAAGTGGGGGGACATACAGAAGACAAGAGTAAAGTGGGGGGACATACAGAAGACAAGAGTAAAGTGGAGTGACATACAGAAGACAAGAGTAAAGTGGGGTGACATACAGAAGACAAGAGTAAAGTGGAGTGACATACAGAAGACAAGAGTAAAGTGGAGTGACATACAGAAGACAAGAGTAAAGTGGGGTGACATACAGAAGACAAGAGTAAAGTGGAGTGACATACAGAAGACAAGAGTAAAGTGGGGTGACATACAGAAGACAAGAGTAAAGTGGGGTGACATACAGAAGACAAGAGTAAAGTGGGGGGACATACAGAAGACAAGAGTAAAGTGGGGTGATATACAGAAGACAAGTGTAAAGTGGGGTGACATACAGAAGACAAGAGTAAAGTGGGGTGACATACAGAAGACAAGAGTAAAGTGGGGTGACATACAGAAGACAAGAGTAAAGTGGGGTGACATACAGAAGACAAGAGTAAAGTGGGGTGACATACAGAAGACAAGAGTAAAGTGGGGTGACATACAGAAGACAAGAGTAAAGTGGGGTGACATACAGAAGACAAGAGTAAAGTGGGGTGACATACAGAAGACAAGAGTAAAGTGGGGTGACATACAGAAGACAAGAGTAAAGTGGAGTGACATACAGAAGACAAGAGTAAAGTGTGGTGACATACAGAAGACAAGAGTAAAGTGGAGTGACATACAGAAGACAAGAGTAAAGTGGAGTGACATACAGAAGACAAGAGTAAAGTGGGGTGACATACAGAAGACAAGAGTAAAGTGGGGTGACATACAGAAGACAAGAGTAAAGTGGGGGGACATACAGAAGACAAGAGTAAAGTGGAATGACATACAGAAGACAAGAGTAAAGTGGAGTGACATACAGAAGACAAGAGTAAAGTGGGGTGACATACAGAAGACAAGAGTAAAGTGGGGTGACATACAGAAGACAAGAGTAAAGTGGGGGGACATACAGAAGACAAGAGTAAAGTGGGGTGATATACAGAAGACAAGAGTAAGTGGAGTGACATACAGAAGACAAGAGTAAAGTGTGGTGACATACAGAAGACAAGAGTAAAGTGGGGTGACATACAGAAGACAAGAGTAAAGTGTGGTGACATACAGAAGACAAGAGTAAAGTGGGGTGACATACAGACGACAAGAGTAAAGAGTGGTGACATACAGACGACAAGAGTAAAGTGTGGTGACATACAGAAGACAAGAGTAAAGTGTGGTGACATACAGAAGACAAGAGTAAAGTGTGGTGACATACAGAAGACAAGAGTAAAGTGTGGTGACATACAGAAGACAAGAGTAAAGTGTGGTGACATACAGAAGACAAGAGTAAAGTGGAGTGACATACAGTAGACAAGAGTAAAGTGGAGTGACATACAAAAGACAAGAGTAAAGTGGGGTGACATACAGAAGACAAGAGTAAAGTGGGGTGACATACAGAAGACAAGAGTAAAGTGGGGTGACATACAGAAGACAAGAGTAAAGTGGGGTGACATACAGAAGACAAGAGTAAAGTGGAGTGACATACAGAAGACAAGAGTAAAGTGTGGTGACATACAGAAGACAAGAGTAAAGTGGGGTGACATACAGAAGACAAGAGTAAAGTGGAGTGACATACAGAAGACAAGAGTAAAGTGTGGTGACATACAGAAGACAAGAGTAAAGTGGAGTGACATACAGAAGACAAGAGTAAAGTGGGGTGACATACAGAAGACAAGAGTAAAGTGGGGGGACATACAGAAGACAAGAGTAAAGTGGGGGGACATACAGAAGACAAGAGTAAAGTGGAGTGACATACAGAAGACAAGAGTAAAGTGTGGTGACATACAGAAGACAAGAGTAAAGTGGAGTGACATACAGAAGACAAGAGTAAAGTGGAGTGACATACAGAAGACAAGAGTAAAGTGGGGTGACATACAGAAGACAAGAGTAAAGTGGAGTGACATACAGAAGACAAGAGTAAAGTGGGGTGACATACAGAAGACAAGAGTAAAGTGGGGTGACATACAGAAGACAAGAGTAAAGTGGGGGGGACATACAGAAGACAAGAGTAAAGTGGGGTGATATACAGAAGACAAGTGTAAAGTGGGGTGACATACAGAAGACAAGAGTAAAGTGGGGTGACATACAGAAGACAAGAGTAAAGTGGGGTGACATACAGAAGACAAGAGTAAAGTGGGGTGACATACAGAAGACAAGAGTAAAGTGGGGTGACATACAGAAGACAAGAGTAAAGTGGGGTGACATACAGAAGACAAGAGTAAAGTGGGGTGACATACAGAAGACAAGAGTAAAGTGGGGTGACATACAGAAGACAAGAGTAAAGTGGGGTGACATACAGAAGACAAGAGTAAAGTGGAGTGACATACAGAAGACAAGAGTAAAGTGTGGTGACATACAGAAGACAAGAGTAAAGTGGAGTGACATACAGAAGACAAGAGTAAAGTGGAGTGACATACAGAAGACAAGAGTAAAGTGGGTGACATACAGAAGACAAGAGTAAAGTGGGGTGACATACAGAAGACAAGAGTAAAGTGGGGGGACATACAGAAGACAAGAGTAAAGTGGAATGACATACAGAAGACAAGAGTAAACTGGAGTGACATACAGAAGACAAGAGTAAAGTGGGGTGACATACAGAAGACAAGAGTAAAGTGGGGTGACATACAGAAGACAAGAGTAAAGTGGGGGGACATACAGAAGACAAGAGTAAAGTGGGTGATATACAGAAGACAAGAGTAAAGTGGAGTGACATACAGAAGACAAGAGTAAAGTGGGGGGACATACAGAAGAAAAATATAAAATAAAGTGGAGTGAAATACAGAAGACAAACCTATAATATAGTGGAGTGACATACAGAAGACCAACCTAGAATAAAGTGGAGTGACATACAGAAGGCCAACCTAGAATAAAGTGAAGTGACATACAGAAGACCAACCTAGAATAAAGTGGAGTGACATACAGAAGACCAACCTAGAATAAAGTGGAGTGACATACAGAAGACCAACCTAGAATAAAGTGGATTGACATACAGAAGACAACCTAGAATAAAGTGGAGTGACATACAGAAGACCAACCTAGAATAAAGTGGAGTGACATACAGAAGACCAACCTAGAATAAAGTGGAGTGAAATACAGAAGACAAACATATAATAAAGTGGATTGACATACAGAAGACCAAATTAGAATAAAGTGGAGTGACATACAGAAGACCAACTTAGAATAATGTGGAGTGACATACAGAAGACTAACCTAGAATAAAGTGGAGTGACATACAGAAGACCAACCTAGAATAAAGTGGAGTGACATACAGAAGACCAACCTAGAATAAAGTGGAGTGACATACAGAAGACTAACCTAGAATAAAGTGGAGTGACATACAGAAGACAAACCTAAAGTAAAGTGAAGTGGCATACAGAAGACTTACCTAGAGTAAAGTGGAGTGACATACAGAAGACTTACCTAGAGTAAAGTGAAGTGACATACAGAAGACTAACCTAGAGTAAAGTGAAGTGACATACAGAAGACTTACCTAGAGTAAAGTGAAGTGACATAAGGAAGACTAACCTAGAGTAAAGTGAAGTGACATACAGAAGACTAACCTAGAGTAAAGCGGAGTAACATACAGAAAACTAACCTGGAGTAAAGTGAAATGACATACAGAAGACTAACATAGAGTAAAGTGAAGTGACATACAGAAGACAAGAATAAAGTAGAATGACATACAGAAGACTACGTTAGAGTAAAGTGGAGTGTTATACAGAAGACTAACCTGGAGTAAAGTGAAGTGACATACAGAAGACTAACCTAGAGTAAAGTGAAGTGACATACAGAAGACTAAGTTTGAGTAAAGTGGAGTGACATACAGAAGACTAACCTAGAGTAAAGTGAAGTGACATACAGAAGACTAACCTAGAGTAAAGTGAAGTGACATACAGAAGACTAACCTAATGTAAAGTGAAGTGACATACAGAAGACAAGAATAAAGTAGAGTCACATACAGAAGACTAACCTAGAGTAAAGTGAAGTGACATACAGAAGACAGAACAAGAACAAAGTGGAGTGACATACAGAAGACAGACCAAGAACAAAGTGGAGTGACATACAGAAGACATACCAAGAACAAAGTAGAGTGACATACAGAAGACAGACCAAGAATAAAGTGGAGTGACATACAGAAGACAGACCAAGAACAAAGTAGAGTGACATACAGAAGACAGACCACGAACAAAGTGGAGTGACATACAGAAGACAGACCAGAACAAATTGGAGTGACATACAGAAGACAGACCAAGAACAAAGTGGAGTGACATACAGAAGACAGAGCAAGAACAAAGTGGAGTGACATACAGAAGACAGACCAAGAACAAAGTAGAGTGACATACAGAAGACAGACCAAGAACAAAGTGGAGTGACATACAGAAGACAGACCAAGAACAAAGTGGAGTGACATACAGAAGACAAACCTAGAACAAAGTGGAGTGACAGAAGACAAACCTAGAACAAAGTGGAATGACAGAAGACAGAGCAAGAACAAAGTGGAATGACAGAAGACAGAGCAAGAACAAAGTGGAGTGACATACAGAAGACAAATCTAGAACAAAGTGGAGTGACAGAAGACAGAGCAAGAACAAAGTGGAGTGACATACAGAAGACATACCAAGAACAAAGTGGAGGGACATACAGAAGACATACCAAGAACAAAGTGGAGAGACATACAGAAGGCAGACCTAGAACAAAGTAGAGTGACATACAGAAGATGGACCCATAAATCCCATAGACCCATATTTTGGATAAATATACTGAAAACAGGCCTAGAAAAAAGTGGTTTTTGAATCACTATACTGAAAACAGGGATAGAGAAAAGGGGTGTTGGGTCAATATACTGAAAACACAAGGGTGACAACATTCAGGAGACTGGTCTAGTTTAAAGTGGAGTTGTGACGAAATAAAGGAGACAGGTCTAGTTTAAAGTGGAGTTGTAACAACATAGAGGAGACAGGTCTAGTTTAAAGTGGAGTTGTAACAACATAGAGGAGACAGGTCTAGTTTAAAGTGGAGTTGTAACTACATACAGGAGACAGGTCAAGATTAAAGTGAAGTTGTGACAACATACATGAGTCTGGTCTAGTTTAAAGTGGAGTTGTGACAACATTAATGAGACAGGTGTAGAGTAAAGTGGAGTTGTGACAACATACAGGAGAGAGGTCTAGTTTAAAGTGGAGTTGTGACAACATACAGGAGACAGGTCTGGAGTAAAGTGGAGTTGTGACAACATACAGGAGACTGGTCTAGAGCAAAGTCGAATTGTGACAACATACAGGAGACAGGTCTAGAGTAAAGTGGAGTTGTGACAACATACACGAGACAGGTCTAGTTTAATGTGGAGTTGTGACAACATACAGGAGACTGGTCTAGAGTAAAGTGGAGTTGTGACAACATACAGGAGACTGGTCTAGTTTAAAGTGGAGTTGTGACAACATACAGGAGACAGGTCTAGTTTAGTGTGGAGTTGTGACAACATACACGAGACAGGTCTAGTTTAAAGTGGAGTTGTGACAACATACAGGAGACAGGTGTAGAGTAAAGTGGAGTTGTGACAACATACATGAGTCTGGTCTAGTTTAAAGTGGAGTTGTTACAACATACAGGAGACAGGTGTAGAGTAAAGTGGAGTTGTGATAACATACAGGAGACAGGTGTAGAGTAAAGTGGAGTTGTGACAACATACAGGAGACAGGTCTAGTTTAAAGTGGAGTTGTGACAACATACAGGAGACAGGTCTAGAGTAAAGTGGAGTTGTGACAACATACAGGAGACTGGCCTAGAGCAAAGTGGAATTGTGACAACATACAGGAGACTGGTCTAGAGTAAAGTGGAGTTGTGACTACATACAGGAGACTGGTCTAGAGTAAAGGGGAGTTGTGACAACATACAGGAGACTGGTCTAGTGTAAAGTGAAGTTGTGAAAACATAAAGGAGACTGGTCTAGAGTAAAGTGGAATTGTGACAACATATAGGAGACAGGTCAAGATTAAAGTAAAGATGTGACAACATACAGGAGATAAGTCTAGAGTAAAGTGGAGCTGTTATGACATACAGGAGATAGGTCTAGGGTAAAGTGGAATTGTGACAACATACAGGAGATAGGTCTAGAGTAAAGTGGAGTTTTTATGACATACAGGAGATAGGTCTAGAGTAAAGTGGAGTTGTGACAAATACAGGAGACTGGTCTAGTTTAAAGTGGAATTGTGACAACATAAAGGAGACTAGTCTAGAGTAAAGTGCAGTTGTGACAACATACAGGAGACTGGTCTAGAGTAAAGTGGAGTTGTGACAACATACAAGAGACTGGTCTAGTTTAAAGTGGAATTGTGACAACATACAGTAGACTGGCCTAGAGTAAAGTGGAGTTGTGACAACATACAGGAGACTGGTCTAGAGTAAAGTGAAGTTGTGACAACATACAGGAGACTGGTCTAGAGTAAAGTGGATTTGTGACAACATACAGGAGACTGGCTTAGAGTAAAGTGGAGTTGTGACAACATACAGGAGACTGGTCTAGAATAAAGTGGAGTTGTGACAACATACAGGAGACTGGTCTAGAGCAAAGTCGAATTGTGACAACATACAGGAGACTGGTCGAGAGTAAAGTGGAGTTGTGACAACGTACATGAGAATTGTCTAGTTTAAAGTGGAGTTGTGCCAACATACAGGAGATAATTCTAGAGTAAAGTGGAGTTGTGACAACATACAGGAGATAGGTCAAGATTAAAGTGAAGTTGTGACAACATACAGGAGATAGGTCTAGAGTAAAGTGGAGTTGTGATGACATACAGGAGATAGGTCTAGAGTAAAGTGGAGTTGTGATGACATACAGGAGATAGGTCTAGAGTAAAGTGGAGTTGTGACAATATACAGGAGACAGGTCAAGATTAAAGTGAAGTTGTGACAACATACAGGAGACTGGTCTAGAGTAAAGTGGAGTTGTGAAAACATACAGGAGACTGATCTAGAGTAAAGCGAAGTTGTGACAACATACAGGAGACTGGTCTAGAGCAAAGTCGAATTGTGACAACATACAGGAGACAGGTCTAGAGTAAAGTGGAGTTGTGACAACATACAGGAGACAGGTCTAGTTTAATGTGGTGTTGTGACAACATACAGGAGACTGGTCTAGAGTAAAGTGGAGTTGTGACAACATACAGGACACTGGTCTAGTTTAAAGTGGAGTTGTGACAACATACAGGAGACAGGTCTAGTTTAAAGTGGAGTTGTGACAACATACACGAGACAGGTCTAGTTTAAAGTGGAGTTGTGACAACATACACGAGACAGGTCTAGTTTAAAGTGGAGTTGTGACAACATACAGGAGACAGGTGTAGAGTAAAGTGGAGTTGTGACAACATACATGAGTCTGGTCTAGTTTAAAGTGGAGTTGTTACAACATACAGGAGACAGGTGTAGAGTAAAGTGGAGTTGTGATAACATACAGGAGACAGGTGTAGAGTAAAGTGGAGTTGTGACAACATACAGGAGACTGGTCTAGAATAAAGTGGAGTTGTGACAACATACAGGAGACTGGTCTAGAGCAAAGTCGAATTGTGACAACATACAGGAGACTGGTCGAGAGTAAAGTGGAGTTGTGACAACGTACATGAGAATTGTCTAGTTTAAAGTGGAGTTGTGCCAACATACAGGAGATAATTCTAGAGTAAAGTGGAGTTGTGACAACATACAGGAGACTGGTCTAGAGCAAAGTCGAATTGTGACAACATACAGGAGACTGGTCGAGAGTAAAGTGGAGTTGTGACAACGTACATGAGAATTGTCTAGTTTAAAGTGGAGTTGTGCCAACATACAGGAGATAATTCTAGAGTAAAGTGGAGTTGTGACAACATACAGGAGATAGGTCAAGATTAAAGTGAAGTTGTGACAACATACAGGAGATAGGTCTAGAGTAAAGTGGAGTTGTGATGACATACAGGAGATAGGTCTAGAGTAAAGTGGAGTTGTGATGACATACAGGAGATAGGTCTAGAGTAAAGTGGAGTTGTGACAATATACAGGAGACAGGTCAAGATTAAAGTGAAGTTGTGACAACATACAGGAGACTGGTCTAGAGTAAAGTGGAGTTGTGAAAAACATACAGGAGACTGATCTAGAGTAAAGCGAAGTTGTGACAACATACAGGAGACTGGTCTAGAGCAAAGTCGAATTGTGACAACATACAGGAGACAGGTCTAGAGTAAAGTGGAGTTGTGACAACATACAGGAGACAGGTCTAGTTTAATGTGGTGTTGTGACAACATACAGGAGACTGGTCTAGAGTAAAGTGGAGTTGTGACAACATACAGGACACTGGTCTAGTTTAAAGTGGAGTTGTGACAACATACAGGAGACAGGTCTAGTTTAAAGTGGAGTTGTGACAACATACACGAGACAGGTCTAGTTTAAAGTGGAGTTGTGACAACATACACGAGACAGGTCTAGTTTAAAGTGGAGTTGTGACAACATACAGGAGACAGGTGTAGAGTAAAGTGGAGTTGTGACAACATACATGAGTCTGGTCTAGTTTAAAGTGGAGTTGTTACAACATACAGGAGACAGGTGTAGAGTAAAGTGGAGTTGTGATAACATACAGGAGACAGGTGTAGAGTAAAGTGGAGTTGTGACAACATACAGGAGACTGGTCTAGAATAAAGTGGAGTTGTGACAACATACAGGAGACTGGTCTAGAGCAAAGTCGAATTGTGACAACATACAGGAGACTGTCGAGAGTAAAGTGGAGTTGTGACAACGTACATGAGAATTGTCTAGTTTAAAGTGGAGTTGTGCCAACATACAGGAGATAATTCTAGAGTAAAGTGGAGTTGTGACAACATACAGGAGATAGGTCTAGAGTAAAGTGGATTTGTGATAACATACAGGAGACCGGTCAAGATTAAAGTGAAGTTGTGACAACATACAGGAGATAGGTCTAGAGTAAAGTGGAGTTGTGATGACATACAGGAGATAGGTCTAGAGTAAAGTGGAGTTGTGATGACATACAGGAGATAGGTCTAGAGTAAAGTGGAGTTGTGACAATATACAGGAGACAGGTCAAGATTAAAGTGAAGTTGTGACAACATACAGGAGACTGGTCTAGAGTAAAGTGGAGTTGTGAAAACATACAGGAGACTGATCTAGAGTAAAGCGAAGTTGTGACAACATACAGGAGACTGGTCTAGAGCAAAGTCGAATTGTGACAACATACAGGAGACAGGTCTAGAGTAAAGTGGAGTTGTGACAACATACAGGAGACAGGTCTAGTTTAATGTGGTGTTGTGACAACATACAGGAGACTGGTCTAGAGTAAAGTGGAGTTGTGACAACATACAGGACACTGGTCTAGTTTAAAGTGGAGTTGTGACAACATACAGGAGACAGGTCTAGTTTAAAGTGGAGTTGTGACAACATACACGAGACAGGTCTAGTTTAAAGTGGAGTTGTGACAACATACACGAGACAGGTCTAGTTAAAGTGGAGTTGTGACAACATACAGGAGACAGGTGTAGAGTAAAGTGGAGTTGTGACAACATACATGAGTCTGGTCTAGTTTAAAGTGGAGTTGTTACAACATACAGGAGACAGGTGTAGAGTAAAGTGGAGTTGTGATAACATACAGGAGACAGGTGTAGAGTAAAGTGGAGTTGTGACAACATACAGGAGACAGGTCTAGTTTAAAGTGGAGTTGTGACAACATACAGGAGACAGGTCTAGAGTAATGTGAAGTTGAGATAACATACAGGAGACTGGCCTAGAGCAAAGTGGAATTGTGACAACATACAGGAGACTGGTCTAGAGTAAAGTGGAGTTGTGACTACATACAGGAGACTGGTCTAGTGTAAAGTGAAGTTGTGAAAACATAAAGGAGACTGGTCTAGAGTAAAGTGGAATTGTGACAACTTATAGGAGACAGGTCAAGATTAAAGTAAAGATGTGACAACATACAGGAGATAAGTCTAGAGTAAAGTGGAGCTGTTATGACATACAGGAGATAGGTCTAAGGTAAAGTGGAATTGTGACAACATACAGGAGATATGTCTAGAGTAAAGTGGAGTTGTTATGACATACAGGAGATAGGTCTAGAGTAAAGTGGAGTTGTGACAACATACAGGAGACTGGTCTAGTTTAAAGTGGAATTGTGATAACATAAAGGAGACTAGTCTAGAGTAAAGTGCAGTTGTGACAACATACAGGAGACTGGTCTAGAGTAAAGTGGAGTTGTGACAACATACAAGAGACTGGTCTAGAATAAAGTGGAGTTGTGACAACATACAGGAGACTGGTCTAGAGCAAAGTCGAATTGTGACAACATACAGGAGACTGGTCGAGAGTAAAGTGGAGTTGTGACAACGTACAGGAGACTGGTCTAGTTTAAAGTGGAGTTGTGCCAACATACAGGAGATAATTCTAGAGTAAAGTGGAGTTGTGACAACATACAGGAGATAGGTCTAGAGTAAAGTGGAGTTGTGATAACATACAGGAGACCGGTCAAGATTAAAGTGAAGTTGTGACAACATACAGGAGATAGGTCTAGAGTAAATTGGAGTTGTGATGACATACAGGAGATAGGTCTAGAGTAAAGTGGAATTGTGACAATATACAGGAGACAGGTCAAGATTAAAGTGAAGTTGTGACAACATACAGGAGATAGGTCTAGAGTAAAGTGGAGTTGTGACAACATACAGGAGATTGGTCTAGTTTAAAGTGGAATTGTGACAACATACAGGAGACTGGTCTAGAGTAAAGTGGAGTTGTGAAAACATACAGGAGACTGATCTAGAGTAAAGCGAAGTTGTGACAACAACAGGAGACTGGTCTAGTTTTAAGTGGAATTGTGACAACATACAGGAGACTGTCTAGAGTAAAGTGGAGTTGAGACAACATACAGGTGACTGGTCTAGAGTAAAGTGAAGTTGTGACAACATACAGGAGACTGGTCTAGAGTAAAGTGGAGTTGTGACAACATACAGGAGACTGGATTAGAGTAAAGTGGAGTTGTGACAACATACACGAGACTGGTCTAGAATAAAGTGGAGTTTTGACAACATACAGGAGACTGGTCTAGAGTAAAGTGGAGTTGTGACAACATACATGAGACTGGTCTAGTTTAAAGTGGAGTTCTGACAACATACAGGAGATAGGTCTAGAGTAAAGTGGAGTTGTGACAAAATACAGGAGATAGGTGTAGAGTAAAGTGGAGTTGTGACAACATACAGGAGACTGGTCTAGTTTAAAGTGGAATTGTGACAACATACAGGAGACTGGTCTAGAGTAAAGTGGAGTTGTGACAACATACAGGAGATAGGTCTAGAGTAAAGTGGAGTTGTGACAACATACAGGAGATAGGTCTAGAGTAAAGTGGAGTTGTGATGACATACAGAAGACTGGCCTAGAGTAAAGTGGAGTCGTGACAACATACAGGAGACCCGTCTAGAGCAAAGTGGAGTTGTGACAACATACAGGAGATAGGTCTAGAGTAAAGTGGAGTTGTGACAACATACAGGAGATAGGTCTAGAGTAAAGTGGAGTTGTGACAACATACAGGAGACAGGTTTAAAGTAAAGTGGGGTTGTGACAACATACAGGAGACAGCTCTAGAGTAAAGAGAAATTGGGACAACCTACAGGAGACAGGTCTAGCATAAAGTGGAATTTTAATACACAGGAGAGAAACCTAAAGTGAGGTGGGTTGATATTATACTGAAGACAGACCTAGAGTAAAGCGGAGTGACAACATATAAGAGAGATACCTAAAGTAAAGTGGAGTGATCATATACAGGAGACAAATCTAGCGGAATAACAAAATTGACAATCACGAAGGTACAGACTTTCATTAATGGATGCTTGCGCAGAATAAAGGGATGGAAATGGCAGGACAAAGTCACAAACGTGGAATTATGGAAATGTACCGGTCAAATACCAGTGGATAAGAAATACAGCGAAGACGATGGCGATGGATAGGACACACACTACGGAAACCAACTGAGAGTATTACACAACAGGCCCTTTTTTGGAATCCCAGGGGAAAAGACAAAGAGGAAGACCAAGGAATTCTTGGAGAAGACAGATTGAAGCAGAGATGAAGATGATGGGGAAGACATGGAATGATCTTAAAAGAATTGCAAAAAACAGAACGACTTGGAAAGTGTTTGTTGAAGACCTATGCTCCACTGGGAGCTAAAGGTAGAAGAAGAAGATCTAGTGTAAAGTGGAGTGATAATATACAGAAGACAGATCTAGTGTAGTAAAGTGGAGTGATAATGTACAGGATACAGATCTAGAGTAGTAAAGTGGAGTGATAATATAAAGGAGACAGATCTAGAGTAGTGAAGTGGAGTGATAATATGCATGAGACAGATCTAGTGTAGTAAAGTGGAGTGATAATATACATGAGACAGATCTAGAGTAGTAAAGTGGAGTGATAATATACAGGAGACAGGTCTAGAGTAGTAAAGTGGAGTGATAATATACAGGAGACAGATCTAGAGTAGTAAGTGGAGTGATAATATACAGGAGACAGATCTAGAGTAGTAAAGTGGAGTGTTAATATATGCAGGAGAAGATCTATTGTAGTAAATTGGATTGAGAATATACAGGAGACAGGTCTAGAGTAGTAAAGTGGAGTGATATATACAGGAGACAGATCTAGAGTGGTAAAGTGTAGTAATAATATACAGGAGACAGATCTAGAGTACTAAAGTGTAGTGATAATATACAGGAGACAGATCTAGAGTGGTAAGTGTAGTAATAATATACAGGAGACAGATCTATAGTACTAAAGTGTAGTGATAATATACAGGAGACAGATCTAGAGTAGTAAAGTGGAGTGATAATATGCAGAAGACAGATCTAGTGTAAGGTGGAGTGATAATATACAGGAGACAGATCAAGTGTAAAGTGGAGTGACAATATACAGGAGACAGATCTAGAGTAGTAAAGTGTAGTGATAATATACAGGAGACAGATCTAGAGTAGTAAAGTGTAGTGATAATATACAGGAGACTGATCTAGAGTAGTAATTGGAGTGATAATATGCAGAAGATAGACATAGTGTAAGGTGGAGTGATAATATACAGGAGACAGATCTAGTGTAAAGTGGAGTGATAATATACAGGAGACAGATCTAGCGTAAAGTGGAGTGATAATATACAGGAGACAGACTAGCGTAAAGCGGAGTAAGAATATACAGGGGACAGATCTAGAGTAGTAAAGTGGAGTGATAATATACAAGAGACCGATTTAGCGTAAAGAGGAGTGAGAATATACAGGTGACAGATCTAGCGTAAATTCGATTGATAATATACAGGAGACAGATCTCGTGTAAAGTGGAGTGATAATATACAGGAGACAGATCTAGCGTAAAGTAGGGTGATAATATACAGTAGACAGATCTAGCGTAAAGTGCAGTGATAATATACAGGAGACAGATCTAGCTTTAATTGCAGTTAGAATAGACAGGAGATAGATCTAGCATAAAGTGGAATGATAATATACAGGAGACAGATCTAGCGTAAAGTGGAGTGTTAATATACAGGAGACAGATCTAGCTTTAATTGCAGTTAGAATATACAAGAGATAGATCTAGCGTAAAGTGGAGTGATAATATACAGGAGACAGATCTAGCGTAAAGTGGAGTGATAATATACAGGAGACAATTCTAGCGTAAAGTGGAGTGATAATATACAGGAGACAGATCTAGCGTAAAGTGCAGTGATAATATACAGGAGACAGATCTAGCGTAAATGGAGTGATAATATACAGGAGACAGATTTAGCGTAAAGTGGAGACATAATATGCAGGAGACAGATCTAGCTTTAATTGCAGTTAGAATATACAAGAGATAGACTGAGTGTAAAGTGGAGTGAGTATATAAAGAATAGTCTACAACATTAGCAAGTGGCAATGTTGTGAGAGACACTGAGGCTATAGTTAGAGGTAATGAAAACCAGGAGTCTAGGGAAAAATTTAATTGAAAAACTCTGAGATGATGTAAACAAAGAGAATCTCTAAGGCCATGCATATATTAACACTGAGAAACTGGTCGAATATTTATCATATGAATCTTTTATACGAGAGAAACTTTTCTGATAACAAAATCTGAGATTTGGAAACGTTAACAATCGAGAAACGTAAAACCGGGCAGGATTAACAATGAGAAACTTAAAAATGGGTAATGACTAACAATTGTGAAACTAAAAGATGAGCAAGGATTAACAAGAAGAAACTAAAAGATGGGCAAGGATTAGCAACGAGAAACGAAAAGATGGGCAATGATTAACAACTGTGAAACTAAATGATGGGCAAGGATTAGCAACGAGAAACTAAAAGATGGGCAATGATTAACAACGAGAAACTAAAAGATGGGCAATGATTAACAACGAGAAACTAAAAGATGGGCAAGGATTAACAACGAGAAACTAAAAGATGGGCAATGATTAACAATTGTGAAACTAAAATATGGGCAAGGATTAACAACGAGAAACTAAAAGATGGGCAAGGATTAACAACGAGAAACTAAAAGATGGGCAAGGATTAACAACGAGAAACTAAAAGATGGGCAATAATTAACAACGAGAAACTAAAAGATGGGCAATGATTAACAACGAGAAACTAAAAGATGGGCAAGGATTAACAACGAGAAACTAAAAGATGGCAATGATTAACAACGAGAAACTAAAAGATGGGCAAGGATTAACAACGAGAAACTAAAAGATGGGCAAGGATTAACAACGAGAAACTAAAAGATGGGCAAGGATTAACAACGAAAAACTGAAAGATAGGCAAGGATTAACAATTGTGAAACTTAAAGATGGGAAAGGATTAACAATCCAGAAACTAAAAGATGGTGGATTAACAGGGAGAAACTAAAAGATGGGCAAGGATTACAACGAGAAACTAAAAGATGGGCAATGACTAACAACGAGAAACTAAAAGATGGGCAAGGATTAACAACGAGAAACTAAAAGATGGGCAAGGATTAACAACGAGAACTAAAAGATGGGCAAGGATTAACAAATGTGAAACTAAAAGATGGGCAAGGATTAACAATTGTGAAACTAAAAGATGGGAAAGGATTAACAATTGTGAAACTAAAAGATGGGCAAGGATTAACATCGAGAAACTAAAAGATGGGCAAGGATTAACAACGAGAAACTAAAAGATGGGCAAGGATTAACAATTGTGAAACTAAAAGATGGGCAAGGATTAACAATTGTGAAACTAAAAGATGGGCAAGGATTAACAACGAGAACTAAAGATGGGCAAGGATTAACAACGAGAAACTAATGAGAAAATAATAAAGAAGTAAAGGCACCAAGATGCATTAAGATGCTGAGAAAATAAGAAACAGGAACACGTTATGCTTTAGTTGAAAATAAACAACGAATAACGAACAATAATAAATATATATCCGTCATATATACACAAATCGCACAGCGCCTTGTCGCTATGTTTGACTCTAAGATTCGGAACTCATTTCTAAAAGTATAATTTCTTAGTTTAGTCTTTAGTATACTCATAGTCTTAACATACAGATGTGAATCATGGACAATAAGACAACAGACAAGAAAATCACTGGAGTCTATAGAAGTAGTTTTACAGAAGAATGTTGAGAATACCATGGACAGCTAAGAGGAGTAATGAAAACGCTCTGAAAGAGGTGAAAGCAAAAGAAAGATAATTTCCAATATTAGGAAGAAACAATCATCATTTTGTGGCCATGTATGAGAAGCGAACAGCTGGAATGTATCGGCTGGGGTGAAAGATACGATTAGCAATCATGATATTAGTTTAAGTAAAAGATACGATTAGCATCATGATATTAGTTTAAGTAAAAGATACAATTAGCAATCATGATATTAGTTTAAGTAAAAGATACGATTAGCAATCATGATTATTAGTTTAAGTAAAAGATACGATTAGCAATCATGATATTAGTTTAAGTAAAAGATACGATTAGCAATCATGATATTAGTTTTAAGTAAAAGATACGATTAGCAATCATGATATTAGTTTAAGCAAAAGATACGATTAGCAATCATTATATTAGTTTAAGTAAAAGATACGATTAGCAATCATTATATTGGCTGGAGTAAAGAATACGATTTAAACAATCCTCATTTTTTGGCCATGCAATGAGAAGAGAACAGCTGGAATATATTGTTACAAACTGGGACAATTGAGGGACGAAGAGATAGAGAGAAGCAAAGAGAAAAAATAACAGACAGCTTAAGAGAATGGCTTGGCAGAAGGTCTACAACAGAAATGATAAATAACTGTCGTGATCGAAAGTTGTGGAGAGACATGATCACCTACGCCAGCAGGCCCGGTACTTGATGGTGATGATGACACACAGTTTGCCTGATTAATGTTGACACTGGATACTCTCCGCTTTTAAGGTGCATATAGGTCCTGGGAGAAACCAAAGGGCAGACAGCCCTGAGATCTAAGGATGTCGTGTCAGGGCTTCCTTGAGGGACTTCTCTAAAAGTGAAAGAAACTGGGAAAGTCTGACATCAGATCGTAGCGCGTGGAGAACAAAATGAAAGAAAAAGAAAATAAACGATACGGCAACATTCGAGGGAGTGATTATGTTAAAATTTGAAGACAAAACGGGCAGGAAGAAAGGAGGTAAAGACAGACAAACAAATACACTGTTAATTTTTAGGTCATATCTATCAATCCAACACTGACAGATTCAGCCACAAGAAAAGCTGCTCTTTAAAACAGCATCCAGCATATGACACAGATATTTTAGTAAATTACTGACGATTCATCACTGCTTGCGTCCAACCGTCTGTCTTGACGTCAGGGGACATATTCAAATATGACATAAGGGGAATATGGCGTTCACTCTTAGCGCCTATTTATTTTAACGGTAAGTTACACATCTGAGGTGTGATGTGGTCGGTATCACGTCTAGCCGCCCTTCATTCTCCCAGATAAATATATCAGGTGCACATTTTTAAAGGTTAAGTGAACAGAAATATTTCGGAAAAATGTATAAAAAAAGACACCAATATGGTAAATAATGAAACAATTATCTAACTGACATACCAACAGAGGCCCAAGCACATAGGCCATGATGTTTGACGTATCACAATTGTAAAGATCAATTTGACCGCAGTGGTAACTAATTACACATATCTGAAACACAATTTGAATATCAACTACCTGATAACATGGATATCATGAGATAACAAATTAAGAATGAAATAACTATTATTACTTTTCTGATGACTCCTCGTGAAGAATCGTGTTCACACTCACAAACGTATTCACCAACTCAGCTGGAGACGACGATAATCTGTTATCGGCTGGAAAGAAGTCACATAAAGGAAAAAAGGAAACAGCGTTATCGCATCACAGGAACGGAAAATAGAATTGAATACACATATCCAAAGAGGAAGGAAAAGCCACAGTATAAAAAGCACCTGTAATATCTGTAGTCAATAGATCTTTTCACCGCTGCTGTCTGAGAATGTGTTTGATAAAATTATAAACTATTTCATGTATTGAAAACGAAATGTATAGCCTGTATGATTCGGCCGCTGCCAACTTCCACCGAGCTTTGTGTTATTGATTCTGAATGGTCGACGGGTAACATTTCCGACCAATGACAACACAGGCTTAACTTACCCGTCACCAAGCTTAAGACACAATGTTGGTGACACGAGCATCTCGACCACAGTGGGCGGGAAGGCAAGTTAGCCCCACCCACAAGTAACACCCTTTGGTCAGGGATCCCCAAGTTTGTTGTGTCCCTCGTGAACGTGTATGTTTCTCACAATATTGTCCGTGCTGTTCTGTTTATGAGGAAGATACTATGCAATCCATTGTTGACAATAGAAACAAGAAAAAGAGTTATTAAAAGTTATGTAGAGCCTGTCCTAACATATGGATGTGAATCAGGGACAATAGGACAACATGTGGTTTTACAGAAGAATGTTGAGAATACCATGGACAGCTAAAAGAGTAATGAGGATATTCTGAGAAGGTCAAAGCAAAAAGAGAGCTAATTTCCAATATTAGGAAGAAACATCATCATTTTTTTGGCCATGAATTGAGAAGGGAACAACTGGGATATATTATGACAACTGAAAAATTGAGGACGAAGAGATAAAGGGAAGCAAGCAGAAAAAATATCTGACAGCTCAAGAGAATGGCTTGGCAGAAGGTCAACAACAGAAATGATAAATAACTGTCGAGATCGAAAGTTGTGGAGAGACATGATCACCTACGCCAGCAGGCCCTGTACTTGATGATGATGATTTCTTGCCATTTGTAAACAGTAATTCTGTTGTAAAAAAGACCAAATGGAGAAATGCTTAAAGAGACCAACACAAAAAGGGAATTCCTGAAAAACACCAGAAAGAAACAACATTTCTCATGAACACCATGAGAAGCGGAAAGTTGGAATACTTGGTTACAACTGGCAAAATACAAGAAAAGAGAGATCGCGCGAAGACCAAGAGAGAAAATACTGGATAGCTTGGTGTCATGGCATGGAAAACAGTCAACAACAGAATTGATACGATGCACTGTAGATAGAAGATTCTGGTAGGACAAGATCGCTTACGCCAACCGGTATGGCACACGATGATGAATTCTGTAGTTGTGATGACCCATGATTATACAAGAAGTTATGAGGGTAGTTTTCTACATCAAACAGGACGACAACAGACAAGAAAATCACTGAGTCTGTAGAAACGTGGTTTTACAGAAGAATGTTGAGAATACCAAGGACAGCTAAGAAGAGTAATGAAAATGTTCTGAAAGAGGCCAAAGCAAAAGACAGCTTCTTCTTCTTCTTCTTCTATCCTTCCTCTGCTGCTGTTGGCGTCGAGGGGAGAAACAATCTGCGATTCTTGCTCTTCTGTTGGCCTCTTCTGATGTTATTCCTCCTAGTGACTCTAGTATTCCCTTTATCCATCTCTTTCTCGGTCTTCCTTTAATCTGGCGTTTTCGTAGCGTTTGTTTATGGCTCTTTGAGTCATTGTTAGTTCTTTTTGTCTTATGTGCCGAACCAATTTATTTGTTGTTTCTTTATGTGTTCGATGGCTGGTTCAATTTCGAGTTTCTTCCTCAGGTCAGTGTTTCTTACTCTGTCCCTTGAGCTGTTTCCTGTCATTCTTCTGACACATTTCATTTCGGTGGTGGTTATCTTTCTTAATGTTCTAGAGTCCAGCGTCCAATTCTGGCACTGATAGCACAGAGTTGGTAGAAAAATTGATTTGTATTTGCCCTTTTTGTTTCCGTAGTTATTGCTTTGTTTTTCAATAGTGTTGATACTTGGCCTATAACTTGGCAAGCTTTGTTACACCTTATATCTATCTCTGTTTTCTGGTTATTGTCTTGTGTTAACGTGCTACCCAGATATTTAAAATTGTCTACTTGCTTCAAAGTTGTATTATCTATTATGATGTTTAGTTTTTCTTTCTTTCTCGCTATTGCTATTACATCGGTTTTGCTTATGTTGATCTTCATGTTGTATTGTTAACAAGTGTTGTTTAGCCTGTTGATATGTTCTCGTAGGTCCTCATTTGTTTCATGTACCAGAACTTGGTCATCTGCAAATAGTATTTCATTTATTTCTTCCTCTCTTCTGCTGTTTTCTGGTACGTATATTTCGTTCTCTTTTGTGTTATCGCTTGTTATCATCCGTGTTGGTATATTTCCTTTGATTGGGCATGCTAATATATTGTCCATATATGTGATGAAAAGTAAAGGGGAAAGCACGCAGCCTTGTCTTACTCGGAGTTAATGGTGAAATGTTTAGAGTAGCCTGCTTCAGATCTTACTGTAAAAGAGAGCTAATTTCCAATATTATGAAGAAACAATCATTGTTGGGCCATGTAATGAAAAGAGAACAACTGGAATATATTGTGACAACTGGGAAAATTGAGGGACGAAGAGATAGAGGGAACCAAAGAGAATAAGGATACCAGACAACTTAAGAGAATGACTTGGTAGAAGATAAAAGAAATTATAAATAAAAATCTAGAACGAAAGTTGTGGGAGAGACATGATCACCTAACGCCAGCAGGCATGGTACTTGATGATGATGATGATGATGATGATGATGATGATGTTATCAGTAATATATTGAAATAGACTTTGTCACAGATTGTACTTTAAGTCGTGTTTCTCCCTGACAAACTGCGACAGTTTCTCTGTAAAACCTCTTTGATCCTAATCCTACTATCAAGTCTGCGTTTGTTTACTTAAACTCTCATGTAGCAACAATAATTTACCTAAACAAAAACCTCTCTATCCAATTTACTTTATGAACAAAATCAATTTCAATGAGAAAATCATTTCTCTACTCAAATCGTCTCCATATCAAACTCTTCAATTCCTGAAACATCGAAGTTGTCCAAATATTCTCTCAGAGAAATATTACTTCTCTTTACAGCAATCACTCATTAACCTTTCTTTACAGCGGGGCTCGCATGTTTACTTCTTTTCATAACAAAAACACATAAAAAATCTTCACTGCATTTACACATTTATTTATCTCTGTAGCAATTACACATTTATTAATCTCTGTAACAATTACACATTTATTTATCTCTGTAGCAATTGCACATTTATTTATCTCTGTAGCAATTACACATTTCTTTATCTTTGTAGCAATTACACATTTCTTTATCTATGTAACAATTACACATTTAATTATCTATGTAACAATTACACATTTATTTATCTCTGTAGCAATTACACATTTATTTATCTCTGTAGGAATACACATTTAAATTTATCTCTGTTACAATTACACAGTTTCATTTATCTATGTAGTTTTTACACAAAATATTTATCTCTATAGCAATTGCACATTTATTTGTCTATGTAACAATTACATATTTCTTTATCTTTGTCACAATGACACACTTATTTATCTCTGTAACAATTACACATTTTTATCTATCTCTGTAGCTATTACACATTTGTATCTATCTCTGTAGCTATTGCACATTTATTTATCTCTGTAGCAATTACACATTTATTTATCTATGTAACAATTACATATTTATTTATCTCTGTAATAATTACACATTTGTTTATCTCTCTAACAATTACATATTTTTATTTATCTCTGTAACAATTACACATTTATTTCTCTGTAACAATTACACATTTATTTATCTCTGTAATAATACACATGTATTTATCTCTGTAGCAATTACACATTTATTTATATCTGTAGCAATTACACATTTATTTATCTCTGTAGCAATTACACATGTATTTATCATTGTAGCAATTACACATTTCTTTATCTATGTAACAATTACACATTTAATTATCTATGTAACAATTACACATTTTCATTTAGCTATGTAGTTTTTACACAAACATTTATCTCTGTAGCTATTACACATTTATTTATATATGTAACAATTACACATTTATTTAATATGTAATAATTACACATTTTTTAAACTCTAACAATTACACATTTATTTATCTATGCAACAGTTACACATTTTTATTTATCTCTGTAGCTATTACACATTTATTTATCTCTGTAGCAATTACACATTTATCTATCTCTGTAGCAATTACACATTTATTTATCTCTATAGCAATTACACATTTATTTATCTCTGTAGCAGTTACACATTAATTTATCTCTGAAGCAATTACACATTTATTTATTTCTGTAGCAGTTTCACATTTATTTATCTCTGTAGCAATTACACATTTTTTAAAATCTCTGTAACAATTACACATTTATTTATCTCTGTAGCAATTACACATTTATTTATCTCTATAGCAGTTACACATTTATTTATCTCTATAGCAATGGCATATTTATTTATCATCATCATCACCATCAAGTACCACGCCTGCTGGCGTAGGTGATCATGTCTCTCCGCAACTTTCGATCAGGACAGTTATTTATCATTTCTGTTGTTTACCTTCTGCCAAGCCATTCTCTTAATCTGTCTGGTATCTTTTCTCTTTGCTTCCTCTTGCTCTTCGTCACTCCATTTTCCAGTTGTTACAATATATTCCAGCTGTTCCCTTCTCATTACATGACAACAAAATGATGATTGTTTCTTCCTAATATTGGAAGTTAGCTCTCTTTTTGCTTTGACCTCTTTCAGAACATTTTCATTACTCTTCTTAGCTGTCCATGGTATTCTCAATATTATTCTGTAAAATCACATTTCTACAGACTCCAGTGATTTTCTTGTCTGTTGTCCTATTTTCCATGACTCACATCCATATGTTAATACTGGCTTTCATCATCATCAACATCATCATCGAGTGCCTTCTCCGCAACGAAGGTTGGCTGGGTTCTACCCAGTTTCTTGCTTTGATGGTGCAGGCTGTCATAGATTGACTTGTCCATCTTTTGATGTTACTCGTCCATGTTAGTTTTGGTCTGCCTCTGCCTCTTTTATTTCTCTCCATGGCTTTTTTTGGAGTGTTACGTTATGAGGCTCCAATCTCTTTCACGGTGGTCTGCCATATTCGTCTTTCGTGTTCTGAATATGCCTCATGTGTACCACACACTTTGCTGTTTTCGCCTTCTGGGCCGTTGATCATTTTCGATTCATCCGCCCCATCTACCGACACAGACTTTTTATATTCGGTTGAACATACCCGGCAGCGCCAATTTTTTGTGTGTCGAACCATGTGTTTGACTACTGAACCGCGAAGGCACGACACAAAGAAGAATAAATCATATTCCACTTAAATATCGGTAATCACAGTTTATCCACACGTCCGAAATAAAACATACTCCAAACGGGGAATAGCAACACATAATTTCATAACTCGACTATCACGCAAATCATTTAAATATAGGCAAGAGCCGAAATATAACAACGACTGCACGTAGCCGCCATGACAATACTGGGCTCTACAAAACATTTAAGAACTGTTTTTCTTGTTTCTATTCAATTCTTTATATCTATAGCAATTACATATTTATTTATTTCTATAGCAATTACACATTTATTTATTCTATAGCAATTACACATTTATTTATTTCTATAGCAATTACATATTTATGTATTTCTATAGCAATTACACATTTATTTATTTCTATAGCAATTACACATTTATTTATTTCTATAGCAATTACACATTTATTTATTTCTATAGCAATTACACATTTATTTATTTCTATAGCAATTACACATTTATTTATTTCTATAGCAATTACACATTATTTATTTCTATAGCAATTACACATTTATTTATTTCTATAGCAATTACACATTTATTTATTTCTATAGCAATTACACATTTATTTATTTCTATAGCAATTACACATTTATTTATTTCTATAGCAATTACACATTTATTTATTTCTATAGCAATTACACATTTATTTTTCTATAGCAATTACACATTTATTTATTTCTATAGCAATTACACATTTATTTATTTCTATAGCAATTACACATTTATTTATTTCTATAGCAATTACACATTTATTATTTCTATAGCAAATACACATTTATTTATTTCTATAGCAATTACACATTTATTTATATCTATATCAATTACACATTCATTTATCGCTATACCATTACACATTTATTTAACTCTAAAAGAAGACGATGGTCATATTTTAGACATGTGATGAGAAGAGATAATAACCGAATAGCAAAGCAAGCCCTCATGTGGGGAATCAACAGATAAGAGGAAGATAGGAAGCCCAGAGAGACACTGAAAAGAACATTGATGAGAGAGACAAGAACAGCAGGAATCGGCTCCCTCAATGAGATAGAGCTGCTTGCACAGAACAGAGACAAATGGCGAGATTTGATAAAATATCTTATCTTTAAAAGAATTGAAAACTGCTAGAACAAAAATTCAGATAAGAGAATGAGTATCTTGGTCTAATTAATAATATTTTAAATAGCAATTACATATTCATTTATGTTATAGAAACTACCCATTTTTTCGTCTTTACAACAATTACACATTTTAAAATCTTTATTAACAACTACACGTGTATCTTTCTTTACAGGAAATGAACATTTGTTTTATAGCAATTACACATTTATGTGAACATTTGTTTTATAGCAATTACACATTTATGTGAACATTTGTTTTATAGCAATTACACATTTGTGTGAACATTTGTTTTATAGCAATTACACATTTATGTATCTATAGCAAATACAAAAAATATGTATCTTTATAGCAACTATAGATGTTTTTTTTTTTATCTTTATAGAAATTACACATTTATTAATATTTACCTTCATAGCAAATTATACATTTATTAATATTTACCTTCATAGCAAATTATACATTTATTTATATTTACCTTCATAGCAAATTATACATTTATTTATATTTACCTTCATAGCAAATTATACATTTATTTATATTTACCTTCATAGCAAATTATACATTTATTTATTTTTACCTTCATAGCAAATTATACATTTATTTACCTTTATAAAGAAATTTCAGAGTTACTTCTTTCTAACAAGGACACATTTTTTACTTCTTCTTTTTCTTCTACCTTTCAGCTCCCTGTGGAGCATAGGTCTTCAACAAACACTTTCAGCTCCTTGTGGAGCATATGTCTTCAACAAACACTTTCAGCTCCCTTGTGGAGCATAGGTCTTCAACAAACACTTTCAGCTCCCTGTGGAGCATAGGTCTTCAACAAACACTTTCAGCTCCCTGTGGAGCATAGGTCTTCAACAAACACTTTCAGCTCCCTGTGGAGCATAGGTCTTCAACAAACACTTTCAGCTCCCGGTGGAGCATAGGTCTTCAACAAACACTTTCAGCTCCCTGTGGAGCATAGGTCTTCAACAAACACTTTCAGCTCCCAGTGGAGCATAGGTCTTCAACAAACACTTTCCAAGTTGTTCTGTTTCTTGCCATTCTTTTAAGATCGTTTCATGTCTTCCCCATCATCTTCATCTCTGCTTCTGTCTGTCTTCTCCAACAATTCCTTAGTCTTCCTCATTTACTTATCTCTATAATAAAGATATGTATCTACTTTTCTAGTTAAGAATACTTATCTCTATAATAAAGATATATATCTACTTTTCTAGTTAAGAATACTTATCTCTATAATAAAGATATATATCTACTTTTCTAGTTAAGAATACTTATCTCTATAATAAAGATATATATCTACTTTTCTAGTTAAGAATACTTATCTCTATAATAAAGATATATATCTACTTTTCTAGTTAAGAATACTTATCTCTATAATAAAGATATGTATCTACTTTCTAGTTAAGAATTATTAGAACATTATGTAGAAAACAAACTGTCATATATTTTCTTGGTTTTTTGTATACGTCTCTTCTTCCGCTACTTGTCAGCTCCCTGTGGAGCATAGACCTTCAAAAAACACTTTCCAAACCATTCTCTTTCTTGCCATTCTTTTAAGACCATTCCATGTCTTCCTCATCATCTTCATCTCTGCTTCTAACTGTCTTCTCCAAGAATTTCTTGGTCTTCCTCTTTTGCTTTTCCCTGGGGATTCCAAAAAAGGGCCGGTTGTATAATACTCTCAGTTGACTTTTGTAGTGTGTGTCCTATCCAGCGCCATCGTCTTCGCTGTATCTCCTTAACCACTGGTGTTTGACTGGTACATTTCCATAATTCCATGTTAGTGATTTTGTCCTGCCATTTCCATCCTTTTATTCTGCGTAAGCATCCGTTAATGAAAGTCTGTATCTTCATGACTGTCATTTTAGTGGTTCTCCGTGTTTCACAGCCATATAATAAGACTGACTTAACATTGGAGTTGAACATTTTATTTTATACGTTTACTATCATTAAAATTATAAATGATTGGGGGCCTCGGTAGCCTACTTGGGAAAATCACTCCACTAACTACCAACGTTCGAACAACTCTTGTTCGATTCCCGCTGAAAGCAGTTTGTGAATGTACTCGGGGTTGAAAAAAAAATACCTCCGTGGTCGACCCAGCCGCTGTCAAAAATGGTACCAGAATTCTTCTTATTATTCTTCTGCGACAATGACGTCATTCAGACTAGGACTCCGGACTGTGTTATGAGAAGAAGCTGTCTGTTTTAATGATTCGGTTGCCCCGTAGAGTTTCTCTTCCAGGGAGGTGTGTGTGGGTTGTCCTTCTCAGGTCTGTGTACTGCAGCAATCCTGTAGAACGTGTTTAGTTGTCATGCTATCCAGGGTACAGTGGCACTGGCTGGTAGTTCCTATTTTGAGTTTGACGAACATGTGATTTCTCATTCTGTTGTGGCCAGTGCGTAGGCGAAGTAAGATGACTTGATCCCTCCTTGGTAGTTGGAGGTATCCATCCCTCTCGTTATACTTTGGGTGTTCTTGTTTCTATTTTTTGTTAAACTGGTCTTTGCTGATGGATTTGGCTTCATCGTAACTGACCAGATGGTTCTCTTGTGGTAATCTCCCTCCCTCCTTAGCTAGTTTCTCTGCGCGTTCGTTTCCGTGTATATTACAGTGGATGGTATCCACTGGATGACCACTCTCTGGAAGTTATTGCACAGTTGATCTAGGGTTGTTCTCAATGTACCAGGATTCATACTCTGGGAAGGTGAGGAATGGTGCCTCGTTATGAGTTACGGAAGACATCCCAGTACTCAAAAATGTCGGCGTGAAGTCGGATGTGTTGGGCCGAAAGGCGTAAATATCACAATTATACTGCAAACCATAACACAACGCAGACACGCGCACTTAACGTCCTTTTACGGGTGGATGACGAAGAGGCGTACTCCTTTAATCATCGGGAGAACGCAAGCAAGCAAACTCAGCAGACATAATCAGACTCAGAACCGGTCATTGCAACCTTAGAGCCCACCTACACAAGATAGGACTCTGTGACTTTTTAAATATGTGACAGCGGAGCATCCAGACAAACACCAGAGCATATCTTACAGGACTGCATCACCCTCAACACCCTAAGAACACTAATATGGGGGGGCCTCGGTAGTCTAGTTGGGAAAACCACCCGACTGGGGGTTCGGTAGCCTAGTTGGGAAAACCACACGCCTGGGCGCCTCGGTAGCCTAGTTGGGAAAACCACCCGACTGGGGGCCTCGGTAGCCTAGTTGGGAAAACCACCCGACTGGGGGCCTCGGTAGCCTAGTTGGGAAAACCACCCGACTGGGGCCTCGGTAGCCTAGTTGGGAAAACCACCCGACTGGGAGCTTCGGTAGCCTAGTTGGGAAAACCACCCGACTGGGGGCCTCGGTAGCCTAGTTGGGAAAACCACCCGACTGGGAGCTTCGGTAGCCTAGTTGGGAAAACCAGCCGACTGGGGGCCTCGGTAGCCTAGTTGGGAAAACCACCCGACTGGGGGCCTCGGCAGCCTAGTTGGGAAAACCACCCGACTGGGAGCTTCGGTAGCCTAGTTGGGAAAACCAGCCGACTGGGAGCTTCGGTAGCCTAGTTGGGAAAACCACCCGACTGGGAGCTTCGGTAGCCTAGTTGGGAAAACCACCCGACTGGGGCATCGGTAGTCTAGTTGGGAAAACCAGCCGACTGGGAGCTTCGGTAGCCTAGTTGGGAAAACCACCCGACTGGGAGCTTCGGTAGCCTAGTTGGGAAAACCAGCCGACTGGGAGCTTCGGTAGCCTAGTTGGGAAAACCACCCGACTGGGAGCTTCGGTAGCCTAGTTGGGAAAACCACCCGACTGGGGGCCTCGGTAGTCTAGTTGGGAAAACCAGCCGACTGGGAGCTTCGGTAGCCTAGTTGGGAAAACCACCCGACTGGGAGCTTCGGTAGCCTAGTTGGGAAAACCACCCGACTGGGGGCCTCGGTAGCCTAGTTGGGAAAACCACCCGACTGGGAGCTTCGGTAGCCTAGTTGGGAAAACCACCCGACTGGGAGCTTCGGTAGCCTAGTTGGAAAACCACCCGACTGGGAGCTTCGGTAGCCTAGTTGGGAAAACCACCCGACTGGGAGCTTCGGTAGCCTAGTTGGGAAAACCACCCGACTGGGGGCCTCGGTAGCCTAGTTGGGAAAACCACCCGACTGGGAGCTTCGGTAGCCTAGTTGGGAAAACCACCCGACTGGGAGCTTCGGTAGCCTAGTTGGGAAAACCACCCGACTGGGGGCCTCGGTAGCCTAGTTGGGAAAACCACCCGACTGGGAGCTTCGGTAGCCTAGTTGGGAAAACCACCCGACTGGGAGCTTCGGTAGCCTAGTTGGGAAAACCACCCGACTGGGAGCTTCGGTAGCCTAGTTGGGAAAACCAGCCGACAGGGCTACCAACGTTCGGACAACCGGTGATTCCCGCTGGGAGTTGTACTCGTGTTTGAAAAAAAAAAATACCCCCACGGTCAACCCAGCCGTTGGCAGAAATGGGTACCAGGGTATTACCCTGGGAAGCTGAGGAATGTCGCCTCGCAGTGTGAGTTTCGATGCTTGAAGCGACCCTATCCAGAAGTCTCCGAACACTTCTGGATAGGCGGCCGAGCACATATGGGTGGAAACTCGCGTTCTAAGACGCCGGTTCAAGTCTCGTACTTGACCTTGACCTTTACACTAATATGGTCCATAGAAACCACCCTGCATGACAAGTTATGAAATGGTTATGGGGAACCGGTGGTGATCTAGAGCGCACCGCATTGTCTGTGACCAAAGCTCGTCTAGCACTGGAGACAAATAATAATAAATGAATATCTCTCTCTCTCTCTCTCTCTCTCTCTCTCTCTCTCTCTCTCTCTCTCTCTCTCTCTCTGCAATCGGAGTAGGATTCCAGACTCTCACATGAAGTCAGCTGTCAGGTTAAGTGTGTTGATCGCCCCCACAGGCAGAACATCACAATTAGAGTCTGCCAGATCCACTCTGATTGAACACCCGTTAAAACGTTGCACAGTGTTCTGCGCCAGTGGCCCAGTGCATCCGATTCAGCCAGCATTTTATTCAGGTTTGCATTCCTTAGCCTTTGATTGTCCCCAATCTTCCTGCAAGGCAGCAGATGATCTTTTCTGTAGGGGGATTCTGCCCTTAGATGGTCGGCCCTCCCAGGTTTACGAGCACCATCTGCCCGAGTCACTAGAGGTGACTAACACAGACATGCACACACAAAGATATGAAATGTGACCAACACAGACATGCACATACATGAATATTATTACAGAGGAAAACTTCCGAGTCGATAGATCAGTGAATCATTTCAGGGAAGAGGTATGTTTACAACACTCGTAAAAAATAACAAATAATCAACAGCAGAAGAAAAAGAGAACAATAGATGGTCCGAAGCAGGATCGAACCCAAACTTCTCGCAATAGTGCCTTGCCACGAGAACCAAGGGCGAGAGAACACGGCCAATTCAGCTACCTAAGAAGATAGCTGTCATTGGCGATGTCTTTCACGAGGTGTTTATGACTATAGCACAGAGTTGCGAGCACAACATCGAATCTACTTTAGCTGATCGCTGACGAAGAAGAAGATGAAGAAAAAGGAAGAAGAAGAAGGAAGAAGAAGAAGGAAGAAGAAGAAGGAAGAAGAAGAAAGAAGAAGGAGGAAGAAGGAGGACGAAGAAAGAGGAAGAAGAAGGAAGAAAGAGGAAGAAGAAGGAAGAAGAAGGAAGAATAAGGAAGAAGAAGGAAGAAGGAAGAAGAAGGAAGAAGGAAGAAGAAGAAGGAGGAAGAAGAAGAATAAGGAGGAAGAATAAGGAGGAAGAATAAGGAGGAAGAAGAAGAAGGAGGAAGAAGAAGAAGGAGGAAGAAGAAGAAGGAGGAAGAAGAAGAAGGAGGAAGAAGAATAAGGTGGAAGTAGAGTAAGGTGGAAGAAGAATAAGGAGGAAGAAGAAGAAGGAGGAAGAAGAAGAATAAGGAGGAAGAAGAAGGAGGAAGAAGAAGAAGGAGGAGAAGAAGAAGGAGGAAGAAGAATAAGAAGGAAGAAGAAGGAGGAAGAAGAAGAAGGAGGAAGAAGAATAAGGGGAAGAAGAATAAGGAGGAAGAAGAAGAAGGAGGAAGAAGAATAAGGAGGAAGAAGAAGGAGGAGGAAGAAGAAGAAGGAGGAAGAAGAATAAGGAGGAAGAAGAATAAGGAGGAAGAAGAATAAGGAGGAAGAAGAAAAGGAGGAAGAAGAATAAGGAGGAAGAAGAATAAGGAGGAAGAAGAATAAGGAGGAAGAAGAATAAGGAGGAAGAAGAATAAGGAGGAGAAGAATAAGGAGGAAGAAGAATAAGGAGGAAGAAGAATAAAGAGGAAGAAGGAGGAAGAAGAAAGAGGAAGAAGAAAGAGGAAGAAGGAGGAAGAAGGAGGAAGAAGGAGGAAGAAGGAAGAAGAAGAAGGAGGAAGAAGAAGGAGGAAGAAGAAGAAGGAAGAAGAAGGAGGAGGAGGAAGAAGAAGGAGGAGAAGAAGAAGAAGGAGGAAGAAGGAGAAAGAAGGAGGAAGAAGGAGTAAGAAGGAAGAAGAAGGAGGAGGAAGAAGAAGGAGGAAGAAGAAGGAGGAAGAAGAAGGAGGAAGAAGAAGGAGGAAGAAGAAGGAGGAAGAAGAATGAGGAAGAAGGAGGAAGAAGGAGGAAGAAGAAGGAGGAAGAAGAATTAGGAAGAAGAAGAAGGAGGAAGAAGGAGGAGGAAGAAGGAGGAGGAAGAAGGAGGAGGAAGAAGGAGGAGGAAGAAGGAGGAGGAAGAAGAAGGAGGAAGAAGGAGGAAGAAGGAGGAAGAAGGAGGAAGAAGAAGAAGGAGGAGAAGAAGGAGGAAGAAGAAGGAGGAAGAAGAAGGAGGAAGAAGAAGGAGGAAGAAGAAGAAGGAGGAAGAAGAAGGAGGAAGAAGAAGAAGAAGGAAGAAGAAGGAGGAAGAAGGAGGAAGAAGAAGGAAGAAGAAGAAGGAAGAAGAAGAAGGAGGAAGAAGAAGGAGAAGAAGAAGAAGGAGGAAGAAGGAGGACGAAGAAGAAGGACGAAGAAGAAGGACGAAGAAGAAGGAGGAAGAAGAAGGACGAAGAAGGAAGAAGAAGAAGGAGGAAGAAGAAGGAGGAAGAAGAAGAAAGAGGAAGAAGAAGGAAGAGGAAGAAGAAGGAAGAGGAAGAAGAAGGAAGAAGAAGAAGAAGGAAGAAGAAGAAGGAGGAAGAAGAAGAAGGAGGAAGAAGGAGGAAGAAGAAGGAGGAAGAAGAAGAAGGAGGAAGAAGGAGGAGGAAGAAGGAGGAGGAAGAAGGAGGAGGAAGAAGGAGGAGGAAGAAGGAGGAGGAAGAAGAAGGAGGAAGAAGGAGGAAGAAGGAGGAAGAAGAAGAAGGAGGAAGAAGAAGGAGGAAGAAGAAGGAGGAAGAAGAAGGAGGAAGAAGAAGAAGGAGGAAGAAGAAGGAGGAAGAAGAAGAAGAAGGAAGAAGAAGGAGGAAGAAGGAGGAAGAAGGAGGAAGAAGAAGAAGGAAGAAGAAGAAGGAAGAAGAAGAAGGAGGAAGAAGAAGGAGGAAGAAGAAGAAGAGGAAGAAGGAGGACGAAGAAGAAGGACGAAGAAGAAGGAGGAAGAAGAAGGACGAAGAAGAAGGACGAAGAAGAAGGAGGAAGAAGAAGGACGAAGAAGGAAGAAGAAGAAGGAGGAAGAAGAAGGAGGAAGAAGGAGGAAGAAGAAGAAGGAAGAAGAAGAATGAGGAAGAAGAAGGAAGAAGAAGAAGGAAGAAGAAGAAGGAGGAAGAAGAAGGAGGAAGAAGGAGGAAGAAGAAGGAGGAAGAAGAAGAAGGAAGAAGGAAGAAGAAGAAGGAGGAAGAAGAAGGAAGAAGGAGGAAGAAGAAGGAGGAGGAAGAAGAAGGAAGAAGAAAAAGGAAGAAGAAGAAGGAGGAAGAAGAAGGAGGATGAAGAAGGAGGAGGAAGAAGAAGGAAGAAGAAGAAGGAAGAAGAAGAAGGAGGAAGAAGAAGGACGAAGAAGGAAGAAGAAGGAAGAAAAAGAAGGAGGAAGAAGAAGGAGGAAGAAGGAGGAAGAGAAGGAGGAGGAAGAAGAAGGAGGAGGAAGAAGAAGGAGGAGGAAGAAGAAGGAGGAAGAAGAAGAAGGAAGAAGAAGGAAGAAGAAGAAGGAAGAAGAAGAAGAAGAAGAAGAAGAAGGAGGAAGAAGAATAAGGAGGAAGAAGGAAGAGAAGGAGGAGGAAGAAGAAGAAGGAGGAAGAAGAAGAAGGAAGAAGAAGGAAGAAGAAGAAGGAGAAGAAGAAGGAAGAAGAAGAAGGAAGAAGAAGAAGGAAGAAGAAGAAGGAGGAAGAAGGAGGAAGAAGAATAAGGAGGAAGAAGAATAAGGAGGAAGAAGAATAAGGAGGAAGAAGAATAAGGAGGAAGAAGAATAAGGAGGAAGAAGAATAAGGAGGAAGAAGAATAAGGAGGAAGAAGAAGGAGGAAGAAGAAGGAGGAAGAAGAAGAAGGAGGAAGAAGGAGGAGGAAGAAGGAGGAGGAAGAAGGAGGAGGAAGAAGGAGTAGGAAGAAGAAGGAGGAAGAAGGAGAAGAAGGAGGAAGAAGGAGGAAGAAGAAGAAGGAGGAAGAAGAAGGAGGAAGAAGAAGGAGGAAGAAGAAGGAGGAAGAAGAAGAAGGAGGAAGAAGAAGGAGGAAGAAGAAGGAGGAAGAAGAAGAAGAAGGAAGAAGAAGGAGGAAGAAGGAGGAAGAAGAAGAAGGAAGAAGAAGAAGGAGAAGAAGAAGGAGGAAGAAGAAGGAGGAAGAAGAAGAAGGAGGAAGAAGGAGGACGAAGAAGAAGGACGAAGAAGAAGGAGGAAGAAGAAGGACGAAGAAGAAGGAGGAAGAAGAAGGACGAAGAAGGAAGAAGAAGAAGGAGGAAGAAGAAGGAGGAAGAAGAAGAAAGAGGAAGAAGAAGGAAGAGGAAGAAGAAGGAAGAAGAAGAAGGAAGAAGAAGAAGGAGGAGGAGAAGGAGGAAGAAGGAGGAAGAAGAAGAAGGAAGAAGAAGAATGAGGAAGAAGAAGGAAGAAGAAGAAGGAAGAAGAAGAAGGAGGAAGAAGAAGGAGGAAGAAGGAGGAAGAAGGAGGAAGAAGAAGGAGAAGAAGAAGAAGAAGAAGGAAGAAGAAGAAGGAGGAAGAAGAAGGAAGAAGAAGGAGGAAGAAGAAGGAGGAGGAAGAAGAAGGAAGAAGAAAAAGGAAGAAGAAGAAGGAGGAAGAAGAAGGAGGAAGAAGAAGGAGGAGGAAGAAGAAGGAAGAAGAAGAAGGAGGAAGAAGAAGGAGGAAGAAGAAGGACGAAGAAGGAAGAAGAAGGAAGAAAAAGAAGGAGGAAGAAGAAGGAGGAAGAAGGAGGAAGAAGAAGGAGGAGGAAGAAGAAGGAGGAGGAAGAAGAAGGAGGAGGAAGAAGAAGGAGGAAGAAGAAGAAGGAAGAAGAAGGAAGAAGAAGAGAAGGAAGAAGAAGAAGAAGGAAGAAGAAGAAGGAGGAAGAAGAATAAGGAGGAAGAAGGAAGAAGAAGGAGGAGGAAGAAGAAGAAGGAGGAAGAAGAAGAAGGAAGAAGAAGGAAGAAGAAGAAGAAGAAGAAGAAGGAAGAAGAAGAAGGAAGAAGAAGAAGGAAGAAGAAGAAGGAGGAAGAAGGAGGAGGAAGAAGAAGGAGGAAAAAGAAGAAGGAAGAAGAAGGAAGAAGAAGTAGGAGGAAGAAGAAGGAGGAAGAAGGAGGAAGAAGAAGGAAGAAGAAGGAAGAAGAAGGAAGAAGAAGGAGGAAGAAGAAGAATGAGGAAAAAGAAGAATGAGGAAAAAGGAGGAAGAAGAAGGAGGAAGAAGAAGGAAGAAGAAGGAAGAAGAAGGAAGAAGAAGGAAGAAGAAGGAAGAAGAAGAAGGAGGAAGAGGAGGAAGAAGAAGAAGAAGAAGAAGAATAAGGAAGAACAAGAAGGAAGAAGAAGGACGAAGAATAAGGAAGAAGAAGGAAGAAGAAGAAGGAGGAAGAAGGAGGAAGAAGTAGAAAGAAGAAGAAGAAGGAGGAGGAGGAAGAAGAAGAGGAAGAAGAAGGACGAAGAAGAAGGAGGAAGAAGTAGGAGGAAGAAGAAGGAGGAAGTAGGAGGAAGAAGAAGGAGGAAGAAGGAGGAAGAAGAAGGAAGAAGAAGGAAGAAGAAGGAAGAAGAATAAGAAGAATGAAGAAGAAGGAAGAATGAAGAAGAAGGAAGAATGAAGAAGAAGGAAGAAGGAAAAGGAAGAAGGAAGAAGAATGAAGAAGGAGGAGGAAGAAGGAAGAAGAAGAAGGAAGAAGGAGGAGGAAGAAGAAGGAAGAAGAAGAAGGAAGAAGGAGGAGGAAGAAGGAAGAAGAAGGAAGAAGAAGAAGGAAGAAGGAAGAAGGAAGAAAAGAAGGAAGAAGAAGGAAGAAGAAGAAGGAAGAAGAAGAAGGAAGAAGAAGGACTGTCTGTAAATTGCTATGGCTAATCCCGCATCATGAAAAGTATGAACAATAAAATACGCTGGTTCACAAGTTTCCCCGTTTTGCCTGTAGTTCTCTGAATTTTAACAACATCCCTCTTGACTTTAGACCTGGAAGTCACACCTGGGAAGTCGCACCTGGGAAGTCGCACCTGGAAAGTCACACTTGGGAAGTCACACCATATTCACGGATATCATCGTGCGTCAGGGATATACAATCTGTCCATCACAAAACCGTATCAACCACCACTATGACTTTAATAGATGTACCCAAACGCTTGATTCACTTAAAAGACCGCAGCCAGGTGCACGAAAACAGCAACAACGGGGCAAAATCCTTAAACTGGAACTTTTAGTGCGACAGCGCGACTTGGCAGAACTATCCACATGAAAGATCTGTCAGTAAACTAACGACCAACAAATTCTCTCTCTCTCTCTCTCTCTCTCTCTCTCTGCGATCAAGACTCAATCAGAGTAGTATTCCAGACTCTCTCATGAAGGCAGCTGTCTGTTTAAGCGAATCGATTGCCCCATATAGTTTCTCTTCCAGGGACGTGGGTGTGGACCACATTGCTCTTCTCAGATCTGTGTAACTTGGGATGGACCTCTTCGTGGCACGTGGCCCAGCATTCCACCTGCCTGGGGGGACTCCACAGACAGAACATCATAATTAGAGTCTGTTAGATCCATTCTGATTGAATACCTGTTAAAACTGTGTTCTGCGCCAGTGGCCCAGTGCATCCGATTTCAACCAGCATTTTATTCACGTATGCTTTCCTTAGCCTTTGAATGTCCCCAATCTTCCTGCAAGGCAGCAGATTGTCTTTTCTGTAGGGGGATTCTGCCCTTAGATGGTCGGCCCTCCCAGGCTTACGAGCACCATCTGCCCAAGCTTGACGTAGTTATTAGTTGGGCTTCCGTTTCCAAACATGGTCGAATGAGGTCATGTACGTTGGACCGCAAGACACCGCCGTTTTGAGTCGCACCATATTGAACCAGTCCTAGGAGTCCTCTGAAGAAGCCAGCGAACAGGGCGCCATATTCCCCGGAAGTTCAACAAATTCTGCGGCGGTTATATTGAACAGCGTTCAAAGCCATGACGTTATCACGGGTATGTGTCCACAAGAAAAGAAACGCCAATGTCCACATTTCTGTGGTACTCCCAGATACAGTTTCATGATCCTTGGCTTCACAAGAACGCTGATTTGAAGACCTCAAACCGTTACATTTTAGAATGTGATGTGATGATAGACGAGCTCTAACCGTTACATTTTAGAATGTGATGTGATGATAGACGAGCTCTAACCGATATATTTTGGAATATGAGAGCCAGCGCAGAAATGGAAGCGATTCGGATCACAAAGATTTGTTTGAGAAAAAAAAAAAAAAAAAAAAGAGTTTGTACGGCAATCAATAAATTAATCAATATATAAATCGATTTCATCGATTTGTACTCGCCGATTGGATATGTCGTTCAATTGTCGGACGGTAACTGTTCTGTTTTCCCTGACAATTGGCGTTCAGCCTCGCCTGATTTCAAGAAAAGCGTTAAAAAGGCGGACATGTCGTAGCTTGTGGCAATATGTACAACTCATCCGACTTTAGCACAACATTCTAGTTTCGGTCTTGCCTACACTTTTCGATCCCATTCATGTGTCTAGCCTGTTTTTGGGGCGACCCTAGGGAGGTGGAGTAAACCTTTCATCAGCTCTGGTTCACAAAAACCTGACGTCACAGTCAGCTATAGGTCGTTAACTGAACTCCATTCACAATACGACAGGATCCTACCACCTGGTTCACAATAATGACACCACAGTCAGCTATAGGTCGTTAACTGAACTCCGTTCACTCACAATAAGACAGGATCCTACCACCTGGCTCACAAAAACGACACCACAGTCAGCTATAGGTCGTTAACTGAACTCCATTCACAATACGACAGGATCCTACCACCTGGTTCACAATAACGACACCACAGTCAGCTATAGGTCGTTAACTGAACTCCGTTCACTCACAATAAGACATGATCCTACCACCTGGTTCACAAAAACGACACCACAGTCAGCTATAGGTCGTTAACTGAACTCCGTTCACTCACTATAAGACAGGATCCTACCACCTGGTTCACAAAAACGACACCACAGTCAGCTATAGGTCGTTAACTGAACTCCGTTCACTCACTGTAAGACAGGATCCTACCACCTGGTTCACAAAAACGACACCACAGTCAGCTATAGGTCGTTAACTGAACTCCGTTCACTCACAATAAGACATGATCCTACCACCTGGTTCACAAAAACGACACTACAGTCAGCTATAGGTCGTTAACTGAACTCCGTTCACTCACAATAAGACATGATCCTACCACCTGGTTCACAAAAACGACACCACAGTCAGCTATAGGTCGTTAACTGAACTCCGTTCACTCACACTAAGACAGGATCCTACACCTGGTTCACAAAAACGACACCACAGTCAGCTATAGGTCGTTAACTGAACTCCGTTCACTCACACTAAGACAGGATCCTACCACCTGGTTCACAAAAACGACACCACAGTCAGCTATAGGTCGTTAACTGAACTCCGTTCACTCACAATAAGACAGGATCCTACCACCTGGTTCACAAAAACGACACCACAGTCAGCTATAGGTCGTTAACTGAACTCCGTTCACTCACAATAAGACATGATCCTACCACCTGGTTCACAAAAACGACACCACAGTCAGCTATAGGTCGTTAACTGAACTCCGTTCACTCACACTAAGACAGGATCCTACCACCTGGTTCACAAAAACGACACCACAGTCAGCTATAGGTCGTTAACTGAACTCCGTTCACTCACAATAAGACAGGATCCTACCACCTGGTTCACAAAAACGACACCACAGTCAGCTATAGGTCGTTTAACTGAACTCCGTTCACTCACAATAAGACATGATCCTACCACCTGGTTCACAAAAACGACACCACAGTCAGCTATAGGTCGTTAACTGAACTCCGTTCACTCACAATAAGACAGGATCCTACCACCTGGTTCACAAAAACGACACCACAGTCAGCTATAGGTCGTTAACTAAATCCGATCACTCACAACAAGACATGATCCTACCACCTGGTTCACAAAAACGACACCACAGTCAGCTATAGGTCGTTAACTGAACTCCGTTCACTCACAATAAGACATGATCCTACCACCTGGTTCACAAAAACGACACCACAGTCAGCTATAGGTCGTTAACTGAACTCCGTTCACTCACAATAAGACATGATCCTACACCTGGTTCACAAAAACGACACCACAGTCAGCTATAGGTCGTTAACTGAACTCCGTTCACTCACAATAAGACATGATCCTACCACCTGGTTCACAAAAACGACACCACAGTCAGCTATAGGTCGTTAACTGAACTCCGTTCACTCACTATAAGACAGGATCCTACCACCTGGTTCACACAAACGACACCACAGTCAGCTATAGGTCGTTAACTGAACTCCGTTCACTCACAATAAGACATGATCCTACCACCTGGTTCACAAAAACGACACCACAGTCAGCTATAGGTCGTTAACTGAACTCCATTCACTCACTATAAGACAGGATCCTACCACCTGGTTCACACAAACGACACCACAGTCAGCTATAGGTCGTTAACTGAACTCCGTTCACTCACTATAAGACATGATCCTACCACCTGGTTCACAAAAACGACACCACAGTCAGCTATAGGTCGTTAACTGAACTCCGTTCACTCACTATAAGACATGATCCTACCACCTGGTTCACAAAAACGACACCACAGTCAGCTATAGGTCGTTAACTGAACTCCGTTCACTCACTATAAGACATGATCCTACCACCTGGTTCACAAAAACGACACCACAGTCAGCTATAGGTCGTTAACTGAACTCCGTTCACTCACTATAAGACATGATCCTACCACCTGGTTCACAAAAACGACACCACAGTCAGCTATAGGTCGTTAACTGAACTCCGTTCACTCACAATAAGACAGGATCCTACCACCTGGTTCACACAAAAATCTGACACCACAGTCAGCTATAGGTCGTTTAACTGAACTCCGTTCAGTCACAATAAGACAGGATCCTACCACCTGGTTCACAAAAAATCTGACACCACAGTCAGCTATAGGTCGTTTAACTGAACTCCGTTCAGTCACAATAAGACAGGATCCTACCACCTGGTTCACAAAAACGACACCACAGTCAGCTATAGGTCGTTAACTGAACTCCGTTCACTCACTGTAAGACAGGATCCTACCACCTGGTTCACAAAAACGACACCACAGTCAGCTATAGGTCGTTAACTGAACTCCGTTCACTCACAATAAGACATGATCCTACCACCTGGTTCACAAAAACGACACTACAGTCAGCTATAGGTCGTTAACTGAACTCCGTTCACTCACAATAAGACATGATCCTACCACCTGGTTCACAAAAACGACACCACAGTCAGCTATAGGTCGTTAACTGAACTCCGTTCACTCACACTAAGACAGGATCCTACACCTGGTTCACAAAACGACACCACAGTCAGCTATAGGTCGTTAACTGAACTCCGTTCACTCACACTAAGACAGGATCCTACCACCTGGTTCACAAAAACGACACCACAGTCAGCTATAGGTCGTTAACTGAACTCCGTTCACTCACAATAAGACAGGATCCTACCACCTGGTTCACAAAAACGACACCACAGTCAGCTATAGGTCGTTAACTGAACTCCGTTCACTCACAATAAGACATGATCCTACCACCTGGTTCACAAAAACGACACCACAGTCAGCTATAGGTCGTTAACTGAACTCCGTTCACTCACACTAAGACAGGATCCTACCACCTGGTTCACAAAAACGACACCACAGTCAGCTATAGGTCGTTAACTGAACTCCGTTCACTCACAATAAGACAGGATCCTACCACCTGGTTCACAAAAACGACACCACAGTCAGCTATAGGTCGTTTAACTGAACTCCGTTCACTCACAATAAGACATGATCCTACCACCTGGTTCACAAAAACGACACCACAGTCAGCTATAGGTCGTTAACTGAACTCCGTTCACTCACAATAAGACAGGATCCTACCACCTGGTTCACAAAAACGACACCACAGTCAGCTATAGGTCGTTAACTGAACTCCGATCACTCACAACAAGACATGATCCTACCACCTGGTTCACAAAAACGACACCACAGTCAGCTATAGGTCGTTAACTGAACTCCGTTCACTCACAATAAGACATGATCCTACCACCTGGTTCACAAAAACGACACCACAGTCAGCTATAGGTCGTTAACTGAACTCCGTTCACTCACAATAAGACATGATCCTACCACCTGGTTCACAAAAACGACACCACAGTCAGCTATAGGTCGTTAACTGAACTCCGTTCACTCACAATAAGACATGATCCTACCACCTGGTTCACAAAAACGACACCACAGTCAGCTATAGGTCGTTAACTGAACTCCGTTCACTCACTATAAGACAGGATCCTACCACCTGGTTCACACAAACGACACCACAGTCAGCTATAGGTCGTTAACTGAACTCCGTTCACTCACAATAAGACATGATCCTACCACCTGGTTCACAAAAACGACACCACAGTCAGCTATAGGTCGTTAACTGAACTCCATTCACTCACTATAAGACAGGATCCTACCACCTGGTTCACACAAACGACACCACAGTCAGCTATAGGTCGTTAACTGAACTCCGTTCACTCACTATAAGACATGATCCTACCACCTGGTTCACAAAAACGACACCACAGTCAGCTATAGGTCGTTAACTGAACTCCGTTCACTCACTATAAGACATGATCCTACCACCTGGTTCACAAAAACGACACCACAGTCAGCTATAGGTCGTTAACTGAACTCCGTTCACTCACTATAAGACATGATCCTACCACCTGGTTCACAAAAAACGACACCACAGTCAGCTATAGGTCGTTAACTGAACTCCGTTCACTCACTATAAGACATGATCCTACCACCTGGTTCACAAAAACGACACCACAGTCAGCTATAGGTCGTTAACTGAACTCCGTTCACTCACAATAAGACAGGATCCTACCACCTGGTTCACACAAAAATCTGACACCACAGTCAGCTATAGGTCGTTTAACTGAACTCCGTTCAGTCACAATAAGACAGGATCCTACCACCTGGTTCACAAAAAAATCTGACACCACAGTCAGCTATAGGTCGTTTAACTGAACTCCGTTCAGTCACAATAAGACAGGATCCTACCACCTGGTTCACAAAAAAATCTGACACCACAGTCAGCTATAGGTCGTTAACTGAACCCCACTCATCTACAATACGACAGGATCCTTGCGCCCTTCGAATCGGTTAAGAAATTAAAATACTGTTCAGTGACATATATCACAAAGTGTTCCTTGTTGCAGTTTCCTCATATTCCAAGCCCGGCTTTGTTGCAGGAGCTACTGAGTTAAGTGCTCTGTGCACACCGTGAGATGTGTGTCTCATCCATTTTGATCATGTTACGATATTACAATTGTTTACGATGAATGATGATATCGTATGACAGGGAACAGTTGGCTGTGTTCACTTTCTGTGCGGTTTCGTCTTATGTCTTTTGGTGTGTGCTGAGACTGCTATGATGGGGACTACAGCTACCTTTCTTTGTTTGGGAGATGAGTTAGTAATTCAGATGATTCCACTGGACCGTGCGGTTGAGCAATTATGGATTTTAATTCGTTTGCGATGAATGATGATATCGTATGACAGGGAACATTTGGCTGTGTTCACTTTCTGCGCGGTTTCTCCTTTTGTCTTTTGGCGTATGCTATGATGGGGACTACAGCTACCTTTCTTTGCTTGGGAGATGAGTTACTAATTCAGATGATTCCACTAGCACGTGCTGTTGAGCAATTATGGATTTTAATTCGTTTGCAGTGATACCGGGGCCTTCCATAACCAAAAAAACCAATATATCACATCGTACACAAATAACGTTCACAATTTCACTACATGAACTATACAACATTTAGAGATGAGAAGACAGTGTAGGTTGTCACTGTCAGCAAAATATAAAATATGCGGTAAATTGTTATAACGATAGGCCAAAATGGTTTTGCACTTTAGTAAGAAATTGTTCATCATCATCATCATCATCATTGAGTGCCGTCTCCGCATCGAAGGTGGCTACATGGAGCACCATTCCACTTTGTCTCTGCGTTGATGGTGCAAATTGTCATAGATTGACTTGTCCATCTTTTGATGTTACTCGTCCATGTTAGTCTTGGTCTGCCTCTGCCTCTTTTACCTTGTATTTTCCCATCCAGGATTACTTTTATTAGGCTGTTGTATCTTTTAACATGCCCCAAAAATTTCATTTGTCTTGTTCTAATTGTGTTTAGTAGTTCTCTTTTCATTTTTCGTTGTTTTAAAACTTCATCGTTTGTTTTCTTTTCTTTTCTTTCCATCCAATTCTACCTATTATTCTATAAATCCACATTTCAAAGGCTTCAATTTCCTGTTCTGTTTCTTGTCTAATGTCCATGTTTCTGCACCATACAGGAATATTGAGAAGATGTAACATTTTGCTATTCTTAGTTTAGCCCTGGCGCTATTTGTTTTAACGTTAATATATTTTTCATGACACTAAAATTACTTTTTGCCATTCCTATTCTTTTGTTTATTTCAGTCGTACATTTTCCAGAAACTGTTACGCAAAGCAAATCAATTCAGAGGAAGAGATATGTTTACAGCACTCGGAAAAAATGAACCGAATTGACAGTGTTCCCTAGCGTTGGCTTTTCGTGGCAAGGCGCTGTGCCAAGGAGTACGGGTTCGATCCTGTATGGGACCATATTTGTTCTTTGTTTTTTTTTATCTGTTGTTGATTCTTTGTCATTTTTTTCCCCGAATACTGTAAACATACCTCTTCCTTCTGAATTGATTCGTTGATTATCGCCTCGGAAGCTTCCCTCTATAATCTATCTATTGTCCTTTCGAGCCGAAGACAGCACATAGGGCAGAACCACAATCTCAAAAACAGAAACCTTGCGTGCCAAAATGGCACATATTGCAGATATCACTGCTTCTAAAATATATGGCCCTGCTTCCATAACAATACTTTTTACAATGACGGCAAGCCATTCAATCAAACTCCTCAGTCGCCTCTTATGACATGCCTGGAAGGTCACAGTGTCACTACTCTTTACTTTCCTCATAATGATACCCCGGTAACACACTCTATAATAACATTCATTTATTATTATTTGTCCCCACTCCTAACGTCAAGCAAGAATGGTATGCAAAAGACACGGCTATTTGTTGAAATTTCCTGCGAGTATAAGGCGCGCGCGTGATGTAGTGTAAACGGGAACCTGGGGGCAAATTGATTCAATTGTGTATCATGTGGGGCCACTTCCGGTCAATATAAGGGATAGGCGGCAGGAACCATTGAGGCTCAGTCTGAAGTGTTCCTTGTTGCAGTTTTCTCATATTCCAAGTCCAGCTTGCTGCAGGAGCTACTGAGTTTAGTGCTCGGTGCACACCGTGAGCTGTGTTTTTCATCCGGATCGTGTTTCGATATTCCGATTGATTACGATGAATGATGATATCGTATGACGAAGGACAGCCCAGCGGCGTTCCCTTTCAGTGCCGCTTGGCTTTATTTCTTTTGGCATGTGCTGTAGCTGCAATGATGGGGGACTGCAGTTGACTTTCTTGTTTGGATACTTCAATGAGATGAATTTTATTTCGGATGATTACGGATGGCACGGGCGGTCGAGCAATTATGGATTTTAATTCGTTTGCTGTCATACCGGGGACTTCGACCAACCGTAACCATAACCACTCTCGGGAAATCCCAACCAATATTGTGTCTATGCAGTGATACATCACCATCATTAAGTTCCGGGCCTGCTGGCGTTGGTGATCATGTCTCTCCACAACTTTCGATCTCGACAGTTAAAAACATATCTGTTGTTGACCTTCTGCCAAGCCATTATCTTAAGCTGTCTGGTATCTTTTCTCTTTGCTTCCTCTGTCTCTTCGTCACTCAATTTTCCGTTTTTTTTACATATATTCCATTTGTTCTCTTCTCATTACATGGTCAAAAAATAATGATTGTCTCCTAACATTAAAAATTAGCTCTCGTTTTGCTTTGACCTCTTTCATAACGTTTTCATTACTCTTCTTAGCTGTCCATGGTATTCTCAACATTCTTCTGTAAAACCACATTTCTACATACTCCAGTGATTTCCTTGTCTGTTGTCCTACTGTCCATGATTCACATCCATGTTAAGACTGGCTCTACATAATATGTAAGAACTCTTTTTCTTGTTTCTATTGTCAAAAATAGATTGCATAGTATCTTCCTCATTTTTTGGAAAGCTGTTTTTGCCTGAGCCATTCTGCATCATACATAGATACATCTATCTATCTATCTATTGACCTTTCGAGCCGTAACCGGCCCATAGGGCGTAGACCAAGAAACACATTCTCCTATATGAATTTTTGTTCTAGCAGTTTTCTTTTAAAGATATTTTATCAAATCTCGCCATCTGTCTCTGTTCTGTGCAAGCAGTTCTATCTCATTGAGGGAGCCGATTCCTGCTGCTCTTGCCTCTCTCATCAATGTTCTTCTCAGTGTCTCCCTGGGTCTTCCTCTTTTTCTTTTACCTGTTGTTTCCCATATGAGGGCTTGCTTTGCTATTCGATTATTATCTCTTCTCATCACATGTCCAACGTATGACCATCGTCTTTTCTTTATTACTGAAGATATTAGTGGTTGATTGGCGATTTCTCTAATTTCCTCGTTTGTTTTGAATTCGTTCCATTCTATACCAAGTATTTTCCTTAGACATTTATTTTCGAATGCGTTCAACTTTGTTTCTATATCTCTTGTTGTTTTCCAGCTTTCACACGCATACGTAAGGGTTGATAGTACATTTGATTTGAATAGCCTAAGTTTTGTGTTTGTGCTAATGAGTTTTGATTTCCACAACTTTTCAAGGCTTCTGAAAGACATTGCTGCTTTAGCCAGTCTGATTCTAATTTCTTTGCTCGTATCCCTTCTCGATCAATGTGACTTCCATAGATACATAGCATTCCCATTTTCCGTATAATTTCCTAGAAAATTTGCAAAACTTTCTGACCGACCTCGTACAATGTAGACATTATAAAGTCTCGTGGCATATTTCTATTAATTTCCAGGCTTAACGCCATGTTTCTATCACCAGCTGTACTGCCTAGTTCTGTAAGGATTCACTAATATCTCTCTCTCTATATATATATATATACTACTGACCTGAGGAAGAAACTCGAAATTAAACCAGCCATCGAATACATAAAGAAACAACAGATAAATGGATAAACAGATAAATTGCCATAAACAAACTCTACGAAAATGCCAGAGTAAGAGGGAGACCGAGAAAGAGATGGATAAAGGGAATACTAGAGTTATTAGGAGGGATAACACTAGAAGAGGCCAACAGAAGAGCAAAGAATCGCAGATTGTATCTCCTCTAAACCCAACGACAATGGAGGAAGGATAGAAGAAGAGGAAGAATGTCGTATTCTTTGTCGCTTATTTCTCCTGTTTACTAACTCGAAACTGTATGAAGCTTTCCAGGTTATTATATGTCACTAAAATATGTTAGTTTTCTTAATTCAGTTTTCGAAACATTTTTATGTAGAAAATATAAAGTAAAGAGCCCCGTAACGTGAAGTGACGTATAGGGAATAGTGACCATAATTTTATAGACCTTCGGCACATGATTTTTATGGTAATGTGGTCGGTATTACGCCCATGTCGTTTTACTTCCCAGAAAAAAATCCGGTACACATTTAAGTTAGGTAAACCGGAAGCCGTCGATCAGGATTGAACCCGACCTTTGTCCTTTGTAGTCCAGTTCACTAACCACTGAGCTATCGCGGCTCCAATTTTTTGTAATGGTGTCTTGTATTTCTAATTTCTAATGTGTGCCTTGCAGGAAGATGGGGACAATAAAAAGCTAAGGAAAGCAAACCTGAACAAAATGCTGGTTGAAATCGGATGCACTGGGCCACTGGCGCAGAACACAGTGCAACGTTTCAACAGGTATTCAATCGGAGTGAATTTAACAGGCTTAAACAGACAGCTGTCTTCGTGCGAGAGTCTGGAGTCATACTCTGATTGAGTCCTGATCGCAGAGAGAGAGAGAGAGAGAGAGAGAGAGAGAGAGAGAGAGAGAAAGAGAGAGAGAAAGAGAGAGAGAGAGAGTATTTCTAATTTAATTTCTTCCTGATCGCCGTTCATACAATGATTTGTTCGAAGTCGAATTAATTTTTCCCTTCTGAAATAATGGAACGTGATTCAATCCGTTCCCAGACCCAATACAATGCCCGTTTGATTAACATCAAATACGTATAGTGATGGGGAAAGACATTTATTTAATAGTAGTCGTAGTAGTAGTGGTTGCAATAGTTGTAGTGGTAGTTGAAGTAAAGTACCCCGGTCACGTTGGGGGAGCAGAAGAGCCTGTGGCCTGCGGTCGCAATAGCAGGGTCGGCGCACCATCAGCTGACGAAGATCTAGCAATTCTACCTCCTTGTGGTCTCCCCTGGTAACAGTCAAAACAGATTGGCTAACAGAAGCTAGGATCGCCGTGTTCCCAGTAGTGGTGGCTGTTACTGATATAGAGGGCCCAGTATTGCAGTACCTCGGGGCTGGACTAGTAGTTTCCCAGCATAGCCTGGGACAGACGAATCCAACCTCTCCAGTAAGAGCCGGAATGTCAAGAAAGCCATTACGACCCGCCACATCGTATGAGTTAAAGGGGCAACCTGCCCGCATCAACTCGTGCAATCCGTCAACAACAACAACCCACGTCACGCCAAGTGGCGTATAGGGAATATGGTGTTAGTGACCATAATTTTGTACAGACCTTGGGCACATGATTTTTGGGGTAATATGGTCGGTATTACGCCCGTGCCGCTTTACTTTCCCAGAAATAATCCGGTACGCATTTAAGGCTGGGTGAACCCGGAAGCCGTCGATCATGATCGAACCCGACCTCATGTCCTTTGTAGTCCAGTTCACTAACCAGCGAGCTATCGCGGCTTCCATGATATTTGTAGTAGTTATTGTTATAGTAATGATAGTTGTAGTAGTTATTGTTATAGTAATGATAGTTGTAGTAGTTATTGTTATAGTAATGACAGTTGTAGTAGTTATTGTTATAGTAATGATAGTTGTAGTAGTTATTGTTATAGTAATGATAGTTGTAGTAGTTATTGTTATAGTAATGACAGTTGTAGTAGTTATTGTTATAGTAATGACAGTTGTAGTAGTTATTGTTATAGTAATGACAGTTGTAGTAGTTATTGTTATAGTAATGCCAGTTGTAGTAGTTATTGTTATAGTAATGCCAGTTGTAGTAGTTATTGTTATAGTAATGATAGTTGTAGTAGTTATTGTTATAGTAATGATAGTTGTAGTAGTTATTGTTATAGTAATGATATTTGTAGTAGTTATTGTTATAGTAATGACAGTTGTAGTAGTTATTGTTATAGTAATGACAGTTGTAGTAGTTATTGTTATAGTAATGACATTTGTAGTAGTTATTGTTATAGTAATGATATTTGTAGTAGTTATTGTTATAGTAATGACATTTGTAGTAGTTATTGTTATAGTAATGACATTTGTAGTAGTTATTGTTATAGTAATGATATTTGTAGTAGTTATTGTTATAGTATGACATTTGTAGTAGTTATTGTTATAGTAATGATAGTTGTAGTAGTTATTGTTATAGTAATGATAGTTGTAGTAGTTATTGTTATAGTAATGATAGTTGTAGTAGTTATTGTTATAGTAATGATATTTGTAGTAGTTATTGTTATAGTAATGATATTTGTAGTAGTTATTGTTATAGTAATGATAGTTGTAGTAGTTATTGTTATAGTAATGATATTTGTAGTAGTTATTGTTATAGTAATGATATTTGTAGTAGTTATTGTTATAGTAATGATAGTTGTAGTAGTTATTGTTATAGTAATGACATTTGTAGTAGTTATTGTTATAGTAATGACATTTGTAGTAGTTATTGTTATAGTAATGACATTTGTAGTAGTTATTGTTATAGTAATGATAGTTGTAGTAGTTATTGTTATAGTAATGATATTTGTAGTAGTTATTGTTATAGTAATGATAGTTGTAGTAGTTATTGTTATAGTAATGACATTTGTAGTAGTTATTGTTATAGTAATGACAGTTGTAGTAGTTATTGTTATAGTAATGACAGTTGTAGTAGTTATTGTTATAGTAATGACAGTTGTTGTAGTTATTGTTATAGTAATGACATTTGTAGTAGTTATTGTTATAGTAATGACAGTTGTAGTAGTTATTGTTATAGTAATGACAGTTGTAGTAGTTATTGTTATAGTAATGACAGTTGTAGTAGTTATTGTTATAGTAATGACAGTTGTAGTAGTTATTGTTATAGTAATGATAGTTGTAGTAGTTATTGTTATAGTAATGATATTTGTAGTAGTTATTGTTATAGTAATGATATTTGTAGTAGTTATTGTTATAGTAATGATATTTGTAGTAGTTATTGTTATAGTAATGATAGTTGTAGTAGTTATTGTTATAGTAATGATATTTGTAGTAGTTATTGTTATAGTAATGATATTTGTAGTAGTTATTGTTATAGTAATGATAGTTGTAGTAGTTATTGTTATAGTAATGATAGTTGTAGTAGTTATTGTTATAGTAATGATAGTTGTAGTAGTTATTGTTATAGTAATGATATTTGTAGTAGTTACTGTTATAGTAATGACAGTTGTAGTAGTTACTGTTATAGTAATGACAGTTGTAGTAGTTACTGTTATAGTAATGACAGTTGTAGTAGTTACTGTTATAGTAATGACAGTTGTAGTAGTTACTGTTATAGTAATGACAGTTGTAGTAGTTACTGTTATAGTAATGACAGTTGTAGTAGTTATTGTTATAGTAATGACAGTTGTAGTAGTTATTGTTATAGTAATGATAGTTGTAGTAGTTATTGTTATAGTAATGATAGTTGTAGTAGTTATTGTTATAGTAATGATAGTTGTAGTAGTTATTGTTATAGTAATGATAGTTGTAGTAGTTATTGTTATAGTAATGATAGTTGTAGTTGTTATTGTTATAGTAATGATAGTTGTAGTAGTTATTGTTATAGTAATGATAGTTGTAGTAGTTATTGTTATAGTAATGACAGTGTAGTAGTTATTGTTATAGTAATGACAGTTGTAGTAGTTATTGTTATAGTAATGCCAGTTGTAGTAGTTATTGTTATAGTAATGCCAGTTGTAGTAGTTATTGTTATAGTAATGCCAGTTGTAGTAGTTATGTTATAGTAATGCCAGTTGTAGTAGTTATTGTTATAGTAATGCCAGTTGTAGTAATTATTGTTATAGTAATGCCAGTTGTAGTAGTTATTGTTATAGTAATGACAGTTGTAGTAGTTATTGTTATAGTAATGATAGTTGTAGTAGTTATTTTTTTATAGTAACGATAGTTGTAGTAGTTATTGTTATAGTAACGATAGTTGTAGTAGTTATGTTACAGTAATGGTAGTTGAGGTAGTTTGTAGTAATCGTAGCAGCAGTAGTAGTTACTGTGGTAGTTATAGTAGTAATGGTAGTGGTTGTAGCAGCAATTGTTGTAGCAGCAACTGTTGTAGCAGCAATTGTTGTAGCAGCAATTGTAGCAGCAATTGTTGTAGCAGCAATTGTTGTAGCAGCAATTGTAGCAGCGACTGTTGTAGCAGCAATTGTTGTAGCAGCAATTGTAGCAGCAACTGTCGTAGCAGCAAACTGTCGTAGCAGCAATTGTAGCAGCAATTGTAGCAGCAGTTGTTGTAGCAGCAGTTGTTGTAGCAGCAAATTGTTGTAGCAGCAATTGTTGTAGCAGCAGTTGTAGCAGCAGTTGTAGCAGCAATTGTTGTAGCAGCAACTGTTGTAGCAGCAACTGTTGTAGCAGCAACTGTTGTAGCAGCAATTGTTGTAGCAGCTATTGTTGTAGCAGCAATTGTTGTAGCAGCAACTGTTGTAGCAGCAACTGTTGTAGCAGCAACTGTTGTAGCAGCAATTGTTGTAGCTGCAACTGTTGTAGCAGCAACTGTTGTAGCAGCAACTGTTGTAGCAGCAACTGTTGTAGCAGCAACTGTTGTAGCAGCAACTGTTGTAGCAGCAACTGTTGTAGCAGCAACTGTTGTAGCAGCAACTGTTGTAGCAGCAACTGTTGTAGCAGCAACTGTTGTAGCAGCAATTGTAGCAGCAATTGTTGTAGCTGCAATTGTTGTAGCAGCAATTGTAGCAGCAATTGTTGTAGCTGCAATTGTTGTAGCAGCAATTGTAGCAGCAATTGTTGTAGCAGCAATTGTTGTAGCAAATGTTTAAGCAGCAACTGTTGAACCAGCAATTGTCGTAGCAGCAGTTGTAGCAGCAATTGTTGTAGCAGCAATTGTTGTAGCAGCAATTTTTGTAGCAGCAGTTATAGCAGCAGTTGTAGCAGCAGTTGTTGTAGCAGCAGATGTTGTAGCAGCAGTTGTTATAGCAGTAGTTGTTGTAGCAGCAATTGTTGTAGCAGCAGTTGTTATAGCAGTAGTTGTTGTAGCAGCAATTGTTGTAGCAGCAAATACTGTAATAGTTATACTTGTAATGGCATAGGTAGTAAATGATGAAGCAGTAGTTGCTTGGCTTCGTCCGATGAGTAAAGGAATACACACCTCATCATCGCCATTAAAGGACGTTAAGTGGCGTGTCTACGTTGTGTTGTGGTTGCAGTAAAACTGATATTTGCGCCTTTCGGCCCACGCATTCGACTTCCGCATGTTAAGTTTGAGTACCGGGTTGTCTTCCCTCTTCGATCCCTACTCACTTGGCCAGACTAGACAGGTTAATCTGTTACTGCAGACACCACGGAGAGGTTGAATAGAGTCTGGACGGTTCTGTATCATCGAACCTGGCGCTAGCTATCAGCTGTGGGTCGCTGACAACTTCCAGCTCTGCTTCTAGGAGCACTTATGCCTCTATGAAGTAGTAGTAGTAATGTTGGCACCGGTGGTGGTAGTAGTAGTAATAATGTTGGCACCGGTGGTGGTTTTAGTAGTAATGTTGGCACTGGTGGTGGTAGCAGTAGTAATGTTGGCACTGGTGGTGGTAGTAGTAGTAATGTTAGCATTGGTGGTGGTAGTAGTAGTAATGTTGGCGCAGGTGGTGGTAGTAAAAGTAATGTTGGCACTGGTGGTGGTAGTAGTAGTAATGTTGGCACTGGTGGTGGTAGTAGTAGTAATGTTGGCACTGGTGGTGGTAGTAGTAGTAATGTTGGCACTGGTGGTGGTAGTAGTAGTAATGTACGCACTGGTGGTGGTAGTAGTAGTAATGTACGCACTGGTGGTGGTGGTAGTAGTAGTAATGTTGTCACTGGTTGTGGTAGTAGTAGTAATGTTGGCACTGGTGGTGGTAGTAGTAGTAATGTTGGCACTGGTGGTGGTAGTAGTAGTAATGTTGGCACTGGTGGTGGTAGTAGTAGTAATGTTGGCACTGGTGGTGGTAGTAGTAGTAATGTTGGCACTGGTGGTGGTAGTAGTAGTAATGTTGGCACTGGTGGTGGTAGTAGTAGTAATGTTGGCACTGGTGGTGGTAGTAGTAGTAATGTTGGCACAGGTGGTGGTAGTAAAAGTAATGTTGGCACTGGTGGTGGTAGTAGTAGTAATGTTGGCACTGGTGGTGGTAGTAGTAATGTTGGCACTGGTGGTGGTAGAGTAGTAATGTTGGCACTGGTGGTGGTAGTAGTAGTAGTAATTTTGGCACTGATGGTGGTAGTAGTAGTAATGTTGGCACTGGTGGTGGTAGTAGTAATGTTGGCACTGGTGGTGGTAGTAGTAGTAATGTTGGCACTGGTGGTGGTAGTAGTAGTAATGTTGGCACTGGTGGTGGTAGTAGTAGTAATGTTGGCACTGGTGGTGGTAGTAGTAGTAATGTTGGCACTGGTGGTGGTAGTAGTAGTGGTGGTCTTGGTGCTAGTAATAATAGTTGTCGTGGTGGTGATGATCGTAGTAGTAGTTATGGTGATGGTAATGGTTGTAGTAGTAGTTGTAGTAGAGGTAGCAGTAGCAGTAGTTGTAGTAGAGGTAGTAGTAGCAGTAGTTGTAGTAGAGGTAGTAGTAGCAGTAGTTGTAGTAGAGGTAGTAGTAGCAGTAGTAGTAATAGTAGTAATAGTGTAGTAGTAGTAGTAGTAGTAATAGTGTAGTAGTAGCAGTAGTAGTAGTAATAGTAGTAATAGTGTAGTAGTAGTAATAGTGTAGTAGTAGCAGTAATAGTAGTAATAGTAGTAATAGTGTAGTAGTAGTAGTAGTAGTAGTAATAGTGTAGTAGTAGTAGTAGTAGTAATAGTAGTAGTAGTAGTAGTAATAGAGTAATAGTTGTATATGAAGAGAGGTAGAAAGAAGGAGACGAAATAATCAGAGAACTAATGTAAATCAATGGAAATAAGAACTGATATACTCTACTGCAACAAACTTGTTCTATAACCTTTGACCTTGACATCGCGTGATTTTATTCAAATCACCCCCCCCCCCCCCAAGATGCAAACCACAACACAACGCAGACACGTCACTTAACGTCCTTTTAAGGACGGATTACGAAGAGGAATTCTACAGTCTACGAACACTCTGGAAATACTTTAGTCTCGGGCGAACGCAAGCAAGCAAAACCTCCCCCCAAAAAAAAAAAAAATAAATAAATAAATAAATAAAACCCCTCCTCTTTTGCCCAAACATCTTGCACAGAACTCCGTCAACAGACAGCAGAAACTACAAACCCCGTTGCCACGTATCCTCGAATTTGCATAATAAAGAATTCCTGTGACGTTAAGGGTTAAAAAAGAAAAAAGAAAAAAAACGCGTTTAATAAAAAATAAAAATAAATAAAATAAAAAAAAAAAAAGACCTCTGCAATAATAGCAAAACGGACATGCATGCCAATTAGCGAAGGCGTAACCGAGTGTCGAGAACGCGCTGATCTCAAGGAAAGAAAAAAGAAAAAAAAATTAACAACATAAAAATAGTAAAATAAATAAAATCAAATAGAAGCTCGTTCGTATCAAATGTTGCGTTACAGACCGATTAAACCGACCGGAACTAAATTGTATATTTTTTATACAATAATTTCTCCGTGCCGCAGGTTTAAAGAATATAACTAATCCACGTGTTTACCATTCACTGAAATTGTGTTATTATTTAGAATATAATTTTGATATAACCATTTATAAGCCGTCAAAAAAGACGTAGAAATAGAAACGTGGCTTGGATGTGAAACGTGATGTTTATTCAATATTTTACGTAATTGCTACTTTTCATGGGGATATATTTCGTGTTTACAAATCTTAGTCCGATGAAACGCCGAGTCAAAGAAAGGTTTTAGTGGGGGCACATAAATCTGTGAGGATGCAGTGAAGCTGGTGAAGGGCAGAGGAAAAAGGGGGGGGGGGTAACGTAGAAGTAATGGTGTATCGTACTTTACGGTGATGACATAAATTATTCGACGTTTCGGTTCGGATGTGGATAATACACATAAGAGGTGACTTGATTTTTCGGGAAGTGGTGATGGAACAAAGTTTACGAATTCCTTTGTTCAAAGCTTGCCCCACGACCAGGGTCGGCTCAAGGTAACTGCGACTCGGGCTATTGCCCAGGGCGCGCCATGTGTTTTTGGGGCGCCATCAAGGATCTTCCAATATGTTTATTAGGTTGTTTTTTTTTTTCCCTTGTGAAATGTTTTATAATTATACTTAAAGGTAAAAGAGGCAGACCAAGACTAACGTGGACGAGTAGCAGCAAAAGATGGGACAAATCAGCTTATGACAACCTGCACCTTCAAAGCAAGATACAGAGCAGAACAGTGCTCCATGGTAGCCAACCTTCGATGTGGAGACGGAACTCATTGATAATGACGAACGATGATACTAAAAAGGGCGCCAAAGCTCAGCTTGCCCAGGGCGCCGCCAGCAACTATTGGGCCGCCACTGGCCATGAAACTATCATCAAGTGCCTCACTGTTTTTGGTGATCACGTCTCTCCACAACTTTAAATATCTAGTTATTTGTTATTCTGTCGACTCCTGACACACCACTATCTTCAACTATCTGGTGTCATGTCTCTCTGCTTTGGTGACAGCTTGACCAACAAAAAATGAACACAACAAAATACTGACTTGTCGGTCTACATTTGGTTCTCTTCAGAAAGCGAGAATAACAAAAATCACCGATGAGGTACAGATAAATATTACTACATCTAGGATGATTACGTTAAGGCCAAACGTCGTCAGTATTTTGTTGTGTTCCTGTTTTGTTAAGCTGTCACAAACCAAATGTTCTGAGAGAGGCCAAAGCAAAAAGAGAAAGCTAATTTCCAATATTAGGAAGAAACAATCATCATTTTTTGGCAATGTAATGAGAAGAGAACAACTGGATATAATGTAACAACTGGGAAATTGAGGGACGAAGAGATAGAGGGAAGCAAAGAGAAAAAAATAACAGACAGCTTAAGAGAATGGCTTAGAAGAAGGTCAACAACAGAAATGATAAATAACAGTCGAGATCGAAAGTTGTGAAGAGACATCATCACCTACGCCAGCAGGCCCGGCACTTGATGATGATGGTGATCTCACCATACCTTGTTGAATGTACGTTACACCCCACTACTGGCTCCTTGCTACCAGCTTTACCGCAGCACTAGAATTACTAGCCTGTTCCCTAGGGTTTCAATGTATACCACCTCATTTGTAGTAGAGCGTCTGTTGGTCTATACTCACGATCACATCTGATTGGTCAAGGATCAGACAGTAGGAACTGGCTTGTTCCAGGTTGTTAAGTATATGCATGCTGTATCTTTATAGAGTCAGGAAACTTTCCGATAGATCACTTCCTGGCTTATTGTATCACTGTCACTTCTAGAGCGTAACATCCTGTATCAATGTCACTTCTAGAGCGTGACATCCTGTATCACTGTCACTTCTAGAGCGTGACATCCTGCATCACTGTCACTTCTAGAGCGTGACATCCTGCATCACTGTCACTTCTAGAGCGTGACATCCTGTATCACTTTCACTTCTAGAGCGTGACATCCTGCATCACTGTCACTTCTAGAGCGTGACTCCTGTATCACTGCCACTTCTAGAGCGCAACATCCTGTATCACTGTCTCTTCTAGAGCGTGACATCCTGTATCACTGTCACTTCTAGAGCGTGACATCCTGTATCACTGTCACTTCTAGAGCGTAACATCCCGTATCACTGTCACTTCTAGAGCGTGGCATCCTGTATCACTGTCACTTCTAGAGCGTAACATCCTGTATCACTGTCTCTTCTAGAGCGTGACACCCTGTAGTACTGTCACTTCTAGAGCATAAAATCCTGTATCACTGTCATTTCTAAAGCGTAACACCCTGTAGTTCTGTCACTTCTAGAGCGTAACATCCTGATCATTGTCTCTTTTAGAGCGTGACACCCTGTAGGACTGTCACTTCTAGAGCGTAACATCCTGTATCACTGTCACTTCTAAAGCGTAACACCCTGTATCACTGTCATTTATAAAGCGTAACACCCTGTATTACTGTCACTTCTAGAGCATAACATCCTGCATCACTGTCACTTCTAGAGCATAACATCCTGCATCACTGTAACTTCTAGAGCATAACATCCTGCATCACTGTCACTTCTAGAGCGTAACATCCTGTATCACTGTCACTTCTAGAGCGTGACATCCTGTATCACTGTCACTTCTAGAGCGTGACATCCTGCATCACTGTCACTTCTAGAGCGTGACATCCTGCATCACTGTCACTTCTAGAGCGTGACATCCTGCATCACTGTCACTTCTAGAGCGTGACATCCTGTATCACTGTCACTTCTAGAGCGTGACATCCTGTATCACTGTCTCTTTTAGAGCGTGACACCCTGTAGTACTGTCACTTCTAGAACGTGACACCCTGTATTACTGTCACTTCTATAGCGTAACACACTGTATCACTGTCACTTCTAGAGCGTAACACCCTGTATCACTGTCACTTCTAGAGTGTAACACCCTGTGTCACTGCCACTTCTAAAGCGTAACACCCTGTGTCACTGTCACTTCTATAGCGTGACATCCTGTATCACTGTCACTTCTAGAGCGTAACATCCTGTATCACTGTCTCTTCTAGAGCGTGACACCCTGTAGTACTGTCACTTCTAGAGCATAACATCCTGTATCACTGTCATTTCTAAAGCGTAACACCCTGTAGTTCTGTCACTTCTAGAGCGTAACATCCTGATCATTGTCTTTTTTAGAGCGTGACACCCTGTAGGACTGTCACTTCTAGAGCGTAACATCCTGTATCACTGTCACTTCTAAAGCGTAACACCCTGTATCACTGTCATTTCTAAAGCGTAACACCCTGTATTACTGTCACTTCTAGAGCATAACATACTGCATCACTGTCGCTTCTAGAGCATAACATCCTGCATCACTGTAACTTCTAGAGCATAACATCCTGCATCACTGTCACTTCTAGAGCATAACATCCTGCATTACTGTCACTTCTAGAGCGTAACATCCCGCATCACTGTCACTTCTAGAGCATAACATCCTGCATCACTGTCACTTCTAGAGCGTAACATCCTGCATCACTGTCACTTCTAGAGCGTGACATCCTGTATCACTGTCACTTCTAGAGCATAACATCCTGTATCACTGTCTCTTTTAGAGCGTGACACCCTGTAGTACTGTCACTTCTAGAACGTGACACCCTGTATTACTGTCACTTCTAGAGCGTAACACCCTGTATCACTGTCACTTCTAGAGCGTAACACCCTGTATCACTGTCACTTCTAGAGTGTAACACCCTGTGTCACTGTCACTTCTAAAGCGTACACCCTGTGTCACTGTCACTTCTAAAGCGTAACACCCTGTGTCACTGTCACTTCTAGAGCGTAACACCATGTATCACTGTCACTTCTAGAGCGTAACACCCTGTGTCACTGTCACTTCTAGAGCGTTACACCATGTATCACTGTCACTTCTAGAGCGTAACACCGTGTGTCACTGTCACTTCTAGAGCGTAACACCATGTATCACTGTCACTTCTAGAGCGTAACACCGTGTGTCACTGTCACTTCTAGAGCGTTACACCCTGTGTCACTGTCTCTTTTAGAGCGTGACTCCCTGTATCACTGTCACTTCTAGAGCGTAACATCCTGTATCACTGTCTCTTTTAGAGCGTGACTCCCTGTATCACTGTCACTTCTAGAGCGTAACACCCTGTGTCACTATGTCTTTTAGAGCGCTACACCCTGTATCACTGTCTCTTTTAGAGCGTGACTCCCTGTATAAATGTCACTTCTAGAGCGTGACTCCCTCTATCACTATCTCTTTTAGAGCGTGACACCCTGTATCACTATCTCGTTTAGAACGTGTCACCCTGTATCACTGTCACTTCTAAAGCGTGACACTCTGTATAACTGCCACTTCCAAAGCGTGACACCCTGTATAATTGCCACTTCGAGAGCGTAACACCCTGTATCACTGTCACTTCGAGAGTGTAACACCCTGTATCACTGTCACTTCGAGAGCATAACACCCTGTATAACTGCCACTTTTTAGAGCGTGACACCCTGTATAACCGCCACTTCTAAAGCGTGACACCCTGTATAATTGCCACTTCTATAAGTGAGTATCACAGTCACTTATAGAGCGTGACTCCTTGTATCACAGTCACTTATAGAGCGGGACACTCTGTATCACAGTCACTTATATAGCGTGACACCCTGTATCACAGTCACTTATAGAGCGTGACACCCTGAATCACAGTCACTTATAGAGCGTGACACCCTGTATCACAGTCACTTATATAGCGTGACACCCTGTATCACATTCACTTATAGAGCGTGACACCCTGTATCACAGTCACTTATATAGCGTGACACCCTGTATCACAGTCACTTATAGAGCGTGACACCCTGAATCACAGTCACTTATAGAGCGTGACACCTGTATCACAGTCACTTCTAGAACGTGACTCCTTGATTCCCAACACGTCAAGCAGCTGAATGATGATATTTAAATCTTCTTTTCTTGTAATGCAGACTTTGCCTGCGTTATCTGTGCCATGTCTCTGTTGTACATCTACCGCCTGACGGTATAATCGTTCGCATGTATTTGAATTCATTGTCCTGTTTTGATACAGTCTCATTACTTTAATGAGACATTTAGCATGCAAGATATGATCAGAAATGAAGAACCGAGGGAAAAGCTAGAAATAATCCAAGCCATTGAATATATAAATAAACAACAGATAACATGGTTTATGGTTATGGTAGGCCCCGGTATCACTGCAAACGAATTAAAATCAATAATTGCTCAACCATCCGTGCCAGTGGAATCATCCGATTATTATCTCATCTCCCAAACAAAGTCCCCATCATAGCAGTCTCAGCACACGCCAAAAGACATAAGGCGAAACCGCACAGAAAGTGGACACAACCATCTGTTGTCCACCATACGATATCACCATTCATCGTAAACAATCGGAATACTTATAAACATTGTTTAGTAACGTGACAAGACAGAAATATCAAAACACAATACAACGAGCTTCAATAAACGTTGCGAGAACACCAGACTCATGGGCCGACCACGAAAAAGATGGATCGATGGAATATTAGAAATACTTGGAATCATAACAGCAGCAGTAGCGAACAGACGAGCAAAAGACCGCAAATTATATCTCTACTCGACGCTGAAAGGCAAATGAGGAAGGAAGGAAGAAGAAGATGCATTTTGGAGATGTTTTCTTTGCTGTTCAATGTGGGGGTGCACAAGCGCCTGTGACCTGCGGTCGCAATAGCAGGGTCGGCGCACCATCAGCCGACCATGACCTAGCAGTTCTACCTCCTCGGGGTCTCCCCTGGTAACAGTCTGTGTCAACACAGGCTGGCTCACAGAAGCTAGGATCGCCGTGTTCCCTGTAGTGGTGGCTGTTACTGATATAGAGGACCCAGTATTGCAGTACCTCGGGGCTGGACTAGTAGTTTCCCAGCGTAGCCTGGGACAGACGAACTCCAACCTCTCCAGTAAGAGCCGGGAATGTCAAGAAAGCCATTACGACCCGCCACATCTTATGAGTCAAAGGGCAACAAGCTCGTATCAGCTCGTGGCAATCACAACAACAACAACAACTTTGCTGTTCAATGTAAGGCATTTCATTTATCTTAATTTTTGTTTTCTTTTCTTTCTTCACTTCTTGTACTCGTTTTGGGAGTCGAGGGAGATATAAAATTCTGGTTCTCGAACATTTTACACCTTCGCTCATTGTGTACTGATGCCGTTGTGGCGTTTCTTTGATATTGTCTGTCCATCTTACTCTGAGTCTGTCTCTTTACCCTTCTATTTTAATATATTCTTTGTACGGTAAGGAATCACACGACATTCTTTCTAGATGGGCAAACCAGTTTATTTTGTTGTTTATGTATGTAGTTTAGGTTTAGCTCAACGCCTACTCTTTCTCTTATAATATCATTTCTGATTCTGTCTTTTCTGGCTACTCCAAGCGCATTTCTAAGACATCTCATCTCTGAGGTGACAAGCTTTCTTTTGAGCTTAGACGTAAGTGCCCATGTTTGGCATTGTAGCACAATGTTGGAATGAACATACTCTGTATAAGATGTTTCTTGGTGGTAATAGGTATTGCGTCTAAGACACATTCACATCTAAGAGTGAATCAGTGAAGGTCACAAAATCATATTCTCTCTGTGGTTTTACTAACTACAGGTCATGTGGCTTCTGTTGGATTGGAAATGATAACTTACCACCACTGTGTGTCTATATGTTTGGAATTGGATTCATCAATGACGGCCTAACATCATTAAGTGCTATGACGATCATCATTTTCGGGAGGACGTGAACTCCCATGGTATATGGTGGATAGGCGGCAGGAACCATTGAAGGCTATGTCTGAAAAGTGTTCCTTCTTGCAGTTTCCTCATATTCCAAGTCCGGCTTGTTGCAGGAGCTACTGAGTTAAGTGCTCTGTGCACACCGTGAGCTGTGTGTCTCATCCGTTTTGATCCTACTTCGATATCCCGCTTGTTTACGATGAATGATGATATCATATGACAGGGAACAGTTGGGTTCACTTTCTGCGCGGTTTCGCCATATGTCTTTTGGCGTGTGCTGAGACTGCTACGATGGGGACTACAGTTACCTTTCTTTGTTTGGGAGATGAGTTAGTAATTCGGATGATTCCACTGGCACGGGCGGTTGAGCAATTATGGATTTTAATTCGTTTGCTGTGATACCGAGGCCTTCCATAACCAATAACCAATAAGTATTGCGTCGTGTTGAAGTATAAGGGATAACTGTCCCAATATTTGGTTTCATTTGTTGGATCATATATCTATTTCTTTATAGATTTTACCATCTTTAGAAATGTTGTTCCCAGATATTTAAAGTTTGTTGTTTGTTTTATAACTTGATGTTTCTACCCGCTAAGTTTAATAAAGATGTCCTTTTTTTCTTCCTATTCTATGAATGTATATTTATTTTTTTAACCATCGCTCTAACTGGGAGTAAATAAGTTAAGAAAAGGCATTTCTCAATTAGAAGAAAATAAAGATGAACGATATGAAATCAAAATGAAAAATCGGAAATCAGAAGAAAATATCAGAAATCACTGTCGCATGAAAGAAGTCTGCGACAGGTGTGGCGATATCGCTAATTGAGACCTCCTGTGACTGATGACATTTCGCAAAGTAACAATGAACCCAAGCTCAACGCCCAGTGCACGACGCAAGCTGGTACTAATGGCAGCCACACCCACACACTACATCAAGGCGTTCACAGCTGGCCGGCATCACCGGCCGACCGTTGGTAGCTCTTTTATTTCGGACGTTGTTTAAAAAAAAAATTGTAGAAACTGGAGACAGAAATGTCATTGAACAGATACCGTGTGTGTTTGTGTCAAAATTTACAAAAGCAAACACAGTCCTATAACAATAATGTCGCACATGGCTTCATCATTACATCATATGTTCTTTGCAAAACGTTGCATTCACCACAGCCCGTCTGAAAGTATCTCTGTCTCTAGTCAGATCTCCCACAGAACATTATTACATTCACCACAGCCCGTCTGAAAGAATATCTGTCTCTAGTCAGATCTCCCACAGAACATTACATTCACCACAGCCCGTTTGAAAGTATCTCTGTCTCTAGTCAGATCTCCCACAGAACATTATTACATTCACCACAGCCCGTCTGAAAGAATCTCTGTCTCTAGTCAGATCTCCCACAGAACATTATTACATTCACCACAGCCCGTCTGAAAGAATCTCTGTCTCTAGTCAGATCTCCCACCGAACATTACATTCACCACAGCCCGTTTGAAAGTATCTCTGTCTCTAGTCAGATCTCCCACAGAACATTATTACATTCACCACAGCCCGTCTGAAAGAATCTCTGTCTCTAGTCAGATCTCCCACAGAACATTACATTCACCACAGCCCGTTTGAAAGAATCTCTGTCTCTAGTCAGATCTCCACAAGAACATTATTACATTCACCACAGCCCGTCTGAAAGAATCTCTGTGTCTAGCCAGATCTCCCACAGAAACATTACATTCACCACAGCCCGTCTGAAAGTATATCTGTGTCTAGCCAGATCTCCCACAGAACATTACATTCACCACAGCCCGTCTGAAAGTATCTCTGTCTCTAGTCAGATCTCCACAAGAACATTACATTCACCACAGCCCGTCTGAAAGTATCTCTGTGTCTAGCCAGATCTCCCACAGAACATTACATTCACCACAGCCCGTCTGAAAGAATCTCTGTGTCTAGCCAGATCTCCACAAGATTATTACATTCACCACAGCCCGTCTGAAAGAATCTCTGTCTCTAGTCAGATCTCCACAAGAACATTACATTCACCACAGCCCGTCTGAAAGAATCTCTGTCTCTAGTCAGATCTCCACAAGAACATTACATTCACCACAGCCCGTCTGAAAGAATCTCTGTCTCTAGTCAGATCTCCACAAGAACATTACATTCACCACAGCCCGTCTGAAAGAATCTCTGTCTCTAGTCAGATCTCCACAAGAACAGTACATTCACAACAGCCCGTTAGAAAGAATCTCTGTCTCTAGTCAGATCTCCACAAGAACAGTACATTCACAACAGCCCGTTAGAAAGAATCTCTGTGTCTAGTCAGATCTCCACAAGAACAGTACATTCACAACAGCCCATCTGAAAGTATCTCTGTGTCTAGCCAGATCTCCACAAGAACATTACACATTCACCACAGCCCATCTGAAAGTATCTCTGTGTCTAGTCAGATCTCCACAAGAACAGTACATTCACCACAGCCCATCTGAAAGTATCTCTGTGTCTAGTCAGATCTCACAAGAACAGTACATTCACAACAGCCCGTTAGAAAGTATCTCTGTGTCTAGTCAGATCTCCACAAGAACATTACATTCACCACAGCCCGTCTGAAAGAATCTCTGTCTCTAGTCAGATCTCCACAAGAACATTACATTCACCACAGCCCGTCTGAAAGAATCTCTGTCTCTAGTCAGATCTCCACAAGAACATTACATTCACCACAGCCCGTCTGAAAGAATCTCTGTCTCTAGTCAGATCTCCACAAGAACATTACATTCACAACAGCCCGTTAGAAAGAATCTCTGTCTCTAGTCAGATCTCCACAAGAACATTACATTCACAACAGCCCGTTAGAAAGAATCTCTGTGTCTAGTCAGATCTCCACAAGAACATTACATTCACCACAGCCCGTCTGAAAGAATCTCTGTCTCTAGTCAGATCTCCACAAGAACATTACATTCACCACAGCCCGTCTGAAAGAATCTCTGTCTCTAGTCAGATCTCACAAGAACATTACATTCACCACAGCCCGTCTGAAAGAATCTCTGTCTCTAGTCAGATCTCCACAAGAACATTACATTCACCACAGCCCGTCTGAAAGAATCTCTGTCTCTAGTCAGATCTCCACAAGAACATTACATTCACAACAGCCCGTTAGAAAGAATCTCTGTCTCTAGTCAGATCTCCACAAGAACATTACATTCACAACAGCCCGTTAGAAAGAATCTCTGTCTCTAGTCAGATCTCCACAAGAACATTACATTCACAACAGCCCGTTAGAAAGAATCTCTGTCTCTAGTCAGATCTCCACAAGAACATTACATTCACCACAGCCCATCTGAAAGTATCTCTGTCTCTAGTCAGATCTCCACAAGAACAGTACATTCACCACAGCCCATCTGAAAGTATCTCTGTGTCTAGTCAGATCTCCACAAGAACAGTACATTCACAACAGCCCGTTAGAAACAATCTCTGTCTCTAGTCAGATCTCCACAAGAACATTACATTCACAACAGCCCGTTAGAAAGAATCTCTGTGTCTAGTCAGATCTCCACAAGAACATTACATTCACAACAGCCCGTTAGAAAGAATCTCTGTCTCTAGTCAGATCTCCACAAGAACATTACATTCACAACAGCCCGTTAGAAAGAATCTCTGTCTCTAGTCAGATCTCCACAAGAACATTACATTCACACAGCCCGTTAGAAAGAATCTCTGTGTCTAGCCAGATTTCCCACTTCTTATTCTGTCATGTTCAAGATCTCATTATGTCTTGAAACCACCTTTTCTCCTGCTGGCCCTGATGGGTCGCCCAGAAACCATGCTTTCTACTATTTATTCTTTCCAGCCCACTGTGTCTTTTCGACGTTAGCCATAGTATTTTAATTTCCTCTGTAGAATGGTGTTTATAAGCCAGTTCTTTTTAATGTTTAAATATTTATTATGTCTTCGTTGTTATTTTTCATTATCCAAGATATGCTGAATAGGAATGGCAAAAAGTAATTTTAATGTCATGAAGGACATACTAACATCAAAACAAATAACACCAGAGCTAAAACTAAGAATAGCAAAATGTTACGTCTTCTCAATATTCCTATATGGTGCTGAAACATGGACATTAGACAAGAAAACAGAACAGAGGATTGAAGCCTTTGAAATGTGGATATATAGAGAATAGGTAGAATTGGATGGAAGGAAAAGAAAACAAACGATGAAGTCTTAAAACAACTAAAAATGAAAAGAGAACTTCTGAACACAATTAGAACAAGACAAATGCGATTCTTAGGCCATGTTAAAAGACACAACAGTCTACTAAAAGTAATCCTGGAGGGGAAATACAAGGTAAAAGAGGCAGAGGCAGACCAAGATTAACCTGGACGAGTAACATCAAAAGATGGACAAATTAGCCTATGACAACCTGCACCATCAAAGCAAGAGATAGAGCAGAATGGTGCTCCATGGTAGCCAACCTTCGTTGCGGAGACGGCACTCAATGAAGATGATGATGAAGATGATGATGATGAAGATGATGATGATGATGATGATGATGAAGATGATGATGATGATGATGAAGATATGAAAAGAGTGTTTCTGCAGCATTTTGTTTTGAATGAACCGAATTTCTTCATTTTTGTCTACGAGATTGTCCATGATACACAACCATATGTTGCTGTCGGAAAGATACATGTCCTCAGTAATTTTATCGTTACTGCCGTGCTGGTATTGTGTTGCATGTTCTTCTTGGCGTTTAATGTTTGTGTTGCTGTTGCTATTTATAATGTACACGGCTGCTAGGCTTAGTCTTAAAGTGGTTCTTTAGTGCCGATCATAACAATGTTTTCTTCTACTTTTTAGCTCCTTGTTGAGCATAGGTCTCCAAAAAACACTTTCAGCTCCCTGTGGAGCATAGGTCTTCAATAAACACTTTCAGCTCCCTGTGAAGCATAGGTCTTCAATAAACACTTTCAGCTCTCTGTGGAGCCTAGGTCTTCAACAAACACTTTCAGCTCTCTGTGGAGCATAGGTCTTCAACAAACACTTTCAACTCTCTGTGGAGTATAGGTCTTCAACAAACACTTTCAACTCTCTGTGGAGTATAGGTCTTCAACAAACACTTTCAGCTCTCTGTGGAGCATAGGTCTTCAACAAACACTTTCAGCTCCCTGTGGAGCATAGGTCTTCAACAAACACTTTCAGCTCCCTGTGGAGCATAGGTCTTCAACAAACACTTTCAGCTCTCTGTGAAGCATAGGTCTTCAACAAACACTTTCACTTCCCTGTTGAGCATAGATCTTCAATAAACACTTTTCAGCTTCCTGTGGAGCATAGGTCTTAAACAAACACTTTCTGCTCCCTGTGGAGTATAGGTCTTCAACAAACACTTTCCAAGTCGTTCTGTTTCTTGCCATTCTTTTAAGATCATTCCATGTCTTCCCTCATCATCTTCATCTCTGCTTCCATCTGTCTTCTCCAAGAATATTTTGGTCTTCCTCTTTGTCTTTTTCCTTGGGGATTCCAAAAAAAGTCTTGTTGTGTATAACTCTCAGTTGACTTCCGCAGTGTGTGTCCTATCCATCTATATTTTATGGTCTTCGCAGTTTGGGTTTGGGTTAAGGGTTTGGTTTGGGTAGGGGTTTAGGGGTTTAGGGGTTTAGGGTTTAGGGTTTAGGGGTTAGGGGTTAGGGTTAGGGGTTAGGGGTTAGGGGTTAGGGGTTAGGGGTTAGGGGTTAGGGGTTAGGGTTAGGGTTAGGGTTAGCCAAGACGATACAAATGTACTACATGTATAAATTACGTTTCCCTGAGGACTCCACTCACTTTCGAGAATAATATTTGATTGGAGTGGTTCAAATTTGTGATTCTCTACAAATATATTATTATTCTAGATTAGTTCATTAAAAATTTTTTTAAATATTTCAATTGTTTGATGTTTATGAGAATAAAAACATCAAAATGTGATCTTTGATATCAAATAATCATATTTTAATTGTAAATAAAAATAGATTATTATAAATTATAGATTTTCTTATGATCATTTTTAATATACCAGAGTCCAAATATTTGAGCACAATAACAACATCAGATGGAAGATGTACCACGGAAATATAAAGGAGAATAGGTCAGTCGAAAATAGCATTTCAGAAAATGAAAAACTTCGTAAGCAACAAGTCTATGTGAATAGAAGTGAGAAAGAGAGTTCATCGGTGCTAAATAGAGCCAATTCTGACCTATTGAAACGAATCCAACGAATCCTAGACAATAAACAAACACATGAAAAGACAATAATAAGCCACAGAGATGGTATTTCTTGGAAGAATGTTGACAATTCCTTGGACAGCTAAAAAGATCAATGAAGAAATTCTCAAAGAGGCCAACACAAAAAGGGCGCTACTAAAACACATCAGAAGAAACGATTAACATTTTTCGGACACATCATAAGAAGAAGAATGGTGGAATACTTGGTTACAACTGGCAAAATACAGGGAAAGAAAGATCGCTGAAAACAAAGAGAGAAAATACTAGACTGAGTACAGGCAAATAATTGATGGGCTGTGGTAACGCTAGTAGCAATGAGCCAATAGTGGCGTGTAGCATGTACACTCCTACGAGGTATGTTGACCGCTTTTTAAAAAAAAATTAATAAAGGAACACAACAAAATAATGACGTATCGGCTTCTTCTTCTTTCTTCGTTTCTCTTTCTCACGGATACCTAAAAGGTGTCGTGGTTATATCATTTGTCGTTCTTGTGCTGCTCGAACTGTCTGAATTAGTGGTTTTCCTTTGTTATTACATGTCTCTGTTACTGCATCTATCCATCTTTTTCTGGGTCTTCCTCTTGGTCTTTTCCCATGCATTCTCGACAAGAACGCCCTTGATGGTGATTGGTGAGGATTCATTCTGACCAGGTGGCCAAACCATTTAAGTTGTTGTTGCTCTATATATTCTTGGCAGGGTGATCTTTCTTAAATGTGATCTAGAAAGGGTCCATGTTTCGAAATCACACACAAGACTTGAATTTCTTTTTTTACTACATTATCATCATCATCATCACTGAGTGCCATCTCCGCAACGAAGGTTGGCTACCATGGAGCGACATTCTGCTCTGTCTCTTGCTTTGATGGTGCAGGTTGTCACAGGCTGGTTTGTCCATCTTTTGATGTTACTAGTCCATGTTAGTCTTAGTCTGCCTCTTTTACCTTGTATTTTCCCTTCCAGGATTACTTTTATTAGGCTGTTGTGTCTTTTACCATGGCCCAAAATCGCATTTATCTTATTTGAATTGTATTTAGTAGTTCTCTTTTCATTTTTAATTGTTTTAAACTTCATTGTTTGTTTTCTTTTCCTTCCATCCAATTCTACCTATTCTTCTATATATCCACATTTCAAAAGCTTCAATTCTCTGTTCTGTTTTCTTGTCTAATGTCCATGTTTCTGCACCATATAGGAATGTTTAGAAGACATAACATTTTGCTATTCTTAATTTTAGTCCTGGTGTTATTTGTTTTGATGTTAGTATGTTCTTCGTGCTTTTTTACTAAGGGCATTGAAATTCATTTATAATTTAAATTTGACTCCCATCGCAAATTACATCGTGTTGCCAGCACAGTCAACGCGCCGGAAGTCCCGACGTTTCTGCTTACATACTAGATAGCAGTGTCAAAGCATGGAAAACAGTCTACAAAGAATTGATACGATGCACGGTGGATAGAAGATTATGGAAGGACATGGTTTCCTACGCCAACCGGTATGGCACATGATGATGATACAAAGACTGAAAATGTACTCAGAAGAACAATAGTTCATCTTATTCACTTTAACTCTTTCAGTACGGAAGCTTTTTATCGACTCAACGGAAGAGATTTCAGAGACAAAATGTGTCATTGTTTTAAGATTTAATTTACATATATATCTATATACTATCTATATATTTATCTAACATATTGTTGCAGGAGCTACTGAGTTAAGTGCTGTGTGCACACCGTGAGCTGTGTGTCTCATCCGTTTTGATCATGTTTCGATATTTTAATTGTTTATGATGATATCGTATGACACGGAACAGTTGGCTGTGTTCACTTTCTGCGCGGTTTCGCCTTATGTCCTTTGGCGTGTGCTGAGACTGCTACGATGGGGACTACAGTTACCTTTCTTTGTTTGGGAGATGAGATATTAATTCAGATGAATCCGCTGACACGGGCGGTTGAGCAATTATGGATTTTAATTCTTTTGCAGTGATACCGGAGCCTTCCATAACCGAATAACCAAATTATCTAACATATAACATTTTATATATTAATTTTTAGATAATTGAACAAGGAATTAGATTTCACCAATACCAAAGTGATACTAGACGTGTAAATAAATATGGTTAGATGACGGTTGACACTAATCAAACTGAGAGCAAAGCACTGTTCGTAGAAACGTGCGGAAAGAGTCGGTAAACAACGAGATTATTCTTATATTGCGTTACAGCTTATTCTAGAGCTAAAAACCACATGTTGACTTAAACTCAAAATATGAACTACCTACCAATGCCACTATACCCTGGGTAACATGACAACAAAACAACTTTTACAGGATTGCCATCCCGGTACACAGGCCTAAGGAGGACAGTGTGGCCCACACCAACCACCCTGGAAGAGAAACTATACGAGGCAACCGAATCAATTAAACAAACAGCTGACTTCATAAGAGAGTCCAGAGTCCTAGTCTGAATGACGTCATGATAAAAAAAAAGAGGAAATTCGGAAATTCTGTTCGACAAATTCAATTTGATGCTTGCTTGTGTTGGTTCGATGGCTAAAGGAGTACACATCTTCGTCATCCCTCCTTAAAAGGATGTTAAGTGGGCGTGTCTGCACCGTCGTTAGTTTAGTCTGTCCGTGCAAATATGACAGCCTGATGCGGACCCCAAATACTCTAGACCCGTGCTGACCATGCAATAGTTAGTGCAGGAACCTATCTGCCAAGCCTGTCTTCGCTATTCGGCTGCTACTCTTTTGTTTATCTCACAAGCTGTAGCTCCGCATTGAAGAGATGTGCCTCTGCTAGTACTTTGTTGCGCAACGTTTTCCCACGTGTCAAGATTATGACTGAAGACTTTTCTTTAGGCGTGATGTGAAAATGTGGATTTATACAAGAATAGGTAGAATTGGATTTTCTTCCTCTTCTTTCCTTCATCATTTGCCTTTCAGCGTCGAGGGGAGATATAGTTTGCGGTCTTTTGCTCTTCTGTACGCCTCTGCTGCTGTTTTTTTTCCTAGTGCTTCTAATATTCCATCGACCCATCTTTTTCGTGGTCGACCCTTTGGTCTGGTGTTCTCACAACGTTTGTTGAAGGCTCGTTGTGTTGTGTTTTGTTCTTTCTGCCTTGTCACGTGGCCAAACCATTTTATCTGTTGTTTCCTTATATATTCTATGGCGGGGGCTATTCCTAGCCTTTTTCTCAGTTCTTCATTTCTGATCTTATCTCTCAGACTGTTTCCTGTCATTCGTCTAACACATTTCATCTCTGTAGAGGTTATTTTTCTTATTGTTCTTGCATCTAGGGTCCAGGACTGGCATTGGTAGCACAACCAATTGGTAGAATTGGATGGAAAGAAAAGAAAAACGATGAAGTTTTCAAACAACTAAAGATAAAAAGAGAACTACTAAATACAATTAAGACAAGACAAATGAAATTTGGGCATGTTAAAAGACACAACAGCCTACTAAAAGTAATATTGGAAGGGAAAATACAAGGTAAAGAAGCAGAGGCAGACCAAGACTAACATGGGCGAGTAACATCAAAAGATGGACAAGTCAATCTATGACAGCCTGCACCATCAAAGCAAGAGACAGAGTAGAATGGCGATACATGGTAGCCAACCTTCGTTGCGGAGAAGGCACTCGATGATGATGATGATGAAAATAATGATGATGATGATGATGATGAGTGATGTGTATGTACACTTGGGGTGTTTCTTTTGACCGTCCTTTCATCATCCATCATCCCTCCTTCTCCACCTCCTCATCTTCCACCTCATTCTCCACCTCATCCTCCTCCTCATCATCACCATCATCAACATCATCATCATGTGCCATACCGGTTGGCGTGGGCGATCATGTCCTTATACGATATTCTATCTACAGTGCATCGTATCAGTTCTCTTGTTGACTACCTGCCATGCCATGACACCAAGCCATTTAGTATTTTCTCTCTTTGTCGACCGTCTTTTAGGTGTTGAGTTTCCTGTAGTTCGCCGACAAATAACAATATACAGTGACTCGCAGGTTTGCTTCAGGATCAGCGGTCAATAACTGACCAAGATCCTGTTCTAATTCCCCGCAAATTTCTAGCAAACAAGAAAGAATCGAAAGGAAAGGCAAACTAGTACAAAAAACAATATTTTTAAGTCGGATATTTTAGGTCGAAAGGCGTTGACGTCTCAGCGCTATGTAGCCTCAACGGAACTACGCTCGGTTAACGTCCTTTCAACAGTGGATGGCGATGAGAAGCTAAAGGACGACAGGAAAAAAATTACCATCGTTTTCATTCTGGACAGCATACCAGCTACTTGTCGCAATCTATGAGGATGCAACCACCGGTAACACGGCCAACCACCCGTAACACAGCCAACCACCCGTAACACAGCCAACCACCCGTAACACAGCCAACCACCCGTAACACAGCCAACCACTCGTGGCGTGTCCTATTGACAAGACGGGCCCGATGCAGTGTCGCGGTGATAATAGCCGCGCCAGGGATAAATAGCGCTGATGTCCTGGTGATTCAAGATTTGATATTCACACGGGCCGAACCATTAACTGCTGTCTTAAGTGGGGTTCAGTGTAGGCAAGGGGAGCTGGGGTGTGGTGGAAGAGATTGGGGTCTATGATTGAAGACGAACTATGTGGTGGTTGATTGTAGGGAGGTTGATTGTAGGGAGGTTGACTTGTGTAGAGGTCGAATTTGTGGGAAGGTTGAATTGTGTGGAGGTTGAATTGTGTGGAGGTTGAATTGTGTGGAAGTTGAATTGCGTGGAAGTTGAATTGTGTGGAAGCTGAATTGTGTGGAAGTTGAATGTGGGGAGGTTGAATTGTGAAGAGGTTGAATTGTGAAGAGGTTGAATTGTGTAGAGTTTGAACTGCGTGGAGGTTGAATTGCGTGGAGGCTGAATTGCGTGGAGGCTGAATTGTGTGGAGGCTGAATTGTGTGGAGGCTGAATTGTGTGGAGGCTGAATTGTGTGGAGGCTGAATTGTGTGGAGGCTGAATTGTGTGGAGGTCGAATTGTGTGGAAGCTGAATTGTGGGGAGGTTGAATTGTGGGGAGTTTGAATTGTGGTGAGTCTGAATTGTGGGGAGTCTGAATTGTGGGAAGTCTGAATTGTGGGAAGTCTGAATTGTGGGAAGTCTGAATTGTGGGAAGTCTGAATTGTGGTGAGTCTGAATTGTGGGAAGTCTGAATTGTGGGAAGTCTGAATTGTGGGAAGTCTGAATTGTGGGGAGTCTGAATTGTGGGGAGTCTGAATTGTGGGGAGTCTGAATTGTGGGGAGTCTGAATTGTGGGGAGTCTGAATTGTGGGGAGTCTGAATTGTGGGGAGTCTGAATTGTGGGGAGTCTGAATTGTGGTGAGTCTGAATTGTGGGGAGTCTGAATTGTGGTGTGGGAAATCTGAATTGTGGGGAGTTTAAATTGTGGGGAGTTTGAATTGTGAGAAATCTGAATTGTGGGGAGGTTGAATTGTGGGAAATCTGAATTGTGGGGAGTTTGAATTGTGGGAAATTTGAATTGTGGGGAGTTTGAATTGTGGGAAATCTGAATTGTGGGAAATCTGAATTGTGGGGAGTTTGAATTGTGAGAAATCTGAATTGTGGGGAATCTGAATTGTCGGGAGTTTGAATTTGAAGAATGTCTAGTATGACAAAAACTGGTAAACAAAATAAAAATAAAAACAATGAATATGGTTTGGATACGCATTTTAAAAATACAAAATCAAAGATTAATAGCAGAGATACCACACACATTATGCATGTAGATATCGAAGTAAATGGACAGAACTTAGAAAGAGTTCAAGAATATAGCTACCTTGGACATATGGAAAATATAAACAACGTTTCGGCTCAATAGGCCTTCAGCAGGAACAAACATACAACACAAACAAAAATGTGTATTTAAAATAAAAAATAAATAAATGGTATATATATCTGTATTTAAAAAAAAATATTTATGGCAAAATGTAATTTTAATATCATGAAAAATATACTAACAACAAAACAAATATCAGCAGGGCTGAAACTAAGAATGGCAAAATGTTACATCTTCTCAATATTCCTGTATGGTGCAGAAACATGGACATTGGACAAAAAACAGAACAGAAAATTGAGGCCTTTGAAATGTGGATTTATAGAAGAATAGGTAGAATTGGATGGAAACAAAAGATAACAAACGATGAAGTTTTAAAACAACTAAAAATAAAAAGAGTACTACTAAATACAATGAAGACAAGACACATGACATTTTTGGGGCACGTTAAAAGACACAACAGCCTACTAAAAGTTATATTGGAAGGGAAAATACAAGGTAAAAGAGGCAGAGGCGGACCAAGACTAACATGGACGAGTAACATCAAAAGATGGACATATCAATCTATGACAAGGAAAAATAAAAAAATAAAAAAAATGGTATGTAAGAAGCTTTACGTGACAAGTGGACGACACAGACTAAACAACGTTTCGGCTCAATAGGCCTTTATCAGGAACAAAAAAAACACACACACACACACAAAACTGATAACGAAACAACCAAAACAAAAACAATCGAAATGTGTTAAAGAAAACAACAACAATAAATAAAACTATCCTGTGAAATCCAAAATAAAATCATAACCAAGTGCGGCTGTCGTGAACGTCGAAAATCGTGCCAAAAAGTGCGTAAATGTAAACAGAACCAGATGAGTTAACACAGGGGTCAGTGTGCAAACACAAAGGAGAAAGAATCGAATATTAGACTGGCAGGTGTAAAAAGACGCTAAGAGTGAGATGTCTGAGAGTGGGGTACAATAAAAACAAATGAGGGGTAAGGAGCACAGAAAAAAATTATAGAGGAGAACACCGAAGTGTCTCATAAGGGACTAGAGGAGAAGAACTATAAAAAGCATGGCATAGTAAGTAGACCAAAGAACCCAAATATGTGTAGTAGAGAAGGCTATGCAAAGGGAAGGAGCAAGCAAAAAGAAACTATGCGTATGAGTGTGATACATTCATACCTCTCGGGGTCAGCGAACCATACTGGACTATAAGGCGATTTTCCAAAGTATAGCGGCTGCGGTCGCCAGAGTGACAAAGGACAATACCAGTGACACGGATGTCGTCTTTGCCCTTGTTATCAGGGGAGTTGAAGTGGGAAGACACTGGAGTACCAGTATTTTGTTGGACATCACGTAGATGTTCACAAAATCTTTCCGCTAATCTTCTCCCAGACTCACCAATATAGGTCATGTGGCATCGTTGGCATATGATGGCAACTTTTCTTTAACACATTTCGATTGTTTTGTTACGTTATCAGTTTTGTGTGTGTGTTTTTTGTTTGTTTGTTCCTGATGAAGGCCTATTGAGCCGAAACGTTGTTTAGTCTGTGTCGTCCACTTGTCACGTAAAGCTTCTTACATACCATTTTTTTATTTTTTTATTTTTCCTTATATTCAGCTTTACTGCAGCTTCGCATTTAACCCTCAATCTATGACAACCTGCACCATCAAAGCAAGAAACATGGTAGAATGGCGATCCATGGTAGCCAACCTTCGTTGCGGAGAAGGCACTCATTGATGATTACTCTTTATATTTTTAAATTAATTAATTAATTTTTTTGTTGTAAATATTTATATAGTTTTAAAATATATTGCTATATATGTTATATCATTCATTGTTATTATTATTTTTTTTTAATACATATCAGTGTGTGCGTGTAGTATGTTTGCTCCTGTTGAAGGTCTTTTGACGCCAACGGCAATGGAGGAAGAATAGAAGAAGGTCTTTTGACGCCAACAGCAATGGAGGAAGAATAGAAGAAGGTCTTTTGACGCCAACGGCAATGGGGGAAGGAATAGAAGGTCTTTTGACGCCAACGGCAATGGAGGAAGAATAGAAGAAGGTCTTTTGACGCCAACGGCAATGGGGGAAGAATAGAAGAAGAAGGTCTTTTGAGCCGAAGCGTTGTTCTAATTTGTTTAGTCCGCATATTACATAAAGCTTTAACCATCATCATCATGTGCCATACCGGGTGGCGTAGGCGATCATGTCCTTCCACAATCGTCTATCTACAGTGAATCGTATCAGTTCTGTTGTTGACTGTTTTCCATGCCATGACACCAAGCTATCCAGTATTTTCTCTCTTTGTCGTCCGCGATCTCTCTTTCCTTTTATTTTGCAAAAGCCTAAATCTACACAAATAACACCAGGGCTAAAACTAAGAATAGCAAAATGTTACATATTCTCAATATTCCTGTATGGTGCAGAAATAAGGACAGTATACAAGAAAACAGAACAGAAAATTGAAGCCTTTGAAATGTGGATATTTATAGAAGAATAGGTAGAATTGGATGGAAGGAAAAGAAAACAAACGATGAAGTTTTAAAACAACTAAAAATGAAAAGAGAACTTCTGAACACAATTCAAACAAGACAAATGAAATTTTTGAGGCATGTTAAAAGTCGCAACACTTTATTTAAAGTAATATTGGAAGAGAAAATATAGGGTAAAAGAGGCAGAGGCAGACCAAGACTAACATGGACGAGTAACATCAAAATATGGACAAGTCAGCCTATGACAACCTGCACCATCAAAGTAAGTGACAGAGTGGAATGGCGCTCCATGGTAGCCAACCTTCGATGCGGAGATGGCCCTTAATGATGATGATGAAGAAATCTACACAACATTCCTGTAGGGTTCAGAAGCATTGGCTTTGAATAAGAAATCGGATTTGGAAGTTAAAGACTTTGAAGTGTGGATTTATAACAAAATGGAGAGAATTGGGTGGAAAGAAAAAGAGACAAAACAAAGACGTTCAGAATCTACTGAAAATGAATAAAAAAAAAACTGCTTAACACAATTTGTACAAGACAACAGACATTTTTTTGGACATGTGAATATACACAATAAGTAAAAGCAAAGTACCCCCGTCACGCCAAGTGGCGTATAGGGAATATGGTGTTAGTGACCATAATTTTTACAGACCTTCAGCACATGATTTTTGGGGTAATGTGGTCGATATTACGACCTATGCCGCTTTACTTTCCCAGAAAAAAATTATCCGGTACCCATTTAAGACTGGGCGAACCCGGAAGCCGTCGATCAGGATCGAGCCTGATCTCTAATCCTTCGTAGTTCATTTCACTAACGACTGAGCGAATATACATAATCTATCTATCTAGTGTCCTTTCGAGCCGAAGTCGGCACATAGGGCAGAACCACAATCTCAAAAACAGAAACCTTGCGTGCCAAAATGGCACATATTGTAGAGATCACTGCTTCTAAAACTTATAGCTCTGTTTCCATAACAATACTTTTTACAATGACAGCTTATCAAGCCATCGATCAATCTCCTTAGTCGCCTCTTACGACATGCCTGGAATATACATAATACACTACTAAAGTTCATCTTCGGAGGAAAGAACAAGGAAGAGAAAGGTGAAAGCGTCATAAGATGGACAGATGTACCCATGATAACGTGCACCATCTAGACAAGAGACAGAGTAAAATGGTAGCCAATCCATGGTAGGCCAATCTTCCATGTGGAGACAGCACCCAAAGAATGAATGACTTCGTCGGTGTAGTGTTGTCTCCACGAGGAGCATTGCTATAGTGTAGGTTGGAAAGGATGAAGGAAGAAGGGAAGAAGGGAAGAAAGAAATAAAGGAAAGATGAAAGGGAAAAAAGGATGGAAAGAAATAAAGAATGGATGGAAAGAAAAATGGAAGGAAGGAATGACGGAAAGAATGAAGGGAGAGATGGAGAAAGGGGAAAGGAATGAAGGACGGGAGGGAAGGAAGGAAGGGAGGGAAGGAAAATTTGAAGGAAGAGACAGAGAGGGGAAGGGGAGGGAACGAATGAAGAAAGGGAGGGTGGGAGAGAGTGAAGAAAGGGAGGGTGGGACAGAGTGAAGAAAGGGAGGGTGGGAGAGAGTGAAGAAAGGGAGGGTGGGAGAGAGTGAAGAAAGGGAAGGTGGAAGAGAGTGAGGAAGAGGAGGGAAAGATGCTGGAAAGGAAGGAAGATATGATGTCAGGAAGGAAGGACGGAAGGAAAGAAGGAAGGCAGGAAGGAAAGAATGAAGGAAGGAAGGGAAGGAATGAAAAGACACATAGAGAGAGAGAGAGAGAATGGAGGAATGAATGAAGCGATGGAATGAAGGAAGGGAAGAAAGGAAGGGAAGGAATGAAGCATGAAACGAATGAAAGATGGAAGTAAATGAATGAAACATGGAACGAATGAAAGAAGGAAGGGAAGGAATGAAACATGGAACGAATGAAAGAAGGAAGGGAAGGAATGAATGCAGGAAGGGAAGGAATTAAATGAGAGAGAGAAAGGGGAAATGTATGAAAGGAGGGAATGAAGGAAGGAAGGAAGGAAGGAAGGAAAGAAGGGAGGGAGGAAGGAAAGAAAGAAGGGAGGGAGGAAGGAAAGAAAGAAGGGAGGGAGGGAGGAAGGAAGGAAGGGAGGGAGGGAGGGAGGGAGGAAGGAAGGAAGGAAGGAAGGAAGGAAGGAAGGAAGGAAGGAAGGAAGGAAGGAAGGAAGGAAGGAAGGAAGGAAGGAAGGAAGGAAGGAAGGAAGGAAGGAAGGAAGGAAGGAAGGAAGGAAGGAAGGAAGGAAGGAAGGAAGGAAGGAAGGAAGGAAGGAAGGAAGGAAGGAAGGAAGGAAGGAAGGAAGGAAGGAAGGAAGGAAGGAAGGAAGGAAGGAAGGAAGGAAGGAAGGAAGGAAGGAAGAAGGAAGGAAGGAAGGAAGGAAGGAAGGAAGGAAGGAAGGAAGGAAGGGAGGGAGGGAGGGAGGGAGGGAGGGAGGGGGAGGGAGGGAGGGAGGAGGGAAGGAAGGAAGGAAGGAAGGAAGGAAGGACGGAAGGAAGGGAGGAAGGGAGGAAGGAAGGAAGGAAGGGAGGGAGGGAGGGAGGGAGGGAGGGAGAGGGAGGGAGGGAGGGAAAAAAAGGGAGGGAGGGAGGAAGGAAGGAAAGAAGGGAGGGAGGAAGGAAGGAAAGAAGGGAGGGAGGGAGGAAGGAAGGAAGGAAAGAAGGGAGGGAGGGAGGAAGGAAGGAAGGAAAGAAGGGAGGGAGGGAGGAAGGGAGGGAGGGAGGGAATGAGGGAGGGAGGGAAGGAGGGAGGGAGGGAGGGAGGGAGGGAGGGAGGGAGGGAGGGAGGAAGGAAGGAAGGAAGGAAGGAAGGAAGGAAGGAAGGAAGGAAGGAAGGAAGGAAGGAAGGAAGGAAGGAAGGAATCCGAAGAACATCTTTGATGGTAGTAAAGGTGACATTGGGAGTAAGTAGAATTGAGGTGAATTTTGGAGAGATGAAACGAAATAAAAGGAATGAGAGAAAAAACATGACAGAATTTAGAAGAGGAAAAGAGAAATAAAATAAGAAGACAGGTTGGAAATAATTATAGTAGAGAGAATAATGGAGATGGTATAGAATAACAGAGAAAGAGTAGATTGATAATGAAAGCGATGGAGTTGATGATTTAACGAGAAAAGAGACATGGGAGAGGATAAAAGCAGGAGACGGGAGATTTAAAAAATTTAAGAAGATTTAGAATGTAGGAGGAGAAGATAATATAGAAGGTAGGAGGAGAAGATAATATAGAAGGTAGGAGGAGAAGATAATATAGAAGGTAGGAGGAGAAGATAATATAGAATGTAGGAGGAGAAGATAATATAGAAGGTAGGAGGAGAAGATAATATAGAATGTAGGAGGAGAAGATAATATAGAATGTAGGAGGAGAAGATAATATAGAAGGTAGGAGGAGAAGATAATATAGAATGTAGGAGAAGAAGATAATATAGAAGGTAGGAGGAGAAGACAATATAGAAGGTAGGAGGAGAAGATAATATAGAAGGTAGGAGGAGAAGATAATATAGAAGGTAGGAGGAGAAGATAAAATAGAAGGTAGGAGGAGAAGACAATATAGAAGGTAGGAGGAGAAGATAATATAGAATGTAGGAGAAGAAGATAATATAGAAGGTAGGAGGAGAGGATAATATAGAATGTAGGAGGAGAAGATAATATAGAAGGTAGGAGGAGAAGATAATATAGAATGTAGGAGGAGAAGATAATATAGAAGGTAGGAGGAGAAGATAATATAGAAGGTAGGAGGAGAAGATAATATAAAATGTAGGAGGAGAAGATAATATAGAATGAAAAAGGAAGAAAATATAGAATGAAGGAGTAGAAGATAATATAGAACGTAGGAGGAGAAGATAATATAGAATGAAAAGGAAGAAAATATAGAATGTAGGAGGAAAAGATAATATAGAATGTAGGAGGAGAAGTTAATATAGAATGAAAAAGGAAGAAAATATAGAATGAAGGAGGAAAAGATGAAAAATAGAATGAAAGAGAATGATATAAGACAAACTGAATCAATGAGTAAGAAAATACAGAAAATAGAGAGAAGAAGAGAATGTAAAGTAGAATGACAGAGGAGGCGATAAGGACAATTAAGAAGAATGAGCGAGGGATAGTAAAATGAAAGAAGAGAGGGAAAGAAGAGAAAACACGGAGAGAAGTAAAATATTAATAAAGAGGGAAAAGGAAAAGTAGAATGAAAGAGGAGATTATTAAAATAAAAATGAAGAGAACGGGGAAGGGAAAACAGAAATAAAGAGAGTAAAGAAGGGACAATGGAGTAAAAGTTGATGTGTATTTTTGATTATATTTGAGTCACAAGCTCAAAAGTCTAACAGCTTATAACTAACAATAGATATACAGATGCAGAATATATTGGAGAAATTGTGACAAAGAAAATTGACGGAAAGCAATGAGAGAGATGAAGTGAAAGAGATTAGGAGAGGAGAATAAGATAGGTGGCGTCAAAGAGATAAAGAGAGGAGAATGAGATAGGAGGTGTGACAGAGATAAAGAGAGGAGAATGAGATAGGTGGTGTCAAAGAGATAAAGAGAGGAGAATGAGATAGGAGGTGTGACAGAGATAAAGAGAGGAGAATGAGATAGGTGGTGTGACAGAGATAAAGAGAGGAGAATGAGATAGGAGGTGTGACAGAGATAAAGAGAGGAGAATGAGATAGGTGGTGTCAAAGAGATAAAGAGAGGAGAATGAGATAGGTGGTGTCAAAGAGATAAAGAGAGGAGAATGAGATAGGTGGTGTCAAAGAGATAAAGAGAGGAGAATGAGATAGGAGGTGTGACAGAGATAAAGAGAGGAGAATGAGATAGGTGGTGTCAAAGAGATAAAGAGAGGAGAATGAGATAGGTGGTGTGACAGAGATAAAGAGAGGAGAATGAGATAGGAGGTGTGACAGAGATAAAGAGAGGAGAATGAGATAGGTGGTGTCAAAGAGATAAAGAGAGGAGAATGAGATAAGTCTTCTTCTTCTTCTTTCCTTCCTCATTTGCCTTTCAGCGTCGAGGGGAGATATAATTTGCGGTCTTTTGCTCTTCTGTTCGCCTCTGCTGCTGTTATGTTTCCTAGTGCTTCTAATATTCCATCGACCCATCTTTTTCGTGGTCGACCCTTGGGTCTGGTGTTCTCACAACGTTTGTTGAAAGCTCGTGTGTTGTGTTTTGTTCTTTCTGCCTTGTCACGTGGCCAAACCCTTTTATCTGTTGTTTCCTTATACATTCTATGGCGGGAGCTATTCCTAGCTTTTTTCTCAGTTCTTCATTTCTGATCTTATCTCTCAAACTGTTTCCTGTCATTCGTCTAACACATTTCATCTCTGCAGAGGTTATTTGTCTTATTGTTCTTGAATCTATGGTCCAGGTCTGGCATTGATAGCACAATGTTGGGATGAAGATTGTATTGTATAGTGCTCGTTTTGCCTCCAGAGTTATTTCCTTGTTGGACAATAGTGGTGATAACTGTCCGATGATTTGACAAGCTTTGTTGCATCTTGATTCTATCTCTGCCGTTTGAGAATTATCGTTTGTCATTAGACTTCCTAGGTACTTGAATTCCTCTTCTTGTTTTAGTTGTCTGCCTTCTATAGTTATGTTGATGTTCTGTTTATTTTTGGCGACGTTCATGACTTCTATTTTGTTGATGTTGATTTTCATGTTGTATTTTGTGCCTGAGAAGTTGAGTTTGTTTAAGTGTTCTTGTAGGTCTTCTATTGTTTCATGTATTAGTGCCTGATCGTCTGCAAATAGAAGCTCGTTGATATCCTGTCTCTGATGGGTTGGCTAGCTTGCATATATGGTACATGTATGTAATAAACAGTAGGGGAGATAGATCAGGTGTAAGACAGGGGTGCGTACTAACGTCGAAGTGGTTTGTGTAGCCTGCTGCTGTTCTGACCCTGCAGCTGCTGTTGAAGTAGAGACTTTTAATTAGGTTGTTTAGATGTTGGCTTACTCCGTATGTTGTTAGTATCTCCCACAGTTGTTCTCTGTTTACTCTGTCGAATGCTTTTTCCTGGTCAATGAAGGCTATGTATAAGTTTTGATTGTGTTCTGTCGTTTTTTTCTGCAACTGTTTTAATGAGATAGGTATGTGATTGCATTGCCTAAAAAGAATGGTGCAGTTGAATGCAGTGACTTTAGAACAATAAGCCTAATGAGCCATGTTACAAAAATCTTGCTAAAAGTTATACAAGGAAGGATTCAGAGTAAAATCAATACTGAATTAGATGAGCAGCAATTTGGATTTAGGAAAAATAGCGGGACAAAAGAAGCCATATTCTGCATGAGAACATTAATCGAAAAATACACAGAAGTAAACAAACCAATATATGCCTGCTTCATAGACTACACCAAAGCTTTTGATAGAGTACACCACAAACAACTTATAGAATGCCTAAAAGAGATACATCTAGATGACATGGATATACGACTAATATGCAATCTATACTGGGAGCAAACAGCAATAATAAAATATAACAAAGAGTTCTCTACACCCATTGATATAAAAAGAGGAGTAAGACAAGGATGCATCCTATCACTAAGCTTGTTCAATCTATACACTGAGCAAATCTTTAAAAACATCATAGAGATGCCAGGCCTACAAATTAATGGAAAGATAATCAACAACCTAAGATATGCTGACGATACTGTACTACTAGCAGAAAATCCTAAAGATCTACAACAATTACTTAATGAAATAAACACGACAAGCAAAAAATATGGACTAGATATGAATATCAAAAAGACTAAACTATGATCATAAACAAAGAAAATACTCAAAACCCACAAGTGGATATCAAAATTGAAGGAATAGACCTTGAGACAGTTCAGAACTACAACTACCTTGGACATACTATAACCAGTGATGGAAAATGTACAACTGAAATAAACAAAAGAATAGGAATGGCAAAAGTAATTTTAATGTCATGAAGGACATACTAACATCAAAACAAATAACACCAGAGCTAAAACTAAGAATAGCAAAATGTTACATCTTCTCAATATTCCTATATGGTGCTGAAACATGGACATTAGATAAGAAAACAGAACAGAGAATTGAAGCCTTTGAAATGTGGATATATAGAAGAATATGTAGAATGGATGGAAGGAAAAGAAAACAAACGATGAAGTCTTAAAACAACTAAAAATGAAAAGAGAACTTCTGAACACAATTAGAACAAGACAAATGCGATTCTTAGGCCATGTTAAAAGACACAACAGCCTACTGAAAGTGATCCTGGAGGGGAAAATACAAGGTAAAAGAGGCAGAGGCAGACCAAGATTAACATGGACGAATAACATCAAAAGATGGACAAACCAACCGATGACAACCTGCACCATCAAAGCAAGAGATAGAGCAAAATGGCGCTCCATGGTAGCCAACCTTCGTTGCGGAGACGGCACTCAATGATGATGATGATGTGAATGAAATACAGGGAAAAAGAGAGGAGAATGAGATATATGGTGTGAAAGAGATAAAGAGAGGAGAATGAGATAAGTGGTGTGAAAGAGATAAAGAGAGGAGAATGAGATAGGTGGTGTGAAAGAGATAAAGAGAGGAGAATGAGATAGGTGGTGTGAAAGAGATAAAGAGAGGAGAATGAGATAGGTGGTGGGAAAGAGATAAAGAGAGGAGAATGAGATAAGTGGTGTGAAAGAGATAAAGAGAGGAGAATGAGATATATGGTGTGAAAGAGATAAAGAAAGGAGAATGAGATAGGTGGTGTGAAAGAGATAAAGAGAGGAGAATGAGATATATGGTGTGAAAGAGATAAAGAGAGGAGAATGAGATAGGTGGTGGGAAAGAGATAAAGAGAGGAGAATGAGATAAGTGGTGTGAAAGAGATAAAGAGAGGAGAATGAGATATATGGTGTGAAAGAGATAAAGAAAGGAGAATGAGATAGGTGGTGTGAAAGAGATAAAGAGAGGAGAATGAGATAAGTGGTGTGAAAGAGATAAAGAGATAAAGAGAGGAGAATGAGATAGGTGGCGGGAAAGAGATAAAGAGAGGAGAATGAGATAAGTGGTGTGAAAGAGATAAAGAGAGGAGAATGAGCTATATGGCGTGAAAGAGATAAAGAAAGGAGAATGAGATAGGTGGTGTGAAAGAGATAAAGAGAGGAGAATGAGATAAGTGGTGTGAAAGAGATAAAGAGAGGAGAATGAGATATATGGTGTGAAAGAGATAAAGAAAGGAGAATGAGATAGGTGGTGTGAAAGAGATAAAGAGAGGAGAATGAGATAAGTGGTGTGAAAGAGATAAAGAGAGGAGAATGAGATAGGTGGTGTGAAAGAGATAAAGAGAGGAGAATGAGATAGGTGGTGTGAAAGAGATAAAGAGATGAGAATGAGATAGGTGGTGTGAAAGAGATAAAGAGAGGAGAATGAGATAGGTGGTGTGAAAGAGATAAAGAGAGGAGAATGAGATAGGTGGTGTGAAAGAGAAAAAGAGAGGAGAATGAGATAGGTGGTGTGAAAGAGAAAATTATCTGTCTTTGACAATAGAAGCAAGATAATGAGTTCTTAAATGTTATGTACAGCAAGTCTTGACATATGGATGTGAATCATGGACAATAGGGCAACAGAAAAGAAAATCACTGGAGGCTGTAGAAATGTCTTTTTTTCAGAAGAATGTTGAGAATACCATGGACAGCTAAAAAGAGTAATGAAAACGTTCTGAAAGAGGCCAAAGCAAAAAGAGAGCTAATATTCAATATTTGGAAGAAACAATCATCATTTTTTGGCCATGCAATGAGAAGGGAACTGCTGGAATATATTGTAAGAACTGGGAAAATTGAAGGACGAAGAGATAGAGGGAAGCAAAGAGAAGAGATACCAGACAGGTTAAGAGAATGGCTTGGCAGTAAAAGGTCAACAACATAACTCAAACATGATTATAGTCTCCACCCAAATATCGAAGCAAATTTGATTTTTGCATTGACCACTTGAAGTACATTTCGCTGCCGTTTATTTAGTTGCCAATTGTATTGCCAACAAATCTTCTGTAAAAGCACTGTGTGCTTCAAAGGTTCTCTTCTTTGTTGCCGGATTGACCGGGGTTAATTCCCAACCTTACATGACAATAATGAATTATTTTTCTTATGAACTCATGGAAGGCAGCAGAAAAAATTATTTAGCTTTCATCTCTCTCTCTCTTTTTCTCTCTCTCTCTTTTTCTCTCTCTCTTTCCCTTGCCTTCTCTTCTCTCCCTCTTTTCCCCTCTTTCCACCCCTCCCAGTCTCCCTCCTTTTTTCTCTCTCCCTCTCCATCTACCTTTCACCCTCTTTCTCCCCTTCTCTCTCCCTCTCCATCTACCTTTCACCCTCTTTCTCCCCTTCTCTCTCCCTCTCCATCTACCTTTCACCCTCTTTCTCCCCTTCTCTCTCCCTCTCCATCTACCTTTCACCCTCTTTCTCCCCTTCTCTCTCCCTCTCCATCTACCTTTCACCCTCTTTCTCCCCTTCTCTCTCCCTCTCCATCTACCTTTCACCCTCTTTCTCCCCTTCTCTCTCCCTCTCCATCTACCTTTCACCCTCTTTCTCCCCTTCTCTCTCCCTCTCCATCTACCTTTCACCCTCTTTCTCCCCTTCTCTCTCCCTCTCCATCTACCTTTCACCCTCTTTCTCCCCTTCTCTCTCCCTCTCCATCTACCTTTCACCCTCTTTCTCCCTTCTCTCTCCCTCTCCATCTACCTTTCACCCTCTTTCTCCCCTTCTCTCTTTTCCTTTCATTTTCATCTCTCCCTTCCTTCACTCCCTCTCCCCTCCTTCCTCTTCTCCGCTCTCTCCCTCCCTCCCTCTTCATCTGCCTTTCTTCCTCTTTCTTCCTTTCTCCCCTTCACACACTCTCTCTCTCTCTCCCTCACACCCACGTACACATATCCCCATAAAACAATAGAAAATAAGAACAAAAAAATCCGTAAGACATTCTGTAAACAAGAAAAAAGAACATAAGCAAATGCCTAGAAACATTATACCACCTATCCAAGACGTCATCAACAAAGGGAGGTCACTAAACGTAACGCTCTACTACACTATTTAATCGCCCCCCCCCCCCCCCCTTTATCACGTGATATTTTTTTTCTTTTTTATCTAAATCCGACATTTTGTCGTGATGTTTAAATCATTGAATCTCATCAATGTCATCCCACCGAAGATGTCGAACGACAAAAAGAATCATCGCCTCTCTAGTCATTTTTATTTTTTTTTAAGCCTCTCTTCTCAGACCAACTTTGATCTTTACCTTAACAACCGCCAACATTTTTTAATCAGCCTGACTTGATCTTGTCGTGTGATAACTCCTGCACCAAACCGGCTGTGTTATCATTCATCATTGATAACAGGGTTTGATAATCCAGGATATTTATGTCCTTTCGACAGCGTGGTAGGTTCCCACTCTAGCGATGTATTGTTTACCTGATTCGTATTTCGTTGGGCAAACGCCTACAGGATAAATCGTTGTGATCTTCTGTTGAGTTGATACACACTAATGTTGAGTTGACACACACTAATGTTGAGTTGACACACACTAATGTTGAGTTGACACACACTAATGTTGAGTTGATACACACTAATGTTGAGTTGATACACACTAATGTTGAGTTGATACACACTAATGTTCGATTCTAACACACTAATCTTAATTTGCTATACCATAATGTTGACTCGCTATACCATAATGTTGACTCGCTATACCATAATGTTGACTCGCTATACCATAATGTTGACTCGCTATACCATAATGTTGAGGTTCTAGCTACGAACGATAAGGTGCTACACACAATTTTCAGTTGCTAAACTCTAATAGTCTAGTCTCTAGTCTCTAGTCTCTAGTCTCTAGTCTCTAGTCTCTAGTCTCTAGTCTCTAGTCTCTAGTCTCTAGTCTCTAGTCTCTAGTCTCTAGTCTCTAGTCTCTAGTCTCTAGTCTCTAGTCTCTAGTCTAGTCTAGTCTAGTCTAGTCTAGTCTAGTCTAGTCTAGTCTAGTCTAGTCAAGTCTAGTCAAGTCTAGTCTAGTCTAGTCTAGTCTAGTCAGTCTAGTCTAGTCAGTCTAGTCAGTCTAGTCAGTCTAGTCAGGTCAGTCTAGTCAGGTCAGTCTAGTCAGTCTAGTCTAGTCTTGTCTAGTCAGTCTAGTCAGTCTAGTCAGTCTAGTCAGTCTAGTCTAGTCTAGTCTAGTCAGTCTATTCTAGTCTAGTCTAGTCTAGTCAGTCTAGTCTAGTCTAGTCTAGTCTAGTCAGTCTAGTCTAGTCAGTCTAGTCTAGTCTGGTCTAGTCAGTCTGGTCTAGTCAGTCTGGTCTAGTCAGTCTAGTCTAGTCAGTCTAGTCTAGTCTAGTCAGTCTATTCTAGTCTAGTCTAGTCTAGTCAGTCTAGTCTAGTCTGGTCTAGTCAGTCTGGTCTAGTCAGTCTAGTCTAGTCAGTCTAGTCTAGTCTAGTCAGTCTAGTCTAGTCAGTCTAGTCTAGTCAGTCTAGTCTAGTCAGTCTAGTCTAGTCAGTCTAGTCTAGTCAGTCTAGTCTAGTCAGTCTAGTCTAGTCTAGTCTAGTCAGTCTAGTCTAGTCAGTCTAGTCTAGTCAGTCTAGTCATTCTAGTCTAGTCAGTCTAGTCTAATCAGTCTAGTCTAGTCTAGTCTAGTCAGTCTAGTCTAGTCAGTCTAGTCTAGACAGTCTAGTCTAGTCAGTCTAGTCCAGTCAGTCTAGTCTAGTCAGTCTAGTCTAGTCAAGTTAGTCAAATATAGCCAGTCTAGTCTAGTCAGTCTAGTCTAGTCATTCTGGTCCACTCAGTCTAGTCTAGTCCAGTCAGTCTAGTCTATTCAGTCTAGTCTAGTCATTCTAGTCCAGTCACTTTAGTCTAGTCCAGTTAGTCAAGTATAGTCAGTCTAGTATAGTCAGTCTAGTCTAGTCAGTTTAGTCAGTATAGTCAGTCTAGTCAGTCTAGTCTAGTCTAGTCAGTCTAGTCAGTCTAGTCTAGTCAGTCTGGTCAGTCTAGTCTAGTCAGTCTGGTCAGTCTAGTCTAGTCTAGTCTAGTCAGTCTGGTCTGGTCTAGTCAGTCTAGTCTGGTCTAGTCAGTCTAGTCTGGTCTAGTCAGTCTAGTCTAGTCTAGTCAGTCTAGTCTAGTCTAGTTAGTCTGGTCTAGTCAGTCTTGTCTAGTCATTATAGTCCAGTCAGTCTAATCTAGTCCAGGCAGTCTAGTCTATTCAGTCTAGTCTAGTCATTCTAGTCCAGTCACTCTAGTCTAGTCCAGTTAGTCAAGTATAGTCAGTCTAGTCTAGTCAGTCTAGTCTAGACAGTCTAGTCTAGTCAGTCTAGTCAGTCTAGTCAGTCTAGTCAGTCTAGTCAGTCTAGTCTAGTCTAGTCAGTCTGGTCTAGTCAGTCTAGTCTCGTCAGTCTAGTCTAGTCAGTTTAGTCAGTCTAGTCAGTCTAGTCTAGTCAGTCTGGTCAGTCTAGTCTAGTCTAGTCAGTCTGGTCTGGTCTAGTCAGTCTAGTCTAGTCAGTCTGGTCTGGTCTAGTCAGTCTAGTCTAGTCAGTCTAGTCTAGTCTAGTCAGTCTAGTCTAGTCTAGTCTAGTCTAGTCAGTCTAGTCTAGTCTAGTCAGTCTAGTCTAGTCTAGTCTAGTCATTCTAGTCCAGTCAGTCTAGTCTAGTCCAGGCAGTCTAGTCTATTCAGTCTAGTCTATTCAGTCTAGTCTAGTCATTCTAGTCCAGTCACTCTAGTCTAGTCCAGTCACTCTAGTCTAGTCCAGTCACTCTAGTCTAGTCCAGTCACTCTAGTCTAGTCCAGTTAGTCAAGTATAGTCCAGTTAGTCAAGTATAGTCAGTCTAGTCTAGTCAGTCTAGTCTAGTCAGTCTAGTCTAGTCAGTCTAGTCTAGTCAGTTTAGTCAGTCTAGTCAGTCTAGTCTAGTCTAGTCAGTCTGGTCTAGTCAGTCTAGTCTAGTCAGTCTAGTCTAGTCAGTCTAGTCTAGTCAGTCTAGTCTAGTCAGTCTAGTCTAGTCAGTCTAGTCTAGTCAGTTTAGTCAGTCTAGTCAGTCTAGTCAGTCTAGTCAGTCTAGTCAGTCTAGTCTAGTCAGTCTGGTCAGTCTAGTCTAGTCTAGTCAGTCTGGTCTGGTCTAGTCAGTCTAGTCTAGTCAGTCTAGTCTAGTCAGTCTAGTCTAGTCAGTCTAGTCTAGTCTAGTCAGTCTAGTCTAGTCTAGTCTAGTCTAGTCTAGTCTAGTCTAGTCAGTCTAGTCTAGTCAGTCTAGTCTAGTCTAGTCAGTCTAGTCAGTCTAGTCAGTCTAGTCAGTCTAGTCAGTCTAGTCAGGTCAGTCTAGTCAGGTCAGTCTAGTCAGTCTAGTCTAGTCTTGTCTAGTCAGTCTAGTCAGTCTAGTCAGTCTAGTCAGTCTAGTCAGTCTAGTCTAGTCTAGTCTAGTCAGTCTATTCTAGTCTAGTCTAGTCTAGTCAGTCTAGTCTAGTCAGTCTAGTCTAGTCAGTCTAGTCTAGTCAGTCTAGTCTAGTCTGGTCTAGTCAGTCTGGTCTAGTCAGTCTGGTCTAGTCAGTCTAGTCTAGTCAGTCTAGTCTAGTCTAGTCAGTCTATTCTAGTCTAGTCTAGTCTAGTCTAGTCAGTCTAGTCTAGTCTGGTCTAGTCAGTCTGGTCTAGTCAGTCTGGTCTAGTCAGTCTAGTCTAGTCAGTCTAGTCTAGTCTAGTCAGTCTAGTCTAGTCAGTCTAGTCTAGTCAGTCTAGTCTAGTCAGTCTAGTCTAGTCAGTCTAGTCTAGTCAGTCTAGTCTAGTCTAGTCTAGTCAGTCTAGTCTAGTCAGTCTAGTCTAGTCAGTCTAGTCATTCTAGTCTAGTCAGTCTAGTCTAGTCAGTCTAGTCTAGTCTAGTCTAGTCAGTCTAGTCTAGTCAGTCTAGTCTAGACAGTCTAGTCTAGTCAGTCTAGTCCAGTCAGTCTAGTCTAGTCAGTCTAGTCTAGTCAAGTTAGTCAAATATAGCCAGTCTAGTCTAGTCAGTCTAGTCTAGTCATTCTGGTCCACTCAGTCTAGTCTAGTCATTCTAGTCCAGTCACTTTAGTCTAGTCCAGTTAGTCAAGTATAGTCAGTCTAGTATAGTCAGTCTAGTCTAGTCAGTCTAGTATAGTCAGTCTAGTCTAGTCAGTTTAGTCAGTCTAGTCAGTCTAGTCAGTCTAGTCTAGTCTAGTCAGTCTAGTCAGTCTAGTCAGTCTAGTCTAGTCAGTCTGGTCAGTCTAGTCTAGTCAGTCTGGTCAGTCTAGTCTAGTCTAGTCTAGTCAGTCTGGTCTGGTCTAGTCAGTCTAGTCTGGTCTAGTCAGTCTAGTCTGGTCTAGTCAGTCTAGTCTAGTCTAGTCAGTCTAGTCTAGTCTAGTTAGTCTGGTCTAGTCAGTCTTGTCTAGTCATTATAGTCCAGTCAGTCTAATCTAGTCCAGGCAGTCTAGTCTATTCAGTCTAGTCTAGTCATTCTAGTCCAGTCACTCTAGTCTAGTCCAGTTAGTCAAGTATAGTCAGTCTAGTATAGTCAGTCTAGTCTAGACAGTCTAGTCTAGTCAGTCTAGTCAGTCTAGTCAGTCTAGTCAGTCTAGTCAGTCTAGTCAGTCTAGTCAGTCTAGTCAGTCTAGTCAGTCTAGTCTAGTCTAGTCAGTCTGGTCTAGTCAGTCTAGTCTCGTCAGTCTAGTCTAGTCAGTTTAGTCAGTCTAGTCAGTCTAGTCTAGTCAGTCTGGTCAGTCTAGTCTAGTCTAGTCAGTCTGGTCTGGTCTAGTCAGTCTAGTCTAGTCAGTCTGGTCTGGTCTAGTCAGTCTAGTCTAGTCAGTCTAGTCTAGTCTAGTCAGTCTAGTCTAGTCTAGTCTAGTCAGTCTAGTCTAGTCTAGTCTAGTCAGTCTAGTCTAGTCTAGTCATTCTAGTCCAGTCAGTCTAGTCTAGTCCAGGCAGTCTAGTCTATTCAGTCTAGTCTATTCAGTCTAGTCTAGTCATTCTAGTCCAGTCACTCTAGTCTAGTCCAGTCACTCTAGTCTAGTCCAGTCACTCTAGTCTAGTCCAGTCACTCTAGTCTAGTCCAGTTAGTCAAGTATAGTCCAGTTAGTCAAGTATAGTCAGTCTAGTCTAGTCAGTCTAGTCTAGTCAGTCTAGTCTAGTCAGTCTAGTCTAGTCAGTTTAGTCAGTCTAGTCAGTCTAGTCTAGTCTAGTCAGTCTGGTCTAGTCAGTCTAGTCTAGTCAGTCTAGTCTAGTCAGTCTAGTCTAGTCAGTCTAGTCTAGTCAGTCTAGTCTAGTCAGTCTAGTCAGTCTAGTCAGTCTAGTCAGTCTAGTCAGTCTAGTCAGTCTAGTCAGTCTAGTCTAGTCAGTCTGGTCAGTCTAGTCTAGTCTAGTCAGTCTGGTCTGGTCTAGTCAGTCTAGTCTAGTCAGTCTAGTCTAGTCTAGTCAGTCTAGTCTAGTCAGTCTGGTCTAGTCAGTCTGGTCTAGTCAGTCTGGTCTAGTCAGTCTAGTCCGTTTAGTCAGTCTAGTCAGCCTATTATGGTCAAACTATAACGGATCGAAGACGAGGCAACCTGGTTCTCAGAAATGCCGTGCTGAAGTCGGATGTGTTGGGCTGAAAGGAGAAAATTTTCACATTTCTGTTGCAAACTACAACACAACGTATCTACGCTCACTTAACATACTCATAAGGTTAGTGTGACGAAGATGGCTTTATATAACAAAAATAAGAGAAGGAAGGAAGGGAAGGAGGGAGGGAGGGATGGCGGAGGGGGGATTAGACAGGGAGGAAGGAAGGAAGGAAGGGATGGAGGGATAGAGGGAGGAGGGATAGAGGGAGGGAGGGATAGAGGGAGGAAGGTAGGGAGAGAGGAAGGAAGGAAGGAAGGAAGGAAGGAAGGAAGGAAGGAAGGAAGGAAGGAAGGAAGGAAGGAAGGAAGGAAGGAAGGAAGGAAGGAAGGAAGGAAGGAAGGAAGGAAGGAAGGAAGGAAGGAAGGAAGGAAGGAAGGAAGGAAGGAAAGAAGGAAGGAAGGAAGGAAGGAAGGAAGCGAGGGAGGGAGGGAGGGATGGCGGAGGGGGGGATTAGACAGGGAGGAAGGAAGGAAGAAAGGGATGGAGGGATAGAGGGAGGGAGGGGTATAGGGAGGGAGGGGTATAGGGAGGGAGGGAGGGAGGGGTAAGGGAGGAAGGAAGGAAGGAAGGAAGGAAGGAAGGGAGGGAGGGAGGGAGGGAGGGAGGGAGGGAGGGAGGAAGGAAGGAAGGAAGGAAGGAAGGAAGGAAGGAAGGAAGGAAGGAAGGAAGGAAGGAAGGAAGGAAGTGAGGAAGGAAGTGAGGAAGGAAGTGAGGAAGGAAGTGAGGAAGGAAGTGAGGAAGGGAGGCAGGAAGGGAGGCAGGAAGGAAGGAGGGAAGGAGGGAGGGAAGGGAGGAGGGAAGGAGGGAGGGAAGGAGGGAGGGAAGGAAGGGAGGAAGGGAGGGAGGGAGGGAGGGAGGGAGGGAGGAGGGAGGGAGGGAGGGAGGGAGGGAGGGAGGGAGGGAGGGAGGGAGGGAGGGAGGGAGGCAGGCAGGCAGGCAGGCAGGCAGGCAGGCAGGCAGGCAGGCAGGCAGGCAGGCAGGCAGGCAGGCAGGCAGGCAGGCAGGCAGGCAGGCAGGCAGGCAGGCAGGCAGGCAGGCAGGCAGGCAGGCAGGCAGGCAGGCAGGCAGGCAGGCAGGCAGGCAGGCAGGCAGGCAGGCAGGCAGGCAGGAAGGAAGGAAGGAAGGAAGGAAGGAAGGAAGGAAGGAAGGAAGGAAGGAAGGAAGGAAGGAAGGAAGGAAGGAAGGAAGGAAGGAAGGAAGGAAGGAAGGAAGGAAGGAAGGAAGGAAGGAAGGAAGGAAGGAAGGAAGGAAGGAAGGAAGGAAGGAAGGAAGGAAGGAAGGAAGGAAGGAAGGAAGGAAGGAAGGAAGGAAGGAAGGAAGGAAGGAAGGAAGGGTATCGATACTTTAGTCGTGTCAGAGCTTTTTTTTCATATTTTGAGTATTCTTTGTATGCGTGCATCTGTGTTCACGCGTGTGTGTGCATGAGTGTGTTTACAGTGCTCGGTTGGGCTGACAATGACAATGTCTCGACTATATTTACTTGAAGCAGAGCGTAATTTGCTAACTTATGTCTCAAAACCTTGGTGATCTGGCGATCTAGTGACACTCCAGCAATCAACATGTCGCACTGTACACGGCATTGAGCCAGCAGACACAACCCAAAAGGCTGTTGAATGAACTAACCAACCTAACCTGAGCATAAACAAAGATTCAAAGAGCTCGGTTTCATCAATAAACGAGAACAAATAATCTGGAATCAGGAAATATATGAAAACTCTAAAAGAGCTTTATTTTTAACACTCATTTATGTTAAAAGTTTAGAAATACATCTCCTGGGACGCCTCATTTATGACGATATACAACAACAAGTTAACGATCACAAACTCTTGTATCAAATTAGGCATTGCAAGATAATTTTCGGCCGCTCCTTTTTGATATTGTGCCTTGGAGAAATAACATATATTGGATCCTCTGTGTTATCGAAGCAATCAGACCGTGAATGTTTTCAATGCGAATGCAAATGTCGTTTCAGTTTCATAGAATGTGCCTGTCCAATGATTTGCTCAATGTCAATGTACAAAACGGTGTATTGACTTCATCAACAATTGTTACCCAAATAACGAAATAAACTTTTGTACAGGGAATTCCAAGTTGTACACAAATCCCCGCAAAAAAAAAAACTGATATAATTATCCAAAATGTGCGGGAATTTCCCCAACATTATTTTCAAAAACAATAAGATATTTTGAAATCATTGGCCAGATAATGGGGAGATGGTGCCTGAAACCTGGGAAGATAATAACAAAAGCATGAACGAAGTTAGATTAGCTGTAGCTAATCTAAACAACATTTGTAGATTCTCCAAGTACGATTTAAAAAAAAAGGTACTTCGGATATATTAGAGCTGTGGGCTTTTAATGCTTTTGTATAGATGTGAACGATGGACAGAAATGGAAAGGAGCATTTCAAGATTGTGATCATTTCACATAATATGCCTGAGAAAATCATCAAAAAGTTTTTTAGGAAAAAAAAAACAAAAAAAAAAAAAACGCACCCAAGAACTCTTCAAAAACTGAAACCAAGAAAGTATGCACACAGGTCGAACGAATGGGGCATGTGAATAGGAGTAGTACAGAAACAATAAGAGTTCCCACGTGGTGGACTTAGAAAGAAGGCGAGACAGACCAGGATCAGTCTATCGGAAGTTTGTCAAGACGCTCACCAGTAATAGAGAGCGGTCAGCGACCCATAGCTGACTGTGTAGGTTAGGATCGGCAGGTATCAGAGCTGAGAGTAGTCAGCAACCCATTGCTGACTGTGTACGTTAGGATCGGCAAGTATCAGAGCTGTGAGTAGTCAGCAACCCATTGCTGACTGTGTACGTTAGGATCGGTAGGCATCAGAGCTGAGAGTAGTCAGCGACCCATAGCTGACTGTGTACGTTAGGATCGGCAAGTATCAGAGCTGAGAGCGGTATGCAAACCATAGCTGACTGTGTACGTTCGGATCGGCAAGTATCAGAGCTGAGAATAGTCAGCGACCCATAGCTAACTGAGTACGTTAGGATCGGCATGTATTAGAGCTGAGAGTGGTCAGCGACCCATAGCTGACTGTGTACATTAGGATCGGCAAGTATCAGAGCTGAGAGCAGTCAGCGACCCATAGCTAACTGTGTACGTTAGGATCGGCAGGTGTTAGAGCTGAGAGCGGTCAGCGACCCATAACTGACTGTGTACGTTAGGATCGACAAGCATCAGAGCTGAGAGCGGTCAGCGAGCCATAGAAATGTGCCATACCGGTTGGCATAGGCGATTATGTCCTTCCACAATCTTCTATCAACCGCGCATCGTATCAGTTATGTTGTTGATGTTTTCCATGAAATGACACCGAGCTATCCCGTATTTTCTCTTTTTTTTTTTTTCGTCCGCGATCTCTCTTTCCTTTTATTTTGCCAGTTGTAACCAAGTATTCCAACTTTCCTCTTCTCATGATGTGCCCGAAAAATGTTGATTGCTTCTTTCTGATGATTTTTAGGAGCTCCCTTTTTGTGTTGGCCTCTTTGAGAATTTCCTCATTACGAAGACAATACTACACTTTCCGAACGTTACTGTTAGCGCCCCCACATATGATACGCCCACTCATAAACTAATGGATGATAGGTACCCTCTATGTGAGGTCTCACCATGATATATGCTATAGGGATTGCCTTTACCTTGATGTTGTGTGATCTAACAACAATATATGCTCCGCTGGTTCCCACATACATTTTATTTATATAAATATGGCTATGTTTGCCTCACCACTATTGTCCAACAGGGAAATAACTCTGGAGGCAAAACGGGCACTCTACAATACAATCTTCATCCCAACGTTGTGCTATCAATGCCAGACCTGGACCCTAGATGCAAGAACAATAAGAAAAATAACATCTACTGAGATTAAATCGGAGCCGCGATAGCTCAGTGGTTAGTGAACTGGACTACAAAGGACAAGAGGTAGGGTTCGATCCCAACCGACGGCCTCCGATTCACCCAGCCTTTAATGCTTACCGGATTTTTTCTGTGAAAGTGAAGCGGCGCGGGCGTAATACCGACCACATTACCCCAAAAATCATGTGCCGAAGGTCTGTAAAACTTATGGTCACTAACACGATGTTCCCTATACGCCACTTGGCGTGACGGTGGTACTTTACTTTTTACTGAGATGAGGTGTGTTAGACGAATGACGGGAAACAGAGACAAGATCAGAAATGAAGAACTGAGAAAAAAGCTAGGAATAACACCCGCCATAGAATATATACAGAAACAACAGATACAATGGTTTGGCTACGTGACATGGCAGTAAGATCAAAACACAACTTAACGAACCTTTAATAAACATTTTGAGAACACCAGACCCAAGGGCCGACCACGAAAAGATAGATTGACAGAATATTAGGAACACTAGGAAACATGGCAGCGGAGGAGAGCGTAAGAGCGCAAATTATGTCTCCCCTCGACGCTGAAAGGCAAATGAGGAAGGAAAGAGGAAGAAAATGCGTCTGATGATGTTTAATTATCTTCTTCTTCTGCCTTTCAGCTCCCTGTGGAGCATAGGTCTTCAACAAACACTTTCCAAGTCGTTCTGTTTCTTTCCATTCTTTTAAGATCATTCCATGTCTTCTCCATTATCCTCATCTCTGCTTCTGTCTGTCTTCTCCAATAATTTCTTGGTCTTCCTTTTTGTCCTTTTCCCTGGGGATTCCAAAAAAGGGCATGTTGTGTAATATTCTCTGTTGGCTTCCGCAGTGTGTGTCCTATCCAGCGCCATCGTCTTCGCTGTATCTCTTTATCCACTGGTATTTGACTAGTACATTTCCATAATTCTATGTTAGTGATTTTATCCTGCCATTTCCATCCTTTTATTCTGCGCAAGCATCCATTAATGAAAGTCTGTATCTTCATGATTGTCAATTTTGTTGTTCTCCATGTTTCACAGCCATATAATAGGACTGCCTTAACATTGGAGTTGAACATTTTTAGTTTCATGATATTGCTATGAACGAATTGAGTAAGGTCTTGCTCAGATATGATTCCTTTATTTGATATATATATATATATATATATATATATATATATTATCTGATGCTGTGAGGTCACCCAACAATTCATACTGTGGGACCACCTTTACATAGTGATGTGCTTGCTTGCGTTCACCAGGTGACTAAAGGAGTACACTTCTTCACCATCCGCCCTTAAAAGGTCGTTAAGTGGGCGTTTCTTCGGTGTGTTGTGAATTGCAGTAAAACTGATATTCGCGCTTTTCGGTCCAACACATCCGATTTCAGCATGTTGTTTTTGAGTACCGGGTTGTCTTCCCTTTTAGATCCTTACTCGCTTGCTATTTTAGACAGGTTAATCTGTTACTGGAGGCACAACGGAGGGTCTGGATGGTTCTCGTTCACCAATCTTGTCGCAAGACATCAACTGTGGGTGACAACTTCCAATTCGAGTTAGCTGAGTTGGCCGTGTGATGTAGTGTTTGATTTCTCGTGGCAAGGTGCACGGGTTCGATCCTACTTCGGACCATATATTGTTCTTTGTTATATTTTTTCCTGTTGTTGGTTATTTGTTATTTTTTTCCGAGTGCTGTAAACGTAGGGAATCATAGGAGGAAGAGGTATGTATTACAGCACTCAGAAACAAACAACGACGCCAAAAAATGACAAACAAACAACGACAAAAAAAAAATGACAAACAAACAATGACAAACAAATGACAAACAAACAACGACAAAAAAATGACAAACAAACAATGACCCAAAAAAATGACAAACAAACAACGACCAAAAAAATGACAAACAAACAACGACCAAAAAAAATGACAAACAAACAACGACAAAAAATGACAAACAAACAATGACCAAAAAAAATTACAAACAAACAATGACAAACAAATGACAAACAAACAACGACAAAAAAATGACAAACAAACAATGACCAAAAAAAATGACAAACAAACAACGACCAAAAAAATGACAAACAAACAATGACAAACAAATGACAAACAAACAACGACAAAAAAAATGACAAACAAACAATGACAAACAAATGACAAACAAACAACGACCAAAAAAAATGACAAACAAACAACGACGCCAAAAATGACAAACAACAACGACCAAAAAAAAATGACAAACAAACAACGACCAAAAAAAAATGACAAACAAACAACGACAAAAAAATGACAACAAACAACGACAAAAAAAATGACAAACAAACAACGACCAAAAAAAAATGACAAACAAACAACGACCAAAAAAAAATGACAAAACAAACAACGACGCCAAAAAATGACAAACAAACAACGACCAAAAAAAAAATGACAAACAAACAACGACCAAAAAAATGACAAACAAACAACGACAAAAAAAATGACAAACAAACAACGACCAAAAAAAAAAAAATGACAAACAAACAACGACCAAAAAAAAATGACAAACAAACAACGACGCCAAAAAATGACAAACAAACAACGACCAAAAAAAAATGACAAACAAACAACGACAAAAAAAATGACAAACAAACAACGACAAAAAAATGACAAACAAACAACGACAAAAAAAATGACAAACAAACAACGACAAAAAAAATGACAAACAAACAACGACAAAAAAAATGACAAACAAACAACGACAAAAAAAATGACAAACAAACAACAACAACAAAAATGACAAACAAAAAACGACAAAAAAAAAACAAAGAACAATATATGGTCCGAAGCAGGATCGAACCCGTACTCCATGGCACTGCGCCTTGCCACGAGAAGCCGAACGCTTGGTACACTGCCACTCAGCTAATTAAAACATAAATTAGCTATTGTGAGCAGTGTCTTACACGAAGGCGTTCTCATGACTATAGCATAGGGTTACGATCACAGCTCGGGAATAAATTGTATTTCTGTACTTTCCTATTAAGACAAGTATCTCCCAGTAGGGCTGAATACTTGTGTTGCAGACAAACATTTATTGGACGAAACTGCACGAATTTCCAGTGGTTATATACTGGAGACAAATAATAATAAATGAATATTATTATAGAGGGAAACTTACGAGGCGATAATTCAGGATATCACAGGAGGAAGATTTATGTATTACAGCACTCAGAGGTATGTATTACAGCACTCAGAGGTATTATTACAGCACTCAGAGGTATGTATTACAGCGCTCAGCTAACTTAACTACTAAATACAATTAAGACAAGACAAATTAAATTTTTGGGGCATGTTAAAAGACACAACAGCCTACTAAAAGTAATATTGGAAGGAAAAATACAAGGTAAAAGAGGCAGAGGCAGACCAAGACTAACATGGACGAGTAACATCAAAAGATGGACAAGTCAATCTATGACAGCCTGCACCATCAAAGCAAGAAACAGAGTAGAATGGCGATCCATGGTAGCCAACCTTCGTTGCGGAGAAGGTACACGATTATGATGATGATGACTCAGAGGTATGTATTACAGCACTCAGAGGTATGTATTACAGCACTCAGAAAAAATGAATAAACAAGAACAGACAAAAAAACAGAGAACAATAATGCTGTTTATTTGTCATGTTTTCAAAGTGCTATAAACATACCTACGATGCACTGTAGATAGAAGATTGTGGAAGGACATGATCGCCTACGCCAACCGGTATGGCACATGATGATGATGATGATTATAAACATACATCTTCCTCTGAAATGATTCACAACTTCTAACTCTGCCGCTGTGATGCGACCTTCCCTCCTACGTGATGTTGCAAGGTCATATAACATCACAACAGTTAATGATATGGAGCCAGTTGTACCATTATTTATTTTTTTATATTAATATCAAGATTTAAGTGCAACGTAAAGATATGGCAGCAACTACTTCGTGTCGACCGGGTACAGATCCTGCAGATACGGCGCTTTGACCGGCACTAGTTTCTCGATCGGGCTAGACACCTCTATCAGTAGCTGTCCATTGTCTAAAATCTGCACCGAGTTCCAGACTGATTGTTCCACTGTGCGATGCTAACCTCCAAGCCTTCAGTTCCGCTAGCTCGACGCTACTATAGTTACCTTGAGATAACTACAACCATTTCCGGTTCGCTGAATAATACCTGCGCGCGGGTGTTTCCGGAACAAGTGCTGTAGAGCTGGTGTGATTGCGAGTTTTTACGTTCAGTTTGGTATTAAATTACATAATTCCTCAATTGCCTGCCCCTTGTTGTCGGAGCTATTTATGGAAGGGTGTTTGTCTGCTACCTGGGCTGGAAATGACTCGCAGTTCGCCTTTAGCGTTAGGCTCACTTGACCAAACAAATACTAATCATCATCATCATCAAGTACCATGCTTGCTAGCGTAAGTTATAATGTCTCTCCACAACGTTCCATCTCGACAGTTATTCATCATTTCTGTTGTTGACATTCTGACAAGCCATTCTTTTAAGCTATCTGGCACATATTCTCTTTGTTTCCCTCTATTGAAGAGGTCCGCCAATATTCCAGTTGTTACAATATATTCCAGCTGTTCCATTCTCATTACATGGCCAAAAAAATGATGATTGTTTCTTCCTAATATAGAGAATTGGCTGTCTTTTTTGCTTTCTCCTCTCACATAACATTTTCATTACTCTTTTTAGTTGTCCATGGTATTCACAACATTCTTCTGTAAATTTTCACAACATTTCCTCGGCCTCCAGTGATTTTCCTGTGTGTTCTCCTATCGTCTATGTAGTTGCCTCCGTCAGTCATAGTTGACTATGGATTTTTCAGCGCCTCTAGAAATGTTATTTTTTCCTTTCTTTTCTTTCGCCGTGTATATCTTTCTCTATGAATCTGTTTGCTTCTTCTTTGAGGTGAACCATTAGAGTATTGTCCATGATTCACGTCCATATGTTAAGACTGGCCCTACACAACATTTAAGAGGGTACAAATAATAATACATAAATATTATTATATGGGGAACTTCCGAGGCGATAATAGGGAATAATAGAACAAAGAAGTATGTGTTAGCACTCGGAAAAATTGAGTTTGTTGCTTGTCTGTCAATTTTTCCGAGTGCTAACACATACTTCTTTGTTCTATTATTCCCCACAACATTTAAGAACTCTTTTTTCTTGTTTCTATTGTCAAAAATGAATTGCATAGTATCTTCCTTATTTTGTGTGTGTGTGTGTGTGTGTGTGTGTGTGTGTGTGTGTGTGTGTGTGTGTGTGTGTGTGTGTGTGGAAAGTTGCTTTTTCCTGGGCCATTCTACATCTCACCTCTGTAATAAATTAATATCATTTTATGGAGGGAATAGTATTATAATAAAGAGGGAGGAACAGAAAATGATACCAAAATAAGGATATCAGAAGTAAGAGGAGCTTTTGTTGCACTGGGAAACATATGGAAGTCCAAAGAAATTAGGTTAAATACAAAAATAAAAATGTTCAACTCCAGTGTTAAGTCGGTCCTATTATATGGCTGTGAAACATGGAGAACAACACAATTGACAATCATGAAGATACAGACTTTCACTAATGGATGCTTACGCAGAATAAAAGGATGGAAATGGCAGGACAAAATCACTAACATAGAATTATGGAAATGTACCAGTCAAATACTAGTGGATAAAGAGATACAGCGAAGACGATGGCGCTGGATAGGACACACACTGCGGAAGCCAACTGAGAGTATTACACACCAGATCCTTTTTTGTAATCCCCAGGGGAAAAGACAAACAGGAAGACCAAAGAATTCTTGGAGAATGCAGATAGAAGCAGAGATGAAGATGATGGGGAAGACATGGAATGATCTTAAAAGAATGGCAAAAAACAGAAACGACTTGGAAAGTGTTTGTTGAAGACCTATGCTCCACAGAGAGTTGAACATGTTTGTTGAAGACCTATGCTCCACAGAGAGTTGAACATGTTTGTTGAAGACCTATGCTCCACAAGGAGCCGAAAGTGTTTGTTGAAGACCTTTGCTCCACAGAGAGTTGAACATGTTTGTTGAAGACCTATGCTCCACAAGGAGCCGAAAGTGTTTGTTGAAGACCTTTGCTCCATAGGGAGCTGAAAGTGTTTGTTGAAGACCTTTGCTCCATAGGGAGCTGAAAGTGTTTGTTGAAGACCTTTGCTCCATAGGGAGCTGAAAGTGTTTGTTGAAGACCTTTGCTCCATAGGGAGCTGAAAGTGTTTGTTGAAGACCTTTGCTCCATAGGGAGCTGAAAGTGTTTGTTGAAGACCTTTGCTCCATAGGGAGCTGAAAGTGTTTTTGAAGACCTTTGCTCCATAGGGAGCTGAAAGTGTTTGTTGAAGACCTTTGCTCCATAGGGAGCTGAAAGTGTTTGTTGAAGACCTATGCTCCACAGGGAGCTGAAAGTGTTTGTTGAAGACCTTTGCTCCACAGGGAGCTGAAATGAGGGAGAAGAAGAGGAATTATTATGGAGGGAATCTCCGACTCGATAGAAAAAGCGGAGCATTTCATGGAAAGAGGTATATTTACAACACTCAGATGGTCGTGTGCTCTAAGCGTTTGTTACTCACGACAAGGCGCTGTGACTGGCGAGGGGTACGGGTTCCATTACGCTTGAGGCCGTTTATTGTTCTTTGTTTTTGTTTTGTTTTTTTCTTTCTGCTGTTTTTTTTTATTTTTTTTTTTACCGAGTGTTGTAAACAAACCTCTTCTCCTGAAATGATTCGCTGAAACCACTAAACCTTTTTTTCACCCATCCCACCCACTCACTCACCCACCCACCCACCCACCCACCCACCCACTCACACACATCATTAATTCGATGTCTCATTGAAGTTCACACAAGGCCCAACATGACACAGAGTGAAACAATTTAGAGGAAGAGGTATGTTTACAGAGCTGAGTGGCAGTGTTCACTAGCGTTTGGCTTGTCGTGTGCTCGGTCCTGCTTCGGTTCGGAACACGGGTTCGGTCCTGCTTCGGTCCATATTTTGTTCTTTTTTTTCTGTTGATTATTTGTCATTTTTTCCGAGTGCTGTAAACATACCTCTTCCTCAATTGAATTGATTCGCTGATTATCGCCTCGGAAGTTTCTATCTATAATCATATTCATTTATTATTATTTCCCTGCAGGACACAAAGTGACCTTTCCACAACACAAGCCAGGACAAGGTGTAAGGAGATTCTGTGATTTAAAGGTCTTAGGATCTCTCATTCGGTCTCGTTGGCTCGTCGTCGCTTAATGCTGTCTCATGTCCATCACAGAGCGTTGCATACACTCCACCACGCCTGAAGAAATCTGTCACTAGCCAGATCTCCTACAGAACGTTGCATACACTCAACCACACCTGAAGAAATATGTCACTAGCCAGATCTCCCACAGAACGTTGCATACATTCAACCACGCCTGAAGAAATCTGTCACTAGCCAGATCTCCCACAGAACGTTGCATACACTCAATCACGCCTGAAGAAATCTGTCACTAGCCAGATCTCCCACAGAACGTTGCATACACTCAACCACGCCTGAAGAAATCTGTCACTAGACAGATCTCCCACAGAACGTTGCATACACTCAACCACGCCTGAAGAAATCTGTCACTAGCCAGATCTCCCACAGAACGTTGCATACACTCAACCACGCCTGAAGAAATCTGTCACTAGCCAGATCTCCCACAGAACGTTGCATACACTCAACCACACCTGGAGAAATCTGTCACTAGCCAGATCTCCTACAGAGCGTTGCATACACTCCATCATGTCTGAAGAAATCTGTCACTAGCCAGATCTCCCACAGAACGTTGCATACACTCAACCACGCCTGAAGAAATCTGTCACTAGCCAGATTTCCTACAGAGCGTTGCATACACTCCATCATGTCTGAATAAATCTGTCACTAGCCAGATCTCCTACAGAGCGTTGCATACACTCAACCACGCCTGAAGAAATCTGTCACTAGCCAGATCTCCACAGAACGTTGCATACACTCAACCACGCCTGAAGAAATCTGTCACTAGCCAGATCTCCTACAGAGCGTTGCATACACTCAACCACGCCTGAAGAAATCTGTCACTAGCCAGATCTCCTACAGAGCGTTGCATACACTCAACCACGCCTGAAGAAATCTGTCACTAGCCAGATCTCCTACAGAGCGTTGCATACACTCAACCAAGCCTGAAGAAATTTGTCAATAGCCAGATCTCCTACAGAGCGTTGCATACACTCAACCACGCCCGAAGAAATCTGTCACTAGCCAGATTTCCTACAGAGCGTTGTATACACTCCATCATGTCTGAAGAAATCTGTCACTAGCCAGATTTCCTACAGAGCATTGCATACACTCAACCACGCCTGAAGAAATCTGTCACTAGCCAGATCTCCCACAGAACGTTGCATACACTCCATCATGTCTGAAGAAATCTGTCACTAGCCAGATCTCCTACAGAGCATTGCATACACTCAACCACGCCTGAAGAAATCTGTTACTAGCCAGATCTCCCACAGAACGTTGCATACACTCAACCACACCTGAAGAAATATGTCACTAGCCAGATCTCCCACAGAACGTTGCATACATTCAACCACGCCTGAAGAAATCTGTCACTAGCCAGATCTCCCACAGAACGTTGCATACACTCAACCACGCCTGAAGAAATCTGTCACTAGCCAGATCTCCCACAGAACGTTGCATACACTCAACCACGCCTGAACTCCCGTGCGCTGCCGGGCCCGAAAGGGAAGTAAAGAATAGCGGCGCTGTACCCTACCAGGCATGTTCGTAAGAGGCGAGAAAGGAGGGTTAGGCATGGGACTGGCTATCCCATACTGTAAAAAAATTAGCCGAAAAAACTTCACAAACATGAACAAGTCAAAGAAAGATAAAGTAAATCTGTCAACCAGGAAAGAGAAGGGCTCTCTGTCTAAGAGACGTATGACGCAATCCGGAGAAAGCCATAAGGAGTCCGGGTTGCCGACTTACCCTTTGTCTACCAGGAAATCATCCAGAATTGGCACCTGGAATGTTCGTACCCTTAACGAACAGGGAAAAGCGGCACAAGTGGCAGCAGAAATGAACAACTACAGGATAGATATTCTGGGAATGTGTGAAACAAGATGGCTGGGAGCGGAGAGAATAAAATTGAATACAGGGGAGATGATTTTATCATCAGGACACCAGGAACCAGGAGCACAACATAGCGAAGGGGTAGCTATAATGCTATCAAAGAATGCACAGAAGACACTAATAGAATGGGAGGCAGTGGGACCAAGACTGGTGAGAGCAACATTTAGAACAACCAAAAACAAAATAAAATTACACATTATACAATGCTATGCACCAACCAACGATAAAGATGACTCAGTTAAAGATGATTTTTATAAACAGCTACAATGCCAGATGGATGCAAGACGAGCCAAGGATATTATAATCTTGATGGGAGACCTAAATGCTAAGGTAGGATCAGACAACAGAGGCTTTGAAGAGATTATGGGAAAACATGGACTTGGAGATATAAACGAGAATGGAGAGATATTTGTGAATTTCTGCGCCCTTAATCAAATGAGCCTAGGAGGAACAATATTCCAACATAAAAGAATACACAAAGCTACATGGGTGTCACCAGATCATAGAACGGAAAATCAAATTGATCACATATGTATTAATAATAAGTTTAAGTCATCCTTACAGGATGTAAAAGTATATAGAGGGGCAGATATAGCTTCTGATCATCATCTTCTGTTAGCCAAACTTAAAATTAAATTAAAAAGGTATACTACAACGAATAAGGGCAGAACGTATTTCAATGTAGGGTTTCTTAAAGAACAAGGAATTAAAGATAAATTCGCAGTCACAATATCAAACAAATACCAAGTCCTCCAACAACTAGAAAATACAATAAATATAGAAGATCATTGGAAACAGGTAAAAAATATATGGAAAGAGACATGCGAAGAAACACTGGGGAAAGAGAACGCCAGAATAAGGCATGGATGACAGCAGAGACCCTGGATAAAATTAAAGAAAGAAAGAACAAGAAAGCAGACATAAATAAAAGCAAAACAAGAAGTAATAAAGCCAAGACACAGGAAGCTTACACAGAGGTGAACAAAGAAGTGAGAAGATGCATTAAAAGGGATAAGAGGAAATATATAGATGAATTAGCTAAAGAGGCAGAAGAAGCAGCAAATAAAGGGAATATGAAAGAACTGTACAACAGCACAAAGAAATTAGGTGGAAAATACAAACAGATCAACGCCTTTATCAAAGATAAGAAAGGAAATCTGCTTAGTAATATAAAGGAACAAATGGAGAGATGGAAGGAGCACTTTGAAGAACTTTTGAACAGACCTGGCGAAAATAATCCTCCAGATATACTACCAGCAGAAGAAGAATTACACGTTAACTGCGGAAAACCAAGCAAAGAAGAAATAATGAAAGCCATCAAACTGTTAAAAGATGGTAAAGCCACAGGACCAGATGAAATTCCTTCGGAAGCCATCAAAGCAGATATTATCACCTCTACCAAGATGTTACATAATCTATTGGATAAAATTTGGGAGAGGGAAGAAATACCTAAAGACTGGAGAGAAGGTTATATGATCAAACTACCAAAGAAAGGAAGTTTACAGGAGTGCACAAATTATAGGGGAATTATGCTACTATCAGTGCCAGGAAAAATATTAGGCAGAATCATTCTGGAGAGACTAAAAGAGGCTATAGAGAAACACTTGAGAGATGAACAAGCAGGTTTTATGAAGAACAGATCATGTGCTGATCAAATAACTACTCTACGTATAATAGTTGAACAAAGTTTAGAACTAAAATCCCCACTTTATATTGGATTCATAGATTACGAAAAGGCATTTGATAGTTTAGACAGAAGAATGCTTTGGAAGTTGCTGAGTCATTATGGAATCCCCATAAAGTTTATTAACCTGATAAAAACAATGTATGAAGGAACAAAATGTAGTGTGGTGCATGAATGACAGCTTACAGAAGCATTTGAAATAAGAACAGGAGTAAGGCAAGGATGCCTTCTGTCTCCATTTCTCTTTCTACTGGCCATAGATTGGATTATGAAAATAACTCAAAACAACAGAAATGGGATCCAGTGGTCACTGACCAAACAACTTGATGATTTAGACTTTGCTGATGACATAGCTCTCCTATCACACAGCCACCAACAGATGCAAGATAAAATGAGTATATTAGATGAGAGATCACAACAGCTAGGACTAAAGATTAATAGAGATAAGACCAACATTATGAGAATTAATGCAGTTGGCAATAACCAAATAAAACTAGGAGAAATACCTCTACTAGACGTACAATCTTATATATATCTGGGCAGTAATATAGATAAAGAGGGAGGAACAGAAAACGATACCAAAATAAGGATATCAAAAGCAAGAGGAGCTTTCATTGCACTGGGAAACATATGGAAATCCAAAGAAATTAGGCTAAATACAAAATACAAATTTTCAACTCCAATGTTAAGTCGGTTCTATTATATGGCTGTGAAACATGGAGAATAACAAAATTGACAATCACGAAGGTACAGACTTTCATTAATGGATGCTTGCGCAGAATAAAGGGATGGAAATGGCAGGACAAAGTCACAAACGTGGAATTATGGAAATGTACCGGTCAAATACCAGTGGATAAAGAAATACAGCGAAGACGATGGCGATGGATAGGACACACACTACGGAAACCAACTGAGAGTATTACACAACAGGCCCTTTTTGGAATCCCCAGGGGAAAAGACAAAGAGGAAGACCAAGGAATTCTTGGAGAAGACAGATTGAAGCAGAGATGAAGATGATGGGGAAGACATGGAATGATCTTAAAAGAATTGCAAAAAACAGAACGACTTGGAAAGTGTTTGTTGAAGACCTATGCTCCACTGGGAGCTAAAAGGTAGAAGAAGAACCACGCCTGAAGAAATCTGTCAATAGCCAGATCTCCCACAGAACGTTGCGTACACTCAACCACACCTGGAGAAATCTGTCACTAGCCAGATCTCCTACAGAGCGTTGCATACACTCCATCATGTCTGAATAAATCTGTCACTAGCCAGATCTCCTACAGAGCGTTGCATACACTCAACCACGCCTGAAGAAATCTGTCACTAGCCAGATCTCCTACAGAGCGTTGCATACACTCAACCACGCCTGAAGAAATCTGTTACTAGCCAGATCTCCTACAGAGCGTTGCATACACTCAACCACGCCTGAAGAAATCTGTCACTAGCCAGATCTCCTACAGAGCGTTGCATACACTCCATCATGTCTGAAGAAATATGTCACCAGCCAGATCTCACACAGAACGTTGCATACACTCAACCACGCCTGAAGAAATCTGTTACTAGCCAGATCTCCCACAGAATGTTGCATTCAGTCCACAATGTCTGAAGAAATATGTCACTAGCCAGATCTCCCACAGAATGTTGCATACACTCCATCATGTCTGAAGAAATCTGTCACTAGCCAGATCTCCCACAGAATGTTGCATTCAGTCCACAATGTCTGATGAAATATGTCACTAGCCAGATCTCCCACAGAATGTTGCATACACTCCATCATGTCTGAAGAAATCTGTCACTAGCCAGATCTCCCACAGAATGTTGCATTCAGTCCACAATGTCTGATGAAATATGTCACTAGCCAGATCTCCAACACAACGTTGCTCTCATCACAGCCTCTCTAAAAGAATCTCTGTCTCTTGCCAGCTCTACCACTGAACAACGCTCTCAACACAACACAGCTAAAATAATCACTGTCTCTCGCCAGCTCTCCCACATAACAACGCTCTCAACACAACACGGCTAAAATAATCTCTGTCTCTCGCCAGCTCTCATACATAACAACGCTCTCAACACAACACGGCTAAAATAATCACTGTCTCTCGCCAGCTCTCCCACATAACAACGCTCTCAACACAACACGGCTAAAATAATCACTGTCTCTCGCCAGCTCTCCCACATAACAACGCTCTCAACACAACACGGCTAAAATAATCACTGTCTCTCGCCAGCTCTCCCACATAACAACGCTCTCAACACAACACGGCTAAAATAATCTCTGTCTCTCGCCAGCTCTCCCACATAACAACGCTCTCAACACAACACGGCTAAAATAATCTCTGTCTCTCGCCAGCTCTCCCACATAACAACGCTCTCAACACAACACGGCTAAAATAATCACTGTCTCTCGCCAGCTCTCCCACATAACAACGCTCTCAACACAACACGGCTAAAATAATCACTGTCTCTCGCCAGCTCTCCCACATAACAACGCTCTCAACACAACACGGCTAAAATAATCACTGTCTCTCGCCAGCTCTCCCACATAACAACGCTCTCAACACAACACGGCTAAAAGAATCTGTCTCTCGCCAGCTCTCCCACATAACAACGCTCTCAACACAACACGGCTAAAATAATCACTGTCTCTCGCCAGCTCTCCCACATAACAACGCTCTCAACACAACACGGCGAAAAGAATCTGTCTCTCGCCAGCTCTCCCACATAACAACGCTCTCAACACAACACGGCTAAAATAATCACTGTCTCTCGCCAGCTCTCCCACATAACAACGCTCTCAACACAACACGGCTAAAATAATCACTGTCTCTCGCCGGCTCTCCCACATAACAACGCTTTCAACACAACACGGCTAAAATAATCACTGTCTCTCGCCAGCTCTCCCACATAACAACGCTCTCAACACAACACGGCTAAAATAATCACTGTCTCTCGCCAGCTCTCCCACATAACAACGCTCTCAACACAACACGGCTAAAATAATCACTGTCTCTAGCCACAACTCCTGCAAAACATTACTTTCACAAAAGCCTGTCTGATCTCCGACTTCCTGTTTTAATTTCCAGGATCTCTATGTCATTAAATCATCATCTACTTGTTCTGTCCATGTCCCATATTCCTAGAACAATGCCTCCTATTTTTGTTCTTTCTAGCCCATCGTGTCTTCTTATGTTGGCGCAAAACTTTAATGAAAGCTACTAATTAGATCTCTTCTTTATACTTTTCAGCTCCCTGTGGAGCATAGGTTTTCAACAAACACTTTCCAAGTCGTTCTGTTTCTTGCCATTCTTTTAAGATCATTCCATGTCTTCACCATCATCTTCATCTCTGCTTCTGTCTGTCTTCTCCAAGAATATCTTGGTCTTCCTCTTTGTCTTTTCCCCCTGGATATTCCAAAAGATGGGCCTGTTGATTAATATTCTCAGTTGGCTTTCGCAGTGTGTGTCCTATCCAGCGCCATCGTCTTCGCTGTATCTCTTTATCCACTGGTATTTGACTGGTACATTTCCATAATTCTATGTTAGTAATTTTGTCCTGCCATTTCCATCCTTTTATTCTGTGTAAGCATCCATTAATGAAAGTCTGTATCTTTATGATTGTTATTTTGTTGTTCTCCATGTCTCACAGCCATATAATAGGACTGACTTAACATTGGGCACTGATCCCATGGGTAGCAAATATCACCAATAAAGAATGTTTAAAATGAGCTGGAGAAACCAGGAATATTATCATAATCAAAAGGAAAACACAATCAACATTTATTGGGCATGTCTTGCGAAAAAAGCATTGAGAATACTATAACAACAGGCAGAATTAATGGAAAAAGGAGAAGAGGAAAAAATAAAGAGAAAGAAATATTGAAAAAATTATGAAATTGTAAATGTGAAGATGTATGAAGGATGAGTGATATATGGATGGTGGTGATACAGCCAACAAAAAGGAGCTCATGAAAAACAAAACAGAAAGAAACAATTAACAATTTTCAGGCACATCCTGAGAAGAGGATAGTTGGAATACTTGGTTACAACTGGAAAAATACGGGGGTAAAGAGATCGCGGACGACAAAGAAAGAAGATACTAGATGGCTTGGTGTCGTGGCAAGGAAATCAGTCAAGAAAAGAATTGATACAATGCATGATTGATAGTAGATTGTGGAAAGACATGATCGCCTACGCCAACCGGTATGGCACATGATGATGATGGTATTATTTAAATATTAAACTGCTTCTATTACATGCGCAATGACAGAATGTACACAGATTACAAGACAACTAAAACACCAGTTATAAACACCCGTGCAATAACCATGTTGATGTTTGATTACGGAGATTCTCGCGAGAGCACACGTTGTCTTTCTCAGATATGATTTGATGTAATTAGGTACCGCCGCTGACAATTCATTGACAAAATTGGAGAATTATCAGGACTTATGCGAATATTAGAGAATGAAGGAGCAATGTGAACCGAACTGGCGTCCCCCGCTGCTTGCCCATGAGCACTAGGCTCAACACGGAATATAAAAACAATTTGGTAGTTCCATTTTTTTTTCTCTTTTCCCCAAGGTTTGTTGTCGTTCTCGCACTGGGTTTTCGGTGAACCAGGACAAACCCCACTTTTGAATGTCCCAGTCCGGGGTTGAATGAGTCGCTCAGTAAAAAAAATATAATTAAATTCAAATTAGTCTCAGCGGGGGTGGCGCTTGCATGCAGAAGCACAAGATCGTCTCCCAGTGTGAAACTCTGAATTCAGGTGTCTTGATAGCGAAACAAAACCAGACTTACGGATCTAATCGAGGGGACTGTAGCTCGGGAGGGGGAGTTCCAAAAAGGACCTGTGGAGACGGGGACATTCAATGGGAGTAGAGTTTCCAGCAAAGGTCTTCACGTTTTGTGAAGGAAGGGGCAAGGTCAATTATGTTAACAAGTGTCACAGGATTGTTCTTCCTCCTCTTCTTCTGCTTCGTGGTCATCATAATCATTATCGTCATCATCATCATTATCATTATCATCATCATGTGCCATGCCGGTTGACGTAGGCGGACATGTCCTTCCACAAACATCTATCTACAGTGCATCGTATCAGTTCTGTTGTTGACTGTTTTCAATGCCATGGCACCAAGCTGTCTATTTTTTTTCTCTTTGTCGTCCGCGATCTCTCTTTCCTTGTATTTTGCCAGTTGTAACCAAGTATTCCAACCTTCTTTTTCTCATGATGTGCCCGAAACATGTTGATTGTTTCTTTCTGATTTTTTTTGGGAGTTCTCTTTTTGTGTCGGTCTCTTTGAGAACTTCCTCATTGGTCTTTTTTAGCTATCCAGGGAACTTTCAACATTCTTCTGAGAAATCCCATCTCTGTGGCCTCTAATCGTTTTTTTCGTTTGTTAGTCTACTGTCCATGATTCGCTTCCATAGGTCAGAAATGACTCTATATAGCACCGATGAAATGTCTTTCTCACTTCTATTGACATAGATTTGTTGCATAAGATATTTTTCATTTTCTGAAATGCTATTTTAGCGTTAGCTATTCTGCTTCGTAGGGAGCCGCGATAGTTCAGTGTTAGTAAACTGGACTACAAAGGACAAGAGGTAAGGTTCGATCCCAACCGACGGCTTCCGGGTTCACCCAGCCTTAAATGGGTACCGGATTTTTTTTCTGGGAAACTAAAGCGGCACGGGCGTAATACCGACCACATTACCCCAAATATCATGTGCTGAAGGTCTGTAAAATATATGGTCACTAACAACATATTCCCTATACGCCACTTGGCGTGACGGTGCTCTTTACTTTTTACTACTTATCTGCTTCGTGGTAACATGCCACTAGTAGTGTGGTTTATTGTTATTTGCGAAGTTAAAGCTATGCATGAATGTGAAGAAGACCTGTCAACCATCTTGTTAACTAACTTGTTAGTCGCTACACGTTGAGGGATATACACCAAGGAGGGGGGGGGGGGGGAGAAGGGGGAGAGATATCTGACCACTTAGGGAATTGCCGAAGTGCAATGAAAATGACCTGTAGGATGAACTGAAAATAAACTAAAACTAACACTAGCACTAGAACTAGCACTAACACTAAAACTAAAACTAAACTAAAACTAAACTAAAACTAAACTAAAACTAAACTAAACTAAATTAAACTAAAATTAAACTAAACTAAATTAAACTAAAACTAAACTAAGCTAAACTAAACTAAATTAAACTAAAACTAAAACTAAACTAAACTAAATTAAACTAAACTAAAACTAAAACTAAACTAAACTAAATTAAACTAAAACTAAAATTAAACTAAACTAAATTAAACTAAAACTAAAACTAAACTAAACTAAATTAAACTAAAACTAAAATTAAACTAAACTAAATAAACTAAAACTAAAACTAAACTAAACTAAATTAAACTAAAACTAAAACTAAAACTAAACTAAACTAAACTAAATTAAACTAAAACTAAACTAAACTAAACTAAACTAAACTAAACTAAACTAAACTAAACTAAAATTAAAACAAACTAAAACTAAAACTAAAACTAAAACTAAAACTAAACTAAACTAAATTAAATTAAACTAAAACTAAAACTAAAACTAAACTAAAATAAACTAAACTAAATTAAACTAAAACTAAGCTAAACTAAACTAAACTAAATTAAACTAAAACTAAACTAAACTAAACTAAATTAAACTAAAATTAAACTAAACTAAAATAAATTAAACTAAAACTAAACTAAGCTAAACTAAACTAAATTAAACTAAAACTAAACTAAACTAAACTAAATTAAACTAAAACTAAACTAAACTAAATTAAACTAAAACTAAACTAAGCTAAACTAAATTAAACTAAAACTAAACTAAGCTAAACTAAATTAAAATAAAACTAAGCTAAACTAAACTAAATTAAACTAAAACTAAACTAAACTAAATTAAACTAAAACTAAACTAAACTAAACTAAATTAAACTAAAACTAAACTAAGCAAAACTAAATTAAACTAAAACTAAGCTAAACTAAACTAAATTAAACTAAAACTAAACTAAGCTAAACTAAATTAAACTAAAACTAAAACTAAACTAAACTAAATTAAACTAAAACTAAAACTAAACTAAACTAAATTAAACTAAAACTAAACTAAACTAAATTAAACTAAAACTAAACTAAGCTAAACTAAATTAAACTAAAACTAAACTAAACTAAATTAAACTAAAACTAAAACTAAACTAAACTAAATTAAACTAAAACTAAACTGAGCTAAACTAAACTAAATTAAACTAAAACTAAACTAAACTAAATTAAACTAAAACTAAACTAAACTAAATTAAACTAAAACTAAACTAATCTAAACTAAATTAAACTAAAACTAAACTAAGCTAAGCTAAACTAAATTAAACTAAAACTAAGCTAAACTAAACTAAATTAAACTAAAATTAAACTAAGCTAAACTAAATTAAACTAAAACTAAGCTAAGCTAAATTAAATTAAACTAAAACTAAACTATGGGTGTCCGGTTAGCGCAATCGATAGGCGGTTGGCTTAACACGGCAACAGCCGGGGTTCGTACCCTGGCGAGGACACCTGGGTTTTCACTAATTCCCTAAAAATTAGTACCTCTGAAGTCGGAGTAAATCTGCCTGCATGGCGAGGGGCATCCTGTAATGGGATAAAACAGACTTTACACGCAAAATTCAGTCCCACAAAAATTAAGTGGGTGGGACTTCGTCAGAGGTCAAAAGCTGACGAAAGCGATCGATCGAAACTAAACTAAGCTAAACTAAATTAAACTAAAACTAAAACTAAACTAAACTAAATTAAACGAAATAAAACTAAAACTAAACTAAACTAAACTAAATTAAACTAAAACTAAACTAAGCTAAACTAAACTAAATTAAACTAAAACTAAACTAAGCTAAACTAAATTAAACTAAAACTAAACTAAGCTAAACTATGCCTTGAAAAATATACTATCATAAAAACAAAAAAAACCAAAGCTGAAACTTAAGGAATGCAATATGTCATATCTTCTCAACATTCTTGTATGGTGCAGAAACATGGACATTAGGCAAGAAAACAGAACAGAAAATTGAAGCCTTTGAAATGTGGATTTTTAGAAGAATAGTAAGAATTGGATGAAAACAAAAGTAAGTCTTAAAACACCTAAAAATGAAAAGAGAACTAGTAAACACAATTCAAACAAGAAAAATTAGATTTTTGGAGCATTTAAAAATACACAGCAGCATACTAAAAGTAATCTTGGAAGGGAAAATATAAGGTAAAAGAGGTAGAGGTAGACACAGACTGACATGGACGAGTAACATCAAAAGATGGTCAATTTAGCCTGTGACAACTTGCACTATCAAAGCCAGAGAGGAAATACGCTCCATGGTAGCCAATCTTCGATGTTGTGACGGTACCCAATGAATGAATGACGCTCCATGGTAGCCAATCTTCGATGTTGTGACGGTACCCAATGAATGAATGACGGTCCATGGTAGCCAATCTTCGATGTTGTGACGGTACCCAATGAATGAATGACGCTCCATGGTAGCCAGTCTTTGATGTTGTGACGGTACCCAATGAATGAATGACGCTCCATGGTAGCCAGTCTTTGATGTTGTGACGGTACCCAATGAATGAATGACGCTCCATGGTAGCCAATCTTCGATGTTGTGACGGTACCCAATGAATGAAATACGCTCCATGGTAGCCAATCTCCGATGTTGTGACGGTACCCAATGAATGAAATACGCTCCATGGTAGCCAATCTTCGATGTTGTGACGGTACCCAATGAATGAAATACGCTCCATGGTAGCCAATCTTCGATGTTGTGACGGTAGCCAATGAATGAATGACGCTCCATGGTAGCCAATCTTCGATGTTGTGACGGTACCCAATGAATGAATGACGCTCCATGGTAGCCAATCTTCGATGTTGTGACGGTACCCAATGAATGAATGACGCTCCATGGTAGCCAATCTTCGATGTTGTGACGGTACCCAATGAATGAATGACGCTCCATGGTAGCCAATCTTCGATGTTGTGACGGTACCCAATGAATGAATGACGCTCCATGGTAGCCAATCTTCGATGTTGTGACGGTACCCAATGAATGAATGACGCTCCATGGTAGCCAATCTCCGATGTTGTGACGGTAGCCAATGAATGAATGACGCTCCATGGTAGCCAATTTTCGATGTTGTGACGGTAGCCAATGAATGAATGACGCTCCATGGTAGCCAATCTTCGATGTTGTGACGGTACCAATGAATGAATGACGCTCCATGGTAGCCAATCTTCGATGTTGTGACGGTACCCAATGAATTAATGACGCTCCATGGTAGCCAATCTTCGATGTTGTGACGGTACCCAATGAATGAATGACGCTCCATGGTAGCCAATCTTCGATGTTGTGACGGTACCCAATGAATGAATGACGCTCCATGGTAGCCAATCTTCGATGTTGTGACGGTACCCAATGAATGAATGACGCTCCATGGTAGCCAATCTTCGATGTTGTGACGGTACCCAATGAATGAATGACGCTCCATGGTAGCCAATCTTCGATGTTGTGACGGTACCCAATGAATGAATGACGCTCCATGGTAGCCAATCTTCGATGTTGTGACGGTACCCAATGAATGAATGACGCTCCATGGTAGCCAATCTTCGATGTTGTGACGGTACCCAATGAATGAATGACGCTCCATGGTAGCCAATCTTCGATGTTGTGACGGTACCCAATGAATGAATGACGCTCCATGGTAGCCAATCTTCGATGTGGAAACGACACTCGATGGTGATGAAACTAGACAAATAAACTAGATTAGACTAAACCATGGTAAACTAGACTAAAATAGACTAAACTCGACTTATCTTGATTAGACTATACTAAACTAGACTAGACTGAACTAAACTAAATTAGACTGAACTAAACTAAATTAGACTGAACTAAACTAAACTAGAGAAAACTAGACTGAACTAAATTAAACTAGACTGAACTAAACTAGAGAAAACTAGGCTGAAATAAACTAAACTAGACTGAACTAAACTAAACTAGACAAAACTAGACTGAACTAAATTAAACTAGATTAAATAAGACTAGACTAGACTAGACTAGCCTAGACTAGACAAAACAAGGCTAAACTAGACTCAACTAGACTCAACTAAACTAAACTAAGTAACTTCTTGCGAAGAGAGTGCACAGTTGTGTCCTCATTCTAGCTTCATTGAAAACACACATTTAAAACAAACAAATTAACCGTACGATTTCAGCCACTACGTTAATATCTGCAGAAACAGGGCAACATGCAGTCATTATGAGATCAACACGCAAGTTGTGCTATTTTCCTGACGGACAGCAATCTGAGAAGGTCCAGTAACATCTCACCATAACTGACATAAACGTTATAGAATGTATTTGCTAAACCGGATATAGGTCATCACAACTGACATAAACGTTATAGAATTTATCTGCTAAAAACGGATATAGGTCACCTTAACTGACATAAACGTTATAGAATGTATCTGCTACAACGGATATAGGTCACCTTAACTGACATAAACGTTATAGCTTTATAGCGAACACAGAAAACATCATAGGATTGTGCTGTTCTGAAACAGCTATGCCATGCTACCCTAGAGTTGCCTTTAATGGGATTACTGTGACCACAAACCACTCTCCATGTGTGTGCCACATATTTACACCCCAGAAAGAAATACTGAATATAACAACATCATATGCCGTCTGTGATATTAATGACCACAAACCAGGAGCCTCCTGTATGATTGATACAACTGTTGCACCAAGCATTTCATCAGCAGAGCCAGATCTATGGAATGTTAATCTGACATTGTTCTTGAATGATGTCCAAGTTAATGAGACATCAGAATCGTGTGGCAGCAGCTACAAGAAGGGAGCAGAGAACATCAAGTTCTGCTGCTATAAAGGAGACTTGCCTTGCTATCCCAGAATTGCCTTAAATGGGATCACTGTAGTTGAAAACTTCTCCTCTTGTGTAAACAACACATTCACATCCAAGAGTGAATCAGTGAAGGTCACAAAATCATATTCTCTCTGTGGTTTTACTAACTACAGGTCAGGTGGCTTCTGTTGGATTGGAAATGATAACTTAACACCACTGTGTGTTTATATGTTTGGAATTGGAGTCATCAACGATGGCCTAACATCATCAAGTGCTACGACGATCATCATTTTCGGGAGGACGTGCACTCCCATGGTATATGGTGGATAGGCGGCAGGAACCATTGAAGGCTATGTCTGAAAAGTGTTCCTTCTTGCAGTTTCCTCATATTCCAAGTCCGGCTTGTTGCAGGAGCTACTGAGTTAAGTGCTCTGTGCACACCGTGAGCTGTGTGTCATCTGTTTTGATCCTGTTTCGATATCCCGCTTGTTTACGATGAATGATGATATTGTATGACAGGGAACAGTTGGCTGTGTTCACTTTCTGCGCGGTTTCGCCTTATGTCTTTTGGCGTGTGCTGAGACTACTACGATGGGGACTACAGTTACCTTTCTTTGTTTGGGAGATGTGTTAGTAATTCGGTTGATTCCATTGGCACGGGTGGTTGAGCAATTATGGATTTTAATTCGTTTGCAGTGATACCGAGGCCTTCCATAACCAATAACCAAAACGTTATAGAATTTAACTGCTAAAACGGATATAGGTCACCTTAACTGACATAAACGTTATATAATTTATCTGCTAAAACGATATAGGTCACCTTAACTGACATAAACGTTAGAGAATGTATCTGCTAAAACGGATATAGGTCACCATAACTGACATAAACGTTATATAATTTATCTGCTAAAACGATATAGGTCACCTTAACTGACATAAACGTTAGAGAATGTATCTGCTAAAACGGATATAGGTCACCTTAACTGACAAACGTTATAGAATGTATCTGCTAAAACGGATAGAGGTCACCTTCACTGACATAAATGTTACAGAATGTATAGTGATAGATTGTATCTGTTAAGACTCTAGCAGTAAGCAAACACTCTAGCATTGAACAAACACTCTAGCAGTAAGCAAACACTCTAGCATTGAGCAAACACTCCAGCATTGAGCAAACATACTAGCAGTAAGCAAACACTTTAGCAGTAAGCATACACTCTCGCAGTAAGCAAACATTCTAGCAGTAAGCAAACATTCTAGCAGTAAGCAAACACTCTAGCATTGAGCAAACACTCTAGCATTGAGCAAACACTCTAACAGTAAACAGACACTCTAGCATTGAGCAAACACTCTAACAGTAAACAGACACTCTAGCAGCAAGCAAACAAACTAGCAATGAGCAAATACTCTAGCAGTAAGCAAACCCTCTAGCATTGAGCAAACACTTTAGCATTGAGCAAACATTCTAGCAATAAGCAAAAACTCTGGCAGTAAGCAAACACTCTAGCAGTAAGCAAAAACTCTGGCAGTAAGCAAAAACTCTGGCAGTAAGCAAACATTCTAGCAGTAAGCAAACATTTTAGCAGTAAGCAAACATTTTAGCAGTAAGCAAAAAATCTGGCAGTAAGCAAAAACTCTGGCAGTAAGCAAAAACTCTGGCAGTAAGCAAAAACTCTGGCAGTAAGCAAATATTCTAGCAGTAAGCAAACATTTTAGCAGTAAGCAAAAACTCTGGCAGTAAGCAAAAACTCTGGCAGTAAGCAAATATTCCAGCAGTAAGCAAACATTTTAGCAGTAAGCAAAAACTCTGGCAGTAAGCAAAAACTCTGGCAGTAAGCAAAAACTCTGGCAGTAAGCAAACATTCTAGCAGTAAGCAAACATTCTAGCAGTAAACAAACACTCTAGCAGTAAACAAACACTCTAGCAGTAAACAAACACTCTAGCAGTAAGCAAACATTCTAGCAGTAAACAAACACTTTAGCAGTAAGCAAACATTCTAGCAGTAAGCAAACATTCTAGCAGTAAACAAACACTCTAGCAGTAAGCAAACATTCTAGCAGTAAGCAAAAACTCTGGCAGTAAGCAAACACTCTAGCATTAAGCAATCGTTCTAGCAGTAAGCAATCGTTCTAGCAGTAAGCAAAAACTCTGGCAGTAAACAAACATTTTAGCAGTAAACAAAAACTCTGGCAGTAAGCAATCACTCTATCAGTAAGCAATCACTCTATCAGTAAGCAAACATTCTAGCAGTAAGCAAACATTCTAGCAGTAAGCAAGCATTCTAGCAGTAAGCAAACATTCTAGCAGTAAGCAAACATTCTAGCAGTAAGCAAACACTCTAGCAGTAAGCAAACACTCTGGCAGTAGACAAACACTTTAGCATTGAGCAAACACTCTAGCCATCAACAAACACTCTAGCAGTAAACAAACACTCTAGCAGTAAACAAACACTCTAGCATTGAGCAAACACTCTAGCAATCAACAAACGCTCTATCAGTAAACAAACACTCTAGCATTGAGCAATCACTCTAGCAGTAAACAATCACTCTAGAATTGAGCAAACACTCTAGCAGTAAACAAACACTCTAGCGTCGAGCAAACACTCTAGCGTCGAGCAAACACTCTAGCAGTAAACAAACAGTAAACAAACAATCTAGCAGTAAACAAACACTCTAGCATTGAGCAAACATTCTAGCAGTAAACAAACAGTAAACAAACAATCTAGCAGTAAACAAACAGTAAACAAACAATCTAGCAGTAAACAAATACTCCAGCATTGAGCAAACACTCTAGCAGTAAACAAACAGTAAACAAACACTCTAACAGTAAACAAACACTCTAGCATTGAAAAACATTCTAGCAGTAAACAAACACTTTAGCATTGATCAAACAGTCTAGCAGTAAACAAACACTCCTGCAGTAAGCAAACACTACAGCAGTAAGCAAACACTCTAGCATTGAGCAAACACTCTAGCATTGAGCAAACACTCTAGCATTGAGCAAACACTCTAGTAGTAAGCAAACACTCTAGCAATAAGCATAGACTCTAGCAGTATGCAAACACTCTAGCAGTAAGCAAACACTCTAGCAGTAAGCAAACACTCTAGCAGTAAGCAAACACTCTAGCAGTAAGCAAACACTCTAGCAGTAAGCAAACACTCTAGCATTAAGCAAACACTCTAGCATTAAGCAAACACTCTAGCAGTAAACAAACACTGTACCATTGATAAAAAACTCTAGCAGTAAACAAACACTCTAGCATGGAGCAAACATTCTAGCAGTAAACAAACACTCTAGCAGTAAACAAACACTCTAGCATTATACAAACACTGTAGCATTAAAAACACTCTAGCATTTAAAAAAACTATAGCAGTAAACAAACACTCTAGCAGTAAACAAACACTCTAGCAGTAAACAAACACTCTAGCAGTAAACAAACATTCTAGCAGTAAACAAACACTCTAGCAGTAAGCAAACACTCTAGCAGTAAGCAAACACTCTAGCAGTAATCAAACACTCTAGCAGTAATCAAACACTCTAGCATGGAGCAAACAGACTAGCGGTAAAAAAACACTCTAGCATTATGCAAACACTCTAGCATTTAAAAAACACTCTAGCATTAAAAACACTCTAGCATTAAAAACACTCAATCAGTAAACACACACTCTAGCAGTAAGAGAACACTCTAGCAGCAACCAAACACTATAGCAGTAAACAAACACTCTGGCTGTAAACAAACACTGTGGCAGTAAGCAGACACTCTAGGATTAAGTAAAAACTCTAGCATTAAGCAAACACTCTAGCATTAAGAAAACACTCTAGCAGTAAACAAAAATTGTAGCATTAAACAAACACACTAGTAAAAAAACACTCTACTAATAAAAAACACTCTAGCATTAATTAAACACTCTCGCTGTAAAAAGACACTCTACTAGTAAACAAACACTCTACTAGTAAACAAACACTCTACTAGTAAACAAACACTCTAGCAGTAAACAAACACTCTACTAGTAAACAAACACTCTACTAGTAAACAAACACTCTAGCAGTAAACAAACACTCTACTAGTAAACAAACACTCTACTAGTAAACAAACACTCTAGCAATAAACAAACACTCTACTAGTAAACAAACACTCTACTAGTAAACAAACACTCTAGCAGTAAACAAAACACTCTAGCAGTAAACAAACACTCTAGCAGTAAACAAACACTCTAGCAGTAAACAACACTCTAGCATTAAACAAACACTCTAGCATTACACAAACACTCTAGCATTACACAAACACTCTAGCATTAAACAAACACTCTAGCATTAAACAAACACTCTACTAGTAAAAAAAAACACTCTAATAAAAAAAACACTCTAATAAAAAAAAAACACTCTAATAAAAAAAACACTCTATAAGTAAACAAATACTCTAGCAGTAAACAAACACTCTACTAGTAAATAAACACTCTACTAGTAAACAAACACTCTACTAGTAAACAAACACTCTACTAGTAAACAAACACTACTAGTAAACAAACATTCTACTAGTAAACAAACGCACTAGCAGTAAACAAACACTCTAGCATTAAACATACACTCTAGCATTAAACAAACACTCTACTAGTAAAAAAAACACTATACTAATAAAAAAACATTCTAGAAGTAAACACATACTCTAGCATTAATTAAACACTTTAGCAGTAAACAAACACTCTACTAGTAAACAAACACTTTAGCAGTAAACAAACACTCTAGCAGTAAACAAGCATTCTAGTATTAAACAAACACTCTATCATTAAACAAACACTCTAGCATTAAACATACACTCTAGCATTTAACAAACATTCTAGCATTGAGCAAACACTCTAGCATTAAAAAAACACTAGCAATAAAAAACACTCTAGCAGTAAACAAACACTGTAGCAGTAAACACACTCTAGCAGTAAAACAAACACTCTAGCAATAAACAAACACTCTAGCAGTAAAACAAGCACTCTAGCAGTAAAACAAACACCCTAGCAGTAAACAAACACTAGCAGTAAACAAACACTCTAGCAGTAAACAAACGCTCTAGCAGTAAACAAACACTCTAGCATTAAACAAATCACTCTAGCATTGAGCAAACAAACACTCTAGCATTAAACAAACACTCTAGCATTAAACAAACACTCTAGCAGTAAACAAACACTCTACCAGTGAACAAACACACTACCTTTCCTCACCAGGAGCAGAAAGTTGTAATAGTAATGTATATATTCTCCAACATCTGACACAACTCTGCATACCTCTGGACCGAGTTTACCTTCTTTCTTTGAATCCCACTCCTATGGGTATGATGAATAACCTTTTTCAGATATTACCATGACAAAGTCCTGCTCAGCTATGGTTTCATCATTTCATTTATTTATTTGATATTTTATAACTTCCCTATTGTTACTTAACAATTGCGTTGCTTTACACACCTTGTGGTCCAGTGTCTTAATATAGGAAAGGTAAAGTACGAGACTTGAATCGGTGTCTTAGCACGCGAGTTTTCACCCATATGTGCTCGGCCACCTTTCCAGAAATGTTCGGAGACTTCTGGATAGTGTCGCTTCAAGCATCGAAACTCACAATGCGACGCGGCATTCCTCACCTTCCTAGACGACTACTTTGGTACCCATTTCTGCCTTCAGCTGGGTCAACCACCACGGGGTTTTTTTTTTACCAACCACGAGTACAACCCACACTGCTTCCAGCAGGAATCGATCACGGGTTGTCCAAACGTCGGTAGCCCAGTCAGGTAGTTTTTCTCAAACGAGGCTACCGAGGGCACCTAACAATTCTCTTAGACGTTCTTAGCTTTTCTAAAAATAAATACATAAATAAATACATACATACAAAAATAAATAAATAAATACATAAATAAATGCATAAATAAATACATACATACAAAAATAAATAAATAATAACATAAATACATAAATAAATGCATAAATAAATACATACATACAAAAATAAATACATAAATAAATGCATAAATAAATACATACATACAAAAATAAATAAATAAATACATAAATAAATACATACATACAAAAATAAATAAATAAATACATTAATAAATAAACAAATACATACATTAATAGATTTTAAAAAATACGTAAATAAATACATACATACATACATACAAGTATAAATACATAAATAAATACATTAATAAATACATAAATACATACATACATACATGTATAAATACATAAATAAATACATACATACATAAATACATACATACATACATACATACATACATACATACGTAAATAAATACATAAATAAATAAATACATAAATAAATACATAAATAAATAAATACATAAATAAATACATAAATATTTTTCCTCTTCTTCTTTCCTTCCTCATCTGCCTTTCAGCGTCGAGGGGACCAAAAAAAGATGGGTCGAGGGAATATTAGAATACATAAAAAAATATATAAATAAATACATAAATAAATACATAAATACTTAGATAAATACATAAATGAATAAATAAATACATAAATAAATAATTCCATAATCTTACAACAGTTTCAAGAGCTTCCAATCAGGGTATCTATTTGAAATATTTGATTAACGGAAACATCGAATGCGGATAGCGGCAGTAACCGTTAAAGGGTGTGTCTGAATGTTGTTCCTTGTTGCAGTTTCCTCATATTGCAAGTCCGGCTTGTTGCAGGAGCTACTGAGTTTAGTGTTCTGTGTACGCCGTGAGCTGTGTTTTATCCGGATTGTGTTTCGATATTCGATTGCTTACGATTAATGATGATATCGTATGATGAAGGACAGTTCGGCTGCGTTCACTTTCGGTGCTGATACGCCTTATGTATTTTTACGTGTGCTGTGTTTGCTACGATTTCGACTGCAGCTGCCTCTCTTTGTTTGGATACTCCATTAAATGTTATTCTCAAGACCTAAAAATAAATATCACAGTTGAAGGAATACATCTGGAGACAGTTCAGAGCTACAACTACCTTGAACATACTATAACCAATAATGGAAAATGTAAAATTGAAATGAACACAAGAATAGATATGGCAAAAAGTAATTTTAATGCCATGAAAAATATACTAACATCAAAACAAATAACAGCAGGGCTGAAACTAACAATAGCAAAATGTTGCATCTTCTCAATGTTCCTGTATGGTGCGGAAACATGGACATTATACAAGAAAACAGAACAGAAAATTGAAGACTTTGAAAAGTGGATTTATAGAAGAATAGGTAGAATTAGATGGAAAGAAAAGAAAACAAACGATGAAGTTTTAAAACAACTAAAAATGAAAAGAGAACTACTAAACACAATTAGAACAAGACAAATGAAATTTTGGGGAATGTTAAAAGACACAACAGCCAACTAAAAGTAATATCGGAAGGGAAAATACAAGGTAAAAGAGGCAGACCAAGACTAACATGGTCGAGTAACATCAAAAGATGGCAACATCAATCTATGACAACCTGCACCATCGAAGCAAGAAACAGTGGAATGGCGATCCATGGTAGCCAACCTTCGTTGCGGAGACGGCATTCGATGATGATGATGATGATTAGATGTTAATTCGCATGAATTTACTGGCATGGGCGTTTGAGCTATTATGGATTTTCATTCGTATGCAGTGTTACCAGGGCCTTCCATAAACATAACCATAATCGAGTGAGATTAAAAGAATGTTCGAATGTGAAAATGTTTGACAGGTTTGATTATTTCAGTCTCAAGAGCCTCGAAACGCCAAGTGGCGCATAGGAAATATGGTGTTAGTGACCCGTCACGCCAAGTGGCGCATTGGGAATATGGTGTTAGTGACTCGTCACGCCAAGTGGCGCATATGGAATATGGTGTTAGTGACCCGTCACGCCAAGTGGCGCATTGGGAATATGGTGTTAGTGACCCGTCACGCCAAATGGCGCATTGGGAATATGGTGTTAGTGACCCGTCACGCCAAGTGGCGCATAGGGAATATGGTGTTATTGACACGTCACGCCAAGTGGCGCATAGGCAATATGGTGTTAGTGACCCGTCACGCCAAGTGGCGCATAGGGAATATGGTGTTAGTGACACGTCACGCCAAGTGGCGCATAGGAAATATGGTGTTAGTGACCCGTCACGCCAAGTGGCGCATAGGGAATATGGTGTTAGTGACCCGTCACGCCAAGTGGCGCATAGGGAATATGGTGTTAGTGACCCGTCACGCCAAGTGGCGCATTGGGAATATGGTGTTAGTGACCCGTCACGCCAAGTGGCGCATTGGGAATATGGTGTTAGTGACCCGTCACGCCAAGTGGCGCATAGGGAATATGGTGTTAGTGACCCGTCACGCCAAGTGGCGCATAGGGAATATGGTGTTAGGGACACGTTACGCGAAGTGGCGCATAGGGAATATGGTGTTAGTGACCAGTCACGGTAAGTGGCGCATAGGGAATATGGTGTTAGTGACACATCACGCCAAGTGGCGCATAGGGAACATGGTGTTAGTGACCCGTCATGCCAAGTGGCGCATTAGGAATATGGTGTTAGTGACCCGTCACGCCAAGTGGCGCATTGGGAATATGGTGTTAGTGACACGTCACGCCAAGTGGCGCATTGGGAATATGGTGTTAGTGACCCGTCACGCCAAGTGGCGCATTGGGAATATGGTGTTAGTGACCCGTCACGCCAAGTGGCGCATAGGGAATATGGTGGTAGTGACCCGTCACGCCAAGTGGCGCATAGGGAAAATGGTGTTAGTGACCCGTCACGCCAAGTGGCGCATTGGGAATTTGGTGTTAGTGACCCGTCACGCCAAGTGGCGCATAGGGAATATGGTGTTAGTGACCCGTCACGCCAAGTGGCGCATTGGCAATATGGTGTTAGTGACCATAATTTTTACAGACCTTCAACCCATGATTTTGGGTTCAATGTGGTCGGTATTACGCCCGTGCTGCTTTACTTTCCCAGAAAAAATTCCGGTACCTATTTAAGGATGGGTAGTCGCGATAGCTCAGTGGTTAGTGAACTGGACTACAAAGGACAAGAGGTAGGATTCGATCCAAACCGACGGCTTCCGGGTTCACCCAGCCTTAAATGGGTACCGGACTTTTTTTCTGGGAAAGTAAAGCGGCACGGACGTAATACCGACCACACTACTCCAAAAATCATGTGCTGAAGGTCTGTAAAATTAATGGTCAGTAACACCATATTCCCTATACGCCACTTGGCGTGACGGGGGTGCTTTACTTTACTTTTTTTTTTACTTTAACTATTTAAGGCTGGTTGAACCTAACAGCTGACGATCATTTTTTTTCCCCAACCACGAGTAGAATTCACACTGCTCCCCTCCCCCGCCCCCTTCCACTCACCATAACATTGTATTATATCTATTAACATTCTATTATATTCTGTAACATTCTATTATTTTCTGTAACATTATATTATATTCTGTAACATTCTATTATATTTTGTAACATTATGTTATATCCAGTAACATTATATTATATCCTTTAACATTGAATTATATTCTTTAACATTCTATTATATTATGTAATACTATTATATTCTGCAATTCTTTTACATTCATTTACAGTATATTATATTCTGTAATTATTTTATATTCTATTGCATTCTCTTATATTCTGTTATATTTTCTTTTCTTTTATTTTTTCTTATACTTTATTATATTCTGTAATATTCTACTATATTATATTATATTATATTCCGTTATATTCTATTATTTTTTTTCTTTATGAATTGAAGTCAACGGTCACAACATAAATAATTTGCGATATGCGGATGACACAGTCTTAATAGCAGAGAACGAACTACAAGAAATGATAGACATAATAGTAAAAGAAAGCAACAAGAAAGGTCTCAGTCTGAATAGTAAGAAAACAGAAGTAATGGTTATATCGAAGAAACAATCATCATCATCATGCAGCATAAAAATAAACGAGACAAATCTGAAACAAGTGCAACGTTTCAAATACTTGGGCACAATAACAACATCAGATGGGAGATGCACCACGGAAATAAAAAGCAGAATAGCTCAGGCCAAAAATAGCATTTCAGAAAATGAAAAATATCTTATGCAACAAATCTATGTCAATAAAAATGAGAAAGAGAGTTCATCGGTGCTATATAGAACCAATTCTGACCTATGGAAGCGAATCATGGACAATAGACAAACAAATGAAAAGACGATTAGAGGCCACAGAGATGGGATTTCTCAGAAGAATGTTGGAAGTTCCCTGGGCAGCTAAAAAGACCAATGAGGAAATTCTCAAAGAGACCAACACAAAAAGAGAGCTCCTAAAAAACATCAGAAAGAAGCAATCAACATTTTTTGGGCACATCATGAGAAGAGGAAAGTTGGAATACTTGGTTATAACTGGCAAAATAAAAGGAAAGAGAGATCGCAGAAACAGCCAACAACAAAATTGATACGATGTACTGTAGATAGATGATTGTGGACGTACATGATCGCCTACGCCAACCGGTATGGCACATGATGAGTGTGATATATGGATGTGCCATATAAACATCAGATTAATTCAACATAATCCCCATCGCTTGTACAGCTTTACGCCAGCGCGCAACAAGTGAATGTGTTCCTAGCCTGTAGCAGTCTTTGTCTAGATCTTGTAGCCATTTTTTCACTGCATGAATCACTCCTCCATCTTCAAACCTGGTACCACGGAGGGCAACTTCAAGTGGACCAAAGAGATGGAAATTAGAGGGTGCCAAATTAGGGTTGTATGGTGGAGTACAGTCCAACCCAATCTGGAGATTGCTTCCCGTGTTGCCAGACTTGTGTGAGGGCGCGCATTGTCGTGAAGGAGAAGCAGATCTGATGGATTCTTGTGTGAGGGCGCGCATTGTCGTGAAGGAGAAGCAGGTCTGGTGGATTCTTGTGTGAGGGCGCGCATTGTCGTGAAGGAGAAGCAGGTCTGATGGATTCTTGTGCGGCCGAACTTTGCAAAAATGTTGATTGAGTTTGTTCATTGTCTTAATGTAAGTTTGTGGATTGATTGTCTCTCCTCTTGACATAACATCCACAAGAAACACACCTTCAATGTCTTAATGTAAGCTTGTGAATTGATTGTCTCTCCTCTTGACTAACATCCACAAGAATCACACCTTCAATGTCTTAATGTAAGCTTGTGAATTGATTGTCTCTCCTCTTGACATAACATCCACAAGAATCACACCTTCAATGTCTCAATGTAAGCTTGTGAGTTGATTGTCTCTTCTCTTGACAAAACATCCACAAGAATCACACCTTCAATGCCCCCAAAGACAGTGACCATGACCTTTCCAGCTGAAGTAGATGTCTTGAATGTCTTTCTTCGTGGTCAGCGCGAATGATGCCACTCCATTGATTGTCTTTTTGTCTCGGGTTCAAAATGATGTACCCAGGTTTCGTTACCAGTAATAATCTTAGACAAAAAGTTCTCTTCATCAACAATGAAACGCTCCAACAGCTCTGAAGAAATTGCTTTTCTTTGTAATCTGTGCTCATTTGTGAGATTTCGTGGAACCCATCTTGCACAGAGAACCCAAGAGTTTTTATAAATGCATTTGAACTACCAAAACTGACTGACAACTTTATGCTAACTGACAACTTGAAGACCAATTGTTGAGTAGTGATGCGCCTATCAGCAAGAATATTGCTCTCAGCGCATTTCAGCATCTCTGCATTGGTGGCTGTGGCAGGCCGTCCACAGCGCGACAGATCGACAACGTTCGTAATCTTCCGATATTTTTATTCTCTGAATCCAGCGACCTACTGTGTTCCTGTCCACTACAAAACTTCCGTACACATAACGGTTGTGAATGTTCACAACAGTTCCCTTCTCTAACACGAGTAATTCTATCACAATTCACTGTTTATAACACAAGTTGTTAACATGCTACATTTCAACGGTTTAGTGCAGTCGTGTTATTCAGCTGATTTGTAGTGCAATTTGGTACACACAATCGACACATACCATAGTTAAAGTGTGCAAAATTGCAAGTTTCCATGTTTATTAATAGTTAAGAAAACCGATGTGGTGCATTACCTTTGAACGCCCCTCGTATATACAAGACCTCCCTTCAGACTTCGGAACAGGAGCGAGGAAGATTACCACAAGAGAACCATCTGGTCAGCTACGATGAAGCCAAATCTATCATCAAAGGGCAGTACCATGACAAATGGAAACAAGAACATCCAAAGTATAACGAGAGGGACGGATACCTGGAAACTATCAAGGAGGGATCAAGTCATTATACTTCGCCTGCACACTGGCCAAAACAGAATAAAAAACATGTCCACCAATCTCAAAATAGGAACTGCCAGCCAGTTGCCGCTGTACTCTGGTTAACACAACAAAACATGTTCTACAGGATTGCCCCCAGTACGTAAACCTGTGGAGGACAATGTGGCTCACACCCATCTCCCTGGAAGAGAAACTCTATGGAGCACCCGAATCACTGAAACACACAGTTGCCTTTAAAAGAGAGTTTGGAGTCCACGTCTGAATGACGTCATGATCGCAGAAAAAGATAGATTTTTTTGTTTTTTGAGCGAAATGAACAGTGGATATCAAAATGGAAGGAATAGACCCGGAGACAGTTCAGAACTACAACTATCTTGGACATACTATAACCAGTGGTGGAAAATGTACAACTGAAATGAACAAAAGATTAGGAATGGCAAAAAGTCATTTTAATGTCATGAAGAATATATTAACATCAAAACAGATAACACCAGGGCTAAAACTAAGAATAGCAAAATGTTACATCTTCTCAATATTCCTATATGGTGCAAAAACATGGACATTAAACAAGAAAACAGAACTGAGAATTGAAGCCTTTGAAATGTGGATATATAGAAGAATAGGTAGAGTTGGATGGAAGGAAAAGAAAACAAACGATGAAGTCTTAAAACAACTAAAAATTAAAAGAGAACTACTAAACACAATTCAAACAAGACAAATGAGATTTTTGGGCCATGTTAAAAGACACGATAAAAAAAAAAAAAGTAAAGTACCCCCGTCACGCCAAGTGGCGTATAAGGAAATATGGTGTTAGTGACCCTATATTTTACAGACCTTCAGCACGTGATTTTTGTGGTAATGTGGTCGGTATTACGCCCGTGCTGCTTTACTTTCCCAGAAGAAAATCCAAATCCGGTACCATTTAAGGCTGGGTGAACCGGAAGCCGTCGGTTGGGATCGAACCCTACCCTTGTCCGTTGTAGTCCAGTTCACTAACCACTGAGCTATCGCGGCTCCCATAAAAGACACAACAGCCTACTGAAAATAATCCGGGGGGGGGGGGATAATACAAGGTAAAAGAGGCAGAGGCAGGCCAAGACTAACATGGACGAGTAACATCAAAAGATGGACAAATCAGCCTATGACAACCTGCACCATCAAAGCAAGAGACAGAGCAGAATGGCGCTCCGTAGTAGCCAACCTTCGTTGCGGAGATGACACTCTATAATGATGATGATGGTGATGATGATGATGATGATGATGATGATGATGATGATGACATGAACGGAGAGATTGGAACATAACTGGGGTTCTGCAGGCAAACTGAGGAGGGAACAAGTTATCGATCACTTCCGGTGACCTTCTGCTTAATAAATGAATGGGCGTAGCGTACACTCCGACAAGGTGACAGCTTTACAGCAACAAAATAAATACAACCCAACACTGATGTTTCGGCCTACGTGTTGTGTGTGTCAACGTAAGACTGAAGTACAGACGTTTCGACCGAAAGGTTGGGGGTTCAGCAATAGAGCTGACAGGTGTCAGCGAATCATAGCTGATGGTTTGCCCCCAGGGTCAGTGAACCAGAAATATCCAAATCATATGTCACCTCTTCGAGGCGCCCTTAGAAATAGACTTCGCTCTCCCTCCCCTATCGCTCTCTTAACTCTATCCCCATCTTCATCCTCCCCCCTCTCTCCCCCTTCCTCTACATCCTTCTATCCCCCTCTCCCTCCCTCCTCTCTCTCTCTCTCTCTCTCCTCTCCTCCTTCCATCCCTCTCTCTTATCTGTTCGTTTGAAATGTATTTTTTCGAGCTTATGATCACACGAGGACATTTGATACAAATATTCAGTTCCAAACGTTATTCAAAATAAACGATGAAGTTTTAAAACAACTAAAAATGAAAAGAGAACTACTAAATACAATTTAAAAAAGACGAAATTTTTAGAGCATGTTAAAAGACACAACAACCTAATAAAAGTAATATTGGAAGGGAAAATACAGGATAAAAAAGGCAGAGGCAGACCAAGACTAACATGGACGAGTAATATCAAAAGATGGACAAGACAACCTATGACTTTCTGCACCCTCAAAGCAAGAAACAGAGCAGAATGGCGCTCCATGGTAGGGAATCTGCGTTGCAGAGACGGCACTCGATGATGATGAAAGTAAAGAGCCTTCGTCACGCCAAATGGCGTATAGAAAATATGGTCTTAGTGGCGATAAATTTTACAGACCTTCAGCACATGTTTTTTGTGGTAATGTGGTCGGTATTACGCCCGTGCCTTACGAAAGTTTTACTATCCCAGAACAAAAATACGGTATCCATTTAAGGCTAGGTGAACCCGGGAGCCGCCGGTTGGGATCGAACCCTACCCCTTGTCCTTTGTAGTCCAGTTCACTAACCACTGAGCTATCGTGGCTCCCTTTTAGCGAAAGTAGCAGAGACAAAAGAAGTCCATAGTGAACAATGTAGGGGATTATAGTATTAAGAAACCTAATGTATACAGACGAAAGAGGCAAAGCTGGAATAGATGATATAGAAGGCAGTGAGATTGATATGTGAGCTTTGTCAATTAGACAAGACTGAAGTACAAACGTTTAGACTGCAGGTGGAGGTACAGCAACAGAGCTGAAAGGTGTCAGCGAACCATAGCTGATGGATTGTGTCAAGATCCGTGAACTAGAACTATCCAGATCCTGAATCACTTCTTCACTGTGCCCTTAGAAACGTCCGTCTGTCCTTCCCTTTGTCCCTCCCTCATCTTAATATCACAATATAAGAATACATCAGCTATAGTTCGCTGACAACTTTCAGCTCCCTCCCTCCCTCCTTCCGTCCGTCCTTCCGTTCATCCGTCCTTCCGTTCATCCATCCTTCCTTCCTTCCTTCCTTCCTTCCTTCCTTCCTTCCTTCCTTCAGTACGTTCACGGGCGTAATGCTGACCACAAACGCCATATTCCCTGTACGCCGCCACTTGGCGTGACGGGGGTGCTTTACCTTTTTTATCAGTACGTCCATCCTCCCTCCTTCCTTCCCTCCCTCCTTTCCTCACTCTCCCACTACTCTCCCTACCACTCTTCCTACACCAGCCCTCCCTCGATCCCTTCCTTTTTCTGTCGAACAATCATGATTATTATATACAGTTTTGTAGTTTATTTTCGTCTTTCGGCCCCAACACATCCGACTTCAGCACGGCATTTTTGAGTACCAGTTTGCCTTTCCTCTTCGATCCCTACACGCTTGGCCAGACTAGACACGCTAGTCTGATTCTAGTGGCACTGCTATGAGGTGGAGTCGGGTCTGGATGGTTGTGGTTCACGGATACGTCTTAATAATAATCTTACGATCTTAATGCTATAATCCCCTTGGCTTATAGCCAATCAGCTGTGAGTCGCTGACAGCATCCAGTTATGTTGCTGTCAGGTGCTGAGCACGCAGAAACAGACTAACCAGTCCAGAGACAAATAATAATAACAACACGATGTCCTAACATCATCAAGCGTTATACATTTAAATACTATGACGATCACCATTTTCAGGACGACGTAAACTTCCGGGCAATATGGTGGATAGGCGGCAGGAACCATTGAAGGCTATGTCTGAAAAGTGTTCCTTGTTGCAGTTTCCTCATATTCCATGTCCGGCTTGTTGCAGGAGCTACTGAGTTAAGTGATTTGTGCACACCGAGAGCTGTGTGTTTCATCCGTTTTGATTATGTTCCGATATTCCAATTGTTTACGATGAATGCTAATATCGTATGACAGGGAACAGTTGGCCGTGTTCACTTTCTGTGCGGTTTAGCCTTATGTCTTTTGGCGTGTGCTGAGACTGCTATGATGGGGACTACAGCTACCTTTCTTTGTTTGAAAGATGAGTTATTAATTCGGATGATTCCACTAGCACGGGCGGTTGAGCAATTATGGATTTTAATTCGTTTGCAGTGATACTAGGGCCTTCCATAACCAAATAACAACAACAGAATATTTTCATAGAGGGAACCTTCCGAGGCGATAGATCAACAAATAATTTCAGGGGAAGATGTACTTTTATGGCAGTCGGAAAAAAACTCACAAATAATCAACTTCTTTCTTCTTTTTCTTATCTCTCTTTTTTTTGGGGGGGGGGGGGACTCGGTAACCTAGTTGGGAAAACCACCCGACTGGACTACCGACGTTCGGACAACCAGTGTTCGATTCAACCACCCGACTGGACTATCGACGTTCGGACAACCCGTGTTCGATTCAACCACCCGACTGGACTACCGACGTTCGGACAACCCGTGTTCGATTCAACCACCCGACTGGACTACCGACGTTCGGACAACCCGTGTTCGATTCCCGCTGGGAGCAGTGTGAGTTGTACTCGTGGTTGGGAAAAAAAAAAATACCCCCACGGTCGACCCAGCCGTTGGCAGAAATGGGTACCAGGGTATTACCCGGGGAAGGTGAGGAATGTCGCCTCGCATCTGAGTTTCGATGCTTGAAGCGACACTATACAGAAATCTCCGAACATTTCTGGATAGGCGGCCGAGCACATATGGGTGGAAACTCGCGTACTAAGTCGCCGGTTCAAGTCTCATACTTTATCTTTATCTCTCTTCTTTTCTCACTGGTTCCTAAAAGGTATCGTGGTTTATATCATTTGTCGTTCTTGCGCAGGTCGAACTGTCTAAATTAGTGATTTTCCTTTGTTGTTACATGTCTCTATTACTGCATCTACCCATCTTCTTCTGGGTCTTCCTCTTTGTATTTTTCCATGCATTCTCGAGAACAACGCCCTTGATGGTGATTGGTAAGGATTCATTCTGACCAGGTGGCCAAACCATTTAAGTTGTTGTTCTATATTTTCTTGGCAGGGTTTTATTCCAACCATTTTTCTTATGGTTTTATTCATATAATCAACAACAGGAAAAAAGCAAAGACAAAGAACAATAGAGCTAGTACCCCCCCGGCGCAGCGTCTTCTCACGAGAAACGAACCGCTACAATACAACGGGATTGACCACGCACCGGGCAATCTATTGTAATTAAAAAAGTAAAGAGCTCCCGTCACGCCAAGTGGCGTATAGGGAGTATGGTGTTAGTGACCATAAATTTTACAGACCTTCAGCACATGATTTTTGGGGCAGTGTGGTTGGTATTACGCCCGTGCCGCTTTACTTTCCCAGAAAAAATCCGATACCCATTTAAGGTTGGGTGAATCCGGAAGCCGTCGGTTGGAATCGAACCCTACCTCTTGTCCTTTGTAGTCCAGTTCACTAACCACTGAGCTAATTCGGTTACCCCATCTATTGTACTTTTGGTGTGTTTTTTTTCTGTTCAATATTTTTTTTTTCGAGTGCTGTAAACATACCTCTTCCGGTAAAGTGATTCAAGGTCACCAGTACCAGTCTAGAGTGACGGCCCTTTTGTCTTTGTTGCAACAATGACCTGCAACATGGAAGTATCGGGCTGCACCAGTCCCGCATGCCATATTTTGCAGACCCCTGTGCGAGAGGATAACAGAAAAATGTTCTGTCAACACGAATTTGAGAAGACTCCAGACCTGAGTTGAAGAAACACGGAGAGACATCCATGCTTATTTTCTCGCGCGGTCGAATAGCGAACACTCGAGTTTATGTGGCAGATCAAAGCGTAATTTTAATAATTTGGCTGCGGTAAATGCAGCAGATCTACGCGAGGGAATCGCGCAATTTGATTTCAATAGAATTCTTGTTGATCTCAATCTAAGTCGACTTTCAATAGCGAGGTACCGGAATGTGCAATGGTCCTGACAACACAGGTGTGCGCTGTGCAGTAAACAGGCAGGGGATATGGGTGGGAAGACATCGTAGATTAGGTAAGTAAGAAGGCGTGCCGACTAGCGGACTGAGAGCTATACGAGGATATAGACCACATCTGCTTACTGTAATATCAAAGCTGTATTTTTGCTATCACGCCAGAAATTTTATTGCGCCTTGAGAGTGAAGGCTTTTTTTTTGTTTTCCGTTTACTAAAATAAGTTCAACTTCTTCTTCTTTCCTTCTTCATTTCACTTTCAGCGTTGAAGGGAGATATAATTTGCGGTCTTTTGCTCTTCTGTTCACCATTTCTGCTATTATGTTTTCTAGTACTTCCAATATTCTGTCAATCCATCTTTTTCGTGGTCGTCCCTTGGGTCTGGTGTTCTCGCAACGTTTATTGAAGGCTCGTAGTGTTTTGATCTTTCTGCCTTGTCACGTGGCCAAACCATTTTATCTGTTAGTTCTTTATATATTCTGTCTTCTTCTTCTACCTTTTTAGCTCCCAGTGGAGCATAGGTCTTCAACAAACACTTTCCAAGTCGTTCTGTTTTTTACCATTCTTTTAAGATCATTCCATGTCTTCCCAATCACCTTCATCTCTGCTTCTATCTGTCTTCTCCAAGAATTCCTTGGTCTTCCTCTTTGTATTTTCCCCTTGGGATTCCAAAAAAGGGCCTGTTGTGTAATACTCTCAGTTGGCTGTAGAAGTGTGTTCCATCCAGCGCCATCGTCTTCGCTGTATCTCTTTATCCACTGGTGTTTGACTGGTACATTTCCATAATTCTCTGTTAGTGATTTTGTCCTGCCATTTCCATCCTTTTATTCTGCGTAAGCATCCATTAATAAAAGTCTATCTTCGTGATTGTCAATTTTGTTGTTCTCCATGTTTCACAGCCATATAATAGGACCGCCTTAACATTTGAGTTGAAAATTTGTATTCTTGTATTTAACCTAATTTCTCTGGATTTCCATATGTTTCCCAGTGTAATGAAAGCTCCTCTTGCTTTTTAATATCCTTATTTTGGTATCAATTTTCTGTTCCTCCCTCTTTATCTATATTACTGCCTAGATATATGTAAGATTGTACATCTAATAGAGGTATTTCTCCTAGTTTTATTTGGTTATTGCTAACTGTATTTATACTCATAATGTTGGTCTTATCTTTATTAATCTTCAGTCATATATTCTGTAGCGGGGTGTTATCCCTTGCTTTTTTTTTCTCAGTTTTCCATTTCTGATCTTGTCTCTCTGGCTGTTTATAGTTATTCGTCTAACGCTCTTCATCTCAGCATACGTCATTTTTGCTTGTTATTCTTGCAAGTTCAACGCAAGTTGAATTCACCATAAATTCACCATAAATTCACGATAAATTCACAATAAATGTTACATCTTGGTTGAATTTAAAAAAAAATAATAACCTCTGACCCATACATCTCGTGACCATACATTAGTCATACTGCCTTTATTCTCCAGCCAAAGATAAAACTCCACAATCATGTCAGACTTCCAACAACAGCCACACCCTTTCTTGTGTTATAATCGCTAAGTAAAAAAAAAAAAAAAAAAAACTAAAGTACCCCCGTCACGCCAAGTGGCGTATAGGGAAATATGGTGTTAGTGACCCTATATTGTACAGACCTTCAGCAAATGATTTTTGGGGTAATGTGGTCGGTATTACGCCCGTGCTGCTTTACATTCCCAGAAAAAAACCCGGTACCCATTTAAGGCTGGGTGAACCCGGAACCGTCGGTTGGGATCGAACCCTACCGCTTGTCCTTTGTAGTCCATTTCACTAACCCCTGAGCTATCACGGCTCCCTATTATCGATAAGGTCAAGGGAAGGTACGAGACTTGAATCGGCGTCATACCAAAATTTGACATCAAACACCGTATTAATGAAAGTAGTACACATACCAAAATTTGACATCAAACACCAAATTAATGAAAGTAGTACACATACCAAAATTTGACATCAAACACCGTATTAATGAAAGTAGTACAAATACCAAAATTTGACATCAAACACCGTATTAATGAAAGTAGTACCCATACCAAAATTTGACATCAAACACCGTATTAATGAAAGTAGTACCCATACCAAAATTTGACATCAAACACCGTATTAATGAAAGTAGTACCCATACTCAATTTTGACATCAAACACCATCTTAATGAAAGTAGTACCCATACTCAATTTTGATATCAAACACCATCTTAATGAAAGTAGTACCCATACTCAATTTTGATATCAAACACCATCTTAATGAAAGTAGTACCCATACCAAAATATGATATCAAACACCATCTTAATGAAAGTAGTACCCATACTAAAATTTGATATCAAACACCATCTTAATGAAAGTAGTACCCATACCATAATTTGATATCAAACACCATCTTAATGAAAGTAGTACACATACCAAAATTTGACATCAAACACCGTATTAATGAAAGTAGTACCCATACCAAAATTTGACATCAAACACCGTATTAATGAAAGTAGTACACATACCAAAATTTGACATCAAACACCGTATTAATGAAAGTAGTACACATACCAAAATTTGACATCAAACACCGTATTAATGAAAGTAGTACCCATACTATAATTTGACATCAAACACCGTATTAATGAAAGTAGTACACATACTAAACTTTTATATCAAACACATCTTCATGAAAGTAACACACTGATTCATTTTCAGTCCTAACTTTGCTGTAGTCTGCGTGGTTCACGGCTGTCTCAGTTGTCCCATTCAATAAGTTTATTTACAAATCCCAACTCTGCCATATTTGCCGTGTTTCCTTAGATACAAAGAAACTATTTCTTTTTCACAATTGATTTGTGTTAATAATTTTATAACCGGTTGAAACTTAACCAAAGTTGTCAATGGATGAGACTTTTAACCAAAGTTGTCATTTGTTGAGACTTTTAACCAAAGTTGTCACTGGTTGATAATTTTAACCAAAGTTGTCACTGGTTGATAATTTTAACCAAAGTTATCATTGGTTGAAACACTTAACTAGAGTTGTCATTGGTTGAGAATTTTAACTAAAGTTGTCATTGGTTGAGACACTTAACTAAAGTTGTCATTGGTTGAGAAAAATTTAATCAAAGTTGTGATTGGTTGAGACTTTTAACCAAAGTTGTCATTGGTTGAGACACTTAACTAAAGTTGTCATTGGTTGAGACACTTAACTAAAGTTGTGATTGGTTGAGAAACATTTAATAAAAGTTGTGATTGGTTAAGACTTTTTACCAAAGTTGTCATTGGTTGAAACACTTTTAACTAAAGTTGTCATTGGTTGAAACACTTTTAACTAAAGTTGTCATTGGTTGAAACACTTTTAACTAAAGTTGTCATTGGTTGAAACACTTTTAACTAAAGTTGTCATTGGTTGAGACTTTTAACCAAAGTTGTCATTGGTTGAGACACTTATAATTATAAATAAAGTTGTCATTGGTTGAAACACTTTTAACTAAAGTTGTCATTGGTTGAAACACTTTTAAATAAAGCTGTCATTGGTTGAAACACTTTTAACTAAAGCTGTCATTGGTTGAAACACTTTTAACTAAAGTTGTCATTGGTTGAAACACTTTTAACTAAAGCTGTCATTGGTTGAGACTTTTAACCAAAGTTGTCATTGGTTGAAACACTTTTAACTAAAGCTGTCATTGGTTGAAACACTTTTAACTAAAGTTGTCATTGGTTGAAACACTTTTAACTAAAGTTGTCATTGGTTGAGACTTTTAACCAAAGTTGTCATTGGTTGAGACACTTATAAATAAAGTGGTCATTCTTTGAGACATTTATCCAAAGTTGTCATTGGTTGAGACACTTTTAACTAAAGTTGTCATTGGATGAAATACTTTTAACTAAAGCTGTGATTGGTTGAGGCACTTTTAACTAAAGCTGTCATTGGTTGAGACACTTAACTAAAGTTGTCATTGGTTGAAATACTTTTAACTAAAGTTGTCATTGGTTGAGACACTTAACTAACTAAAGCTGTCATTGGTTGAGACACTTAACTAAAGTTGTGAATGGTTGAAATACTTTTAACCAAAGTTGTTATTGGTTGAGACTTTTAACCAAAGTTGTTATTGGTTGAGACTTTTAACTAAAGTTGTGATTGGTTGAGACTTTTAACCAAAGTTGTTATTGGTTGAGCTCTTAACAATGATATCTTTGGCTCAGAGTTTTATCAAATTTATCATTGGTTGAGATGTATATCAAATGTATCATTGGTTGAGATGTATATTAAATTTATCATTGGTTGAGATTTTTACAAAAGTTGTCTTTGGTTCTGGCTGTCACGAATTATGCCATTGGTTCAGAATGTTACGAATTATGTCATTGATTCAGAAAGTTACGAATTTTGCCATTGGTTCAGAAAGTTACGAATTTTGCCATTGGTTCAGAGTGTTACGAATTATACCATCGGTTCAGAATGTTACGAATTATACCATCGGTTCAGAATGTTACGAAAGGTATTTTCGTTGAGACTTTAGTAAAAATTTCATTGGCTGAGATAACAAATGTTGCCATTGGCTGAGAAAACACACGTTGCCATTGGCTGAGATAACACACGTTGCCATTGGCTGAGATAACACACGTTGCCATTGGCTGAGATAACACACGTTGCCATTGGCTGAGATAACACACGTTGCCATTGGCTGAGATAACACACGTTGCCATTGGCTGAGATAACACACGTTGCCATTGGCTGAGATAACACACGTTGCCATTGGCTGAGATAACACACGTTGCCATTGGCTGAGATAACACACGTTGCCATTGGCTGAGATAACACACGTTGCCATTGGCTGAGATAACACACGTTGCCATTGGCTGAGATAACACACGTTGCCATTGGCTGAGATAACACACGTTGCCATTGGCTGAGATAACACACGTTGCCATTGGCTGAGACAACACACGTTGCCATTGGCTGAGATAACACACGTTGCCATTGGCTGAGATAACACACGTTGCCATTGGCTGAGATAACACACGTTGCCATTGGCTGAGATAATACACGTTGCCATTGGCTGAGATAACAAATGTTGCCATTGGCTGAGATAACACACGTTGCCATTGGCTGAGATAACAAATGTTGTCATTGGCTGAGATAACAAATGTTGTCATTGGCTGAGATAACAAATGTTGTCATTGGCTGAGATAACAAATGTTGTCATTGGCTGAGATAATAAATTTTGTCATTGAATGAGACTGTCACAAAGGTTTACATTGAATGAGACTATCACAAAGGTTTACATTGAATGAGACTGTCACAAAGGTCTACATTGAATGAGATTGTCACAAAGTTTACATTGAATGAGATTGTCACAAAAGTTTACATTGAATGAGATTGTCACAAAGGTTTACATTGAATGAGACTGTCACAAAAGTTTACATTGAATGAGACTGTCACAAAGGTTTACATTGAATGAGACTGTCACAAAGGTTTACATTGAATGAGACTGTCACAAAGGTTTACATTGAATGAGACTGTCACAAAGGTTTACATTGAATGAGACTGTCACAAAGGTTTACATTGAATGAGACTGTCACAAAGGTTTACATTGAATGAGACTGTCACAAAGGTTTACATTGAATGAGACTGTCACAAAGGTTTACATTGAATGAGATTGTCACAAAGGTTTACATTGGACGAGATTGTCACAAAAGTTTACATTGAATGAGATTGTCACAAAGGTTTACATTGAATGAGACTGTCACAAAGGTTTACATTGAATTAGATTGTCACAAAGGTTTACATTGAATGAGATTGTCACAAAGGTTTACATTGAATGAGATTGTCACAAAAGTTTACATTGAATGAGATTGTAACAAAGGTTTACATTGAATGAGACTGTCACAAAGGTTTACATTGAATGAGATTGTCACAAAAGTTTACATTGAATGAGATTGTCACAAAAGTTTACATTGAAGGAGATTGTAACAAAGGTTTACATTGAATGAGACTGTCACAAAGGATGCCTCATCTTCATCTCGTTACAACGTTATTGTTTACAGACCATGCAGTGAATGTTATCATTATTTGGGCATGTCACAAAAGTCATCGATTCTTCTTCTCCTCCTTCTTCTATCCTTCCTCCATTGCCGTTGGCGTCGAGGGGAGATACAATCTGCGATTCTTTATTCTTCTGTTGGCCTCTTCTGATGTTATTCCTCCTAGTGACTCTAGTATTCCCCTTATCCATCTCTTTCTCGGTCTTCCTCTTAATCTGGCGTTTTCGTAGCGTCTGTTGATGGCTCTGAGTCATTGTTAGTTTTTTTTTGTCTTGTTATGTGGCTGAACCAATTTATCTGTTGTTTCTTTACTCGATGGCTGGTTCAAGTTCTGGTTTCTTCCTCAGGTCAGTGTTTCTTACTCTGTCCCTTAAGGTGTTTCCTGTCATTCTTCTGGCGCATTTCATTTCGGTGGTCGGTATCATCTCCATTGTTTTGGCTCGGAGTACTTTTAATGTCATTGATTAGGTCACAACATTTGTCGCGACTAAATCTTGTCATGACTTTGTCATTTCTTGACCGTGCATTAAAAATTGTCATTGGTTGATTTCGCAGCGACGTCACATGTCAGGTTTAAAGTTGAACAGATATTAAGACATAACTTTAGGGGCGGAGTTTATATAAAAGCACAAATTGGTTCGATTGGCTACTTAACCTGTCAATAACGTAACTACAAACGCTATGATTGGTCGAAATTCCCAACGGATTCTTCCTGAACAATAAATCTTCATACAAACATTTATGTCAAAGCTCTCATCGGCGTATCCTTTCACTGAAATAATTCAGAGGCGGATCATATCCCTTCTCTGCTCATTTACAAACCAGCTAACCCAAATATGACAGCTGCTGGAGCAGAATTCGTCATGAAAAGACACACAACTCAGACAACTGTTTTGTATTCGTCCGCTGTCACAGTAAATTCTAATTTTCTTTCACGCATCGACAAACTTCAACCATTGATGGAATTTATCGCATTTTTATATTTTGTGTCCACAAATACATAATGGCTGTCTAGATTGCAGAACGGTTCTTTCGCTTCATGTTCTTTGTTCGTTTTAAAAAGTGGTGGTTTCTCTTACTTTTATTGTCTTTTCCATTTTGAGTCTGAAATTGTGCCCCTCCCCCCTACTTTGCAAAGCTCCATGCAAGCTACTGTTTGTTGTACATCTGGGGGCGTGGCTTTTATGTTTGTGACGTGTACAGCGCGTGAGTGTGTGCAGCGCGTGAGTTCATAGATATCTTGAAACTGGAACGTGGGTGAGCGAACTACAGCTGATCAAGATATCGTGAAACTGGAACGTGGGTGAGCGAACTACAGCTGATCAAGATATCGTGAAACTGGAACGTGGGTGAGCGAACTACAGCTGATCAAGATATCGTGAAACTGGAACGTGGGTGAGCGAACTACAGCTGATCAAGAAGAGACTTAAAATTCACCTCACGAACAACATGGACACAATAGACAGCCCGGAGTAGGTCCAATGAATTACCCAACCACATATTTAATAACAATTAACAAATGCAACATGCATTAACACATCTAGGGACGTAAACATACATATTAATATTTACGTTGTGCACATACATAATTGTTGTCGCGTCACCACATGCAAAGGTCAGACTTCAAATGAATGAATGACCAACAAGATTTCTTGACAACATAACAAAGTTTATTTATATCTTCTTGTACTTGTTCAGACTGCTGGACTGACCCAGGAGAGCCTAACGGCTACCTCTGACTACACCTACTGATGGACTCTACTCTACTAAACGTTGTGTGATCTTCTGCTCAGATTATGATATTCTCCTTTGACCGTTAAGGCTCTCCCAGGCTTATATATCCCCTTATTTTCTATCCCATGGTTCCTCCTTCAACCAATCCAATTCTGCCACTCTAACTTTTCTTTTAACACCCTTCTAGAAATGCAGACCGCACCATCTTGAACTTACGCACCCATGTTATATTTCCCGTTTGCACACCTTCTACTATATTCTGGTCACTACTACTTTACTATTACATAATAATATTCACAACGAACACATACATAATAGCATTCACAACGTACACGTACATAAAAACATTTGTTGCAGGAGCTACTGAGTTAAGTGCTCCGTACACACCGTGGAATGTGTGTTTCATCCGTTTTGATCGTGTTTCGATATTCCGATTGTTTACGATGAATGATGACATCATATGACAAGGAATAGTTGGCTGTGTTCACTTTCTGTGCGGTTTCGCCTTATGTCTTGGCGTGTGCTGAGACTGCAATGATGGGGACTACAGCTGCCTTTCTTTGTTTGGGAGATGAGATAGTAAATCGGATGATTTCACTGGCACGGGCTGTTGAGTAATTATGGATTTTAATTCGTTTGCAGTGATACCAGGGCCTTCCATAACAGGAAAATAACTCCGACTTCCGACATACTCATATTTCTTTTTCCGTTGATGAGTAATTGACGTTTCAAGTTGGGCCTCACTGCTGAGACAAGAGGTGTACCACAAAATCCCAACTGGTGAAGCCAGGATTTGAACTCACAGCCTCTCTGTCTCGAGGCTGGCGTCTTGCCTCGGGACCAACCAGTCCACTGAACGAGTACAAAAGGAAGTGACGAAGAAGAAAAAGGAAGTGACGAAGAAGAAAAAAGAAAAGAGGAATTATGTATAATAATTTTTAAAAAACCACACAACCAACCAGCATCAGTTGCTCCCAGAAACAAAAAATACAAGTTGTACAAGCATCATCATCATCGAGTTCCATCTACGTATCGAAGGTTGGCTACCATGGAGCGTCATTCTGCTCTGTCTCTTGCTTTGGTGGTGCAGGTTGTCACAACCTGATTTGTCCATCTTTTGATGTTACTCGTCAATATTAATCTTGGTCTGCCTCTGCCTCTTTCGCCTTGTATTTCCCCTTCAGAGATTACTTTTAGTGGGCTGTTGTGTCTTTTAAACATGTCCCAAAAATCTCATTTGTCTTGTTTGAATTGTGTTTAGTAGTTCTCTGTTCATTCTTAGTTGTTTTAAACATCGTTTGTTTTCTTTTCTTTCCATCCAATTCTACTTCTTCTATATATCCACATTTCAAAGGCTTCAATATTCTGTTCTGTTTTCTTATCTAATGTCCATGTTTCTGCACCATATAGGAAGGTTGAGAAGATATAACATTTTGCTGGTCTTAGTTTGAGCTCCGCTGTTCACAGATTCTACAATGTGTGTACTAGCAATGACATTAACAAAGATTGAATAACATTGATCATGCCATACCTGCACGCTAGACTCAAGAACAACAAGAGTAATAGCCTCTACAGAGATGAAATGTGTTAGACGAATGACAGGAAACAGCCTTAGAGATATGATCTGAAATGAAGAACTGAGAAATAAAGTTTGGAATAACCCTGGCCATATTATGTATAAAGAAGCAACAGATAAAGTGGTTTGACAACGTGATAAGAGGAAAAAACCAAAACACAACACAACAAGCCTTCAATAAACGGTGTAAGAACACAAGTCTCAATAGTGCAGCACGAGAAAACATGATTGAGGGAATATTAGAAGGACTAGGAAACAGAACAGCAGCAGAGGCGAACAGAAGAGTCAAAGACAGCAGGTTATATTTCCCTTGATGCCGGAATCACATGAGGAAGGAGGCAGGTAAGGAGGGAGGAAGGAAGGAAGGGAGGGAGGAAGGGAGGGAGGGAGGAGGCAGGTAAGAAGGAAGGAAGGAAGGCAGGGGAGGCAGGCAGGGGAGGAAGGCAGGGGAGGCAGGCAAGGGAGGGGAGGCAGGTAGGGGAGGCAGGGAGGGGAGGCAGGCAGGGGAGGCAGGCAGGGGAGGCAGGCAGGGAGGGGAGGAGGGAGGGAGAGAGAGAGAGGTAGGGAGAGAGAGGGAGGGAGGGAGGGAGAGAGAGAGAGGGAGGGAGGGAGGGAGAGGGAGGGAGAGAGAGGGAGGGAGGGAGAGAGGGAGGGAGGCAGGCAGGCAGGCAGGAGGGAGGAATGGAGGGAGGAATGGAGGAAAGGAGGCAGGCAGGCAAGGAAGGAAGGAAGGAAGGAAGGAGGAATGGAGGGAAGGAGGGAGGCAGGCAGGCAGGAAGGAAGGAAGGAGGGAGGAATGGAGGGAAGGAGGGAGGCAGGCAGGAAGGAAGGAAGGAAGGGAGGGAAATTAAAAAGGAAGAACTGCTAAACAGTTCGTGTCGAGCCTCATTGCAAGTCTATGTTTGTAAATTCTATGAATTTGTGTTTGTACCTGCAGTCGTTTACAAGGCTCTTTCAGGATGAGTACCAGTAAACTGGTGTTTCAAAACTAATGTTATCATCAAATTGAATATTATGTTATAGTCAAATGCAATATAACGTTATCATCGCCATCATCAAGTACCGGGTCTACTGGCGTAGGTGATCATGTATCTACACAACTTTCGATCTCTACAGTTCTTTATCGTCTGTTTTTTACCTTCTGCCAAGCCAGTCTCTTAAGCTGTCTGGTATTTTCGCTCTTTGCTTTCCTCTATCTCTTCGTCCCTCAATTTTTCCAGTTCTTACAATATATTCCAGTTGTTCTCATTACATGGTCAAAAAATGATGATTGTTTCTTCCTAATATTGGAAATTAGCTCTCTTTTTGCTTTGACCTCTTTCAGAACATTTTCATTACTCTTCTTAGCTGTCTATGGTATTCTCAACATTCTTCTGTAAAACCACATCTCTACAGACTCCAGTGATTTTCTTGTTTGTTGTCCTATTGTCCATGATTCACATCTATATGTTAAGACTGGCTCTACATAACATTTTAGAACTCTTTTTCTTGTCTCTATTATCAAAAATGGATTGCATAGTATCTTCCTCATTTTCTGGAAAGCTGCTTTTGCCTGATCCATTCTGCATCTCACCTCTGTTGTACATCTTCCGTCTGAGGTTAAAGTTCCCAAATATTTAAATTCATTTACCTGTTTTAATATTGTTCCACTAGTCTTTATTGTACACTGAGGTGATGTCTTTTTCTTTGTTGTTACCATTACTTCTGTCTTTTTGCTATTAAGGCTGAGTCCTTTATTTTAATAATGTTTTAATCAAACCAAGACTAACATGGACGAGTAACATCAAAAGATGGACAAGTCAATCTATGACAGCCTGCACCATCAAAGCAAGAAACAGAGTAGAATGGCGATCCATGGTAGCCAACCTTCGTTGCGGAGAAGGCACACAATGATGATGAATCAAATGTAATATGTTATAATGAAATGTAATACGTTATAACGAAATGTAATATAATGTTATAACGAAATGTAATATAATGTTATAACGAAATGTAATATAATGTTATAACGAAATGTAATATAATGTTATAACGAAATGTAATATAATGTTATAACGAAATGTAATATAATGTTATAATGAAATGTAATATAATGTTATAATGAAATGTAATATAATGTTATAATCAAATGTAATATAATGTTATAATCAAATGTAATATAATGTTATAATCAAATGTAATATAATGTTATAATCAAATGTAATGTAATGTTATAATGAAATGTAATGTAATGTTATAATGAAATGTAATGTAATGTTATAATGAAATGTAATATAATGTTATAATGAAATGTAATATAATGTTATAATGAAATGTAATATAATGTTATAATGAAATGTAATATAATGTTATAATGAAATGTAATATAATGTTATAATGAAATGTAATATAATGTTATAATGAAATGTAATATAATGTTATAAGGAAATGTAATATAATGTTATAATGAAATATAATATAATGTTATAATCAAATGTAATATAATGTTATAATGAAATGTAATATAATGTTATAATGAAATGTAATATAATGTTATAATGACATGTAATATAATGGTATAATGAAATGTAATATAATGTTGTAATCAAATGTAATATAATGTTATAATGAAATGTAATATAATGTTATAATGAAATGTAATATAATGTTATAATGAAATGTAATATAATGTTATAATGAGATGTAATATAATGTTATAATCAGAAAAGGCTCATATGTAATTTGTAGATTTTTGGTTTTTTTTTTTTACTTTAAAAAGCAGAATAGCTCAGGCCAAAATAGCATTTCAGAAAATGAAAAATATCTTATGCAACAAATCTATGTCAATAGAAATGAAAAAGAGAGTTCATCGATATATAGAACCAATTTTGACCTATGGAAGCGAATCATGGACAATAGACAAACAAATGAAAACACGATTAGAAGCCATATCATCATGTGCTATACTGGTTGGCGTAGGCGATCATGTCCCTCCACAATCTTCTATCTACAGTGCATCGTATCAGGTCTGTTGTTGACTGTTTTCCATGCCATGACACCAAGATATCCAGTATTTTCTCTCTTTGTCGTCTGCGATCTCTCTTTCTTATTATTTTACCAGTTGTAACCAAGTATTCCAACTTTCTTCTTCTCATGATGTGCCCGAAAAATGTTGATTGTTTCTTTCTGATGTTTTTTAAGAGCTCCCTTTTCGTGTTGGCCTCTTTGAACTTCCTCATTGGTCTTTTTAGCTGTCCAGGGAACTTTCAACATTCTTCTGAGAAATCCAATCTCTGTGGACTCTAATCGTCTTCTCATTTGTTTGTCTACTGTCCATGATTCGTTTCCATAGGTCAGAATTGGTTCTATATAGCACCGATGAACTCCTTTTTTCTCATTTCTATTGACACAGATTTGTTCCATAAGATATTTTTCATTTTCTGAAATGCTATTTTGGCCTGAGCTATTCTGCTTTTTATTTCTGTGGTGCATCTCCCATCTGATGTTATTATTGTGCCCAAGTATTTGAAACGTTGCACTTGTTTCAGATTTGTCTCGTTTGTTTTTATGCTGCATGATGGACAACAGGTGAGAAAATCACTGGGGTATGTAGAAATATGGTTTTACAGAAGAATGTTGAGAATACCATGGGCAGCTAAGAAGAGTAATGAAAAGAGGCCCCAGCAAAAAGACAGCTAATTTCCAATATTAGGAAGAAACAATCATCATTTTTTGGCCATGAAATGAGAAGAGAACAGCTGGAATATATTGTAACAACTGAGAAAATTAAGGGGCGAAGAGATAGAAGGAAGCAAAGAGAAAAGATACCAGACAACTTAAGAGAAAGGCTTGGTAGAAGGTGAACAGTAGAAATGATAAATAACTGTCGTGATCGAAGTTGTGGAGAGACATGATCACCTACGCCTGCAGGCCCGGCATTTGATGATGATGATGATGATATTGAAGCAACAATCAACATTTTTTTCAGGCACATCATAAGAAAGGTAAAGTTAGAATACCTGGATATAACTGGAAAAATAACGGGAAAGAGAGATCGTGGACGACAAAGAGAGAAAATACTAAATAGCTCCGTGTCATGGCATGGAACAGTCAACAATAGAACTGATACGATGCACTATAGATAGAAGATTGTGGAAGGACATGATCGCCTACGCCAACATGTATGGCATATGATGATGATGATATTGACAGATTCTATTCCATTCTAATCATAGAATCAGTTTCATTGAAGTGGGGATTACCAATATCCGCTCCACCGCCCTTCCCATCATATCTGGAAGTGTATGCAGACAGACTGTGCTTGTAACGTGTTGACTGTAGGCACGTCCACTTTCCCCACTAACGACTCCGAATCGACCAGACCCCCTTCTCCACCTTTAGACTCGTCAATCTCTCATTATCTTTGTCCCACTAAATCTCCTCCTCTTTGATGGTTCTACACACATTTCTTATGTTAATTTAAAAAAAAATTATATATTTGAAGTTTCAGTTAAAGCTCATTTAATGATTTATATTTTAGTAGCTCATTTAATGATTTATATTTTAGTAGCTCATTTAATGGTTTATATTTTAGTAGCTCATTTAATGGTTTATATTTTAGTAGCCCATTAAATGGTTTATATTTTAGTAGCTCATTTAATGGTTTATATTTTAGTAGCTCATTTAATGGTTTATATTTTAGTAGCTCATTTAATGGTTTATATTTTAGTAGCTCATTTAATGGTTTATATTTAAGTGGCTCATTTAATGGTTTATATTTTAGTAGCTCATTTAATAGTTTATATTTTAGAAGCTCATTTAATGGTTTATATTTTAGTAGCTCATTTAATGGTTTATATTTTAGTAGCCCATTTAATGGTTTATATTTTAGTAGCTCATTTAATAGTTTATATTTTAGTAGCTCATTTAATGGTTTATATTTTAATTTACTTTGTAGATTTTAAATTCACTTGCTGTAATTGTTATTATATTCTAATAGGTGATATTTATTACACGTTAATTCATGAGCAGATTGAATTATAGATGTTACTTCATGAGTAAACTGAATTGTAGATGTTACTTCATGAGTAAACTGAATTGTAGATGTTACTTCATGAGTAAACTGAATTGTAGATGTTACTTCATGAGTAAACTGAATTGTAGATGTTACTTTATGAGCAGATTGAATTGTAGATGTTACTTCATGAGCAGATTGAATTGTAGATGTTACTTGAACACTAGATTGAATTATAGATGTTGCTTCAACAGTAGATTGAATTATAGATGTTACTTCATGAGCAGATTGAATTGTAGATGTTACTTCAACAGTAGATTGAATTATAGATGTTGCTTCAACAGTAGATTGAATTATAGATGTTACTTCAACAGCAGATTGAATTATATATGTTACTTCAACAGTAGATTGAATTATAGATGTTACTTCAACAGTAGATTGAATTATAGATGTTACTTCATCGGTAGATTTAACTGTAGCTGTTACTTCATGAGTAGAATGAATTAAAGATGTGACTTCGACAGTAGACTAAATTGTAGATGTTACTAATTCAGCAGATTAAATTGTAGATGTTACTTCGTCAGCAGATTGAATTGTAGATGTTTCATCATTAGATTGAATTGTAGATATTACTTCATCAGCAGATTGAACTGTAGATGTTACTTCATCAGCAGACTGAGCTGTAGATGTTACTTCATCAGTAGACTGAGCTGTAGATGTTACATCATCAGCAAATTTAATTGTAGATGTTACTTCATCAGTAAATTGAACTGTAGAAGTTACTTCATGAGCAGACCGAACTATAGATCACTACGATTTTAGCATGTACTATAACTCGCTCTGTAGATGTTACTTCATCAGTAGATTGAACTGTAGATCACTACGCTTTTAGATTGCACTATAACTCGCTCTGTAGATTTTGATTAAAATTCACTTTGATTACAGACCAGAACTATTGTTGTCATTGTTTCTTAAATATGTGGCTGAGTAGTTGACGTGTTCGCTATCGGTAGAACGGCTCGTGGTTTACTTCCCTGATGTGGTCAATTATATGAGTCGGACGGTAAGTATTCAGTGCTCACCAACCCTCTGAAAATGGGTACCAGAGAGTTCTTCTAGGAAAGTATAGCGGTCAGGTGTAATACTGACCATATCTCTCGTGAAATGTCTTCTTCTTCTTCTACCTTTTTAGCTCCAGTGGAGCTTAGGTCTTCAACAAACACTTTCCAAGTCGTTCTGTTTCTTTTCATTCTTTTAAGATCATTCCGTGTCTTCCTCATCATTTTCATCTCTGATTCCATTTGTCTTCTACAAGAATATCTTGGTCTTCCTCTTTGTCTTTTTTCCCTGGGGGTTCCAAAGATGGTTTTTGTGTAATACTCTCAGTTGACTTCCGTAGTGTGTGTCCTATCCAGCGCCATCGACGTATCTCTTTATCCACTGGTATTTGACTGGTACATTTCCATAATTCTATGTTAGTGATTTTGTACTGCCATTTCCATCCTTTTATCCTGCGTAAGCATCCCTTAATGAAACTGTATCTTCGTGATTGTCAATTGTGTTGTTCTCCATGTTTCACAGCCATATAATAGGACCGCCTTAACATATGAGTTGAAAATTTTTATTTTTGTGTTTAACCTAATATCTTTGGATTTCCATATGTTTCCCAGTGCAATGAAAGCTCCTCTTGCTATCCTTATTTTGGTAACATTTTCTGTTTCTCCCTCTATTTTAAAATCTATATTACTGCCCAGATATATGTAAGATTGTACATCTAATAGAGGTATTTCTCCTATTTTTATTTGGTTCCTCATCAAGGCCAGCTCCTTGTCGTGGGGATGGGGCTTAACAGTCACCAGGGACTGAAAACTAAGACTGGCCAGGCCTTCCTACAACCGAGCAAGACCACAGTCTGCTCTAGCAAGTTTAAGTGCTGAAGTCGGAGGCAACCAGCCAAAAGGCGCACGACAATCAGGATGCCACGCACTCAACGCAAATGGAAGTATGTCTATAACCGCAAATCGATATGGCACTCGCCCTGTGATGGGCACTCAGGCAGGAGCAGCGCCGGGTCCTCAGCCTCGAAAGGGCCCAACCTCTATTACTGGATGTCCTTCTCAACCGCTCTGTGGAGTCAGGGGGCGAGAGAATAGAGCTACTGGCCAATCCAAAATAAGACCACTAAAAATAATGCACTGGAATGCTGAAGGCATCAACAGCAAAAGAGATGGGTACAGTAAAAAAGATAGAATTAGAAAATATCCTGCATGAAGAACAAGTAAGCATATGCTGTTTGCAGGAAACCCATCTAAACAACGACATAGCCTTGAAGATTAGGGGATACCAGTGTTACCGATCTGACAGAAAAACAGACAAAAGGGTGGAATACTGACACTTGTAAGGAACAACATTAATGCATGTCAGATTGAAGTGTATATGGATGGGGCGGAATATCAAATACTGCACCTCAGGACAGGAAATACAGACTTCCATCTACTTAACTACTACTGTCCGAGTGACCGCCCACTAGCACTAGACACAATTACATTAAAAGAAAGAATAATTGTATGTGGAGACTTTAACAGCCACTCACAGAGCTGGGGCTATGAACATATGGACAAGAGAGGTGAAGAGCTTGAAAATTGGCAGGATGACAATGGGCTTATACTATTAAACCAGGCAACAGATCCACCAACATTCTACTCCAGATCATGGCATACCACATCTACACCAGACCTTGCTTTCCATTCACCAGACCTGGATTGGAATATCACACGAATTGTTGGGAAACAACTTTGAGGCAGCGACCACCGACCAGTCTTTTTAGTGGTACAAAATAAGGCCATCAGGGAGAGCAGCACTCTCTCCAGATGGAATTACAAAAAGGCAGATTGGAAAATGTATCAACACTACACCAGTGTACTGACTAAAGATATAAATACAAATAGAGACATCAACAAAATAGTTGATGAATTCAGTAGACTAATAATACAAGCTGCCAGTAAAACAATACCTAGAGGGGCACGGAAACACTACAAACCATACTGGAGTAGTGAACTAGAGCAACTGCACAATGACATGGAAACATCTCGAAAGCAAGCAGAAAATAACCCTTGCCAGGAACACCACAACAACTACCAGCATGCTAAAGCCAAATTTCAACGGGCTAAACTACAAGCCAGACGGAGAAGCTGGAAAGAGAAAACAGAGTCCTTGAATCTTGAACGAGACACAAGAAAAGTGTGGAAGCTTGTAAAACAGCTGAATGATGAGGGTACAGAAAGGAACACCAAAATTACACTGAAGAAGGATGGAAACATTCTAACAGGTAAACAAGCAGCAAATTACTTTGCAGACTCCTTTGCAAATGACAATAATATTGAAATTAGCCTAGAAAAACGACAAGAGACCCGTTTAAAACAACAAAATGCAAGACAAGAAAAGACCACACATGAAGTAATGGAAACACCCATTACACAAAGAGAGCTAGAGCTGGCAATATCCAAATTAAAAATGAAAAAGTCACCAGGCAATGATGGAGTGTCCAATGAAATGATTAAGAACTTGGGAACTGCAGCTAAAGCAAAACTACTGCAGATCTACAACATTTGCTGGATCACAGGTAGAGTGCCACAGGCATGGAGAGAAGCAATTATGATACCATTACTAAAGCCAGGAAAAGATGGTTCAATGACATCCAGCTATAGACCAATCAGCCTTACAAGCTGTTTGTGTAAAACAATGGAACGTATAATCAATCTCAGACTGCAGTGGTACCTGGAAAGTGAAAATCTCCTTGTCCCACAACAAGCAGGCTTTAGACAGTGTTACTCTACCGAAGATCAAGCAACCTATCTTTCCCAGGAAATTGAAGATGCGTTTCAAGAAAAGAAACTGGTACTAGCAGCATGGATAGACCTAAAGAAAGTATTTGATAAGGTATGGAAGGAAGGGCTTTTGAAGAAACTGAGAAATTATGGAGTAAATGGCAGGATGTACAAATGGGTCAAAGCATACCTGCATAACAGGAGAGCCAGAGTGCAACTGGATGGTATTAAGAGTAAGAAGGTCTTATTGCGCCAGGGCGTTCCACAAGGAGGGGTACTATCTCCAACACTTTTTCTGATCTACATCAATGACCTAGTTACTGAACTACCACATGGCATCAAAGTGGCAATGTATGCAGATGACTTGGTAATGTGGTGCACAGAGGAGTATGCAACAGTGGCCTCCAAATTGCTACAAAGAGCTATGAATGCACTGAATTCATGGACAAATAGATGGTGTATCAGCATCAATACAGACAAATGCAGTACTACACTTTTCACACTCTCCCCAAAACAAAAAGCAGGAGCCATCTACATAAACAATGAGCCTGTGAAAGAAGACATACAAGCTACATATCTCGGAGTTACATTTGATAACAAACTATCTTGGAAACAGCAGATAAATAAGGCAACCCAAAAAGCAAGGAGGAAATTGGATATTCTAAGAAAGTTGTGTGGAACCACATGGGGTGCGAGTGGGAAAATACTCAGTAAAGTTTACCAACAGAGTATACGCCCACATTTAGAATATGGATCATCCGCATGGTGCTCAGCATCAAACACCACATTGCAAGAACTGGATAAAGTACAAAACCAGGCACTTAGGGTCATCACAGGAGCAATGAAATCAACACCAATATTGGAGATGGAGAAATTGTGGAGGATACCAGCACTGAGAGAACGGAGAGACACAAAGGTGCTGATACAGGCAGAAAAATTTGTATGCATGCCGAGACATCCAATGAAGGACAGATTCCAAAATCTTGCATTGGGACGACTTAAGAGAAGCAGCTTTATCCACCAAGCCAAGCGTATTAGTAGACAAACACCAGACATGCCAAGAGTTGTTAAACCCCTTCTGCCCATACCAGAACAGACTCCCTGGACAGATGAATCAGGATTATCAGTTCAAATACGGACAGAAGTGAAAGGAATAGTTGACAAAGAGGAACAAAATAGTCTACAGCGAAAAACAATAACTCTCAGTTTCCTGGATGAAGAATACCCACAAGACCTATGGATCCGTGTGTACACAGATGGATCAGCACAGAATGCAGTAAAGAATGGGGGAGCAGGTGCATATATAGAGTACCCAAATAACACTAGGGATATGAATAAAATAGCAACAGGGAAATATTGTCACAATTATGATGCAGAAATACAAGCAATAAAGTTGGCAATAGAGAAACTGCTGAACAGTAATCTTAGCCCACAGCCTGTAGTGTTTTTGACAGATGCAAGATCAGTACTCCAGGCACTACAATCCAGAAAATTACCACATCTGCAGACCTTATTGACTGGACTCTGCAAGCACCACAGGGTTGCCCTGCAGTGGATCCCGTCTCACTGTGGAATACCAGGAAATGAGAAAGCAGATCAGTTGGCAAAGGAAGGTTCAACAGGCACACAACTAGATACACCAGTTACATACCATCATAAGAAACAGATAATCAAATCAATCAGAGGACCACAAGCCCCAAATCAGGATGCCTTTCATAATATGAATAGATATGAACAAGTTATCATTATACGCCTAAGAACAGGACACAATCGACTCCATAGTCACATGTATACAAAATTCAAGATCGGCACATCAACTACTTGTACATGTGGACAGGCACCCCAGACTGCTGAACACATACTTCAAGACTGCACTGAATATAGTAGACTGAGGAAAATCCATTGGCCCATAGATACAACACTATAGACAAAACTATATGGGCCACTGCAAGAATTACAAAAGACTAAAATTTATACAGGAAACGACATTGCAGATATAGACAATACTTCAGGCGAACGAAAGATAGATAGATTTGGTTATTGCCAACTGTATTAATTCTCATAATATTGGTCTTATCTCTATTAATCTTCAGTCCTAGCAGTTGTGATCTCTCATCAAGTATGCTCATTTTATCCTGCATCTATTGATGGCTGTGTGATAGGGGTGCTATGGCATCAGCAAAGTCTAAATCATCAAGCTGTTTGGTCAGTGACCACTGGATCCCTTTTCTGATGTTTTGAGTTATTTTCATAATCCAATCTATGGCCAGTAGAAAGAGAAATGGAGACAGATGGCATCCTTGCCTTACTCTTGTTCTTATTTCAAATGCTTCTGTAAGCTGTCCTTCATGCACCACACTACATTTCGTTCCTTCATACATTGTTTTTATCAGGTTAATAAACTTTATGGGGATTCCGTAATGACTCAGCAACTTCCAAAGCATTCTTCTGTCTAAACTATCAAATGCCTTTTTCGTAATCTATGAATCCAATATAAAGTGGGGGTTTTAGTTCTAAACTTTGTTCAACTATTATACGTAGAGTAGTTATTTGATCAGCACATGATCTGTTCTTCCTAAAACCTGCTTGTTCATCTCTCAAGTGTTTCTCTATGCCCTCTTTTAGTCTCCCCAGAATGATTCTGCTTAATATTTTTCCTGGCACTGATAGTAGCATAATTCCCCTATAATTTGTACACAGCTGTAAACTTCCTTTCTTTGGTAGTTTGATCATATAACCTTCTTTCCAGTCTTTGGGTATTTCTTCCCTCTCCCAAATTTTATCTAGTAGATTATGTAGCATCTTGGTAGAGGTGTTACTATTTTGATGGCTTCCGAAGGAATGTCATCTGGTCCTGTGGCTTTACCATATTTTAATAATGTGATGGCTTCCGAAGGAATGTCATCTGGTCCTGTGGCTTTACCATATTTTAATAATTTGAAAAATTTCTTCTTAATTTTTGACAATTGTGGGTCTAAACACCAATCTCCTCCTACGCGGTTAAAAAGTAATGGGAACCGAGACTGACCGACTGATGTGACTGAGTGACTGACTAACTGACTGACTGACTGAATAACTGACTGACTGAGTGACTGAGTGACTGACTAACTGACTGACTAACTGAATAACTGACTGACTGAGTGACTGACTAACTGACTGACTAACTGAATAACTGACTGACTGAGTGACTGAGTGACTGACTAACTGACTGACTAACTGAATAACTGACTGACTGAGTGACTGAGTGACTGACTAACTAACTGACTGACTGACTAACTGAGTGACTGACTAACTGACTGACTGACTGACTTAGTGACTGACTGACTGAGTGACTGACTGACTTAGTGACTAACTGACTGACTGACTGAATGAGTGACTGACTGAGTGACTGACTAACTGACTGAATAACTGACTAACCGAGTGACTGACTGAGTGACTGACTGAGTGGCTGACTGAGTGACTGACTGAGTGACTGACTGAGTGACTGAGTGACTGAGTGATTGACTGACTGACTGACTAAATTACTGACTGACTGAGTGACTGAGTGAATGACTGACTGAAGGACTCACCAATTGACTGACTCACTGACTAACTGTAATAAATATGTACTACCTTACTTATGTTCGTTTCCCTTCACCAGCTTTATATCACTAGCCAAGTCCCGACGGACTTAATTTTGCATGAATATCACTTTTCCTACTTTCCACACCCCCAGCCCGTGTGCTCAGGTGTCCCCCGCCACACAGGCAGATCTTCACCGACTTGGAGGTATCCTCATTTTAATCGCCAAGAGTTTGAACGTTTCTTGGGTACATCTTTTCCTGACACATTTGCCCCGTGATACGGCCATTTGTAGTAATATAGATAAAGATGGAGGAACAGAAAATGGTACCAAAATAAGGATATCTAAAGCAAGAGGAGCTTTCATTGCACTGGGAAACATATGGAAATCCAAAGAAATTAGGTTAAATACAAAAATAAAATTTTTAACTCAAATGTTAAGTCGGTCCTATTATATGGCTGTGAAACATGGAGAACAACAAAACTGACAATCACGAAGATACAGAGTTTCATTAATGGATGCTTATGCAGAATATATATGCAACAAATCTATGTCAAATAAAAATGAGAAAGAGTTCATCGGTGCTATATAGAACCAATTCTGACCTATGGAAGCGAATCATGGACAGTAGACAAACAAATGAAAAGACGATTGGAGGCCACAGAGATGGGATTTCTTAGAAGAATGTTGAAAGTTCCCTGGACAGATAAAAAGACCAATGAGGAAGTTCTCAAAGAGGCCAACACAAAAATGGAGCTCGTAAAAAACATCAGAAAGAAGCAATCAACATTTTTCGGGCACATCATGAGAAGAGGAAAATTGGAATACTTGGTTAAAACTGGCAAAATAAAGGGAAAGAGAGATCGCGGACGACAACGAGAGAAAATACTGAATAGCTTGGTGTCATGGCATGGAAAACATTCAACAACAGAACTGATACGATGCACTGTAGATAGAAGATTGTGGAGGGACATGATAGCCTACGCCAACCGGCAGGGTACATGATGATGATGATATGCAGAATAAAAGGATGGAAATGACAGGACAAAATCACTAACACAGAATTATGGAAACGTACCAGTCAAATACCAGTGGATAAAGAGATACAGCGAAGACGATGGCGCAGGATAGGATACACACTACGGATGCCAACAGAATATTACACAACAGGCCCTTTTTTGGAATCCCCAGGGGAAAAGACAAAGAGGAAGACCAAGGAATTCTTGGAGAAGACAGATAGAAGCAGAGATGAAGATGATGGGAAGACATGGAATGATCTTAAAAGAATGGCAAAAAACAGAATGATTTGGAACGTGTTTGTTGAAGACCTATGCTCCACTGGGAGCTAAAAAGGTAGAAGAAGAAGACAGCCATTTGTGGCCTACACTGTTCGATATCTAACTGGTAAGGGTTCTTTAACTCTTTCCGAACGTTTCGCCGCACCATGGGCCATGCTGATTTCAGTCATGTACGTTTAGCCGCACAGTGCGTCACTCTCAATTTGATTAGTGTAAACCGCCATCAAACCATATTCATTTTATATGTCTTGTATCATCTTGGTATTGGTAAAATATAATTCATTGTTTAGTTATCTAAAAATTCATATATAATATGTTCAGTGTTCATCATCATTATCATGTGTCATATCGGTTGGCGTAGGCGATCATGTCCTTCCACAATTTTCTATCTACAGTGCATCGTATCAGTTGTGTTGTTGACTGTTTTCCATGCCATGACACCAAGATATCCAGTATTTTCTCTCTTTGTCGTTCGCGATCTCTTTCCTTGTATTTTAGCCTGTTGTAGCCAAGTATTCCAACTTTCGTCTCCTCATGATGTGCCCGAAAAATGTTGATTGCTTCTTTCTTATGTTTTTTTTTAGAAACTGCCTTTTCTTTAAGTATTTTATAAATATAAACAGGTAGATTAATATTTTAAAACATAAATAAAATTTTCTTTGATATCTTTACCGCTAAATTGATTTAACAAAACAAATTCAGTACTGAAAGTGTTAACGTGCGCATAGTGCACACGGGAACTCCTGTTTTTCGCCGTTATCCAAAAGGGCTAGACATCGGATCTCACTACCCAGAGAGGGCTAAACATCGGATCTCACTACCCAGAGAGGGCTAAACATCGGATCTCACTACCCAGAGAGGGCTAAACATCGGATCTCACTACCCAGAGAGGGCTAAACATCGGATCTCACTACCCAGAGAGGGCTAAACATCGGATCTCACTACCCAGAGAGGGCTAGACATCGGATCTCACTACCCAGAGAGGGCTAGACATCGGATCCCACTACCCAGAGAGGACTAGACATCGGATCCCACTACCCAGAGAGGGCCAAACATCGGATCCCACTACCATAGAGGGCTAAACATCGGATCTCACTACCCAGAGAGGGCTAAACATCGGATCCCACTACCCAGAGAGGGCTAAACATCGGATCCCACTACCCAGAGAGGGCTAAACATCGGATCTCACTACCCAGAGAGGGCTAAACATCGGATCTCACTACCCAGAGAGGGCTAAACATCGGATCTCACTACCCAGAGAGGGCTAGACATCGGATCTCACTACCCAGAGAGAGCTAGTCATCGGATCTCACTACCCAGAGAGAGCTAGTCATCGGATCTCACTACCCAGATAGAGCTAGACATCGGATCTCACTACCCAGAGAGGGCTAAACATCGGATCTCACTACCCAGAGAGGGCTAAATATCGGATCTCACTACCCAGAGAGGGCTAAACATCGGATCTCACTATCCAGAGAGGGCTAGACATCGGATCTCACTACCCTGAGAGGGCTAGACATCGGATCTCACTACCCAGAGAGAGCTAGTCATCGGATCTCACTACCCAGAGAGAGCTAGTCATCGGATCTCACTACCCAGATAGAGCTAGACATCGGATCTCACTACCCAGAGAGAGCTAGTCATCGGATCTCACTACCCAGAGAGGGCTAAACATCGGATCTCAACTACCCAGAGAGGGCTAAACATCGGATCTCACTACCCAGAGAGGGCTAAACATCGGATCTCACTACCCAGAGAGGGCTAGACATCGGATCCCACTACCCAGAGAGGGCTAGACATTGGATCCCACTACCCAGAGAGGGCCAAACATCGGATCCCACTACCCAGAGAGGGCCAAACATCGGATCCCACTACCCAGAGAGGGCCAAACATCGGATCCCACTACCATAGAGGGCTAAACATCGGATCCCACTACCCAGAGAGGGCTAAACATCGGATCCCACTACCAGAGAGGGCTAAACATCGGATCCCACTACCCAGAGAGGGCTAAACATCGGATCTCACTACCCAGAGAGGGCTAAACATCGGATCTCACTACCCAGAGAGGGCTAGACATCGGATCTCACTACCCAGAGAGGGCTAGACATCGGACCTCACTACCCAGAGAGGGCATCGGATCTCACTACCCAGAGAGAGCTAGTCATCGGATCTCACTACCCAGAGAGAGCTAGACATCGGATCTCACTACCCAGAGAGAGCTAGTCATCGGATCTCACTACCCAGAGAGGGCTAAACATCGGATCTCACTACCCAGAGAGGGCTAAACATCGGATCTCACTACCCAGAGAGGGCTAAACATCGGATCTCACTACCCAGAGAGGGCTATACATCGGATCTCACTACCCAGAGAGGGCTAGACATCGGATCCCACTACCCAGAGAGGGCTAGACATCGGATCCCACTACCCAGAGAGGGCCAAACATCGGATCCCCCTACCATAGAGGGCTAAACATCGGATCTCACTACCCAGAGAGGGCTAAACATCGGATCCCACTACCCAGAGAGGGCTAAACATCGGATCCCACTACCAGAGAGGGCTAAACATCGGATCTCACTACAATGAGACCAGGGGACGGTAGACACATGAAGAATTCACGGATTTTATTATGTTGTTTTATTTCCCCACCGCTTATGGCAGGAATTAAACCCAGTACATTTCCATGCTGAGGCTGCGTTTTACCTCTGGACCACCTACCCATCTGCTTTGTTAACGCTTTTATTGTTACCACCACCATCATCATCATCATCATCATCATCATTCTAAGAAAGAAAATATTTAAAAAGCATAACAAAACCCAGGGAGCCGCGATAGCTCAGTGGTTAGTGAACTGGACTACAAAGGACAAGAGGTAGGGTTCGATCCCACCCGACGGCTTCCGGGTTCACCCAGCCTCAAATGGGTACCGGATTTTTTTCTGGGAAAGTAAAGCGGCACGGGCGTAATGTCGACCACTTTAGCCCAAAAAGTCATGTGCCGAAGGTCTGTAAAATTGATGGTCACTAACACCATATTCCCTATACGGCATTTGGCGGGACGGGGGCTCTTTACTTTTTACATTTTTTTTTTAAAAAACGAAACCCAAACCTGAAGACGCTGATAAACCTGGCCTCCCATAGGGTAGAAATTAAACTCAGTACCTTTCCATCCAGAGTCCTGCGTGTTACCTCTGGACCGCCTACCCATCTACTTTATTAACGATGTTATTGTTATCACCACCATCAACATTCTAAGAAAAAAAATATTTAAAAAAACGCATAACGAAACCCAAGCCTGAAGACGCTGAGAAATCTGGCCTCCTATTTCCCGCCTTTTAGGATGCGGTCACATCAACCCACAAACATTACCCTCTTTCCCGCGGACATCTGTTATTAATCCCCGCATCAAAACCGCAAAATTACCTCAACCTTGCTGTATGCGACAGCCGACACAAGAAGTGTACAAGCATTATGTACACAGAAATGTACTCGAGTCGTACATTTAACATCCAAATTCCCAGATATTGATCGAAGCGCGGATAATTGGAAAATGATGTATTTACGCGCAGTGCGTAATTACTGCAGTGTTCTGGGGAGATTCTTGGAAATATTTTAATTTCTCGTCTGGGTTTTATTCAAAGTATTGTATTATCTAGCCAAGCGTGTCGCCAGTAACTGGGATGGTGGTGGAGGTACGCGTGGCTTCTGTCGAGTTCAAATCCCGTGTAATTTGCGCGGGGAGAATCATGGGATACGCCAATAACCGGAAGCGATTCTGTCGCAGCCATTCACGAGCTCATCAGCAGACTTCCGGTACGCTAGGCCCGGCCTGGGACCAGTGTCACGTGACCACTTGAGGCTTCTCCCAGACCGGAAGACGGAGCGAGCGTGGACGGGGAGCTGGGAGATGTTCTGGGGGAACATAATCTGGAAGCTTTGAGGGATTAGTTCGTTCACACAGTTTTTCAACTACTTCCAATAGGAATTAATGCCTTGAAACATGAACATCCAGACGACCATGACACAGTTCATGGCAACACAAGCACGCAAATGAATACAATACTATAAACATCTTAAAGGTGCCAAAATGCCAGCAAAGCGAGGCCTATGAGTGGTCAAAGGGTGATAGCTCAATATTTAAGTCAGGATAAGTGAACAATAACTGGCCAAGATCCAGCATCACCTTCATGCGGTCAGTGTGTGAATAACTAACTAGGTCAAGCGAGTGGGGATCGCTGATGAATGACAACCCGGGGCTTAAAACACAGTTTTAAAAGAGGGTGTGTCGGTATTAAAGGAACAGATAGTGCAGCATGTTATAAAGCACGACAGAACAGATAGTACAACTTGTTATAAATCACGACAACTTGTTATAAATCACGACAAAACAGATAATGCAGCATGTTATAAATCACGACAGAACAGATAGTACATCTTGTTATAAATCACGACAAAACAGATAGTACAGCTTGTTATAAATCACGACAGAACAGATAGTACAGCATGTTATAAATCACGACAACTTGTTATAAATCACGACAGATAGATATTACAGCATGTTATAAATCACGACAGAACAGATAGTACAGCTTGTTATAAATCACGACAGAACAGATAGTACAGCTTGTTATAAATCACGACAGAACAGATATTACAGCTTGTTATAAATCACGACAGAACAGATAGTACAGCAAGTTATAAATCACGACAACTTGTTATAAATTACGACAACTTGTTATAAATCACGACAGATAGATATTACAGCATGTTATAAATCACGACAGAACAGATAGTACAGCTTGTTATAAATCACGACAGAACAGATAGTACAGCATGTTATAAATCACGATAACTTGTTATAAATCACGACAGAAAAGATTGTACAGCATGTTATAAATCACGACAACTTGTTATAAAACACGACAGAACAGATAGCACTGCAAGTTATAAATCACGACAGAACAGATAGCACTGCAAGTTATAAATCACGACAGAACAGATAGTACAGTAGGTTGTAAAGCACAACAGAACAGATAGTACAGCATGTTATAAAACACGACAGAACAGATAGAACAGCTTGTTATAAAGCACGACAGAACAGATAGTACAGCGTGTTATAAATCACGACAGAACAGATAGTACAGCAAGTTATAAATCACGACAGAACAGATAGTACAGTAAGTTATAAATCAAGGCAGAACAGATAGCATAGCATGTTATAAATCACGACAGAACAGATAGTACAGCAAGTTATAAATCACGACAGAACAGATAGTACAGCAAGTTATAAATCACGACAGAACAGATAGTACAGCAAGTTATAAATCACGACAGAACAGATAGTATAGCAAGTTATAAATCACGACAGAACGGATAGTACAGCAAATTATAAATCACGGCAGAACAGATAGCATAGCATGTTATAAATCACGACAGAACAGATAGCATAGCATGTTATAAATCACGACAGAACGGAACTGCTATCAAAGTCATTTTAAGTGTGAACGGCGAGGACTGGTAATCGCCGAACTATTGTCGAGGTAAATGAAGAAATAAACGCTGGGACAATATTGATAATAGCAAACCAATTAATAATTAAATAGAATGCGACAATAGAAAGAAAGGAAAAAATATGTGGCAATAGATGAAAGATGAAACACAATTTCACAATAGAAGGAAACTGAAACAAAATGTTACAATAAAGGATAAGGAAATAAAATGGGTCAAATAAAAGATAATGAAACAGAATGTGGAAACAGAAGGAAAACGAAACAAAATGTGACAATGGAAGGAAAATGAAAAAAAGAGCGTGATAACAGAAAGATAAAGAAATAAAAATGTGACAATTGAAAGTTACGGAAATACAGTGCGACAAGAGGAAGATAATGAAATAAATTATGACAATGTAAAAAGAAAAATGAGACAAATTGTGACTGGAATATGAAGCAAATTGAGATATTTGCACGCTCATTGCCGAATTCCATTGGAATCCCCGTTAACGTCATTGACATACTTAAGTTGTGGATATATATGACTACACGACTACGTCTCTGGCTACACGACTACATCTATGGCTACACGACTACGTCAATGGCTACACGACAACGTCAATGACTACACGACTACGTCAATGACGACACAACTAAACCTATGACTACACGACTAAATCTATGACTACACGGCTAAATCTATGACTACACGGCTACGTCAATGAATACACGACTACGTCAAAGAATAAACGACTACGTCAATCACTACACGACTACGTCAATGACTACACAACTACGTAACTGACTACACGACTACGTCACTGACTACACGACTACGTCAATGAATACACGACTACGTCAATGAATACATGACTACGTCAATGAATACACGACTACGTCAATGAATACACAACTACGTCAATGAATACACGACTACGTCAATAATACACGACTACGTCAAAGAATCCACGACTACGTCAATGACTACACGACTACGTCAATGACTACACAACTACGTCAATGACTACACAACTACGTCAATGACGACACGACTAAGTCTATGGCTACACGACTACGTCTATGGCTACACGACTACGTCTATGGCTACACGACTACGTCAATGACTACACGACTACGTCAATGACTACACAACTAAATCTATGATGACACAACTAAATCTATGACTACACGACTACGTCTATGGCTACACGACTACGTCTATGGCTACACGACTACGTCTATGGCTACACGACTACGTCAATGACTACACGACTACGTCAATGACTGCACGACTACGTCAATGACTACACAACTAAATCTATGACGACACAACTAAATCTATGACTACACGACTACGTCTATGGCTACACGACTACGTCTATGGCTACACGACTATGTCTATGGCTACACGACTATGTCTATGGCTACACGACTACGTCAATGACTACACGACTACGTCAATGACTACACGACTACGTCAATGACTACACGACTACGTCAATGACTACACAACTAAATCTATGACGACACAACTAAGTCTATGACTACAAAACTAAATCTATGACTACACAATTAAATCTGACAACACACTTAGTTTATGACAACACAATTAAATCTATGGCTACACAACTAAAGCTATGTCTACACAACTAAAGCTATGACAACATAATTAAATCTATGACTACACAACTAAAGCTATGACTATTAAACTAAATCTATGACTACACAATTAAACATATGACTACACAATTAAACATATGACTACACACTTAAACATATGACTACACACTTAAACATATGACTACACAATTAAACATATGACTGCACAATTAAGCCTATGAATGCACAATTAAGCCTATGACTGCACACATATATCTATGACTACACGATTTAGTCTATGATTATACAACTAAAGCCAAGACTACATAATACAATCTATGACTGTACACATTTTTACATGGCTACACAAATAATTATATGGCTACACATATAATTATATGACAACACAAATTATATGGCTACACATATAATAATATTGCTGCACAAACAATCATACGGCTACACAAATAATTATACGGCTACACAAATAATTATACGGCTACAAAAATAATTATACGGCTACAAAAATAATCATATGGCTGCACAAATAATCGTATGGCTGCACAAATAATCGTATGGCTGCACAAATAATCGTATGGCCGCACAAATAATCATATGGCCGCACAAATAATCATATGGCCGCACAAATAATCATATGGCCGCACAAATAATCATATGGCCGCACAAATAATCATATGGCCGCACAAATAATTATATGGCCGCACAAATAATTATATGGCTGCACAAATAATTATATGGCTACTCAAATAATTATATGGCTACTCAAATAAATATATGGCTACATAAATAACTATCATCATCATCATTGAGTGCCGTCTCCGCAACGAAGGTTGGCTACCATGGAGCGCCATTTTGCTCTATCTCTTGCTTTGATGGTGCAGGTTGTCATCGGTTGATTTGTCCATCTTTTGATGTTACTCGTCCATGTTAATCTTGGTCTGCCTCTGCCTCTTTTACCTTGTATTTTCCCCTCCAGGATCACTTTCAGTAGGCTGTTGTGTCTTTTAACATGGCCTAAGAATCGCATTTGTCTTGTTCTAATTGTGTTCAGAAGTTCTCTTTTCATTTTTAGTTGTTTTAAGACTTTGTCATTTGTTTTCTTTTCCTTCCATCCAATTCTACCTATTCTTCTATATATCCACATTTCAAAGGCTTCAATTCTCTGTTCTGTTTTCTTGTCTAATGTCCATGTTTCAGCACCATATAGGAATATTGAGAAGATGTAACATTTTGCTATTCTTAGTTTTAGCTCTGGTGTTATTTGTTTTGATGTTAGTATGTCCTTCATGACATTAAAATTACTTTTTGCCATTCCTATTCTTTTGTTTATTTCAGTTGTACATTTTCCATCACTGGTTATAGTATGTCCAAGGTAGTTATAGTTCTGAACTGTCTCAAGGTCTATTCCTTCAATTTTGATATCCACTTGTGGGTTTTGGGTATTTTCTTTGTTTATGATCATAGTTTTAGTCTTTTTGATATTCATATCTAGTCCATATTTTTTGCTTGTCGTGTTTATTTCATTAAGTAATTGTTGTAGGTCTTTAGGATTTTCTGCTAGTAGTACAGTATCGTCAGCATATCTTAGGTTATTGATTATCTTTCCATTAATTTGTAGGCCTGGCATCTCTATGATGTTTTTAAAGATTTGCTCAGTGTATAGATTGAACAAGCTTGGTGATAGGATGCATCCTTGTCTTACTCCTCTTTTTATATCAATGGGTGTAGAGAACTCTTTGTTATATTTTATTATTGCTGTTTGCTCCCAGTATAGATTGCATATTAGTCGTATATCCATGTCATCTAGATGTATCTCTTTTAGGCATTCTATAAGTTGTTTGTGGTGTACTCTATCAAAAGCTTTGGTGTAGTCTATGAAGCAGGCATATATTGGTTTGTTTACTTCTGTGTATTTTTCGATTAATGTTCTCATGCAGAATATGGCTTCTTTTGTCCCGCTATTTTTCCTAAATCCAAATTGCTGCTCATCTAATTCAGTATTGATTTTTTTCTGAATCCGTCCTTGTATAACTTTTAGCAAGATTTTTGTAACATGGCTCATTAGGCTTATTGTTCTAAAGTCACTGCATTCAACTGCACCATTCTTTTTAGGCAATGCAATGAAAGTTGATGTTTTTAGTTCATTTGGTATGTATCCTGTGTGGTATATGTCGTTGCATATGTCTGTAATCACTTCAATGCCAAAATCTTCAAGTGCCTGTATCATCTCTATCTGTATGCTTTCAGGTCCTGCTGCATTTCCCCTTTTCATTGTTTTTATAGCTTTTTCCACCTCAGATTTTAAGATTTTATAGCCTGATGTACATTTTATAACTGGTTTCTTGTCCCTTTGATCATGAAATAGTTCTGTTATATATTCCTGCCATCTATCTATGATATCCTTATTGTCTGTTAGCATTTTTCCTTTTTTGTCTGCAATGCATCCACCTTCTGTGGCTTTTTTATTTTTATTAGTCATTCTCTTTATTTCTGTGTGCATTCCTCTTAGGTCTTGTTTGCTTTCCATAGTTTCTATTTCTCTACATTTTTGGCTGAGCCAGTCTTCTTTTGCCTTTTTGCACATTTTGCGTATCTCATTATCTATTTTATTGTATTGGGCAGTGTTCTTCGCTTGTCTCCTTTCTTCCATTTTTTCTAAGATGGTGTTAGTTATCCATTTTTGTTTTTTGTTCTTTTCTCTTTTGGGTAAGGTGTCGCAGGCTTTTTGTATGCTTTTCTTTATGCATTGCCATTTGGTTGTTACTTTTTCATCAGGATTTTCTCTTCTGTATTGTTCAATTCCTTCCTCTAGCAGCTTCTGGTATGTGTTCTTTACTTGTATTGTATAGGTATCTTTAATATCTTTTTGATTTAAAGCTGTTATGTCGAGTGGGTTTGTTGATGAATCAGATTTTTGCTTGTTTCTCTTTAGTTTGATTTTCATTTTAATCATTACAGGATTGTGATCAGAATTAATATCTGCTCCTGGGTAGGTTTTGGCTTTCTTTACGCTGTTACGGAAACTTTCTTTTATCATTATGTAATCTATTTGATTCCTCTTCCTATCTCCAGGGCTTTTCCACGTGTATAGTTTCCTTTTCTCTTGCTCAAAGTAGGTGTTACATATTATCAGCCTGTTTTCTTCACAGAACTGTATTAATCTTTTTCCTCTTTCATTTCTTTTTCCTAAACCATGATTTCCTATAATGGTCTTATATCTACCTTTTCCTACTTTAGCGTTCATGTCACCCATTACAATCAAGATGTCTGAAGATTTCACTTGCTTCATAACTTTATTTAGGTCTTCATAGTATGCCTCTATTTGTTCATCTGTGTAGTCTTGAGTAGGTGCATATGTCTGTATTATTGCTATGTCGAATGGTTTTGCTTTCAACTTGACTAGTATAATCCTATCACTGTATGTCCAGTGGGTACTTATATATTTTTGTAGCTCTCTTTTTATCAGTATTCCTACCCCCCCCCCCCCCTTTGATGTTCTGTTGTGTTTCCTGAGTATATAAATGTATATTTTTCGTCTTCAATGTACCCACATTCCTTCCATCTAGTCTCTGATATGCCTAAAATATCTATATTTATTCGTTCTGCTTCTTGAATTAGATTTTCCAATTTCCCTTGTTGATATAAAGTAAAAAAAAAAACTATATGGCTACGCAAAAACAACACAAATCATTCTACGCTGGAGGATGTGTAAGAGGATGGGAAGAGTTGAAGTAAGAACAGGAAAACAAGGAATTGGTAGATGTTGAGGAAATAGATGATGAATTCGATGATGAAGTAGTGGATGATGAAGTAGTGGATGATGGAAAAATGGACGATGGAGTAGTGAATGATGAAGTAGTGGATGATGAAAAAGTGGACAATGAAGTAGAGGATGATGAAAAAAAAGGATCATGAAGTAGTGGATTATGAAAAAATGGATGATGAAGTAGTGGATGATGAAGTAGTGGATGATGAAGTAGTAGATGATGAAAAAATGGATGATGAAGTAGTGGATGATGAAGTAGTGGATGATGAAGTAGTGGATGATGAAGATGTGGATGATGAAGATGTGGATGATGAAGATGTGGATGATGAAGTAGTGGATGATGAAGTAGTAGATGATGAAAAAATGGATGATGAAGTAGTGGATGATGAAGTAGTGGATGATGAAGTAGTAGATGATGAAAAAATGGATGATGAAGTAGTGGATGATGAAGCAGTGGATGATGAAGTAGTGGATGATGAAAATGTGGATGATGAAGATGTGGATGTTGAAGATGTGGATGATGAAGTATATGATGAAGTAGTGGATGATGAAGTAGTGGATGATGAAGTAGATTATGAAATAGTGGATGATAAAGTAGACGATGAAGATATGGATGATGAAGTAGATGAAGAAGTAGTGGATGTTGAAGATGTGCACGATGAAGTAGTGGATGATGAAGTAGTGAATGATGAAGTAGTGAATGATAAAGATGTGGATGATGAAGTAGTCGATGATGAAGTAGTGGACGATGAAGTAATGGACGATGACGTAGTGGACGATCACGTAGTGGATGATGAAGTAGTGGATGATGAAGTAGTGGATGATGAAGTAGTGGATGATGAAGATGTGGATGATGAAGTAGTGGATGATGAAAATGTGGATGATGAAGATGTGGATGATGAAGTGGATGATGAAGATGTGGATGATGAAGATGTGGATGATGAAGATGTGGATGATGAAGTAGATGATGAAGTAGTGGATAATGAAGTAGTGGATGATGAAGTAGTAGATGAGGAAAATGTGGATGATGAAGTAGTGGATGATCAAAATGTGGAAAATGTGGATGATGAAGATGTGGATGATGAAGTAGATGATGAAGTAGTGGATAATGAAGTAGTGGATGATGAAGTAGATTATGAAATAGTGGATGATGAAGTAGATGTAGAAGTTGAAAAGGACGAAGTGGATGATAAAGTAGACGATGAAGTAGTGGATGATGAAGTAGTGAATGATGAAGTAGTGGATGATAAAGATGTGGATGATGAAGTAGTCGATGATGAAGTAGTCGATGATGAAGTAGTGGAGGATGAAGTAATGGACGATGAAGTAGTGGACGATGAAGATGTGGACGATGAAGATGTGGATGATGAAGATGTGGATGATGAAGATGTGGATGATGAAGATGTGGATGATGAAGTAGTGGATGATGATGTGGATGATGAAGATGTGGATGATGAAGATGATGAAGATGTGGATGATGAAGATGTGGATGATGAAGATGTGGATGTGCATGATGAAGATGTACATGATGATGTAGTGGATGACGAAGTAGTGGATGACGAAGTAGTGGATGATGAAGAGGTGGATGATGAAGTAGTGGATGATGAAGTAGTGGATGATGAAGTAGTGGATGATGAAGTAGTGGATGATGAAGTTGTGGATGATATAGTGGAGTATGAAGTAGTGGATGATTAAGTAGTGGATGATGAAGTAGTGGATGATGAAGTAGTGGACGATGAAGTAGTGGACGATGAAGTAGTGGACGATGAAGATGTGAATGATGAAGAAGTGGATGATGAAGATGTGAATGATGAAGATGTGAATGATGAAGAAGTAGCAGATGAAGTAGTGAACGATGAAGTAGTGGATGATGAAGTAATAGATGATGAAGTAGTGGATGATGAAGTAGTGGATGATGAAATAGTAGATGATGAAGTAGTGGACGATGAAGTAGTGGATGATGAAGTAATAGATGATGAAGTAGTGGATGATGAAGTAGTGGATGATGAAGTAGTGGATGATGAAGACGTGGACGATGAAGTAGTGGATGATGAAGTAGTGGATGATGAAGACGTGGACGATGAAGTAATAGATGACGAAGTAGTGGATGATGAAGTAGTGGATGATGAAGACGTGGACGATGAAGACGTGGACGATGAAGACGTGGACGATGAAGTAGTGGATGATGAAGTAGTGGATGATGAAATAGTGGATGATGAAGTAGTGGATGATGTAGTGGATGATAAAGTAGTGGATGATGAAGATATGGACGATGAAGTAGTGCATGATAAAGTAGTGGATGATGAAGTAGTGGATGATGAAGTAGATGATGAAGATGCGGATAATGAAATTGTGGCTGATGAAGAAGTGCCTGATGAAGTAGTAGATGATGAATTAGTAGATGATGAAGTAGTGGATGATGAAATAGTAGATGATGAAGTAGTGGATGATGAAATAGTAGATGATGAAGTAGTGGATGATGAAATAGTAGATGATGAAATAGTAGATGATGAAATAGTAGATGATGAAATAGTAGATGATGAAGTAGTAGATGATGAAGTAGTAGATGATGAAATAGTAGATGATGAAGTAGTGGATGATGAAATAGTAGATGATGAAGTAGTGGATGATGAAATAGTAGATGATGAAGTAGTAGATGATGAAATAGTAGATGATGAAGTAGTGGATGATGAAATAGTAGATGATGAAGTAGTGGATGATGAAGTAGTGGATGATGAAGTAGTGGATGATGAAGTAGTGGATGATGAAATAGTAGATGATGAAGTAGTGGATGATGAAGTAGTGGATGATGAAATAGTAGATGATGAAGTAGTGGATGATGAAGTAGTGGATGATGAAGATGTGGATGATGAAGTAGTGGATGATGATGTGGATGATGAAGATGTGGATGATGAAGATGTGGATGATGAAGTAGATTATGAAATAGTGGATGATGAAGTAGTGGATGATGAAGTAGATGATGAAGTTCTACCAAATTTAGCCAGCCCCATTCTCCTACCAAATTTAGCAAGCCACATTTTCCTCCAAATTTTGCCAGCTACTTTCTCCTACCAAATTTATCCATCCACGTTCTCCTACCAAATTTAGCCATCCACGTTCTCCTACCTAATTTATCCATCCACGTTCTCCTACCAAATTTAGCCATCCACGTTCTCCTACCTAATTTATCCATCCACGTTCTCCTACCAAATTTATCCATCCACGTTCTCCTACCTAATTTATCCATCCACGTTCTCCTACCAAATTTAGCAAGCCACATTTTCCTCCAAATTTTGCCAGCTACGTTCTCCTACCAAATGTATCCATCCACGTTCTCCTACCTAATTTAGCCATCCACGTTCTCCTACCAAATTTATCCATCCACGTTCTCCTACCAAATTTAGCCATCCACGTTCTCCTACCAAATTTATCCATCCACGTTCTCCTACCTAATTTATCCATCCACGTTCTCCTACCTAATTTATCCATCCACGTTCTCCTACCTAATTTAGCCATCCACGTTCTCCTACCTAATTTAGCCATCCACGTTCTCCTACCAAATTTAGCCATCCACGTTCTCCTACCAAATTTATCCATCCACGTTCTCCTACCTAATTTATCCATCCACGTTCTCCTACCTAATTTAGCCATCCACGTTCTCCTACCAAATTTATCCATCCACGTTCTCCTACCAAATTTATCCATCCACGTTCTCCTACCTAATTTATCCATCCACCACGTTCTCCTACCAAATTTATCCATCCACCACGTTCTCCTACCTAATTTATCCATCCACGTTCTCCTACCTAATTTATCCATCCACGTTCTCCTACCTAATTTATCCATCCACGTTCTCCTACCTAATTTAGCCATCCACGTTCTCCTGCCAAATTTAGCCATCCACGTTCTCCTACCTAATTTATCCATCCACGTTCTCCTACCTAATTTATCCATCCACGTTCTCCTACCAAATTTAGCCATCCACGTTCTCCTACCAAATTTAGCCATCCACGTTCTCCTACCAAATTTATCCATCCACGTTCTCCTACCAAATTTATCCATCCACGTTCTCCTACCAAATTTATCCATCCACGTTCTCCTACCTAATTTATCCATCCACGTTCTCCTACCTAATTTATCCATCCACGTTCTCCTACCTAATTTATCCATCCACGTTCTCCTACCAAATTTAGCCATCCACGTTCTCCTACCTAATTTATCCATCCACGTTCTCCTACCAAATTTAGCCATCCACGTTCTCCTACCTAATTTATCCATCCACGTTCTCCTACCTAATTTATCCATCCACGTTCTCCTACCAAATTTAGCCATCCACGTTCTCCTACCTAATTTATCCATCCACGTTCTCCTACCTAATTTATCCATCCACGTTCTCCTACCAAATTTATCCATCCACGTTCTCCTACCAAATTTAGCCATCCACGTTCTCCTACCTAATTTATCCATCCACGTTCTCCTACCTAATTTAGCCATCCACGTTCTCCTACCAAATTTATCCATCCACGTTCTCCTACCAAATTTATCCATCCACGTTCTCCTACCTAATTTATCCATCCACGTTCTCCTACCTAATTTATCCATCCACGTTCTCCTACCTAATTTATCCATCCACGTTCTCCTACCTAATTTAGCCATCCACGTTCTCCTACCTAATTTATCCATCCACGTTCTCCTACCAAATTTAGCCATTCACGTTCTCCTACCTAATTTATCCATCCACGTTCTCCTACCTAATTTATCCATCCACGTTCTCCTACCAAATTTATCCATCCACGTTCTCCTACCAAATTTATCCATCCACGTTCTCCTACCAAATTTATCCATCCACGTTCTCCTACCTAATTTATCCATCCACGTTCTCCTACCTAATTTATCCATCCACGTTCTCCTACCTAATTTATCCATCCACGTTCTCCTACCTAATTTATCCATCCACGTTCTCCTACCTAATTTAGCCATCCACGTTCTCCTACCAAATTTAGCCATCCACGTTCTCCTACCAAATTTAGCCATTCACGTTCTCCTACCAAATTTAGCCATTCACGTTCTCCTACCTAATTTATCCATCCACGTTCTCCTACCAAATTTAGCCATCCACGTTCTCCTACCAAATTTAGCCATTCACGTTCTCCTACCAAATTTAGCCATCCGTTCTCCTACCAAATTTAGCCATCCACGTTCTCCTACCAAATTTAGCCATCCGTTCCCCTACTAAATTTAGCCATCCACGTTCACCTACCAAATTTAGCCATACACGTCCTCCTACCAAATTTAGTCATACACGTTCCCCTACCAAATTTAGCCAGCCCCGTTCTCTTACCAAATTTAGCCAGCCCCGTTCTCCTACCAAATTTAGCCAGCCAAGTTTTCCTCCCAATTCAGTCACAGGCGTTCTCCTTTTCAAATCTGTGTACTGGGGCAGTCTTATAGAATTTGTTTTGTTTCCATATCTGTTAATTTAAAGTGGCACAGACTGGCAGTATATATCTTGAACTTTTTAGTACATCTGGTAGCTCATTCTGATGTAGCCAGTGCAACTACGAGTTAATATTTTACTGTCTCATCCCATTTGCCTATGAAGTGTAGTTTTGATGTCGTAAAAAATGACCAAACTAAAGAGAAAGTTTTATCAAAATAGAAATGAAAGGGTCGACATTCACTGGTCTTGTACTGAGAAGGCGGTATTAGGGATATATTGTGACAACTAAAAAAATATGGGGAAAAAGAGATAGTGGCAACAGGGAGATGAGATAGAGTAGATTTGAGTAGAATGGCAAAAGGGAGATATGATAGAGTAGATTTGAAGAGAATGGTAAAAGGGATGTAAGAAAGAGTCGATTTGTAGAGAATGGTAAAAGGAGATAAGATAGAGTAGATTTGAGGAGAATGACAAAATGGAGATGAGATAGAGTAGATTTGAGGAGAATAGCAAAAAGGAGATGAGATAGAGTAGATTTGAGGAGAATAGCAAAAGGGAGATAAGATAGAGTAGATTTGAGGAGAATAGCAAAAGGAGATAAGATAGAGTAGATTTGAGGAGAATGACAAAATGGAGATGAGATAGAGTAGATTTGAGGAGAATAGCAAAAGGGAGATGAGATAGAGTAGATTTGAGGAGAATAGCAAAAGGGAGATAAGATAGAGTAGATTTGAAGAGAATGGTAAAAGGGATGTAAGATAGAGTCGATTTGTAGAGAATAGTAAAAGGAGATAAGATAGAGTAGATTTGAGGAGAATGACAAAAGGGGGATGAGATAGAGTAGATTTGAGGAGAATGTTAAAAGGAGATAGGATAGAATAGATTTGAGGAGAATAGCAAAAGGAAGATAAGATAGAGTAGATTTGAAGAGAATGACAAAAGGGAGATAAGATAGAGTAGATTTGAAGAGAATGACAAAAGGGAGATAAGATAGAGTAGATTTGAAGAGAATGACAAAAGGGAGATAAGATAGAGTAGATTTGAAGAGATTTGATTTACATGGTAGGAAATCGTCAACAGAATCGGTAAGCAAATTAAGAGAAAAAAATGTTAAAATGAAATGTCAAGAAGTTATTTAAAGAGTTGTTAATTAAAATACAAGACACGAGAAGGCACAAGATCAGCAAGATGAGAAAACAGTAAGGATATAAATGAGAGAGTACTCCTATATACTCTCTCATTTATTTTACTTATTGTTCTTGCATCTAAAGTCCAGGACTGGCATTGGTAGCACAACTTTTGGATGAAGATTGTATTGTACAGTGCTAGTTTTGCCTTCAGAGTTATTTCCTTGTTGGACAATAGTGGTGATAACTGTCCAATGATTTGACAAGATTTGTTGCATCTTGATTCTATCTCTGCTGTTTGAGAATTTGATAATTATCGTTTGTCGCTAAATTCCTAGGTATTTGAATTCATCTACTTGTTTTAGTTGCCTGCCTTCTATAGTTATGTTGATGTTCTGTTTATTTTTGGCGACATTCATGAATTCCGTTTTGTTGATTTTGATTTTCATGTTGTATTTTGTGCCTGAGCTGTTGAGTTTGTTTAAGTGTTCTTGCAGGTCTTCTATTGTTATTCCTAGCTTTTTTTCTTAGTTCCTCATTTCTGATCTTATCTCTCAGACTGTTTTCTGTCATTCGCCTAACACACTTCATCTATGTACAGGTTACTTTTCTTATTGTTCTTGCATCTATGGTCCAGGACTGGCATTGGTAGCACAATGTTGAGATGAAGACTAGAGCTACACATGAAAGAATAGTAATCAAGAGATGGACAAATAACATCAAGAGATGGACAAATAACATCAAGAGATGGACAAATAACATCAAGAGATGGACAAATAACATCAAGAGATGGACAAATAAACATTTCGAAAAGTACCAACAAGACAAGAGAATATCCGAGGTATAAATGAGACAGAATAACATCAAGAAATGGACAAATAACATCAAGAGATGGACAAATAACATCAAGAGATGGACAAATAACATCAAGAGATGGACAAATAAACATTTCGAAAAGTACCAACAAGACAAGAGAATATCCGAGGTATAAATGAGACAGAATAACATCAAGAAATGGACAAATAACATCAAGAGATGGACAAATAACATCAAGAGATGGACAAATAACATCAAGAGATGGACAAATAACATCAAGAGATGGACAAATAACATCAAGAGATGGACAAATAAACATTTCGAAAAGTACCAACAAGACAAGATAATATCCGAGGTATAGATGAGACAGAATAACATCAAGAAATGGACAAATAACATCAAGAGATGGACAAATAACATCAAGAGATGGACAAATAACATCAAGAGATGGACAAATCACATCAAGAAATGGACAAATAACAGCGTGTCAGAATGTACCAACAAAGACAAGAACTGACAACGTTGGTTGTCACCCGCGGACACATCACCCCAAACGAGAACGACTATTTGTTTTGTCTCCCCTTATCTCCGCCATTATTTCTAGACTAACTGTTCATCCTTAAACGCTTGGCTTCTTTCATCGCTTCACCGACTTTCCGTATTGCTATTATCTTCCCAGTACCATTCAAAGTCAGTTCTTTCAGTTGCCTATTTTGGTCTCTTCCACTCCAAAGTCCATCATCTTTCTCTCCAATTGGGTATATTATTCGTCCCATCTCTCCTTCCGCGCTGTCCCATTCCTCGCACCGCGGTCTCAAGACCATCCAACCAGTTCGGCAAGATCGCAGCCGAGTCCCAGCTCCACGGCTGAGTGAATTCTTTCACCGGCTGCACAAAAGATCGGCCCGGCTAGGCAGTAATTAACGTCACTCGCCGGAGTCTCGACTGTGATGAAACTTGGCCTGGCCTGCCCCCTGACCTCTCGAGGGGCGGAACCACTCGGTTTTCACCTGTCTGAAATCTGGAACGTGGAGGTGTCTTTGTGTCTTGGCCCGTTCAGGTGGCGGAATGAGAGAACGGATTAAAAGTGAGGACAGGACGAACGTATAAATTATGTCTCTTGCAAAGATTAAATATGGCGCACAGAACAGCTCTGAGATGAAACGAAGATGTCTGCCAAAGAAACAACATCAAGAATATAATTATTTAGAGAATACGACTAAAGAACCAAATGTGTGTGTGTATATATATATATATATAAGAGATGTATATATATAAGAGATGTATATATATATATACATCTCTTCTACCTTTTTAGCTCCCAGTGGAGCATAGGTCTTCAACAAACACTTTCCAAGTCGTTCTGTTTTTTGCCAATCTTTTAAGATCATTCCATGTCTTCCATCATCTTCATCTCTGCTTCCATCTGTCTTCTCCAAGAATTCCTTGGTCTTCCTCTTTGTCTATTCACACGGTGATTCCAAAAAAAGAGCCTGTTGTGTAATACTCTCAGTTGGCTTTCGAAGTGTGTGTCCTATCCAGCGCCAGCGTCTTCGCTGTATCTCTTTATCCACTGGTATTTGACTGGTACATTTCCATAATTCTATGTTAGTGATTTTGTCCAGCCATTTCCATCCTTTTATTCTGCGTAAGCATCCATTAATGAAAGTCTGTATTTTCGTGATTGTCAATTTTTTTGTTCTCCATGTTTCACAGCCATATAATAGGACCGACATAACATTTGAGTTGAACATTTTTATTTTTGTATTTAACCTAATTTCTTTGGATTTCCATGTGTTTCCCAGTGCAACAAAAGCTCCTCTTGCTTTTGATATCGTTATTTTGGCATCATTTTCTGTTCCTCCCTCTTTGTCTATATTACTACCTAGATTGTACGTCTTGTAGAGGTATTTCTCATATTGTTATTTGGATATTGACAACTGCATTAATTCTCATAATGTTGGTCTTATCTCTATTTATTTTCAGTCCCAGCTGTTGTGATCTATCATCAAGTATGCTCATTTTATCCTGCATCAGTCCTCACATGAGCTACATAAATGTAGCTTTACAGAAGAATGTTGAGAATAACATAGACAACTAAGAAGAGTAATGAAAATGTTCTGAAAGAGGCCAAAGCAAAATGAGAGCTAATATCCAATATTAGGAAGAAACAATCATAATTTTTTTGGCCATGTAATGAGAAGGGAACAGCTGGAATATATTGTAACAATTAGGCAAATTGAGGGACGAAGAATTAGAGGGAAGCAAAGAGAAAAGATACCTGACAACTTAAGAGAATGGCTTGGCAGATGGTCAACAACAGAAATGATAACTGTCGAGATCGAAAGTTGTGGAGAGACATGATCACCTACGCTAGCAGGCTTGGTATATGATGATGAGCATGATGATGATGATGATGCATGACCTGAGGCGCGTGACTGATGTTTATTTACGGCAAGTTCATTAAAAATCTTAGAGACCATACAACGAGCGGCGATTAAGGTGGTATCGTGTGCTTTTGATAGTCGTACGTCTGGAAATATCCGTTTTTCAGATCATATAAACGTCCACCAACAACAGATCATATGGACGTCCACCAACAACAGATCATATAGACGTCCACCAGCAACAAATCATATAGACGTCCACAAACAACAGATCATATAGACGTCCACCAACAACAGATCATATAGACGTCCACCAACAACAGATCATGTGGACGTCCACCAACAACAGATCATATAGACGTCCACCAACAACAGATCATATAGACGTCCACAAACAACAGATCATGTGGACGTCCACCAACAACAGATCATATAGACGTCCACCAACAACAGATCATATAGACGTCCACCAACAACAGATCATGTGGACGTCCACCAACAACAGATCACATGGGCGTCCACCAACAACAGATCATATGGACGTCCACCAACAACAGATCATATAGACGTCCACCAACAACAGATCATATAGACGTCCACCAACAACATATCATATGGACGTCCACCAACAACAGATCATATGGACGTCCACCAACAACAGATCATATGGACGTCCACCAACAACAGATCATATGGACGTCCACCAACAACAGATCATATGGACGTCCACCAACAACAGATCATATAGACGTCCACCAACAACAGATCATATAGACGTCCACCAACAACAGATCATATGGACGTCCACCAACAACAGATCATATGGACGTCCACCAACAACAGATCATGTGGACGTCCACCAACAACAGATCATGTAGACGTCCACCAACAACAGATCATATAGACGTCCACCAACAACAGATCATATAGACGTCCACTAACAACAGATCATATAGACGTCCACCAACAACAGATCATATAGACTTCCACCAACAACAGATCATATAGACGTCCACCAAGAAAATATTATCCTCCCTCCCTTCCATCTTTCCCTTCATTCTTCCCTCCTTTCATTTCTTTGTTCCCTCTTTCCTTCCTGCCTTCCTTGATTTCATCCATTCCTACATCAACCCCTGCGTGTTTCAATCTCTCCCACCCTCCCTCCCTCACTCCCTCTTTCCCTCCATAATTCCTTTCTGTCCACCCTTCCTTCTTTCTCTCTTTTCCTTCATTCCCATTATTCCTTACGTAAACTCCATTTAACAACGAACTTTAAACAGCGGACTGTTCAGCTACGGTAGCTTGCTGGCTAGCGGGCTAGATTTGTAAAGATACGAGGTTGAGTTCGATCGCGCTCGTCGTCTCCTAGAATAATTATCATCAAGTGCCAGACCGATTGGTGTGGGCGATCATCTCTCTCCACATCGCTAGGTCCTTCACGCATGTGATGATTTCAGTCGGTGATCTTTTGTTGTTCCATTTGGACAAGCTGTTCAATATTTGTTTCTCTTTGTTTTCCTTTGCTTTTCTTTCCATTCATCCTGATCGTTGTTACAGTATTCTCAATGCCTTCTTTTTCCCATCATATCCCCAGTAAATATAGATTGTCTTTTTCTTATGATTCTGATCAACTTTCTGGTTATTGAAGCTCTTTTAAAAAAATATTTCTCATTGGTAATCATTTATATCCACGGAATTCTACTTCTTCTTCTGTGATCATGACGTCATTCAGACTAGGACTCCGGACTCTCTTATGCAGTCGTCTGTCTCTTTCAGTGATTCGGATGACAGGTGAACAATGATGACAGGGGAACACTGAAGACATGAGAACAATGACGACAGGGGAACAGTGATGACAGGGGAACAGTGATGACAGGGGAACAGTGATGACAGGGGAACAGTGATGACAGGGGAACAGTGATGACAGGGGAACAGTGATGACAGGGGAACAGTTATGACCGGGGAACAGTTATGACAGGGGAGCAGTTATGACAGGGGAGCAGTTATGACAGGGGAGCAGTTATGACAGGGGAACAGTTATTACATGTGAACAATGATGGCAGGGGAACAATGATGACAGAAGAGCAATGTTGACAGGTGAACAATGTTGACAGGAGAACAATGATGACAGGGGAACAGTGATGACAGGGGAACAGTGATGACAGGTGAACAGTGATGACAGAACAAAAATGATGACAGGGGAACAGTGATGACAGGGGAACAGTGATGACAGGTGAACAATGATGACAGGAGAACAATGTTGACAGGAGGACAATGTTGACAGGTGAACAGTGATGACAGAAGAACAATGATGACAGGTGAGCAGTGATGACAGGTAAACAATTATGACAGGGGAACAATGATGAGAGAAGAGCAATGTTGACAGGTGAGCAATGATGACAGGAGAACAAAAATGACAGGGGAACAGTGATGACAGGGGAACAGTGATGACAGGGGAACATTGATAACAGGGGAATAGTATTTACCGGAGAACCATGATAACAGGGGAACAATGATGATAGGGGAACAGTGATGACAGGGAATAGTATTGAAAGGAGAACCATGATGACATGGGAACAGTGATGACAGGTGAACAATAATTACAGGGGAACAGTGATGACATGAGAACAATGATTACAGGGGAACAGTGATGACATGAGAACAATGATGACAGGTGAACAATGATTACAGGGGAACAGTGATGACATGAGAACAATGATGGCAGGTGAACAATGATTACAGGGGAACAGTGATGACATGAGAACAATGATGACAGGTGATGACATGAGAACAATGATGACAGGTGAACAATGATGACAGGTGAACAATGATGACAGGTGAACAATGGTGACAGGTGAACAGTGATGACAGGTGAACAGTGATGACAGGTGAACAATGATGACAAGAGAACAACGATGATAGGTAAACAGTGATGACAGGAGAACAGTGATGACAGGGGAACAATGACATGAGAACAATGAAGACAGGAAACAGTGATGACAGGAGAACAGTGATGACAGGGAAACAATCATGAGAGGGGAACAGTGATGACAGGGGAACAGTGATGACAGGTGAACAGTGATGGCAGAAGAACGATGATGACAGGAGAACAAAGATGACAGGAAAACAGTGATGACAGGGGAGCAATGATGACAGGGGAAATATATTTACAGGGGAGCAATGATGGCAGGGGATCAATGATGACCAGGTGAACAGTGATGACAGAACAACAATGATGACAGAAGAACAATGTTGACAGGGGAACAATGATAACAGGAGAACAGTGATCACAAAATAACAGTGTTGACAGGGGAACAGTAATGACAGGGGAACAGTGATGACAGGGGAACAGTGATGGCAGAAGAACAATGATGACAGAAGAACAGTGATGACAGGGGAACAGTGATTACAGAATGACAATGAAAACATGGTAACAGTGTTGACAGTTGAACAATGATGACAGGGGAACAGTGATGACAGGGGAACAGTGATGACAGGGGAACAGGGATGACAATTGAACAATGATGACACGGGAACAAAGATGACAGGGGAACAATGGTGACAGGAGAACAATGATGACAGGAGAACAATGATGACAGGAGAACAATGATGACAGGAGAACAATGATGACAGGAGAACAATGATGACAGGAGAACAATGATGACAGTGGAACAACAATGATGACAGTGGAACAATGATGTCCAGGAAACAATGATGACAGAAGAACAATGAAGACAGGGTAACATTGATGACAGGGAAACGATGACAGAAGAACAATGACAGGAGAACAGTGATGAAAGGGGAACAATAATGACATGAGAACAATGATGACAGGGGGATGGTGATGACATGTGAACAATGATGACAGGGGAACAATGATGACAGGGGAACAATGATGAAAGGGGAACAATGATGACAGGAGAACAATGATGACAGGAGAACAATGATGACAGGAGAACAATGATGACATGGGAACAGTGATGACAGGGGAACGATGATGACAGGGGAACAATGATGACAGGGGAACAATGATGACAGAGGAACGATGATGACAGGGGAACAATGACAGTGGAACAATGATGACAGGGGTACAGTGATGAAAGGAGAACAATGATGACAGGGGAACAATGATGACAGGGGAACAATGATGACAGGGGATCAATGATGACAGGGGATCAATGATGACAGGAGAACAATGATGACAGGAGAACAATATTGACAGGGGAAAAGTAATGACAGGGGAACAGTGTTGACAGGAGAGCAATGATGACAGGAGAACAATATAGTATCAGAGGAAAAGTAATGACAGGGGAACAATGATGACAAGAGAAGAGAACAGTGATGACTGGAGAACAATGATGACAGAAGAACAATGATGACAGTGGAACAATGATGACAGGTGTACAATGTTGACAGGTGAACAGTGATGACAGAAGAACAACGATGACAGGAGAACAACGATGACAGGAGAACAACGTTGACAGGAGAACAACGTTGACAGGAGAACAACGTTGACAGGAGAACAACGATGACAGGAGAACAACGTTGACAGGAAAACAACGATGACAGGAGAACAACGTTGACAGGAGAACAACGTTGACAGGAGAACAACGATGACAGGAGAACAACGTTGACAGGAGAACAACGATGACAGGAGAACAACGTTGACAGGAGAACAACGTTGACAGGAGAACAACGTTGACAGGAGAACAACGTTGACAGGAGAACAACGTTGACAGGAGAACAACGTTGACAGGAGAACAACGATGACAGGAGAACAACGTTGACAGGAGAACAACGTTGACAGGAGAACAATGATGACAGGAGAACAACGTTGACAGGAGAACAACGTTGACAGGAGAACTCCGCCACAATGAGATTCACACAAAATCTCTGACAATCCAACGCTCTCATGTACCTGATATAGAAATGATGGGCACAACAATAGCTACTGAATAAATAAAACACTAAATGGCTTGAACAAATGACCAGGATATAACCGAATCAACCTGCAGCTCGAGCGTATTACATGAAAAACATCCGACAATGGAGCAAATGGGGAACTCACAGAGAGAGATGGATAGATGGAATCAAAGAGACATTAAATTCGAAATGACAACTAAATCTACAAAACTAGCGACGGTCACACACTCCTTTCTGTGACGCTGCATGGCAAAAGTAGAAGGTTATGATCCACTGCTTGCTTGCTTTCGCCCGATGACTAAAGAAGTACACCTTCTTATCATCCGCCCTTAATAGGACGTTAAGTGAGCGTATCTGCGTTGTGTTGTTGTTTGCAGTAAATCTGTGATATTTGCGCCTTTCGGCCCAACACATCCGACTTCAGCATGTTAATTTTGAGTATTGGGTCGTCCTGGGAGCCGCGATAGCTCAGTGGTTAGTGAACTGGACTACAAAGGACAAGAGGTAGTGTTCGATCCAAACCGACGGCTTCCGGGTTCACCCGGCCTTTAATGGGTACCGAATGTTTTTCTGCGAAAGTAAAGCGGCACGGGCGTAATACCGACCATATTACCCCAAAAATCATGTGCTGAAGGTCTGTAAAAATTAGGATCACTAACACCATATTCCCTATACGCCACTTGGCGTGGCGGGGGTACTTTATTTTTTTTTACTGGCTTGTCCTCCCAATTCGATCCCTATTCGCTTGGCCAGACTAGACAGGTTAGTCTGTTACTGGAGGCACAACGGAGAGGTGGAGTAGTGTCTGGATGTTTCTAGTTCACTGATCCTGGCACGAGCCATCAGCTATGGGTTGCCGACAACTTCCCACTCTACTGTTGGGAGGCGACTTTGCCTCCGTATATGTAAGAAAAAGTAAAAACGTAAAGTACCCCCGTCACGCCAAATGGCGTATAGGGAATATGGTGTTAGTGACTATAATTTTTACAGACCTTCAGCACATGATTTTTGGGGTAATGTGGTCGGTATTACGCCCGTGCAGCTTTACTTTCCCAGAAAAAAATCCGGTACACATTTTAAGGCTGGGTGAACCCGGAGCCGTCGGTTGGGATCGAACCCTACCTCTTGTCTTTTGTAGCCCAGTTCACTAACCACTGATCTATCGCGGCTCCCAGATATAAGAAAGAGAAAAGTATATTCTTTGATTTTTGGACTAATTTTACCTGTTGCAGGTCTTCTCGACTACTTAATTCTCTTGTTCAACGTACACAATTAAGTACACAGGCAGAGATTGTTTCAGACGGGTTGTGGTGAATGCAACGTTCTGTGGGGGATCTGGCTAGAGACAGAGATTCTTTCAGACGGGTTGTGTTGAATGTAACGTTCTGTGGGAGATCTGGCTAGAGACAGAGATTCCTTCAGACGGGTTTTAGGCGAATGCAACTTTCTTGAAAAGATGTATGACCTGAAGGTGAATTCAATATAGCAATGCATCACGTGACCATGTCATTTATAACAGTTCCTTGTATTCTTAGAAATATTTATCACAAGTGGCACTTTCTGGCGCATTTCGAACATTTGTGAGACATAAATTGGCACTTTCAGTGAAAAGTATGGGAAAGAGGTTGGCCGAGTGGTTAGTTACCATTGCCGTGCTCCAAACCAGTGGATCGCAGGTCCGAAAACCAGTGGATCGCAGGTCCGAAAACCAGTGGATCGCAGGTCCGAAAACCAGTGGATCGCAGGTCCGAAAACCAGTAGATCTCAGGTCCGAAAACCAGCAGATCGCAGGTCAGAAAACCAGTGGATCGCAGGTCCGAAAACTAGTTGATCGCAGGTCCGAAAACCAGTGGATCGCAGGTCCGAAAACTAGTTGATCGCAGGTCCGAAAACCAGTAGGGTCACAAGTTTTGTTTTTTTCTATCGGGGATGAAATAAAGGCAGAGACCCGCACACCTCGCTGCGACTGCATGTATCAAGTGTTCTTTATTCTTCGGTTCTATATTTCCCCGCGGTAGATCTAGAAATGGGACAATGTAATGATAGTTCTCTCTCTCTCTCTCTCTCTCTCGCTCTCTCTCTCTCTCTGCGACCAGGACTCAATCAGAGTAAGGGTTCCAGACTCTCACATGAAGTCAGCTGTCAGGCTAAGTGTGTTGATCGCCCCCACAGACAGAACATCACAAGTAGAGTTCGCCAGATCCACTCTGATTGAGCACCCGTTAAAACGTTGCACTGTGTTCTGCGCCAGGGGCCCAGTGCATCCAATTTCAGCCAGCATTTTATTCGGGTTTGCTTTCCCTAGTAATGATAGTTCATGTGGAACGAACCAAGGAAAAGTCAACACGTGTTTTCTATCGTGACGACAGAACTCTCAACTGAACACTGCGTTGTTACAGCACTGGACATGCCACATATATTCTCCAGTTGTATCGCCCTCGCTTCAGATCCCAGGAATGGGACAAATTCTGATTTATTAAACTGAAAACGTGTCAAAAATTACAAATCTATGTCAATAGAAATAAGAAAAAAGAGTTTATCTGTGCTATATTGAGCCAATTCTGACCTATGGAAGAGAATCGTGGACAGTTGACAAAAAAAGAAAAAGACGATTAGAAGCCACAGAGATGGGATTTCTCAGAAGAATGTTGAAAGTTTCCTAGACAGCTGAAAAGACCAAAAAGTAAATTCTCAAAGAGGCCAACACAAAAAAAGATCTCATAAGAAACATCAGAAAGAAACATTTTCCGGGCTCATCATGAGAATAGGAAAGTTGGAATACTTGGTTAAAACTGGCAAAATACATGGAAACTCTTTATCGCGGAGAACAAAGGGAGAGAAAATACTAGATAGCTTGGTGTCATGGCATGGAAAACAGTCAACAACAGAATTGATACGATGGAATGTAGATAGAAGATTGTGGAAGGACATGATCGCCTACGTTAACCGGTATGGCACATGATAATTATGATGACGATGAAAACGGTTTCTAGTGTCTCTATTGTTTCATACTTGCATGAGTCCACTGCCCCCCCTCCCCCAAGAAATAATTCACAGTATTTCCTGATGTACTCTAATTATTGTTTTTTCCCTCTATAGCCTTTACAGAGTTTTTATTTTTTGATTGAACAGATCAATTTTTGTCAACGTTAATTTTGTTTGTTCTGATCCCTATCGGCTTTTTTTTTAATAATAGAAGAGAAATAGTGGAAGTAAATTGTTGCATTGGATATGGGCAAACTGATGGACGATATAAGACAGAAATAAACAAAACAATAGGAATGGCAAAAAGTAAATTTAACAACAGGAAAAATATAACCATCAAAGTAGATAAGATCATCATTGTTGAGTGCCGTCTCCGCATCGAAGGTTGGCTACCATTGAGCGCCATTCTGCTCTGTCTCTTGCTTTAATGGTGCAGGTTGTCATAGGCTGACTTGACGCTCTATCTCTTTTACCTTGTATTTTCTCCTCCAAGATTACTTTTAGTGTGCTGTTGTGTCTTTTAACATGTCTCAACAATCTCATTTGTTTTATTTAATTGTGTTTCGTCTCTCTTCATTTTTAGTGGTTTGAAGACTTCTTCGCCTGTTTTCTTTTATTTACACCTCAATTCTTTATATTCATCTATAAATAAACATTTCAGATGTTTCAATTTTATGTCCTCTTTTCTTTGTCTAACTGACATTAGACAAAAAAGCAGGTAACATCGGAACTAAAATATATATATATATATCTATCTCTTTCTCTCTCTCTCTCTCTCTCTCTCTCTGCGATCAGGACTCAATCAGAGTAGGATTTCAGACTTTCACATGAAGACAGCTATCTGTTTAAGTGAATTGATCGACCTCACAGACAGAACATCATAATTAGAGTCTGCCAGATCCACTCTGATTGAACACCCGTTAAAACGTTGCACTGTGTTCTGCGCCAGTGGCCCAGTGCATCCGATTTCAGCCAGCATTTTATTCAGGCTTGCTTTCCCTAGCCTTTGATTGTCCCCAATCTTCCTGCAAGGCAGCAGATTGTCTCTTCTGTAGGGGGATTCTGCCCTTAGATGGTCGGCCCTCCCAGGTTTACGAGCACCATCTGCCCGAGTCACTAGAGGTGACTAACACAGACATGCACACACAAAGATATGAGATGTGACTAACACAGACATGCACACAACGATATGACGCATGACTAACACTGACACACCAAAATATGAGATATGACTAACATAGATACACACACTAAGATATGAGATGTGACTAACACAGACACACTCTTAAATATGAGATATGACTAACACATGATACACACACAAAGATATGAGATGTGACTAACGCAGACATGCACACAACGATATGACGCATGACTAACAGTGAAATGACCTGACACACTAAAATATGAGATATGACTAACATAGATACACACACTAAGATATGAGATGTGACTAACACAGACACACTCTTAAATATGAGATATGACTAACACATGATACACACACTAAGATATGAGATATGACTAAACACAAACACACAAAGATATGAGACACGACTAACATAAACATGCACTCACAAAGATAGGATATGTCACTAACACAGACATGCACACAAATATATAAGACATCACTAACATAGACATGCACACACAAAGGTATGAGATATGACTAACATAGACATGCACACAAAGATATGAGATGACTAACACAGACATGCACGCACAAAGATATAACACATGACTAACACAGATACACACTAAGATATGAGATATGACTAAACACAGACACACACACAAGATTTGGTTATGGAAGGCCCCGGTATCACTGCGAACTCACGAATTGTAAAATGTTGCATTTACTCAAGCTTCCAGTTTGGTGTAGAAAAATTGATATTAAATAAGAAATCAGAGCTGAAAACAAACCTTTGAAATGTGGATCTATATCTCTATCTATTGACCTTTCGAGCCGTAACCGGCCCATAGGGCGTAGACCAAGATACACCTTCTCCTATATGAATTTTGTGTTCTAGCAGTTTTCTTTTAAAGATATTTTATCAAATCTCGCCATCTGTCTCTGTTCTGTGCAAGCAGTTCTATCTCATTGAGAGAGCCGATTCCTGCTGCTCTTGCCTCTCTCATCAATGTTCTTCTCAGTGTCTCCCTGGGTCTTCCTCTTTTTCTTTTACCTGTTGTTTCCCATATGAGGGCTTGCTTTGCTATTTGGTTATTATCTCTTCTCATCACATGTCCAACGTATGACCATCGTCTTTTCTTTATTACTGAAGATATTAGTGGTTGATTGGCGATTTCTCTAATTTCCTCGTTTGTTTTGAATTCGTTCCACGCTATACCAAGTATTTTCCTTAGACATTTATTTTCGAATGCGTTCAACTTTGTTAGATCTGTAGGATCTATAGAAGAATGGAAATAATTGGGGCTTAAGGAAAATTAAAAAGAAAAGGAAACTCTGAAATACCTGAAAATGTGAACTGGCATTTTTGAGGTATGTGAAGCTTATGCAAGAAATCTATGACAATATAAGTGAGAAAGAGAGTTCATCCGTGCTATATAGAACCAGTTCTATATTGGAAGCGAATCATGAACAGTAGACAAACAAATAAAAGGACGATTAGAGGCCACAGAGATGGGATTTCTCAGAAGAATGTTGAAAGTTCCCTGGACAGCTAAAAAGACCAATGAGGAAATTCTCATAAAGGCCAACACAAAAAGGGAACTCTTAAAAAAAGCATCAGAAAGAAACAATCAACATTTTTCTGGTACATCATGAGAAGAGATAAGTTGGAATACTTGGTTACAACTGGCAAATTAAAAGGAAAAACAGATCCCGGACGACAAAGAGAGAAAATAATAGATAGCTTGGTATCATGGCACAGACAACAGTCAACAACAAAACTGATACGATGCACTGTAGATAGAATATTGTGGAAGGAGGTGATCGCCTACGCTAACCGATATGACACATGATGATGATGATGATGAAGAGACACACTAGAACAGTAAAAGTTATATTGGAAGGGAAAGTACTAGGCAGCGAAAAGTGGGATGATAAAATGGGGAGATAAAAAGGGTGAAACTATAACAACGTGCTGCATCATGATCATCATGACAAGAGACAAAAGGCGCTCCATGACAGCCTCAACTTTCGATGTGTACACGGCACCCGATGATGATGAGAAAAGAAAGAAAACTGAAGACAAATAATAATTAATGAATACTATTATAGAGGGAAACTACCGAGGCGATAATTCAGGGAATCATAAGAGGTATGTATTACAGCATTCTGAAAAAATGACAAATAAACAACAACAGGAAAAAAAAACAAAGAACATATAGTCCGAAGCAGGATCGAACCATGGCACTGCGCCTTGCCACGAGACGCCGAACGCTTCAGAACACTGCCACTCAGCTAACTTAAAAAAATAGCTATTGTGAACAATGTCTTACCCGCAGGCGTTCTCATGACCATAGCATAGGGTTACGATCACAGCTCGGGAATAAATCGTATTTCTGTACTTTCCTATTACCCTAGCGTTCGAATTCTCGTGGCAAGGCGCAGTGCCATGGAGTACCATGCCGATCCTGCTTCGGACCATATATTGTTCTTTGTTTTTTTTCTGTTGTTTATTTGTCATTTTTTCTGAGTGATGTCATACATACCTCACCCTCCTATGATTCCAAGAATAAAAACTGCCTTGACAGGATCGAAGTAAGGGGGACAAGCATGATAATTATTACATCAAGTTTTGTTTTTAAATTACTTCCCTTGTGCGAGATTCACGCGAAAATCGTCAGATTTCTTGTCATTTTCTGCTTGGTGTACACACTTTTATCTTTGATCTTTTCCCGTGCCACGTCATCCAGACAAGTCATCCTCTTTTCCCTTTGTCTACCTCTGTCTCTCCGACCTTCTATATTTTCCGTTGTTATTATAAAGTTATATGGATGCGAATCATGGACAATAGGACAACAGACAAGAAAATCACTGGAGTCTGTAGAAATGTGGTTTTACAGAAGAATGTTGAGAGTACCATGGACAGCTAAGAAGAGTAATGAAGATGTTCTGAGAGAGGTCAAAGCAAAAAGAGAGCTAATTTCTAATATTAGGAAGAAACAATCATAATTTTTTGGCCATGTAATGAGAAGAGACCAACTGGAGTATATTGCAACAACTGGACAAATTGAGGGACGAAGAAATAGAGGGAAGCAAAGAGAAAAAATAACAGACAGCTTAAGAGAATGGCTTGGCAGAAGGTCAACAACAGGAATGATAAATAGCTGCCGAGATCGATGGTTGTGGAGAGACATGATCACCTACGCCAGCAGGCCCGGCACATGATGAACAGCATATTCCCTATAATATATACACCACTTGGCGTGACGGGGCTCTTCACTTTTTTTCTTCATTTGTGTGGTTCTAGTTCCACGATTTCTCGACCCGTGATGGTAGTTGTGTTTGCATGACGTACACGCCTCATTCAACCATTATTTATAAATATTTTATGACTAGAAAATCTAATGAAGGCAATAGAATAAAAAAGTTAGCACATGGGGTCTGGTTGGTCTCGAGGCAAGACACCAGACTCGAGATAGAGCTTGAATAAATCTTGACTGCAACGATAT